>OY755173.1:13184111-13933055 GCA_963576735.1 Bedellia somnulentella | reverse complement strand
CTTTTTTTTTTACACGTTCAAGTAGTGTTTGCGTTTCCTACCTGGGGGCGTATACCCGAAGGTCGCGGGTTCGAACCCCGCCAGTGTCGAAATTTTTCTTTCCTTTAATAACATCTTTTATTTATGAGTAATAATCCCCACATGAGGAATTCATGTCAAAAAACATTAAATTATGTGATAGTTAGGCGTTTCCAACATTTGCATTCTATCTGAAAAGGTAGACAAGTGGCCGTCCGAATTGGTTAAAATTCGGAGGTAGGAAACGCAAACACTACTTGAACGTGTAAAAAAAAAAGAAACAAAGGATAGAGAAATTTCGCGCTGGATGCCAACTGACACTGTAGCTCAGTTGGCAGAGCGACGGGGGCGTATACCCGAAGGTCGCGGGTTCGAACCCCGCCAGTGTCGAAATTTTTCTTTCCTTTAATAACATCTTTTATTTATGAGATATATATTGTTTAGATTGTAATAATCAGAGATAGATAGCAGGGTGAATTTACTTTTGTTTGTCTGGCACCGACTCAAAAATTAATTTAAGAGAATTGTAATATTTAGGTAGGTTGAACTGACGCGTGTGGAATAAAGAAATTGCTAAGGTATCAATCACAGAACTCATATTCAATTAAAAAAACTTATTTCGTACTTTTTAGTACTAGATTGTTTATTTTCGGTTGTTTTTCTATGAAGTCGGTTTTCTTTTTGTTAAAAATTATTTTATTTTACGAGTTTTAGAGATGGGTAGACCTGGCAAAGATGCCTCTCGGATGAGGAAGCGATAGTTACTGTATTATTCTTTGTATTTCCGGTATTTCTATTATAGTGCGATATTAAATAGGCTCAACCATATGTAACCTTACATTGTTCTTAAAATCCTTCGAAAGGCGATGGTCTTCAATTCTACATCTCAAGAAAGACTCAAACGCTCACGCCGAATATCCCTGAAGGGGCTAGAGGTAGTAATACTTCTGAATATCACGTGACATTGTCACCTGTTGTTCAGAGTACCCACGATTTATTAGGCAGTGTTCTCACGTTATACAGGGCAGGCCTATCGGCGTTTTGAACAAATACACTGTCATTTAATTGTGAGTTTCGACAGTCCCCTCGATTTCCTGGGATGCCATCATCAGATCCTGGTCTCATGGTACTTTCTCGGTAACAATAACATAACAAAAGAATGTTTAGTGAACCTGTACTTCTCTTCATCAAAGCTACGAAGAGGAGTATAAATCCATATAGAATGTGGAAAGAACTGTTTCCTAATACCTAGTGATTGAGGATCCACACCTTCTATCATCAGCTCAGCAGCATAACAATATGATTTTCAGAAGCAAATGCCAATATAAGTTCAGAAAATATGTAAAACGCGGTACATTTGCCTATAAAATTTGAGGGTTCCCCTCGATTTCTCCAGGATCCCATCATCAGACCCTGATATCCTCATCATGGTACCAATCCGGGAGTATCTTCTTTCGAATAAAAAAATAATAATCAAAATCGGTTCATAAATGGCAAAGTAATCGGCGAACAAACATAAAAAAAAAAAAAAAAAAATATATATACCGGTCGAATTGAGAACACTCCTTTTTTTGAAGTCGGTTAAAAAATGATATAAAAAACCTCAACATCATTTTCAAATACCTTTTGATAGATACCCCACACGTATAGGTTTGATGAAAAAAAAAATTTTGAGTTTCAGTTCTATGTATGGGGAACCCTAAAAATTTTGGTTTTTTTTTTCAGATTTTATTTTAAAATCTTAATGCGGTTTACAGAATACATCTACGCACCAATTTCCAATAATGTAGTTCTTATAGTTTCGGAATAAACTGGCTGTGACATACGGACGGACGGACGGACGGACAGACAGACAGACATGACGAATCTATAAGGGTCCCGTTTTTGCCATTTGGCTACGGAACCCTAAAAATGGACAACGATGCATGAAAGACGGCCAGAATATGATTTTTGATATAGGACCCTTTCATCTGAATGTACAGATTTAGCTTTCTCATATTAAGTTGTGAATTTGTTTTTAACTGCGTAAAGGACTAAGAATTACAAGATGTGAATTTAGAATTTGCCATGTAGTGCCGGCTTAGAATGTCGCTACCCCTTTCAACCCACGGGTATCGTAAGAAGCGACTAAGGGTATTTGGGCTTTTTATTGGATTTTTGGGCGATGCGATTGGAGACCCATCACCAAAAACTTTTATTTTACCATCTTTTCCCCACTCAACTTCCAAAAGTGGCTGAGGAATTTCTGATTCCCTAGCACTGGCTACCCCTTCAAGGGATTTATGGCCGTGATGTGATATCGGATGATGACGTATATGTATATTAATAACATCCAAAACTAAGAAACATTAAAACCGTAAAATGCCATAAGAAAATTGGTAAATTATAAATTAACAGTATAGCGAAAAAAACAGTCATATCATAATGTTTTAAACGGCACATGAGTCATCAATCCATTTCGATTAATGACGAATTTCCACCTGCAACCCCTTGTAATAATAAATTGGTATTGAAAAAACATTTGACAGTCCCCTAGAAAATTTATGGTTATGTTGTTTTAACGATGCTATCTATATGGTGGTGCTTTTTGCTGTGGACATCAGGAAGGGGAATCTAGTCAAAGGGGATGCATTAATCATACTAAATAAACTTGGTTTTTCCAACTAGAAAGTATTATTATTAATAAAAAAGAAATAAATATCACAGATCAAGTTATCCCCAAACTAAGTTAGACTTGTATTATGGGATACTAACTCAACGATGTATTTAAAGTGATATAATACACAACATATAAATAAGCTGTGTAGTGTCGTCTTAGAATAGAACTTCACCATTTCTTCCGGTGGGTATACGTAAGAGGCTACTAACGGTATTGGGGCTTTTAAGGCATTTTTGGGCGTTGCGGTTGGAGATCCATCACCAACAACCTTTATTTCACCATCTTTTCCCCACGCATCTTCCAATAGTGGTTGAGGAATTTCTGATTCCCTAGCACTGGCTACCCCTTCAAGGGATTTATGGCCGTGAGTATATGTATATTAATAACATCCAAAACTAAAAAACATTAATTTGTGCTCATCACATAAATGTTGCTCTCACCAGGGGTCGAACCCGCAACCTCCGGACGGAGAAGCTAGTCACCTGTCCACTCGGCCATGGACGTCGTCTTTTTATACTGTCAGAGAACAATAAAAAAAGAGACTTAAAATAAGCCGTTTTTGCAATTTGGTTATCAAATCGAAATCTATAGCCAATTTAATTGGTAATATCTAATAAAGAAAAAGTGTGTCTACATGGATCATTTTGCTTGCGAATTTGATCTGTGCGAAGGTATCTTTCTATTTTTGTAAATATGTAAGTTTTAAATATATTATATAAAAGCCCTCAATTACAGGTTCGCTTTTTCTGTTTCCATGAAAAGACATTTTTAACAATCTTAAGATTTCCTTAAACCAATTTCCCACTCTATTAAAATAAAAACAGTACATTTATGAAGGTTATTTATATATATAAACATCACGTAAAATAATTATACCTACTGATGTGGAAGCCAAGAATAAAACATGTCTATTCAAATCACGAAGAAAGCAAATAAGATAACGACAGTCTAGTAATTGTAATATCAGAGAACTCGGATTGTTTGGAAACACAAATAAAAGTATTAATTCTGTTCTACTTACGAGGCTGTTGAAATCTTTGTTCTGAACTTACTGTTGTATTAGTTTTGTTTGTTTCTTTAGTTGCTTAGGAATATTAAACGTCATCACTTATAGTAGAGCGCCAGAATAAAATGAACATTCAGAAAAGAGGTAAACTAATTAACAGTGGAACGAATAAATAGTTTATGATATCTTATATTTTCTGCCAACTTTGATATCCAAAATTTGCAGAAAAACAATCACCATTAGACATTAGGTTAATAATCGAGAGCCAACTCACCCGACCATTTACATTAATCAATCAATCATTATCACATCAATTTAACTGCTTCTGCAGAAAATAAATGGAAGAAGAAAATGCACGCACTACATTGCGTCACCTCAAATCGTAACAAAAATCTATAAATTAAAATGGACCTTTTCCAACTGAGATCGAATCAGAATATTTTACATCTATTGCTTCCAAGTAGTTGTCCAGGCTTAACTTCAGTAGGCTATTTAAATAAATCTTAGTTACAAAAGTAATCAAAGTTTTGGACCATTTAACTTTCTCGTACCACTTAATCCGCGAATACCGTTCATATTTACATAATCAAAGTTTAGTTTGAAACTACGCGGGTGAGTTTTCTTTGAAGTGATAAAGTAACATGACTGTTTCCGCAATAAATCAAACTAAGTGTGGCGTTTACTTCAGGGATGTCGAGTTTCTCCTTTAGAAATTATCGGATAAGCGCAAAATAAATACAAAATACTATGGAACCCTCTGCTAGTTTTTTATTTGTAATGCTTTAATAATCGATCTCTGAGTATATTAAAAACTTTTTAAGATCTATCAAGATAATCTAGACTATAAATTGCCAACATATCAATGTTGTTGATCAATTCAATATTTTGCTTCAGCTAAAACAATTGCAAACTCCGAAACTTTTGTAATTAGACCAGTAACCTAAAACGACAACATTCACTGAATAATTCTTCATACCACCATCACATACCCATCCACATCTAAAGACATCCCTAATAGCTCACATTCTCGGATGTTGCGGTCACTGTAGACTTGATGAAGGATGTGGGCGGCAACCATTCTGCTAATACTAACAACTAACATTCTATGAGAACTTTGAACTTCTACTATGAACTATGATGTATGAATAACATGCGTATACCCTTATAATAATTTATTCATTCATTCAGTCATATACTCACGGCTATAAATCCCTTAACGGGGTAGCCAGAGCTTTGGAATGAGAAATTCCTCAGCCACTTTTGGAAGTTGATTGGGGAAAAGATGGTAATAATTAATGTTTTTGGTGACGGGTCTCCAACCACATTGCCCAAAAATCACTTAAAAAGCCCCTATACCCTTAGTCGCCTCTTACGATCACCCACGGTTAGAAATGGGGTAGTGTTATTCTAAGCCGACACTACACGGCAATAATATAATAACTGATGGATTAATTTCGTGGCGTTACTATTATATGAACATGGATAATGATGGGCAAATGCTTATACGGGTGAATGGATGGTGTTTTATATAGACCTATAGAGCTATCTAAAGTATATATATAACATGTTTGTTAAAAACATGAGGTTGTCGGGAGTATTTTAAAATATAGTGAACATATTTTCCTACTAATACAAAATTAAGATTTTTAAAATTTGATTTATTTCTTACATAATGCTACATTACGGCGATAGGCCTGCCCCCGATCACGTGAGTACACTGTCCATGCAAAACGTGGGTACTCTGAACACCAAGTGACAAAGTCACGTGATGTTCAGAAGTATTAGTACCTCTGCTAACCCCTTCGGGGATATTCGGCGTGAACGTTTATGTTATGTTATTATTATAATGCTACATATTTTGTCTGTAATAGAATACCACCTAACCTTTATTTTACCATCTTTTCCCCACGCAACTTCCAAAAGTGGCTGAGGAATTTCTATTTCTTTAGCTCTGGCTACCCCTTCTAGGGATTTATAGCCGTGAGTATATGTTATGTTATGTAATAGAATAAGTTTTATACTATTTTTTCCGAAAATGCTATAAAGCACAAGAAATTAAAAATATATAATTACAATCCAAATTACGCATCGTTACTCTTGTATACATACATACATACATATACTCACGGCTATAATTCCCTAGAAGGGGTAACCAGAGCTAAGGAATTATAAATTCCTCAGCCACTTTTGGAAGTTGAGTGGGGAAAAGATTGTAAATAAAGGTTTTTGGTGATTGGTTATTATTTATTACACTTAGTTCAACTAAAACCAGACCGCCTTTTAACGGTATAAAAATACACGATATTCCTAGCCTAGAACACGCCTTCGAATATTCAATCGCATGATAATAACTTTCAAAAGCAAGATTTCTCATAGTTCAAACGGTTTAATAAAACTGTGTTTTGGGAGATTTCTTTTTTAATTAGGGACCTCTCACATTAACTTCCATAAGGCTCAATTAATACTTTACGAAAACACAAACCTTACTTTTAATTTACAATCTGCTGGCTCCAAAAATAACATATTAAAATATTTTGAAAATATGTTTGAAGCGGTTGTGTAATTTTTTCTAATCGAATGTGGGAAGTTCACAATTACAAAATTCATTAACTTAAAGTAAAAAGTGTGCAGTAAGTGGTTCTCTTTTGTCTTATTAAAGCTATGTGTAGTGTGGACACCAAATACTATCTCGAAAATATATTATAAAACAAATGAACAAAAGCAATACTCTGTGAAATGAATTGTAAAAGATTAAAAGCGATGTTTCGTAAGTAGAAGTGCTGACAAGTTGTGAAACGCAAAACTTGCGGTCGGCATGCAGAGCACTGAAGTAATCGCCTCGGCACTGATCAATACGTTTACTGAACTGAACAATCACCTGTTATTTGTAATACTACAAATTGGAGCAAATACTTTTGTCGTGATTTATCGTTTTAACTTGCACCTAGAAGGCACAGATTGTTTTAAAGTTATTTTTGATGTTGATGAACTAGGAAAGCGCAGTTCTAAATTGTTATCTTGGACTAATATAATTTGTTTTATTTTTAAAAATATTATAAACTTGGAAAGCCCAATAGTATTTTAATCTCAGACTATGTAAACTCCAGACTGTGTGTGTTTAACAGTTAATGAAATTTAACTAGGGAATGTAATTAATAAAAAGCCAATCTAAACCCACAAAGAAGGGGTGCATGCTGCTTTGTTATAAAATTATGCGCGATAAAGAAATTAAACCTACAAAAAAGTATTACGCACACAACCATACGTACTTCAAATCTGTGCATATGTCGCAGCCAACTGGTTAAATCAGCCAGCTGACAAAGCAGCTAGCCGCTTAATTAAACGCCGCGCCGGCTCCTAGTTAAAAGGCTAGCCCCGTTGTAAAATGAATTGTCGTCACTAAACGTCCAATCACCCGGCCGATTGCATGGTTAGCCCGTTGGTTTGAGCTGACGTTACATTATTTTTCTGTTAAAATTTATAGAATAACTGTTGGCTGCGACATCTATACGGTAGATTTGAGAAAAGATTTTATTATTGTTTGTCATTAATACAATTTGTCTGAAGAATTTATGTACGAATTTCAATCACTAGACGTACTCTGTTGATTTAAATCTTATACGAACTCCTAAGCATTATTCATATTTATTTTAAAACAATCTTCACAGAACATTACAATGACAATATCTATCTATCTTCTATCTATACTATAATAAGACTGTAACGAGGTCAAAACTGTACATTGAAGAAAAAAAAAAAAAACCGGTGGAATATGTTTTATTTTCGATACTGAAGCCAAATTTGCTATTTTTGAAAAAAATGTCTGTCTGTCTGTCTGTCTGTCTGTCTGTCTGTCTGTATGTCCGTTCATCACGTTAATTCTACCGGACCGATCTTGATCAAATTTGGCATGAATGTAGGTTATACACCTGGCCAACATATAGGATATAATTTATCCCGATTTTCGCAAGGGTTCCCACAGGAGCATAAAAAAACATAACTTTTATATGGTTCCCCATATTTACACGATTCATTTTTTCATCGATAGACTTTACCGGACTCTTCATTAATAGTATTTTTGGAAAAAATAAGGGTTTCATCCATTTTCATCAAAATAATTGTCCATTTAATTGTTTGTCAATAGTATGACTACTAGATATATAGGATATCACAAATTTGAGACTTCCACAAATGTCTGCGTGGCGTAGCGGTATACCGTTTGGTAAACACTAAGTACGAAAGACCCAAGTTCGAATCCCGGGTGGTCAAAGTCTTTTTGCGTATGTTTTTTGCTTTTGTGTTAGGTTAGAATAATAGGATTCACTAATCCTTCTTTTTCACATTCAACTATGCGAATATGTATGAAAAAAGATAATTGAAAGTATATTGTATGAATTTTGCGTATTCATTTGGTAGGTTTGAGAATATGTTTATTTGGGAATATAAATACAAAAAAAACAGAAGTTAATGTAGTTAGATAGTGTTTTGGTATTTTGGATGTAAACTGGATGCAAAAAATGTAGTCCACGCTGACGTAGTCGCGGGCAAAAAGCTAGTAAAAAATAAATTAAAACAAAGTACAAACGAAAAATTTCGTGTAATTCATCGCTCTCGGTTTAGGGTAACGTGCCCATTATTTATTATCAATATTATTTCATTATTCTATATTTACTAATATTGAGAAAATACATAAAATATTATTGTTTGTATTGTGAGTATTTGTGAGTTCAAACATATAAATATTCAATAGAAGAAGGTTCATACCCACAACTGCATTCACTTGAAATAATACACCTTATTAGAAGATATCGTGGGATCTCCGTAATTATCGTGCGCATACAAAACATACGTAATACCGCTTGCAGCGATAAAATAACAATTGTCGATAGAAATGCCGTTATTTACGAAGTAGCCTTTATTTACAAAGAGACCTTTGGCCGTTTATATTTTCCAGGTTTCCTTGGCACGTGTATATGAATAAATTGATTACTTTTCTACATAGTGTTGTTGAAGATTTTCATTTTTATAATTAGTTGCATTGTAAGTTCTAAATTATAATCTAAATAAAAGGCTTGGATTTCCAAGCGCATAGTTGTAGAGAATACCTCTATAATATTGTTGCAAGTACCCGTCATTCTGGTGTAGCTCGTTGTTCAATAAATTAGTTCAATTTTATCCCATTTCCTGAGTCTACCCGCCTGGTCTACCCGCTCGCCAATATTGCACTTAATTCGCTATTTAGAGGCCATATGCGTACACTAAGCTCAGCTGTATACGCTTCATCCAAGTTAAATATAAAGAGATTTTAGAAAGGTTTTTTATTATTTACATTATAATAGGTAACAGAGAAATTCCAATGCGTATATTAAATGTGGTTTTGTGATATCATACACTTATAAAATTACTTTAGTTCCTGCAAATTTTTGTACATACATACATATACTCACGGCTATAAATCCCTAGAAGGGGTAGCCAGAGCTAAGGAATTAGAAATTCCTCAGCCACTTTTAGATGTCGCGTGGGGAAAAGGTGGTGAAATAAAGGTTGTTGGTGATGGGTCTCCAACTGCATCGCCCAAAAATCCCTCAAAAGCCCAAATACCGTTAGTTGCCTCTTACGTACACCCACCGGAAGAAATGGGGTATTGCCATTCTAAGCCGACACTACACAGCTTAATTTTTTTTTGTAGTTATATTACATATGACTTATATTCTAGTTCAAATTGTTAAGACCTACTTTGTTGTTAGGTTGCAGTTTTTAACCGATGGAAAAGGAGGGGATTTTTAATATTTTATTTTCCAAATAATAAACAATTTTTCATCTCATATTTAAGAGAGGAGTTTGTAAAATAATATGTGCAACCGTAGCTAAATCTAAGTTCAGCTGTATCAACAAAGTCGATGTTTTTTCTTAGCCATAGTAATCAAAATGATGCGGTAATTAAACTGCAAGCGTCATATTTTACAACCGTGACCTAAAAGTAATTTTCCGTAAAAATACCTATTCGTATCAGCAGATTACCTGCCTGTGTACTACATATAAGAATTTCATTTTAGCACTTGTCTGAACTAATTAAGCATTAAGAATAAATTTAACCATAAAACTTAATAAGGTTTAATTACATTACATACATATAAACTTTTACTTTCTGGCATTTTTATATTAATTTATTCTTTCCTTATGTAGAGTCCCCTCAGGTAAATATTAAGTACCTTTAATAATTACACAATATAATTGTGCAAATAAATAGAAAAATTAAATACATAAAACAAATAGTCACTCTACCAACTTTCCTATAGTGAGGTCACAAAATGATAGTCAACAAAATTGTGGCCACCCTAACTACAGTGACACCAAACGTGTCATTAATGCCTTATAAAAATTCAACTTGCTCTATAAAAGGTATAGATATAGGAAAATCTATTCAGATTGTGGGTATATACAGTTATTTATTTTATATTTTTCTAATAATTAATCGAAAAATGTAGACAAGAAAAAAATGGGTTTTATTGGCTGAATGATGTTGAATGGTTAATTTTTAATCACTTAAATATATTAACATAAACATAATCTGTCCGTGTCAAAGTAATTTAATTTTAAAAAATGATTTTTTAAATAAACAAAGTTTACATACTTTTGGCTTAAGTCTCGCGCCATTTTTCCAATTTTCCTTCACTCACAATTTAAAAAAAACACCAAAGTCGTATTCGTTTCACGCACTGCACTAACACAGTTATTATTAATTATAGTTTTTATTTAAAAAAACTTTTTGGTCACGCGCGTCACGTGAGTAACTCTGTGACAGAGACCGCGTTCGTTCTGAGAATGATCTCCGAACAAATCCAACAACTCGTCCTACTTCAAAGAACCCGTCACTTGTTAGAGCAAGATAGATATAGAGGTAGCAATAAATTAACAGAATTAAAAAAAAATATAAAAATACACAGTAAAATAAACAACAAAATCAGTGATATCCAAAATGAAAATAAACCTTTTGAAAATTAATATTTTGTTAGTGACAGGTGTAGAGAAAAACGTATAGTGTAGTGACATCTGCTGGCTATGTTAAGAACTACGCAAGCGTATGGATCTAATCAAACTTCAACTAGTTACTTTATTGCTCTAACCCTAAGCGGTAAACCAAACATAGTAGTAATAGATGAAGTTAACAGATGTCGTTTCAATAAAAAACAGAATCGCTTAAAAGAATTTAAAAAAAAATAACTAGCCATCTGGTATTACTATGTAAGTTATGAATGTAATACAACGAGAAACATTAATCTTTTGATGTCTTTTTGAGTACTATAAAAAGTATATTTGTTACTGTAAAAGCTCGAACTACGGTAAATCTTAAGATTTAAGTGTAAGTCTTAGGATTTACCGACATGAGTTGGTAAATGTAAGTATTTCTGAAGATACGACGATGTTTTCGAGCTTTTACCATTTGAATTCAGTATATGCTAGGTTTTACCACTGTCAGCTGGTAGATGTTGGTTTTAGGAATAAAACAATGATTAATTCTGAATTATTTACTTTGAACTATTAGACAAAACAGGTACATAGTATTTTAAAGGTATCATAATGATAGTAATAAGTACAAACTAATACCAACTTATTTAAATTATTCTGAAAAAACACATAACGTATATCTCTGAATATCTCAATCTCTATCATATCTAACTGAATCAGTACTTCTCTATTTGGAATTTAACAACGACATACAAACATAATGCTTACAAAAGCTAGTCAAACTTATTTTTTTTTTTATTATTTGGTTTAAAAGTAAAAAAAGACAATCAAATGTGATTGATTAATAGGTAAGGTACCTAAAAAAACATTTCACTTGTTACAACAAGGATTGCTGCTGTGGCATTTAGAATTACAAAGTAATCCTGATGATCTGCAGGTGTATTTTTTGTCGAGCATTTTTTTTGACAATTACAATTTTTGAATCCTTGTCCTCCAGTTAACGACAATTTTCCGACAACTTCTCGAAGACTCACTTCTTTATCCGTAACAATTTCTTCTATCTTTATAAAATCTTCAGAGCATGCGGCAAACTGATTCTTGGTGTAAAGCTGTTTTAGTATTCCCATTTTGGTACCTAGTTGGTAAAACTCATTGTCCTTTACGTCTATCACAACTGCAATAATGCTTTTTGGGTCAGTTTTAGCTTTGTCAATTTCAGGTACTTTCAGTCTTACATTTTGGCCCACTTCCACATTTGAATATTTATCAGCTGACATGGTTTTCATTTTCTCAGCTTGGTTTTCCAAATTAACTTTCAACATTTACCGTGCCGTTAATGTAAATCCTAAGATTTACCAACGGAATGGTAGTAAAAGTTCGAATCGCAAATCTTTTTGGACATTTACCATTAGGAATTGGTAAATCTTAAGTTTTACTGGAATATCTTAGGATTTACTGCAGTTCGAGCTTTTACAGTAACATATTCAAACGTATTCTACTCACGCAAAGATCGCCACTTTGTGTCATTATGACAAACCTCCAATGGTTCAAATATTTATACATACATACATATACTCATGCCTATAAATCCCTGGAAGGGGTAGCCAGAGCTAGGGAATACAAAAATCCTCAGTTACTTTTGAAAGTTGCGTGGGGAAAAGATATTCAAATATTTAAATTTACCTCTTACTTAAAATGCCGCTAATTGTACCGGTCACGAATATATTTTTTTTACTGATACTGATCTTTATTATATTCCCTAAAGTTTTAATTGTATAAGACCTTCTTGGATAAAATGTTTATTTATTTATTTACTTACTTACTTACGTCCTTACACTCACGCCTTTTATTCCCAACGGGGATGCCAGAGAATATCAATCGCAATTTTACTGGTTCCTGAAAAATCTCTCTTGCTTTATTCATTGTTATTTTTATTATCAAGAAAAACTTTTCGATTTATTTTTGTCTATTTTAACTTAACCCGAACCCAAATGATAAAATTAAAAGTAATGTTAAGTTCATTAATATTTAAGTGTATCCTTACGACTACGACAGACGCACATCAATAATTCTGAAGAGCAAGCACGAGCCGTGTTTAAAATAGTTATCGCGTGGGATAAAGCAGCCATCTCTTACGCTCTTATTTAGTATCGTATACTGCCATCTCATTCTAACGGTTATCGTGTCGATAAAATAGCGCTCGTGCTTGTGCTCTGATACCGGTATAAATAAAGTATTCTGAAAACGAAGTAGAAGACTATTGGAACTCGTACTACTCTCTCTATCTCTATTCATTTTTGCATTTCTTTCTAAATATAAAGTCTAGTTTCCCGTTGAACATTCTTTATGCATTTACATTATACAAGTAGATGGTCATTCATAAAAGAAACATTAACTATAATTATAAAGAAAACTCAGCAAGGAATTAGGCTTGGCACGACTTAGTCTGATGAATGTCTAAATCCTTAGCTCTGGCTACCTCTTCTAAGGATTTATAGCCGTGAGGATATGTATATATGTATGTATTTAAATATTTCTTATGTTTAATAAAATCGAATTGTAAGTAAATATAAGTTTCAATCTACATATACTCTTAAGTATTAGAACCTTTATGAACCCAGGATCATTATTCGTAAATGATGAGTATGAGTAATTTAGATTTAGACATCACCTGCAAAAACATGTATTTGGAAAATTATACTCGATATTATTACAAGAACTGATAGGCAGCAAGTATGCCCGAAGTTGTAGGGTCATCGACCGCCAAATAGTGAATTGATTATAGTGAAAACATTGTAGCAAGTGGGCGATAATAAATCACAGTGTCGTATTTTACATGCCCTATTAGACGATAAAGGTTTGATTTTAGACAACACGAGCAGTCGATGTTTGAAAGACAATTCCTATGTACACGTTTTTAAATTCTATTTGATGCCTCTTCTTTCAATGCCTTTCTTGAAGTGAGAAAAGAACCAATATTTTTTTACATAAATTTATTGCTTAAATGAAGTATTTCTAAAGAAGGGTATGTACTGCTTTCCGTTAATCATACAAACTGTTTGGCCAGGTTTGAGAGGTCAATCAGCTAATATGTCATAATCAAAGAACATGATTACTATACGTAGATCTTAACATCAACTTTCCAATACCTACTATACTCATGGCTAAAAATCCCTAAAACGCCACTTTTGGAAGAGGTTATTAAGTGAGGAAAAGATTGTAAAATAAAGGTTCTTGAATCATCAAATACCCATCAGGGTCTGCAACCGCATTGCCCAAAAATCACTTAAAAAGCCCCAATACTCTTAGTCGCCTCTTTCGAACACCCATGGGCAGTAATAGAAAGTGTTAATCTAAACAGACACTACACAACTCTTTCCAAGATGTTCAAATATAAAAAAACATAAATTCAATTCAATGCTCAGCCCTCTTAAAAGGAGCGTACTGAAAGAGGTAAAATGTACTCACGATTTCTTTTTACCCTCAGCCTGGGTGATGGTGGCGGGCGGTGGCGGCAGGTCGTCCATCGGGACCTCCTCATTGGGCGGCGACGGGGGAGACTTGTCGAACTCAGCGATGGGCGCCAGCTCCGGCATTGGGGACACCGAGTTGCTGTCCATAGCCGACAATTTTATTGGAGACACTTTGCCTTCTTTTGAGAACTCTTACAACGCCCCCCGGTACACGGAGGACAAAGGATTTAAGTTCTCACAGTATTCACCACTTACGGTGAAGTATCTGAGAAGGTAGAGTTCTACCTGCAACAAATGATGATGCTATATACTTTGCTGTATAAGTTATTGTGTTTGTTATGTGTGTATATTTGATATGTTTATTTTTACTCTGTACTCTCAATGAGAATAAATGTTTCTTCTTATTATATTAATAATACGCTCTATACAAATTTCAGTATGTAGGCCCTACCTCAAGTTTCGTTCACACACCACACGGCACAAAACAAAACTGTTGCAAAGAGAGAATATGGTATTAACAAACGTTGCTGTTATTGATACGCTTTGAACTTATCATGTTGATCAAATATAACGATTTTTACCTTCGCGCATTTAGTTTAGACCCAATTTAGTAAATAAATATAGAGGTGTAGCTGTACCCTACAAAGGCAATACAACTAAATAGTAAATCCATTAAGTTGTTTAGTTCCAACTGTAATGTTGTAATAATAAAAAAACAAGAGCATAGGAGTAAGGTGCACCAATAAGTCAGTCAGGGTCACTAAATCATTGGAGCACAAAAGTGCGGAAGGCCAATGTCCTGCACCCTACCTAATTATCCATTCGGCTGCACCAAGAGCTGACCCTTCCACGCTATGACCATAACATTTAGGGAGCCATACGCTTGAACTTGATTCCATATTTACATTTTGATCTTTACTATTACTCGACCAGACGTTATTAATTGGTAGTAAAACATTCCCACACAAATCCTCCGCTTGAATGTTTTTGTTGTTTGAAAATGAATCTTGAAGATGTTATCATAGTGTTAGTTTTTGTATACGAAACGTCATGTAGATATGTGCTTTGCATCGTATTAAATTATTCACTTTGAAAGCGAATTGTGAAGAAGAAACTTGTGATAATGGTTGCGGAAATTGTAAATAGGGGTAGGTTTATAAATTAAACTTACTAAGAGCCACCTTAATTACTTCTCAAAAGATACCATTTAAAACTTAATTTAACAATGTGTATCCGTCAAACCAAAGATTTATATTTCCTCTAAAATTAAAGTCAATTTCACCTATCCGTTTAAGAAAGGTTCGTGTAAAATGATCGTACAGCAGACAATGCGTTTAGTTAAATATTTTCATATGATAAAGTGAAGTTGATACATTCATATCGTATGTTTATAACCTGTCGCTTTGATGATGGTGATAATATTAACAATAACCAACAGAATTAGTTTAGGACATAATCTGCCAACAATGTCCTGCGGATAATGTTGGTAACCAAGCTGAGATACTTTGTCATTTTAAACCTGTATTTTATTTTTATCTATAGAATATTTAACTAAACCATTTAGTTAATGTCCATGTAAACAGTAATATAGTTATACAAAAGGAATTACTCACAATCAGATAAATTATAGTGGCATTCGGGCTGGTGACTTCACCCACCTTTCCTTAGCAAAAGTATTTAGGAATTGTTGGATTCTGGAGCTCTGCCTTGCCTTTTTGGGATTTATATCCGTGAAAATGTATGTATGTGAATTTCTACTTGCTTGATTAAAATTTTAAACAAATAGTTGTAAACTCATTGTTGTCATGTATTTAAACTCGGCCAATAGTGCAAGAGAAATGATTTTTCTTCCTCTCTCGTTTATAAAGTCGTATTGATATCAAAAGTAATACGAAAGTTATAAAATAGGTTGGTTTAAATTTTCAAATCATCGAACAAGTATCGGCTCTATATTTTAAATTCCGGAATTTTTATTTTTTCTTTATAAGTTAAGTCTGTTGGATTTTTTAATAAATAAATAATAAACGACGAGAGCGTAAATCGTAACGGAAAGTGATGGAAACCAACTGGCTTAACTTTACATCTTTAGGGACAATGACAAGGAAAAATACCTAACTCTAAACACCAGATGACAAAATGAGCAATGACAGAAAACTACTACCTCTAACACCTCTTCAGGATATACGGCGTGAAAGATGTGTGTTAATAAAACTGTGACAAGGTTCCGCAATCAAGATAGGGCGGAATACTGCAGTTCTGAGTGGAAACTATTGTGGATTCAGCTGAGCAAATGAGGACAGCTTTTGAGCACGTCCTGACTCTTTGGAGGACTTATTCTCTTACAACTAGACTTTTAACAACTCGTAGCAATTTTCTCGAGCGAGAAAAAAAATTAGTGGTGAATTTTGGTAAAATAATATTAAATTCTTCTATGTAACGATTTATTATCATTATAAATAATGTCATAAGATATACCGAGATACGATAATAGGAAACCTATAAATTGTTTGATTCTTATTGTGAGTAACCTCTTTTAGAGTTAGTGAAAATTGTGCACCAACTAATTCAAAATAGTTTTTTGATCCTGCTCATGGGTTCCAAAGTTTTTGATGCAATGTATATTGCAAACATTAATTAAAAATATGTATTATGTAATAAATAGTCAAATTAGTTCGATTACAGAGTTCCTTACTATTAAAGAAAAGAAATGCTTCGATACAACATACAGGCCATGCCTATTGCAGTATGACATATATGCAGAATAGCAAATAAGTAAAATAATAAAATTAATAAATAATTAAACAATCCAATCAACCACGAAAATGACTATCATTTCGTACAAAAAATCTGTCAAAAATCTGTTTAAGTATTTAAAATTTAATTGAAAGCCCATTCATGCATCTTCATTTATCGAGTTTATTGGCATTTTAGTAATAAAATGATTACTAAATATTCGGTTGCATCTTGTATGGAACTGTGTAACTATACAGTAATATTTGATAAGAGGTTCTAAAATAGAACAACATGAAATGCCAGCGAAACATTGAACTAATTAAGTAAGTGACACACATACAAGGCCTTCTTACCCTTGGACTAGTAAACTTCCTATATTATTCACCATAAACTAAGCAACGAGACCAGCGACAGAAATCTTCATAATATCCCCATCAAAATCATATACATATATTTACGACTATACATTTAACAATAATGGGTTTCCAGAGCCTCAGATTTAGAAACTCCACAGGCATTTTTGGGACTTTAGTGGGATGAACATGGTAAAATAAAGGATATTTGGCGATGGCTTAGAATAGCACTACCCCATTTCTTCCGGTGGGTGTACGTAAGAGGCGACTAACGGTATTGGGGCTTTTAAGGGATTTTTGGGTGATGCGGTTGGAGACCCTAACACCCTTTACTTTTACCATCTTTTCCCCACTCACATTTCCAAAAGTGGCTGAGGAATTTCTAATTCCTTAGCTCTGGGCACCCCTTCTAGGGATTTACAGCCGTGAGTTTATGTATGTATTGATTTTGAACAAAATAACAATAAACTCATATGGGTCATTCAAAACTTTTAAATAACATGTCCGATATGCCGCTTATAAATAAGGACAAACATTGTTGAACAATAAAGTTTTAACTTATGAACTTATGTAGGGCATCTATTGGCGGGATGCCTACTTTCAATATAATCTATACTTATAATAAATCTGTAGAGAGGTCAATTCTGTACATGAAATATATTTTCAAAATAACTATCAGGTGGTGATTAGGGATCGATACTGATGCCAAAAATGCAATCAGTAAAATTTTTGTCTGTCTGTCTGTCTGTCTGTCTGTCTGTCTGTCTGTCTGTCTGTCGGTTTGTATGTTCCTTATGGAAACAAAAACTACTCGACGGATTTTAACGAAACTTGGTACAATTATTCTTCATACTCCTGCGCAGGTTTTTGTATACTTTCCAGCAGAGAAGTAAAGGGGAATTTTGGGAAATTTTGGGAAAACGGGAGAAGTTACTCCATTTTTTAAGCTTCCGTCGCGTGTGCAGCCTTAATGATTAAACTTACATAGAAATCATGTGTGGCGGAAATATTCTTCATAAAATTATCTAAAAAAAAATCCTCAACTGTATATGTCTATCTTTTACGGTTGACTCACAATATCACGTGTAATTCCAGATAGCTTAGCAGTTCGGAACATCCTGATTAGATTTGTTTACTCTTACGTTTGTAAACCTCTCACTCATCCCTAATTTAAAAAAGGTGACATTATTACCTATTTAATAAAAAAAGAATTATAGAAATCGGTAGACAAACACCGAAATTATTTATAAAACAAGCCATCGCGCCCGTGATCGAAACCAAATCTTTACTAATTTACATATAACATACTAGATGGCGCCAGTAGTTGCATCCTACATAACGTAATGATTTATTTTTTAGATTGTTATAAATACTTCATGGCGTTTTATTCCAAAATTTGCTATTAAACGGAAATACTGAACCGTTCATTAAAGCGCATTCAAAATCACCAAACTACACTGTTAAGGGAGTGCTATAAATTTAATAAATTGAAAACATTACGCTGAATTTCACAATGCTTGAGCAGTGACTGAAGAAAGAAACCTCAGATATTTAAAAAAACAACGCTACCCGTGCGAAGCTGGGACGATCCACTAGTACAGAATATAATATATAATTCCAGATCGCATTACCTGTTTATCTGTCTATACTTTTATAAAGCGAATAGATTTGTATGTTTTGAGTAAAGAAAGGATCCGAAATCGCTGAAAAGATTTGAAAAAATATTATTTCAGGTGAATATTCTACTTCCAGAAGATGCAAAGGCATCATCCGCTAAATTTCATAAGTGGTGAGACTAAGATATTTGAAAAATAACACCACTTGGGTGAAACTTTTTAGTCTACTTGTCGTTAAAATTTTTACGATTTTACCCTACCGCTTCTTAATACTCTTTTGAAGGTTCGAACTAGACTAGACTACTACAGTAACTAAACAAAAGATTTCGCTCGTCGCGTCGCTAACTTATATTATTTCTTATGAACCTTAAAGCAATATCCTTGCCGTACAATCAAGAACTCATCACCGCCTCAATCGATTCATGTCTTTAATAATAGAAAATATTTCGGAGGGTATGGGAAAAACGGGCCTGCTTTTTTTGGGTCAATAACACAGTTCTCAAATTATCAAGAGATACTCGTATGTAAGTTTTGTGTAAGTTAACTCCGATGAAACATTTAAATGTTTAATCGATATTTGGTGTCCCGGAAATACAATAATAACCTTTTAATTAGTACAAGGGATTTTCTATTTTCGGCATGTACGTTAAAGTAGTACATTACCAAAAAAATTAATTTATTCTGCATGTTTAAGTAAAAACGGTTCGTTAATAAATAGTTTCGTAAGGCTTGATTAATTTGCCTTAAATCACCAATTACGGGTGAACAATAACGTTACTATTGATTCACTGGTCAACACTGAAAAATTTTCCAGACATTTCTTAATCGTTATTGATTAAATTAAGGGCGCTGATTACGAAAACACATTTTTTTTTCTAGCAGCTCTTGTTTTTAAATTACAAATAGGTTTTAAATTTTCACAAAAAAAAATATTTTTAACCATTTTATTTTACAGAATTGATTTCAGTGTGTGAAAAATTGTCTCTTGTAGGACTTTCTTGAATGAGACGCCAGCTTAAGATCCCGACAAAGATTCCAGCAGTAATCTGCCATCATATGGATGTCCCATCTTCCTTGATATCGTTCTTCCATTACTCGTATATCTTGGTGAAATCTTTCACCCTGCTCTTCACTAAAGTTTCCAAGATTTTCAGGAAATCGATCCAAATGAGAATGTTAATAATGTACTTTAATGCTCATGTTACACCCAAGATCTCTCAAATTTGACAACATGTCCGATACTAGTTGTAAATAGTTTTCTGATTTATGATTGTCAAGAAAATTTTGAATTACCAAAACAAATGATTCCCATGTTCTGCTTTCGAGCTCATTCATAGAACTGACAAAATTTGGATCATTGATCAATCGTCTAATCTGTGGACCATCAAAAATACTTGCTTTTAACTTTTCTGCACTTAGCTCAGGAAATTTGTTTGATACGTAAGCAAAACATTCACCATCTTTGTTAAGGGCCTTAATAAATTGTTTCATAATGCCGAGTTTAATATGAAGCGGTGGCAATATAATTCGATCTCGACTCACTAAGGGTGGATTTATTACATTTTGCTTACCAACATCAAGTGTCTCTTTCAATGGCCACACTTTTTGAGTCCAATGGTTCTTTTTACCGTGGCTGTCCCACAAACATAGGAAACATGGAAATTTCGTTTCGTTTCTTTTCCCACTTGACCATTGTCTTAAAGATACATACACAATTTTTGCATATAGTATTTGGCACCCACGGTTTATCTTGATTGGATATATTCACTCCAAAAAGTTAAAATATGCAGTTTTTACGAAGTCCGTGATCGATTTACGATACTGTTTAAAGGTATATTCACCACAAATAACACAAAAACTATTTGGATCGTTCGTACAACGTCTCCTCTTTGTAGCCATGTTATTAATACTAACATATGATAAGTGAAACTTATAAAAATATGAAAGTACCCTCTAAAAGTAAATAAATGTGAAAAGTTAAAATATCTCAAAAACTAGAACTGCTTAGAAAAAAATTGTACGATTTATGAAATTAGCACAACAAAATACATTGAAATTGACATCAATATTTTAGGAAAATTTTATAAAGTTTTCAATTGTTGACCAGTGTTATAAATACATATTATAAGCACATATTACGTACTAAATAGTTTGCCTTACATCAAATCATTATATCTTACTCCCAAAGATTCTACCCAAGTTGTCAAAACACGCCACAGATCGGTCGTCAAAAATCCACAGAACCATGTCATGCGAATGTTAACAGTCGCTGGATTACTCATTAAATCTCTCCCGGTTGGGGTGAAAAGTTTGTTACATTATAGCACTTATTGCTGTAATGATAAGAGTCATTAAGTTTATATCTGTGAGGAAGCCACCGATTTGTGCTGGCCTCAAACTATTCCGCTAGGGAGGGCTCCTACGCGGCTGGATCCGTTCTAGTTCATAAACACTTGATTTATATAACAGGTGGTTATGAGTGATTTTGATATTAGTGCCGTATTTTATCTCTATTTATGTTTAAAATAAGTAAAATAAAATTGACTGCAAAGACGGTAAATGGAATATTTAACGTTAAGCGTCACAACATTTTTGGTTATGGAAAAAAGCTTACTTTTATGACTTACTTGTAAAATTATAACAATTAACAAACTTTAACAAAACATATAACGCCATCAAGTAAAATTATGTTAAAAAAATCCAGTATCTCTCCTGAAAACCAAAGAACAACAAAGATTGCAGGTACAATTCTTACCTTATTTTTATTCTTGCACCATAGATCGGGTACCTACATCACTTCGAAATCGGTAGTAAATCATGTTAGTCGTCTTTAAGAGCAAACCATTACCTCGGAAATGAAAGTTGTTTACCGAGCTGTAAGGAACTATAATGGCGCACTTATTGGACACAAAGAGTGAGTACCAACTCTTCGGAACTAAATAGCACAAAACGTATATGCGATCTCTACATTCCACTCACCCGTCTACAAACGGCCCATAGTCATAAACTGAAACCAGGACTAGCGGTAGAGCTCTAGCTCACGGTACGGAGATTTCGGGTTCTATTCCCGAGGGTAGACTCACAAATCTATCTTTTTTCTCACAATTCTCCAACTTCACGCTGTATATCCCTGAAGGGGTGGCAAAGGTACTATAATACATCTGCGCGTCTCGTAACATTGTCACCTGGGGTTAAGAATACTCGCGTTTTCGCGCACATTACCATGCCAACTCTTTCATAAAATTAAATGAGTTACTCTGAACACTTATGAAAAATTACATCCCTGCATACATTAAATTCCTCGTTGATGTTGAATAGGAATTGTGCTGGTCCTCGAGTTGGACCTACGACGACAAAGTGGCATTTTCAAACAAGCACTAATATCTAAATGTTTTTTATTTTATTTTAAGATTATTCGGAAATGTGACAGTTTCATATACTTTTTCCTTGTGCCAGTCACGAGGTTTCACATATAGAAATCTGTACACCGATTTATAAAAAACAATTAAGCTAACATAGGATTCATAGGATAAGAACACAAAACAAATTCCGCACTAGCCATTCCACTAAAGCTGACCGTATGATGTATGCAATGCACCTTCATATTAAACAATTTCAATATCATAAACTTATGGGGGTGGGTTCTTCAAAATTCCTACCCAAAAAACACTAGCAAAGTAATAATAAATTAATAGTAAGTATTTACACTTGGTGGCCATGAATGCTTCGAGGTGCCAAATCAGAGCGAAGAAGTGGCCAGTTATTGTCGAGATATGGAATATAATTGCCGCAATACCTTGTCATTGGTGTGGGTGACCATTGTGCAAAATTCGTTCTTGTTCCGTTCTATCGTTTGGGAGGAGTTCCCTGACAAGCAAAATACAAACTGGGGGGGTAAATGGAGCTTCGGTCCATTAAGATACATTTACTGACATCAGCAATACTGTGACATTAGTACATTATTTCGGAACTTATTCATTCTAAATTATGTCATATACAAAACCCCTGAAATTGTATAATAAAACGCGCGACATTAGCAAATCGGAAGTGACGCTGGTAGAATAATACTACGAATATGGGACGAAGTGCAGGGAAGAACTCAGGAAGAACCTGTCTGTTGCACTGTTTTTAAGAGTATGACTGTATACTAACTCGGATCAATATTTAAATCAATAATTAAATAAACACCACGCCTTTAAATTAACACTGAAAACGGCAAATACTTTTGATCATCACCTTGATATATCCTGAAATTTCTCCAATTTACTAACCATTAAAATCCCAACATTCTCAACCAGTGTTTACATTTACATTTAGCTTCTTTTGTTACACTTGTTTTTAAGGAAATCGCTTGTTTATTTAGCTGCTATAAAGTAATGAAATCTTACCAAAAGCTGTAAAAAGTCATGACGATGAATAATTCTCATTTCTTTTTAGTCAAACAACCACTGTAGTAGAAAATGATGAGATCTAAAACTGTAGAATTTATCAATTTCTGTCAAATTGAACCCTAGTTCCGTCCCTGATTCAAATGGGGCACTCCCTTGTCTGTCGTGCTAAGGCTCGCAAGGGAACTACGATGACACCTGAAATGTTACCTTGTCATCTCACTAATTAACTGTCACCTTTATTAAATTACCGGTATATTATTCGATTTGACGCACTAAGTAAACTTTCAATCGCACCCTTTCCGGCAAAAAACCGAGGAGCTTATCATAGCGACGTGAATATTATGTATGATCTGAAATTTTCACTAATTTCAATAGCTCTTTATTTTAAAGAGGATTAGTCCCATTTCGAGGCATAAAAGGAGATGAGAGTTCGCTTACTAGTTTTAAAATATGACCGCATACTTCTTCTAGCAAAGTTGTCCGATACTAAGAAACATATACGAGGGGCATGCCAATAGAAGTTAGATACTCTTTTCTCATTTAATTGAAACTGGCAAGCTATACACCATCTTATAGGCTGGTTTTTTATTGACATATTTGAATATAGAACATACTTCTTTTATTTATTTTTTAAATAAATGAGCATCATTTTTCCGAGAATCTGGCGGGTATTCACTTGCAACAATGGAGCTCAGTCGACGTGATTTTCGCGCTATGATTTAGTATGACTTTAAAAAAGGTTTAAAGCCTCAAGAATGTTTTGAACTTTTGGCTTCTACTTTTGTTGAGACTGCTTGTTCCCGAGCAACAGTATTCAATTGGTTTGCTGAATTTAAAAGAGGATGGGGATGTAGCGAAGACAGGACGGCCGCCAACCACGGTCACGCCAGAAAACGTTCGTGCAGTCGAAAAACTTATTGGCGAAAACCGACAAATTACATATGTAGAGCTAGACCGAGAAGTAGGAATTGGATCAGCAGCAATGCAAACCATAATTCACGACCACCTGTCTCTCCGTAAACGTTGTTCGAGATGGGTGCCGCAAAAACTGGCTTATTCCACTTATCCCCGTTGACAATCCCCGTCAACGGGGATAAGTGAACTTTTTGTTCACAAATCCCCGTTAACGCCAATTGGAGCTTGTAATGGGGATAAGTGAACTAAAAAGTTCAAAATAAGTAAGTTAAAAATAAAATAATCATGTAAGAATCGGGTACCTTCTATTTATTATTGGATAAGAACTCACTTATTGATTATTGTTATAATCAAATTAAATTAAATGTAAGCTTGATTACAACACCATTTATACTAAAATCACATGATAGTCCAGTGGGTAGAACACCGGCCCGAAAACAGAAGGGCGTGAGTTCCAATCCTGGGTCGGGCCTACACCAATTTGTCTTTTCTAAAGTCATGTGTGGTTAATTTATCATGGTTGCTAACGGTGAGGGAAAACATCGTGAGGAAACCCACATGGCTGAGTTGTACTTAGTCATGTGACAGTGTATTCGTACAAAACGGCGATAGGCCTGCCCCCTATCACGTGAGTACACTGTCTAAGCAAAACGTGGGTACCTTCTCTGGAAACTAGATGGCGCTTGCCATGTGAGTTCAGGAGTATTGGTACCTCTGCCAACCCCTTCGGGGATAAAACGGCGTGAACGTTTATGTTATATGTTAATGGGGATTAATGAACTTTTTAGTTCACTTATCCCCATTACACGCTCCAATTGGCGTTAACGGGGATTTGTGAACAAAAAGTTCACTAATCCCCGTTGACGGGGATTGTCAACGGGGATAAGTGGAATAAGCCCAAAAACTTACCGATGAGCAGGAAGACCGTCGTCGGGTGGATTGGTGCCTATTCATGATAGATAAATTTAACGGAGGCGAGAAAAAAAAAGTATATGATATACTGACTGGTGAAAAACGGGTCATCATATTGCTACTGTTGTGCTAGAGAATGAAAAAACGGTGAACTCCGAATGGTATGTGACAGTTTGTGCTTTAACAGTAATATCAGCTTGGTGTGACAAGCGACCGAAGTCAGGAATTCTCTGGCACCACGACAATGCGGTGCCGCACACGTCTGCCAGAACACTAGACTTTTTCAACTCGAAAAATGTGTTAATTCTCCTCACCCGCCGTATTCCCCTGACCTAGCGCCTTGTGATTTTTACTTGATTCCAAAAATCAAAGAAAAACTAAAGGGGAAGAGGTTTAAAAGCAAAGAAGATGTGCTGGTTGCCTATAATTTCGAGATTTCTGAGGTATCTAAAGAAGAGTGGTCACAGGTATTTTCCAATTGGTTCAGACGTGAATTGGAAAAGTGTATACGTGCTCAGGGTGAATACTTTGAAAAGATCGATACTTGTAATAAAGAATAAATTTTATATTTTTTGAGTATATAGTTTCTTTTGGCATGCCCCTCGTATCATCATATATCACATTAAAAAATATCATTATAATCTAATTATAATTAGAATGAAATAAGGTTGTTTCGTGTTGATTATTCCTGTAGGAAAAGTTAATAACACTTAACATATGAACTAAAAAAAGGTAATTACATTAAAATAGCTGACAAAACTCATGATATCATTCAACCTAGAAATATCAAATGATGAAATGGTTAAAAAACATCGAACTTACGAATCATTAAAATTTCATTGCGAAGTCAAATTCAGAATTGGCATAAAAAAAATATATGATATCGAACCAGCAACCTCGGGACCGAGGAGCTAGTCACTTATTCACTCGGCCACGGCTTTCGAGTATCGAGCATTGAGGGTTTTAAGTTTTTTTGTAGTCTAGTGGCTGGAAACCATTATCGTCTTCTCCAGACTTAACTTTCGAAAGTGACTGAAAATAAGTAATTCTTAAGCTTAGGCTATTTAAGGTTTAACAGCCGTTTATTGATATATCTATACTTTAGTCAACAGTCATAAAAATAAATTTAGTAGGACTGTGGCAAAATTAGCAATTTCAAGTATTTAATGTCTTTGTTAACAAGAATATCTGCGATTTTTAATGGTTGCTAAAATATTATGGCAACCAATAGTATAGTGTATTAGAGATATAGATTAGTCGAGTCTGTAGAGTTAGTTAAAAATAAAACGTAAATAACGTTACTTTCTTTCGTTTTCTCAAACCCTGGCAGTTCAAAGCACACATTCTTGGAAACCTAAGTTAAAACGCTGCACAGTATATGTTTTCCGATGCTATAAGCAAGTTCATCTCACGAGCGAGTTCAGTGCGATTGCGATGATAAATCAAGATTTACGGAACATTGCAATTTATACGAACCCTACCCATTTCACTGGCGCATTTATTTCTATCTCGAGACACTAACAAAAATACATTCTACGCTACTTGCATCTTTCATTTAAATCCTCAGTCTGTGGGTACACTTTTTACCTACACTACCTACACTACCTATATAAACATAAAATACATACAAACACTCATGGGTGAAAATACCAAAATAGCTAGATCCTCGAACAAAAAACTCATCAGCCACTTTTGGAAGTTGATTTAGAAAAGATTATAAACGTAATGTATCAATCATGATGGGTCTCCAACTATATCGACCATTAATCAGTTTAATAGCCCCTTATATTTAGTCTCCTAGTATCATTCTAAGCCATTACTACAGATAATACTTATATATAAAAATAAGTACCTAATTGATCAACTTAACCTTTTTTTCAGTTTGTTGAATAAGTTACATTTACTTTTTGACTAATTCCAAGTTCTAGCATTTTAATGTCATATGAGGAAACGAATTAAAGTCTTGTACAATTTATCTACAAACTAACGTGAAGGTAAAAGAGTGATACCTAGTAAATCCTCAAAACACACAAATGTGGGATATAACAAATAGATTTATATCCGGTACGCTTAGACTTTTGGAAGCCACCCAACAGCACGTGAAGAAACTAGGATCGGCATTTGGCAGTGTAATTGTAGCTTTTCTTTAATTGTAGTATATTTAAGATAATATATATATATATATATATATATATATATATAGATAATATTTAATGTACTCTCGCTTATTTAATGATTAAATACATAAATTTATAGGAAAATATTGTACACAGACCAGGATAAATCCTAGTTGTAAGAACAATCGAAGATATATTTGATATATATTACTTAATTTAAATCTTTCTTGTTCATGAAAACCTCATGTGGGGATTATTACTAATAAATAAAGAATAAATAAAGGAAAGAAAAATTTGCATTCTAACTGAAAAGGTAGACAAGTGGCCTTCCAAATTAGTTAAAATTCGGAGGTAGGAAACGCAAACACTACTTAAACGTGTAAAAGAAATAAAGAATAGAAGAATTTCGCACTGGCAGCCAATTGACACGGTAGCTCAGTTGGCAGAGCGTCGGGGCATATACCCGAGGTCGCGGGTTCGATTCCCGCCTGTGTCGAAATTTTCCTTTCCTTTATTTATTGTTTATTTATTAGTATATATTACTTATACTTTATTGTGAAATAAACAAATAAGTAAACGTGTTACAGGACCCATTTAGCAAGTCTATTTTAGCTTCTTCGCGTAAATTTTTCTTTATATTTATTGTTTATGAAATATTATTTTTTGCCTTCAGATATATGCTGTTTCTGACTTTGGAAAATCTAATTTCGACGGCCTGGCTGTAAATTGCTAAAGTCAGTTTATTCCACGTAACAATATTTACAAATCGCAACACTTTTATCGATTCTAACCTAGTTTTAATTCACCTATTTAATTATTCGTGATATCGATTTTCAAGAAACAGTTCTGGAAACTGAAGGAATTATATAATTTATGCATATTCCAATGTTGTTATGTATTTTAGTGGTGAATGTATGATTAGAAAACTTCGGAAATTTGAGTTTTTCAGTTGATTGGCTGACTTCCTACAATCCTCCTTTCCTTTCAAAGATGGTTGGGAAAATTATGTATTTCGTTAATAGTTTTGCTACTATAAAAATAATTTCATGATTATGGGTATATTACAATCTTTCATAAAGCACGGTTGTATTTTCACTATCTGTTTAAGTTTGCCATAGTGATAAGATAAAAATACTGCCTGTGTTTCGGTTATGATTTCATAAATAGTATAGTGCTATTTGCTAAGTACGCATTTGAAAAATATAATTAAAATATTCCGATAAGGATAAACAGTTTTTATTTACTTAAAGCACAGGTTACATGTTATATTCTTACCTAAAAAACTGAAAACACTATTGTAAATTTTAAGAAACCGGCTGTATAATGTCGGCTTAGAATAGCACTAACAGTTTGGAGTTTTTAAGAGATCTTTGACCAATCAGAAAGTATACTTTATTTCACAATTTTTTCCCCATTCAGGTGACAAAAATGGCTAAAGAATTTCTAATTTTAAAAGCTCTGACTAGGTAGGTAGGTAAAAGATAGAAAACAACATTATAAAGACAAACAATACAAAACGGATATATCAAAATTAATACATATATCCAATCATCCAACATGTACTTAAAGATATGATTCTAATAGAATTGCTGATGGATTTGCATAATCATAAGATATCTATATCTGATTTAAAGAGAGGTTTGCCAGGATGGCACGCAGTGGCAATTGATAGTCTACCCCTATGGGAATTAACGCCGTGAGTAAATGTTTGTATATATGTATGTTATATCAAAATAACAATCAAATACTCTGATTTGATTATCTGTATAGATTTCAGGAGAATAAAATGATTGGCAGCTCCTTGTATTAGTATTACAACACCAAAAGCATGATGAAATGGTGTTATGTTTAACTCGTCAAAATATCGTGTAATGTTAAGCATATGAAAGCTGAGTTAATCGCCGACATAAAACTAGTTATTACAGTATTTTAAATATTTACACAGAGTGCAGAGCATGACCGCACCTCGTTATTTTATAGTTTGGTTTTCACAATTAGATTTAAGTTAACAAGGATCAATTTCATCAGAGATTTCGACCTACCATTCGTATCGTTATTTTACTTATATATTCATAGGCTCACGCCATAAGTTCCTATTGGGGTAGGCAGTACACTAGATCTTTTGTTCTACTAAACACTTCGGACTTATTTCTTCGGAATCTTTATTTGATATAAAAACAATCTCGTTCTCAAGCAGTCGTTCTCAACTTATCATCGGCATTGAATCTTTATATCTCTTCAGAAAAAATCTGAAAAGACTTCATGATAATAATCTTCTAAACCAACAATAGAAGCAATTTTGAGCACAAATACTTCTAAGCGAACTCATAAAACGAATATCTTGAATTTCGTAAGAAGATTCTTGCCGAGAGTATGCAATCTTGAGAAGTATTCCGTACTTAAAGGCATCCAAGCAAAACTCAAAGGATTTCACATCGAAAAGTGATTGCGACAACCAAATATGCAGTGGGAAATTGAAGGTAGAAACCATTTTAATACATTTAAGAAAATAAAGTCAGTTTTATGTACCCCCCCCTAGTGCCCGCCTTGAAAACATCCTTAAGATCTCATTCAGCTTATTAAAGTTGTATTTTGACCCCAACCCATCCAATCTTACCAAACAAGTATAATAATAAGAATACGACGCTGTTTAATAGAATAGAACATTAGTACCCCATGATATTTACTTACTTATAACTTCAGTCACTTCAGCCACTTCTTGACAAATCTCTCTTCTCTCATTCTCCTCATACTAACTCTTTTATCCTTCTCACTTTAGACTCACGCCTTTGTAAAAACGATTTAATTAACATTTTGCGCAGCCGTCCTATATATCTCTTTCGCCACTTTCAACACTTCTTCACTCATAACACTATTTCCCACTCTGTTACAAAACCTTATTTTACATTAACTTCAGAGGGATCTCATTTCCACGCGTTCACGCTTCTTTCGCCATGCCCAACATTTACTACCTCTTATCATGGGCACCTAAGGGATTAAAGACGAGGAAACTAAAAGAGCTATAGTTTTAGGGGTAGGTTTGATTTTAATTACATTTGGTAATGTCATAAAAATCATTCTAGCACCATCACTTTTTTTTTAAATTTAAAAGCACTTAAGAATTTGAAAGAAAGAAAAACCAAATTTATTATTATCGTGAAGTTTGCCCTAATACCACACCGTTCATTCTCAGTGAACCTACAAAACTTTCAGCGAAGGAAGCGTTGTGATTAAAGTAACCTACTTTTGAATATTTTATTAGAGAAATAAACCAGGAATGTTTTATACAAAATAGGACATTGAAAGCATGTTCCATTTTTACACAAAGCGAGTTGAAGCTAAACAAAGGCAGTAATATCAAAGCTACTACACACAATTTTTACTACGCTACGGTGTGTCTACGAGGCTTGTAGTAGACCTCAACGACTACGAACCACAGCGGGCTATGCAAATGAGTAAAAAACGTATAAGCTATTTCCTCTGTGCTCTATTTTATATGGCATCTGTTCAATGAGTTGTTTCCTTGCTTTCAGTAATAATTGCTTATGATGGCTGATGGATGCTATATTATAATGTTCTTCTATACAAAGACGGAGAAAAAATGAACCTATACAATGATATTAATTTATGTTTCAAAGCTACTATAGCACCATTCTGAAACGCCGGCTTAGAATGTCACTACCCGTTTCTAGCCATGGGTACTGAAAGAGGCGACTAAGGGTGTGGAGCTTTTTAAGTTGTCTTTGGGCGATGCCGTTGGAGACCCATCACCAACGATAATTTATTTCTACTATCTTGCCCTGCAAGCTCTGGCTACTCTGTTTTGGGATTTATGGCCGTGAGTATATGTATGTATGCACTATGTAAAAAGTGATTTAAATATTTCGAGAACTTTTTTATGCACATGACATTTTAAAAACAAAGGTAGTTGGGTCTTTTGCAAGATGACACAAATTTAATTTCTGAATTATCTGATCTAAAATATATTTCAATTATATATATAAAGCCACTCAATTATTTGTTGTTATTCACTATAACCTTACAATAAAACCCAAACGCTAAAAACATCAGTTAGTAAATCCAAGCTTTATCACGCGTTAAACCGATAACAACCCACAATAACAATAGGAAATAAATGTACTAGTGCAAATAAAATGTTTATGGCAGTACACACGAGCTATACGAGTGTATCTAAGGGCTAGCAATTATTCTAAATGAAAATACAATTTGGTTCTAAAACTAAAAATGATAGACAAAAATTCGATACTGATTGGTTCTGAGACTATAGATCATACGAGTATAGAAACGCTTTACTTTTAACTAGTGGATCGTCCCAGCTTCGCACGGGTAGCGTTGTTTTTTTAAATATCTGAGGTTTCTTTCTTCAGTCACTGCTCAAGCATTGTGAAATTCAGCGCAATGTTTTCAATTTATTAAATTTATAGCACTCCCTAAACAGTGTAGTTTGGTGATTTTGAATGCGCTTTAATGAACGGTTCAGTTTTTCCGTTTAATAGCAAATTTTGGAATAAAACGCTATGAAGTATTTATAACAATCTAAAAAATAAATCATTACGTGTTGTAGGATGCAACTACTGGCGCCATCTAGTATTTTATAAGTAAATAAGTAACGATTCGGTTTTGGTCACGGGCGCGATGGCTTATTTTATGTATAATTTCGGTGTTTGTCTACCGATTTCTATGATTCTTTTTTTATTGAATAGGTAATAATTTTATCTTATTTAAATTAGGGATGAGTGAGATGTTTACAAACGTAAGAGTAAACAAATACAATCAGAATGTTCCGAAATGCTAAGCTATCAGGAATTACACGTGTTATTGTGAGTCAACCGTAAAAGATAGACATAAACTGTTGCAGATTTTTTTTAGATAATTTTATGAAGAATATTTCCGTCATACATGATTTCTATGTAAGTTTAACCATTAAGGCTGCACACGCGACGGAAGCTTAAAAAATGGAGTAACTTCTCCCGTTTTCCCAAAATTCCCCTTTACTACTCTGCTGGAAAGTATACAAAAACCTGCCCAGGAGTATGGAGAATAATTTTTCTAAGTTTCGTTAAAATCCGTCGAGTAGTTTTTGTTTCCATAAGGAACATACAAACCGACAGACAGACAGACAGACAAAAATTTTACTGATTGCATTTTTGGCGTCAGTATCGATCCCTAATCACCACCTGATAGTTATTTTGAAAATATATTTCATGTACCGAATTGACCTCTCTACAGATTTATTATAAGTATAGATTATTTTAATATAATGAATCAACAAACGTTTTTTTGTCTTGCCATGTATATTTAAGAAGATATAGAATTGTTTTCCATTATTATTTTGAGTTGTTTATAAATTTTACACACTCAATCAAGCTGTATTGTGTCAGCTTAGAATAACACTAACCCACTTCTTGCCGCGGGGATGGTAAAAAGAAACTAAGGGTATTGGGGCTTCTTAAGTAATCGAGAAATTCGCATCATTTCCCTATTTTATAATAAGCGCATGATAAAATTTTACCATTTATGACCCATTTTCAGAGAATGATAAAGGGAACAAAATTTAACTTTTTTTGTTGCATAAAATTTTATGCCTGTTGTTTACTAATTTGAGGTCGCTGATTTTAAATCTACTTTCAGTTTTTCTCTACCAGCTTTTGTTTTTGATATACAGCGGTCACACGTATTTCTTTACTAGTAAGTACACTTTAAGTACAAATCAATCGTGCAATTCACTAAAAAAATATTTCTTTAAAAATGTCTACGACAAGAAATAATTGTAAAAACGATCCTAACTGTTTTTGTAACATCTGTGGTGAATACACATTTAAATATTGTAGACTTAGTATGTCGGAGGTCATAAAACAAGTGTATTTCAATTATTTTGGATTCCATTTGGACACCCGTGACACGTACTGGGTCCCTCATTTGGTTTGTAAAACATGTGAGGAGTCTTTGAGATTATGGGCAAATAAGAAAAGACCCCATTTTAAGTATCAAACAATGCTGTGGCGGGAACCTATCAATCATCAAGATGATTTTCATTATGTTTGGTTAAAATTAACAAAAAAAACCGTTCGAAATGCTGTTACCTTAACTTTTTATCTATTACCCGGCCCGACCGAATGTTTTTTAAGAGTAATGTTTGCTTTTCTAGTAATCCTTACTAATATTATAAATGGGAAAGTGAGTTTGTTTTGAAACCGATTGCTTTGAAATTTCGCAAACGTATAGTTAGAAGTTTGGATTAAATAATAGATTACTTTTATCCCGAAAAAAAAATGATGTTTCCGAGGAAAATCGTAGGAATGAGAAGTTTTCTTATAGTAGTGCTTTATCAGAATATAACCGAATTTCACGCGGGCGAAGCCGTGGGCGGAAAGCTAGTATTCTATAAAATAAAAACTTTACAAACACGTCTTTTGTAACTCAAAATTTAAACTTATACAAACAACCTGAGTTCAAATCTGAAATGAGCACCCCAAAAATGCATAATAATGGACAAATTGTTTCATGCAACAAAAATGCTGTTCCTTGTGTAATTAATGAAAATGTGGTACATTTACAAAAACTCAGGATCTTAAAGATTTCGGGGCTATCTATGGGCCCATGCCTAAATTATCTAATGGATAAGAGGAGCCTTCTAATATTCTACTCATCAAAACAAAGTATAACAGAGTACTACAGGTATATACAGATGCCACTAAAGATACAAAACAAATGTCTTTGCTATGTATGTGACACTAATTCGAATAGATCCCAAGTGTGTTGGGAATTAATCTTTACCTACCGCAGTGGGAAAGCATATAATGACGATAAATTAGTTGGTAGTTTGTATTCCCGCACATAAACGTAAAATAGACTAGAAAATCCACAATATGTAACTAATATAATCAGGATAGACCCTAGATGTGGACCTTTACTAGAGCAAACGCATTGTATTTACTGACCGTTCAACTGAGATGGGGCACTAGCACACAAGTAATTATATAGTGGGCTCGTCAGTTAGAATGAGATAAAGTCATACGACACTGTAAAGTGCGAAGGAGATAGCTGTTTTAAGCCACGAGATTTACAGTGTAAAGTAGAAATGCTACCACTACTGATTTCCGCAGTAATGAGCAGAGAGTATCGACGGAGCGCTCACGATGTAATGAAGTTTCGGACGGATTGTTTTCGATTCCGAATCATGTTATGATTCGATTCCGATAACCGCCTTTTTTACAACTAGCTGACACTCTGTTATATTTCAGTTTTAATAACTACTCCGTGTAACTGATCGATCATGGAATGTTTCTCAAAATGAATACATAAAAAAATGCTTTTACATTTTCAAATTTAGAACGAGAAAATTATTTTTCGCAGTGATTCTTCGCAAGAAATGAGATGTATTCATATAGACTTACATCATTTATCTGAAAAAACATACATTCTCTTTTATTCTTCAATATTTAAACCATTCAATCAAGAAATACACATTGACTTGAACAAAATTCTATCATCATGAATTTGTATGTAAAAATATAATTATCTTTATTAAGAAAATAAAATATAATTATTTTAAATATATTAAATTTAGTGATTTGAACAAAAATATGACGATAACTACCTAACATACCAGAATAAAAGTATTAATTTCCCCATTTTCTAACGAATAAATGTTTAATTTTGCTTTTGTCTCTCTGAGATAACTGCTTATCTAGATAAAACTAACTATACTCACATGCCAGAGATAACGTTATATTACATCACATTCATGTCAATTTTCCAGTTAATTATATTTTGGACCAGAACAAATTATAACAAAACTACATTTTAGGACTGCCGTAAAATCCATTGCGTAGTTTTAAGATCTATGATTACATGAGCAGAAGGCGGGAAGTGAATATTATGTGGAAAATAGCTTTTGTGTTGAATTTGCAATAATTTCTTGAATATTATAATTTCCTTGGTTATTCAGCGTTTATATATTTAATATATACCTATTGTAAAAACTTAACTGCTTAATATTGCATATCTAGTAGACGTATAGACCTACAACATCGTACGTACATAAACTATACAACAACCGAGTCAAGTAAAGAACACGGTTCAGCGTAAACAAATCATAAATCAAAACAGGAAATATCAAACCGTTGTAACAAGAACTGAATTTCCCATTGAAAAATACACAAGTCATATCTGTGATGTGAATCCGTGCAGAGATGAAAAGCTACGGCGGATGCTGCGCAGACAGCCTGCCATAGCCTTTGGGCGGGCGTCGTAGCCGCGAACAAAGATTTCGTCCGCCCTACGATTGTGATTCCATTTGAAAGAAAAATCCATGTGATGTGTGAAACGAGCACTAATATTATTGTAAAACATGTTTTAGGAATAGTAAATGGGTATACCAGAGAGGTGTGTGGAGATCGCGAGCGCGCGAACGTGCGTATGGGAGCGCGGTTGGAGCGAGACTGCCGGCTGTCCGTGGCAGCCTCCGGAGCTGCGCGCTGCCCTCGCGTCTAGCCCGGACCACTATCCCGGAGAAGCCACACAGATACACACGACTCTGCACTTTACCTATAAATTTCCAGTATTTCATATCTTTTATGTATCTTGATTTGAGAAATTTGATGATTAATTCTATGGATTACATACAGGTCAAGCACATTTTTGACTAGAGGTTTGTCCGTTTAGGGATTGTAGTATAACAACATAGATAAATAAAGTTTTTAGGTCACATTTATGATAAGAATGCTCTACTGTGATTTGAAAAGTAGTTAGGATTAGCCTTCTTAAGGTGCATTAAAAAAGTCGATTTACTTTATGATATTTTAGATACTTCAAAAATTCGAATCAATCACCTTAACGGAATCATATAAAACCTTTTTGTCACCGCTAAAATATTAAACTGTTAAGGCCAGACAATAAAGTGACAATAAAATAACTCAACTCTCAACCTCAAACGATCTCGCCGTTTATCCCCGAAGGTTCTGACTTCTGACATTAGGTACTATTACACTGACATTGTCACCTGGCGTTCAGAGTACCCACGTTTTGCTTGGACACTATACTTACGTGATAGGGGTCAGGGCCTGAAATTGTAATTTAAATTCTTATCAGTCATAAATCATAATTTAACGTCCAAAATTTATTTGAAAAATCAGGTAAATTTTGGCGACTACAAGTAACAAATGAAACTCATTTTAGTAAAAGATTTCCAACCTATTTTTTTCCAACAAATTTAATTAATAAAGAAATAATAATAAAATAGTTTATTTCAACAAATAAGACACAACATATTACAAATTAAAAGTTACTTGACGTTATATGTGTAATGAATTCAAACTTAGCGCGCGGTACGGTGAATTTCGCAAGAGAGTACAAAATTTGTACTACGAATATGCAATTTTTATTATTGTGGTACCTTATCCTACAAATAATTATTTGAGTATCGGATTGCGATATTTACTGCAGTTCTGGAATTGTAATATTGTAAAAAATCATCCGAAATTCCGGAGTTACGAAATTTTGGAATTCCGGGGTCTATCGCCCTTTTGTATCAATACACTGTCACATGATTAAGTATTACTTAGCCATGTGGGTTTCGTTCGTCACGATGTTTTCCCTTACCGTTAACAACCATGATTAATTAACCACACATACAACTTTAGAAAAGACAAATTGGTGCAGGTCCGATCCGGGATATGAAACCTCATCGTCGACGCGATGGCACAGTTTCTTAATAAGTATTTATTTAATTTTTTAATACTTCCAAATAAGAACTATAATTGATTAATTAATAATCTTCTCCCCACTCGACTTTCGAAAGTGGCTGAGGAATTTCTTTTTCTTAAGCTCTGGCTACATATGCATATATGTGTAAGTATGTAGCCACGAACATTATGTATATTATTATATATTAAATGAAATAAGTTTAATAGATTTCGACTAAATTATTTATTTCACACGTACCTACAACGAATCTTATAATACGCAAAATATTTTATTTTATAATCTTAGGTTTATATATTCACCCCATTTAATGTTATGTCCTCCTCGTTTTTCAAATATCAGACGCAATATTAATTAAGAACTAAAAAGAACATTCTATAAAACTGCAAACGTTTTAAAAAACAAAATTAATTTGGCTTATTGATTCAGTTCAGATTCAGGTCTACAGCTATTTTGATGCCGCGACAACAATTATTGTTTTTAGTATACATATAGAGTACCCGGTTTTATTAACAATTTTATCAGTATTTTTTTCTTGTACGCTACCTTGAAATACTACATAAAATTATTTATCATCATACGCTTATCCTTGCAACTTTGGTACCTCTATTTGATAGTTCTCCCCTTTCCCTTTTATAGGTTTTTCCAGAAACTGTGCAGGTAGGGTAATTTTGTGAATATACCACAGGCACGGTTTGAAAAGTTACCCAAATGATCATCATATAGATATCACCATAAAGTTCCAAGTTTTTGAAACCTTAAAATTTGTGAATAGGTACTTAGGCGAGGAAATCCCAAGTTGCTGTTTCAAAATATCATTACCTATAAAGCCTATAAAACTGATACCTTTGATTTGGAAAATCGAGAATATACAAGCTTTTGACCGCTGAAGATTCAAAGTTTATGATTTGTTTGTAAGGCAACTTACGGTATTCCGCACAGAATAAATCTTACTTATATTACACTTATATTTTCGTCGGATTGTAAGAAGGGCATTTAAGCAGATGTAAACCCAGGAAAAGTTTATTGACTTGACTATTAATGCCAAGAATTCCCAGAACATGAAAATCAGAGCACAATAATTTAGATCTTTAAAACGTAAAAAAGACCTTTTCGTCAAAATTGTTGTTGGGTGCCATTGGATTTCCTATTTTTACAGACGAAAAACAGAGGTTGTGATGAATTCGACGTATGTATATTCTTTTTATGTATGATCGCGTATTACTTTTAATAAGAATATCTGGCACTTCTTTTTTTGTTTGAAAGAATAAAGTTGTTAATGTTTTAATTTAGAAATAAAAATCCTACCCGTAAGGTATAAAAACAGGGTACTGTCTAGGATCGCTCACTGGTGATGAAGCTCTACCAGGCATAACACTTTACAGAGTTGTCTGATATTAACAATATTTTTTTAGTAGAAATAGCATACTTAGCAGGGTTTTAAATTGAGCTGTGTTTAAGAACAATGGGATCATATTATCGAAAATTTTATGATAGATATGAAGGGAATATGATAGTTTAACTATTATAGCCACAAAAATACTTACTTGTATAACATAAAACTGCCATTTAAAAACTGAGAAAATAAAATTGCTTTACCTTAATAACTAAGTATTAAAGTAATGGAAGTACACCTATGTTATTATGAGTCGGTGCCAAACAATTAGTAAGTGTATATGACCTCGAACCAATAAATAACCTTAAATTGGTTTCAATTCCAAAATTAATCAATATTGCAACGTGAATCTCCATAACAAAAATGCACTTTATTGAACTGCAGTGTTTGGCGCCAACTCATACTCATACATACATATACACACGGTCATAACTCCCAAAAAGGGGTAGCCAGAGCTTCAAATGGTAGAATAAAGTATCGTTGATGATAGTTCTCCAAGCGCAAGGCCCAAAAACGACTTAGAAAGCCCCATACCCCTAGTCGCTTCTTGCGATAGAACGAAAGGGGTAGTGACATTCTAACCCGGCACTACACTCATAATGAAATAGATATTTCTTTTACTTTTATACCTCGTTATTAAAGTAAAGCGTTCCCATTTTCATGTGATTTGATAGCGTGATTATAAAAATATTACAAAGTATCAAAATAAATACTTACTCTATTCTGCTGTGTAGTGTCGGCTCAGAAAGCACTACCCCATTTCTGCCGGTGGGTGTACGTAAGAGGCGACTTACGGTATTGGGGCTTTGTAAGGGATTTTTGGGTGATGCGGTTGGAAACCCATCACCAACAACCTTTATTTGCACCATCTTTTCCCCACGCAACTTTCAAAAGTGGCTGAGGAATGTCTAATTCCTTAGGTCTGGCTACCCCTTCTAGGGATTTATAGCTGTGAGTATATGTATGTATGTATGACTATTGATTATCGAATTTTGTATGAAAAATCTGGATTCCGCGAAAAGGCTGTGACTCGCGGTGAGATACTTTTTTTTTAATGTATGAAAGAATATTTTAGAATATCCCCTTGTCCCACATTACCTTTACATTAACAAATGTCTATCACTATTTATTACTGGGTCACGTAACCTAATATTATTATTTTTTCTATGGGACCTCACCACATGTCTACTGCATTCACTCTGCTCTCATGTTTCTTCTACTACACCCAACAGGAACAAGAACATCATCCACAGCCATCCGGGCCTTTTCAGACACTGATTGGCTGGTTATTAAGACTATTCATTGGTCCATTCACCGCGTTACCCTTTTTTACTCTTCAATAACTTCGTCACATTTTCATTCGTTGTAAACCAACTTCCCAGATATACAAACTCTTTCACTTGTTCCACTTTCTTACCATCAATTTCAATCACACATTTAGCTGTCTCTCTCAAAACCATGGTTTGGGTACTTTGGGTTATATCCACATTCACTCTCATTCCCCTTTCTCAAATTACGTACAAGCAATATTCATCATCTGTAGAAACTTTTCCTCTCTAATGATAGTAAAAAGCTTTAAAACCCCGTAATATCTCAAGAAATTTTTACCTGCAACTCTTTACAGACGCTCGTTGCCTTTATGGATGCCCAATAAGAAAAATAGGAACTTAAATAAACTTATAATATCAAACAAGAATAAACCTTTCGCTATGGAGTCATGTTTAAGGGTGGATCAATCAAACTACATATTTATAAAACATATTTTATTGTTTATTACATTTACAATATTTTTACTTCTATTTTATTAATAGCGGTAGACTTGGTAGAGTCTTCTCGTGAGAAGCGTAGAAGTTTATTTGGGCTACACAGAGTTCTGTGCTTTAAAACCAGAATGCGATTTGTGGAATCACAGATCTAGAATCATAAATTAAATAAATTTGGAAAGGCTTGGTTGTTAAATAAGAATTACAACGAACGAATAGTTATATATAACTATGAAGGTCACCCATTTATGTTACATAATACATCTATGGAGAAAAGAGGAATGCCTATGTCAACATTTTACTAAGTATGTGTGACACCAAAGTTACACAGGAAACTATTACCAGGGACTTTGTAATAAAAGGCTTAGAATTTCAATTCTACTTCTCCATACCAAGACAACTGTACAACCTCATCCCCAGTAAGTAAGTGTTTTCTTACTTTTTCTTAGTCTTATTCTTTTTTTTCTTTTTCTTAGGTCCTTCGTTATTCGATTCTGCAGGTCTTTTCCCTTTGTTCGTATTGGTATTTTGTTTTTTGTCGTCACCTGTTTCTGTCTTCTTGTTCTTCTTAGGTCCTTCGTTATTCGATTCTGCAGGTCTTTTCCCTTTGTTCGTATTGGTATTTTGTTTTTTGTCGTCACCTGTTTCTGTCTTCTTGTTCTTCTTAGGTCCTTCGTTATTCGATTCTGCAGGTCTTTTCCCTTTGTTCGTATTGGTATTTTGTTTTTCGTGGTCACCTGTGGCCTCAGACTTTTCTGTATTTTCACTTTCTTCATCATCTTCATCTTTCACTGGTTCTGGCTGTAAAAAGTAGATAATAAAAGTGTTAAAATTGTGAATTGGCTAAATTATTCAGATATAAAACATTATCTGTTAATATACACGCACACTTTTTTAGGTTTAGTTTAGTGTTTTAAATCCAACATATAAGTATATTATAGTATATAATATGATAATATATATCAGAGTATTTCCTAACTGATAAGATTATTACTATTGCCCATAACTCTGTGATAAGTACAGTAGAACCCGTTTAATACGATTTCTCGCATATTACGCCGCTTTACGCCAGTCCCTGCAACTTGAAACATATTTTCATACATTTCTTAACGCTTGATACGATCGTCTTCCCGTTTAATACGCCCCTGCCAGACCGTCATTTCTTGACTTGTCGCGCGTACGCTTTGATTGTTTAGTAATAGTGCATCATTTGTTTGTTACAATATGACTACAATTAAGCGAAAGCCATTGTCACTTCAAAAAATATTAAAATATTGAAAGTTTTTGACAAAAAGTTACTGAATTTTAGAAAGAAATGTAGGCAATTGATTAAATCTACAAATTAATAAATATAATGCAACCATATTATTATTATTATTATTTTTTATAATTGTTTTTTGTTCCATTTTACTTATTTTTACTTTATTGCTAATTTTATTGAATCATATTATTGTTATTTTAATTTTAATTTAATTGTACTTTATTTAGTTTTATAATTATTATTAATTTGGTGTAATTCTTTGGAGTTTTACTTATATTTATATTATTTGTTATTGTTTTGAGTAGCTTTGATAATAATATTATTCAAGAAGAAGAAAATTGCTAACGATAATAACCGATAATGTTGTGTGCACTTTTTTGGCATTGTAACAGAGCCGAATCAAAATTTTTGTAAAAAGGTAATGTTTGTTATAATGCTGTTTGTGTACGTATTAATTAAATAAATAAATAAATAAATAAAAAACAAACAACGAATCAAACTCAATTAGCTGCTGAGCTTCACTTACCTGTTTTTACGTTACGTACTATTTAAAACAATAGAGAAGGAATTAAAGAAAGATTCAGATTAAGAGGTGTGCAGAGTAAAAGCAAATGGTAGGAAAGTTTGATACATTAGAAAAAGTTTTGGTGGAATGGCTTCATCAAACGAGAGCGTCACATCTGCCCATAAGTGGCCCCATATTATGCGAGAAAGCGTCTAAGGCATTATCAGCTAGATTTAAAACGCTATGTTGCTTCTTTGAAGTAAAGACGCACTGCTAAGTTTTGTTATGTTGAAATTCTTTAAATAAGTAATAATAAGTTATTTCTCGCTTAAGACGCGTTCTTAGTGGAGTCCCTGGGAAATCGTTTTAAGCTGGTTTTACTGTATATTAAAAATGCTATATATTATTTCCGAGACGGCGAAAGTTGTTCAGTTAAATGTTTCTTTTTCAGTAATGGACTATTTTATCAAGTTATGCCTAATACCGTGGAAGATTTTAAACATTAAATATTATTTTCTGAAGTCTCTTTCATTGTCTTTTAATTCTATATATTCTTCTCTACATATACTTTTCTAAACATATCATATTATAAAATAAATACATAATATTTTTAAGCTCATCATACTCACAATTACATTCGAAAACTTCTGCAATTTAGCAACAAAGAACCCATCCATATTGTGTGTGTGCGGATAAAATCTTCTAGTCAGTTTTAATGACGGGTGAAACCTATGTTGTCTGTATTTAACAAATCCTTCAGTTCCAAAATCTAGTCCTGTTGGCACCAACTTGACATTTCTCCTTTTTAATGCATAATTTACCACCCACTCATTTTCTTCAGGTAATATTGAACATGTTGAATATACAATATACCCTCCAGTACTGGATTTGGCATTACAACAGTCAATAGCAGCAAGTAACAATTGCCTCTGGAGATTAAAACATCTTTGAATGTCTTTTTGATCTTTGGTAGTTTTGACACTAGGATCTTTAGCTATAACTCCAGTTCCAGTACATGGAGCATCCAGTAAAACTCTATCAAAACCTTTGATGACTTCAGGAAACTGCCTTCCATCGTAATTACAAACAACTGCATTGACTACACCCAATCTATGGAAATTGCCAACAATAGCTTTAGTTCTCTCTTTGTTAGCATCATTTGCAAACAGTGCACCTGTGTTTTTCATAATGGCTGCAATGTGTGAGGCTTTGCCCCCGGGTGCAGCACACATGTCTAATATTCTTTCATTTTCTTGGGGTGCTAGAGCCATTACAGGAAGATAACTCGAAGCTCCCTGAAGTATATAGTGACCAGCTAAATATTCTGGTGTAGCGCCAATAGGAACTGTTGCACTATAAACTACTAATCCAACTTTACTCCATTTTCCAACAGGGTCTAAATTAACACCTCTATTTATCAATGCTTGGGCTAAATCTCTTCGCCTAGTCTTAAGACTATTGGTTCTTATTGTTACAGGTCGCTGTATTTCACTTGCTTCCAAGAATTCAATTAGCTCTTGTACTGGAAAGATTTGCATAAGCACTTCCATAAGAAAATCATTGTAACTGTAATATGTGCAAAGATCCTTAAGCAACAAATCTGTATATTCACATCTAGATCTGCCTTGTTCCTTTAAGCTGCTAAAATCTGTAAGTACAGCAATGACATCTTTTATTCTTTGATTTACTTCTTGTAGACTAGTAGGATTACGGAGTTCTTCTTCAGAGGGAAATGCAAATACATCCTGTTTAGCAATGTTTAATTGCATTTCCTCATCTGCAAGCTTTTTATCTTGTTTTTTTTTCTGCTTTAGCTTGATGTTTGCTTTCTCTATAGGTAGCATATCGTCATCACCATCATCACTTGATTTTTCTACATCACTGGAATCTGAATTATATCCTGTTTTACTACTGCTAACTGCCCCTTCATCTTCTGAAGCCTCTTCAGCTTCTTCGTTATCAGAATCTGCAAAAAGGTCATCCAATTTGCCCACCTGAAATAAATAAAAATTATTGACCAACTCAAAATTTCAATTGAAATAATTATTTTTCCAACACATCTGCTAATCACGTGACGAGTACTGCATCTATGCATTTAAAACCTCATATTACCAAAAACATACATACATACATAAATATACTCACGGGTATAAATCCCTAGATGGGGTAGCCAGAGCTAAGGAATTAGAAATTCCTTAGCCACTTTTGGAAAGTTAAGTAGGGAAAAGATGGTAAAATAAAGGTTGTTGGTGATGGGGTCTCCTACCTCATCGCCCAAAAATCCCTCAAAACTCCAATACCGTTAGTCGCCTCTTACGTACACCCACCGGAAGAAATGGGGTAGTGCTATTCTAAGCCGACACTACACAGCCATTACCAAAAACATGTCTATTTTATACTACATCATTACCAAAAACTTGTCTATTTTATACGACATCATAACCAAAACCTTGTCTATTTTATTCGACAAGAACACTATTCGAAGCAAATGTTTCAAGCTTCATGTTACACTCTAATCCTATTAGAACATATGTACCTTATAATCTTCGTTTTCAGAATCTGCTTCTTTGTCAGAGTCTTCTTCAACAGAACCTTCATCATGGCCACTATAGCTACCAGAATCATCATCCACTTTTTTTCCTTTTGATTTAGGTTTTAACCATTCTTTATTTTCATCAGTAAAACCTATAAGTAAACAAAATAAAAGATGTTATTAAAGGAAAGAAAAATTTCGACACTGGCGGGTTTCGAACCCGCGACCTTCGGGTATACGCCCCCGTCGCTCTGCCAACTGAGCTACAGTGTCAGTTGGCATCCAGCGCGAAATTTCTCTATCCTTTGTTTCTTTTTTACACGTTCAAGTAGTGTTTGCATTTCCTACCTCCGAATTTTTAACTAATTCGGACGGCCACTTGTCTACCTTTTCAGATAGAATGCAAATGTTGGAAACGCCTAACTATCACATAATTTAATGTTTTTTGACATGAATTCCTCATGTGGGGATTATTACTCATAAATAAAAGATGTTATTAAAGGAAAGAAAAATTTCGACACTGGCGGGGTTCGAACCCCGCCAGTGTCGAAATTTTTCTTTCCTTTAATAACATCTTTTATTTATGAGTAATAATCCCCACATGAGGAATTCATGTCAAAAAACATTAAATTAAACAAAATAATGTTAAATATATAAAAATAATCATTTTGGCACTCATTAATAGGTTGGCTAGAAATACATTCTGACAAAAACAACTTCATCTTTCAACTGCACATTTAAAGAGACATCATCATACATAAATAGATAATATCTATACCATTCCAACCTTTCCTACCAGTATATCGAAAGTTAAGAAAGCTGTAAAAACCACAAATTTGTATACAAAATAAATACCTTTTGAAAAGGTCTAATTCAGAAAAATATGACCCAGTTAACAATCATAAATAGGGTGTTGGTTTGTATGTATGGCACTTAGAAGACTATAGGTCCCATCAAGAGATTTGTTCAGCAGATTACTCCTTACAATAAAACAAGCTCTTCCTCTTTAAGAGCAAGACAAACAAACTTACCTTCGGGTGTTTCATCATCTGATTCATCTGATCCACCTGATTCATCAGAAGCCTTCTTTTTTTGAGTTTCTTCTTTTGGAACACCTTTTTTTGATAACTTCAACTGCTTCCTCTTTTCTGCTAATTCTGCTTTCTTTTTTATTCTTCTAGCAGCCCTTTGTTTCTGCCTGTGTGTTAGCTTCTTTGGAGCATCATCAGTTTCCACTAAAACAATTTTAAGAAAATATTGAAATAAATGAGTAATAAGTCACGTGATGTTCAGAAGTATTAGTACCTCTGCCAACCCCTTTGGGGATATTCGGCGTGAGCGTTTATGTTTATGAAATAAATAATAAGATGAAGTTTAAACAATAGTTTATCCTTATTAACATACATACTATACTCTAGGCAGAAATAGACATTATAAAAATAAAGAAATTTGGCTGCTCAGCCAGAAGACCAGCACTTCTATTTCAAGGAACTTGGAAACAACAGAAACATGGATAGCCATTCAGTCTTTTTCTGACAATGACTGTCTTTGCCATCACTCTTGGGCACTCTTTCCTTGTCTACAGAACATATTTTCTAGATACGCAAATTTCTCTGTCACTCTTTCTTAAACTATGGACTATGTTATTTAATAACTAAATATTTTAGGCCATAGAAAAATTCCATTTATTAAAAGGCAAAGTTTTATAAAATTCTACTAAGTTTTGCATTTCAATTTTCCTTCAACACCGATCTGAAGCTATGAAATGGTTTTCAATGCCTTTCATTTGAATTCCAATAATTTACAAAACTTGAGTCCCTTAGTTTATTTAATAAGATTTTTGCAATTTTTTGACAAATGAAAGAACTCAGACTGATGTTTTTTAATTCCAGAATAAAGACCGAAATACTTGAGCTTTTTAAAACACTACCCTAGATTGAAACAGTCCAAAAAAGCCTCTGACGCTTTCACAAGAGACTTGTCCAACTGGTAGCACCAATATGGGGACAGAAACAGGAAGACCAAGATTAGAACAAATAGGATGGTTGTATTATAATTGATAATTAAAATCAAGGTGCTGTGTAGTAATGGCTTTGAATAGCATAGTTCAGGTGTTTGTCACTTAAACATGCCTAAATTTAAGAAAAAGTTTTAATGAATAAGGCAGGTTATAACAGCAGTTTATGTCTAGCTTTGAACCCCGGGAAATTTAAGGTATTTTTAGTTTTCCATACATACATGTTATTTGTTTAACTCATGATTTTTTTTCATTATTAGTAGATCTTATGTCACGCCGAAGAAGTTGCGCTGGTCATCAAATTATTAGGTCTTAGTATCACGTCAAATATCAACATGAGGAAACATAACCTTAAAACCCAACATAATAGATCTATAAACTTAATGGCTACAAGACATATTTAATAAGTAACTGTTATAGGGGATTTATAGAATAAAAAACCTTACGTAGTTCCTTCCTAAATACTGGATCAGGTTGCTTTCTAGCTTTTCTGCCAGGACCTTTTTTAGCCTTCTTGTTTTCGTCGAACTTAGCTTTTCGACCCATTTTTACAGTCTTAAACTGACCGAATCAGAACCAAACCACGTAGTATACACAGTTGCAACTAAATAAAATATATACTTTCATACAACAAGCATAATAAATATTATTTTCTTTTATTTACAGGAAACTAGTAGCGCAGAGAGCACGGCATGCACCACAGCCAGCACATGCACGTTTCGTTCGTTTATTTTATTTTATTTCTTTTCTTACAGTATATTTTTACTTTGGTTGATATGATTGGTTGGCCAATGGCCATTGGTTTAGTTTCTGAGGTGACCGTCATTCCGCCATACCTCACTAGTTGTCATGTCATGTCAATGTCAGTCTTGTGTGTCGTGTCAGTCACAGTCCAAGTCCAGTCCAGTTTATCCGCCCATGATCCGCCCGCAGCAGCCTAGTCCAGCCAGTCCTACCTACCTTACTTACCTACCTTCTGTCAGTCAGTCAGTCAGTTGCGTCAATTGTATTGTGTTCTCGTCACGGAACGGATTTCATTAAAAATGTTTACATAAATAAATGATGCAAAATATTCCTTAGCAGTAAAAATGACAAACATTTAATAAAAATGATGTGTTTCACTCGACACGAGGTAAATCCTAATTCAAGAAAACGCAGAAACGTTTTATGTAAATCATGATAACACTACGTTCATGTGTGATTTTTGGTCCTAGGATATATTCGTATTCAGCAAAAAAAACCATTTTAAGGTAGGTTTTCGCACCCTCGGTATCTTAATTTGTAATTTATGGAGTATTTAATTTTACGATACTTAATTGCGCTTAATTTTTATCTTATGAAAATATTTAGTTTTCAGGGTCATATCAAAAATAGACAAGATCATGGATATTTTGAATGTCAAAGTCATGCTTCTCAACAAAAACGCACATTCCTTAATATTCCTCAAGCAAATAGAAGCAGAGAATATTGTGGGCGACAATTAGTTGGGTATGTTAAGTCATGTATTGCACAACATTGTTAAATTATCATTTAAATCAAAATGGCATAGACCTTGTTTTTGTTATAGTAATCTTGTTAAAATAAAACAAATTTCAAATAAATCCCTATATACAGCTGGACATCATGTAAATTTGGGGGCTACACACTCTAAAAAACAGTTCTAGTCCCACTAGCAAACCACGGCATTGCTATCTATGTTAACAAAACATAATGGGTTTATATTTTGTTACATCTGGATGATTGACAACAACATCCAATGAACAATTTATTAAATAATATATCAAACATATTTACAATATTATAATGGTTTTAATGGTAATCAAATTTATTTCTCTAAAATTGCTACACAATTCAAGTTAATAAATAAACTAAGTGGTATAAAGCCAAGAACTTGTTTTCTTGATTTTACTAATCTCAGGAACTACTAGCCTATATATAGTTGTCTTTTATATTCTGGTAGGCCACTCTTTTGTGATCAAACTCCTCTGGAACAGTGGCAATTGGTGGATATTGCTAAGTGTCCCATGTGAATGAACAAAAGTGATCAAACCTACCATAGAGAAATAATTATCAAAAAACTACTTTTTCACTGAAGTCAACAGAAAAAAGGATGATGGTTTCTTATATAGAGATGTTTTAAATATAATCCTATCCATGCAAAGATATTGAACTGAGAATTATGTTAAAACTAGCATATAAAAGTAATAACAGAACTACAAAGAACAGCCAACACCTGTAAAATTCAAAACAAAAAGAGCTTTTGTAAACTCTAGATGACCATCAATGCTCTGAAGATTACAGGTTGAACCCTGCTGTGAGAAATAATTTATATGTCGAATATAGATGTTTCTGTCTTAGTATTGTATGTAATTTTTGTAGGTGTATTGTATATTATTAATTATATAGTAAATTTATATAGTCTAACCACAAGTCATTATTGCATTTTTTTTGGGGATCCTTTTAACTTGATCTGCAAGTGTACTACATCTGCTTATAGTTTAAATGTTTTTTTTTTTCATGAAAACCTCATGTGGGGATTATTGCTAATAAAGGAAAGATTATTTTTTGTCGACAATATCATTAATCGAAATCCCTGATATTGACCTCCGGGTATAGGTCCCCATATTATTGTATGTGTATAGTTGTACGGGGACGGAGGTTGCGGGTTTGCTCCCTGCCGCCGGTGTCGAATTTTTTCTTTCCTTTATATATTAAATCTCCTTATATTTATATTATAAATACATTATCCTCTTCTTGTACCAAGACCTGCCCAATGCTTTAAGACTTAGACCTAAGTGCTAAGCCATGCACATGTTTCTGTATACAAGCCACCATTGAGTATGTAAATGGTATACAAACCAATCCTTCTCAAAATGTGATATTGATTCGCCCAGTCTTTGAAGTAGCCACTTTTTGCCTGAACTTTGTGCCTACCTATTTGATAGTGGCAAGCCCAACATCACTTTTAATGGGAGTACCCTCACATAGGTTAGGTCTGTTAAGTTATTGTTTTTTTCAGTCAGTTTTATACTTGCAAGACTTTTAATTTTATAAGCAAATTAAACTTTTTGTTTATTTTAACTTTATTAAGTCATTAAAATTTAATGTACCATTTTCTCTTTATCTAAAATTGCTGAGTTAAAAGTCTATTATAATTTAGCAAAATTCTTTAAACCTATTGAAACAATCTAATTTCACCGAAAAATTAAATTATATTTTTCACTTCAATAACCACCACCCTTCTTAAATCTAAATGTAGATCAAGTAAGGTAGGCGGTGTTCATTTGAATATACATGAAAGAACATTAAGATTGATTTGCATAATTGTTCAATGATTGTGGTTAATGTTTGCAAGTTAAAATAGAGTGGGAAGGATTTTGCTGCAATAAAACTCAAATCAACATTCATTTTGTGTATCTAAAGAATGACAGAGGTATTCAATTCATATTTTTGAAGATGCTGTATTGTGTTGGCTCAGAATATCACTACCCCATTTCTGTATGTGTGTGATCGTAAGAGACAAGTAAGGGTTTTGGGGTTTTTTAAATGATTTTTGGGCAATACAGTTGGAGACCCATCACAAAGAACCTTAATTTTGCAATCATTTTCCCACTCAACTTCCAAAAGTGGCTGAATAATTTTAATTCTGAAGCTCTAGCTACCCTTTTTGAGGATTTATAGCCGTAAGTATGTGTATGTATTTTTGAACATAATTTGCCATTTTCTTGCACATTCAGAGTAAAGACAGTGCATTAAAGAGGGTGAGCTTAACACCACTTAACAATACACTATCAGCTTGTGTTTTCCCTCATCTTTAACAACCTTGATCGATTAACTACATATACTTATAACTTAAGAGAATAGATGTAGGGCCCAACTTAGAATTTAAACCTAAACATGTATAAAAAGTGGTCAAAATACAATTTAGCTGTCGTGTTTATAGGAATAACCACAAATAATTAAAAGATAGGGTTAATGCGTTAACTAAATTGTCATAGTTGTAATTGCATTTCATTTAAATACACAGTACTGTCATAGTCTTTAAAGTCCAATTAATTAAATAATATGCAACTTCATTATTCTGTAACTACTGATTTAATCAAGAAAAGGATGTATAGTTATTATTCATTACTCAATAACATATAACACAATTTTATTGGTTACACTATTTTGGTAATAAACTGAAATGGTTTTTATGGCTTGTTTCAGATTTACAATGGATCAAATGTTTGAAGTAGTGTCGGACGTTGAAAATTATTACAAATTTGTTCCTTGGTGCAAGAAATCGATTGTGCTTAAAAAGACTCCAGATCATTTGAAAGCAGATTTAATAGTGGGTTTCCCTCCCATCAATGAGAGTTATACATCAAGTGTAAAATTAGTTAGACCCTACATGGTGAGAGCAGAATGTGCTGATGGACGATTATTTGAGTACCTCCTCACACTGTGGAGATTTAGTCCTGGATTAAAAAGTGAACAGCAGTCTTGTGTTGTTGACTTCCAAATCACTTTTAAATTCCGATCAGTGATTCATTCACATTTGTCAAACTTATTTTTTGACCAAGTTGCTAGGCAAATGGAAAATGCATTCATAAAGGAAGTAGGAAAGCGATATGGACCACCCTCCATGCAACCACGGAATTTACTGCTACCTGAAACTGCAAAGAGTTGATGAAACATTAAGTTAGTAATAGTCAAATTTAATGTTACCATGTATTTATTTTTGTGATTGTTATCCCATGAAGCATAGCTTCTTAATTTATTGGCATATAAAAAATAAAAAAAAATGTAAAATTTGAAAAGTTATTTATTACATTTGACCACATTGTGATATAGTGACTGGTATTTTAGGTTTATTATTAGGTCCAGTTGGTACATTTTCTATTTTCCTCATCACCAATAAACCATCAATAACTCTTCCAAACACTACATGTTTGTTATCTAAGAAATTACATTTTGCACAGGTAACAAAAAACTGACACCCATTAGTATCTTTTCCACTGTTAGCCATTGATAATAATCCTGGAGAGTCATGCTTTAATGAAAAATTTTCATCTGCAAATGTGCTGCCTCCATATATACTCATTACTCCTGTGCCATCTCCCTGAAAAAGGAATAATGTAAATAAGAGAAAATATTATAACTGACTAGAAATACAATTATATAACTATAAAATAAAGGTATAGGTTAAGCTGAAGAGTATGTTTTTCTTTTATTAGAGTACTAGTAGACTGCCCCAGATACATATTTTTTTTTTTAATTTTTTAAGTAACTAAGATTTCTATACTTACTGCTCAACCCTTACGAATTTTTGGGTTATGTAAGATATATAGCATATGTGTATGTATTTTCTAAAGGTTGTAGGATTTTATTGCATTTTTTTAAATTGGTCCAGTGGTTTCAGAGCCAATTCATTACAGACAAACAAATTTTTCCACTTTGTAATAAGTAATTATAGAGTAAAAATAGCTTTGAAGTGGCAGATTAGAATACTACTGACCTACTTCCATAGGTGTTGTATAGTGCAATAAGGGTTTTGGCACTGGAGACCCATTTTCCGTCATCCTTTATTCTACTATTTTTTTCCTCATTCAACTTTGAAAACTGATGAATGAATATCTAATTCTAAAGCTGTGAGTACCTCTTTTTTTGGATTTAAATCTAAGAATATATGAAATTAGAGGCTTAGAAAAGCAGCATTTCTCCCCATCATGGGTGTTTGTTTGTGTTGTGTGAAAGGGGCAACTTAGGGTATTAGATGTTAATTTAACAATCCTTTTTCACTCGACTTTCAAATGTTGCTGAGGAATTTTAATTCCAAACCTCTGGCTACCCTTTTTTTTGGATTTAAAGCTATGGGTATGAAGGTTTTGAAAACTAGAAAATTGCAGCTAGAAGTTATGGTTGATGGTTTTGCAGAAATGTTGTTTATTACTTACGTTCACAAAATCACCACCTTGAATCATGAAATCTTTGATCACTCTGTGAAATGTTGCTCCTTTATACCCTAAAGGCACTCCATCTCTTCGGTATTCTCCTGTGCAGAACTCCCTAAAGTTCTCTGCTGTCTTTGGCACTATGTCAGCAAATAATTCAAAGATCATCCTTCCAATTTCCTGAGGAATAGTTATTGTTTATTTATCAATATTACATAAGAGCATGTGAGGGAAGCTAGACAGAGATTTGTTAGAATCATGCAAAGTGCTGATCACAGCCCCAGTGTAAATGTATGGCTATGGCAAGAGTCCTAGTAAGTAAATTGCTTTAAAAAAAGACTGCTTTTTACTCCAAAATTACTTACAGTAGGATTTTTGTGAAATACTTTTGCCATGTATTGTCAGATTATAAGGTCTCAACTTAATCTCTTCCAATGGGTTTTCTAAAAGGTAAATTAGGGTATTTTAAGTGAATGATGGTTAAGGTGAAGCAATTATATAAATACAAAAGTAATAGGAATGTACAGCTAGCTGTTTTTTTGCACCCACTTTGTCTACTAAGTAGACAAAAAAGTAAACATTAAAATTTGAGACCTAAGTAAAACAAGATTGTATCTGTCTAGACTTTGGTAAAAATAATGTATGTACTTATCACATCAATTTAATTTATGAATTAAGGAATGAAAGAAAAAATGCCTGATTAGGGTTTCTTGTCACCCTAAAGTGAGCTTTTTAGATATACAACAACAACAGCCAATGCCAAAATTAAGAAAAAACATGTTTTGGCAAACCATATATGCAGTATATTTTAGAACTGCATTTTAAAGTGTAAAAACGTATGCGCACAAGGTTTACCTGAACCAGTTTATATATTAACTTATTAATTTCAGCAAGCTCAAACGTTAAAAGAAACTGAAAGTATCCCCTCAGTGATTTGACTTTTTGGTCTGGATTTGTGCACGATTCATAAATTACTAATTGAATACATACCGTGTTCCCTACAGTAATGTCGAAAAATACCACTGGATTGTTAGGGTTCCTTAGTTGTGATTGTATTTGATTCCAAGTAGGCATTTTAGTTTGAGGTTAGAGATATAAACAGTTTGTATATAAAAAGGCTCCGAACTAATGCAGACAACAAAGCTAATGATGAAACGGTGAATTAACAATACTATAAGGTTTAAAAATGCACTTTTAAATGGCTTATCACTTAAAATTAGCTAGAAACAACCCAAAACTTTGTTGAAAAAAGTGAAGTAAACAAATGTTTTTTTTTTGAGAAACTGATTTCGTATCGGTCGCTGGTTACAATATTTAAGCCAGGTGTACAGTATCAAAGTAAACAGTCAAAATACTCGAGCCATGTTGGATCGTTAGGATGTCGGTATCCAATCCATGAAAAATAGCAGCCAACAGAAATAACAAAAGTAATTATCCTTTTAGCTGACCCGAGCAAAACGTCATTGTATAAACAATGCTTTTAATGCTTACAATATCATCGATACCATCAAAATTTTTAAATAAACAGGAGGGGTTTGACCCTTAATGATGGCGATGGAATGTCCTTGCAAGCTTTATTCCCATAGGATAAAGAGTACCAAGAGAATACTAAGTTTGTGTTTATTCCACTTGTTTTACTTTGCAGGTATGTACATTTATTTGTAAACATAACATAACATAAACGTTCACACCGAATATCCCCGAAGGGGTTGGCAGAGGTACCAATACTTTTGAACATCACGTGACCTTGTCACCTGGTGTTCAGAGTACTCACGTTTTGCATGGACAGTGTACTCACGTGATAGGGGGCAGGCCTATCGCCGTTTTGTACGAATACACTGTCACATGACTAAGTACAACTCAGCCATGTGGGTTTCCTCGCGATGTTTTCCCTCACCATTAACAACCATGATAAATTAACCACACATATGTCTCTAGAAAAGACAAATTGGTGTAGGCCCGACCCAGGATTTGAACACTAGTCGTTTGCACGATAACCGAGTGTTCTACCCACTGGGCTATCACGGTTGCTTGTAAACAAACCACTATTTAATTAATAGGACCTCAGCGATTCGATTTGTAGTTTTGTAATCATATTGTTTTTTTAATCGTCGGATCATATGCCTGTCAGTCGGATTTTTCCAAGGATCAGACATGATTGGCACATTCCTAAAATTTGGTTAATTAAATAGCCTAAAGTCTAACCTGTTGGACCAGAGACGTTTAAAAATACATGCAACACTCAACAGCAACAAACAATACACAACAACAAATACACTCTACTGATACAAGATACATACACATACCGAATGCTAGGCTGCTTAGTTTATACTTTAGCCTGTCTCTTCGATTATTTATACCTAAGAAAAAAAAACTAACCTTAAAATTCATTCATATATATTTTAATTATTCAATCAAGATTCAAGTATTCAACCAAAACCAAACCAATTCTTTGCCTGTCAAATGGCGAATATATAAACAACAATCAACCAAACCAACTTTATTTTTAGAAGAAAAATGATATAGTTAGTGATGGAAAATAATCCACAAGAAGAGATATTCATTGACTATTATAATATTTTACAATGTGACAGAAATGCGACTGATAATGAAATAAAGAAAAACTATCAGAATCTTGCCTTAAAATTACACCCAGATAAAAAGGCAGATGGTGAGAGTAACAACGATTTTTTGCTACTTCAAAAAGCTTGGACAGTATTGAGAGACCCACAATCAAAAAAACAATATGATGCTGAACTATCATGTCAAGAGCACAGTGATGTCTTGCTGTATGACACCGTTTCATTAGCTGGCTTGGAATTTGATGGGCAGTTGTACACATATCCCTGTAGATGTGGAGGCAATTATACTTTGGAGCATAGTGATTCAATGCCTCCCGTAGTGCTTGTACCATGTAATGAGTGCTCATTTTCTATTCAAATAAATTTATGATATAATGACATAAAAATTTTTAGATAGTTTGAATAAAAAAAAGAGCATTTATTTCACAAAATTAAGTAGTTTACAATGAATTGGTTTTGTTGTTTACCGCAGGTTTCCCTGTGACGCAGCAAACAGGCTCTTTTAAATAACTAAGTAACATAACAATTATGTGCTGATTGCCATTTTTAATTTTGTTTCAAGTACAAAGATACATTTTTTTTTGTTTATGTAGTAATAGAAAAAAGTTTTTAAAGAGAATAAATGGCATAGATCTAAAATGATGAACTTATTGTCATGAGCATCACTAAGATTAATAATGATCAATCTAGGTAACATATATTGAATGTGTTATTTGTATAATATGATTGGAGTGTCATATAAAGTTTATTTTTTTACACTTATCAGTAACACTAAAAAGAACCTGTCTATTATAAAGAAGCATCTACTTAGGTTACTAGCTAGTAATATTATATACAGCAATGTGATTAATTTATATATAAAATACCAGTCTTAACTGTATAAGTAATAGAAAGTTATTGGTTGCCAGCAAAAAGATATTGTACTTTGTCTTCAGATTTTAGAATTTAGAAGCTAGACAAGAAACATAGTTTGCGGCAGTTTGCCATACAGTACTTACTGTTAAAATTATAAATGTATATTTATTGATAGACTTTTTATGTATAACAAGTATGACATAACTTGAGGTATTTGACCAACGAATTAAAATATTAAATAACTAGCTGACCCGACAGACTTTGTACTGTTAAATTTGCTTATTACAGAATTATAGGTGTTTTTTCCGGTACTCTTAGTTTAATCAGCCGTGAATATTTTATTGATCATTTTTTTCCGGGATGTAAAGTATTTGGATCATTATCTTGCTTTCTGCCAAATTTCATTCACGCAAATTATGTACTTGAGGAGCCTTTTCGCCTCAAACACACAAACAACCGAAACTTAACTACCTATTTTTTACCTATTCAAGGTTTCTTTGTACAAAATTATTATTTAAAATGAATCACATAAATTCATCAATCACATGCATTTTCGGTCATTTGCACAACGCCATCTATCGGACTTTGGATTCCAACTATCAACATTAGTTCTATATTTAGACTTAAGATGTCGTTGCAAGTACTATACTGAATTGCGTAACGTAATATTTTTCTTCTTGAACTCACAAAATTAATCATATCTTTTGATAGAGTGAACCGATTTCGATGAAACAAAAACTAAGTTATACCTCAAGTTACGTATAATTTTTGTATATAAAGATTTTTAGCATTGAATTCGTAGATTTTACGTGATGTGCGCTCAAACAAACATATAAACAGACAAAAATTGAAAAAATGATGGAAATGGGTTCTGTTACTTATCTGTTCACACGCTGGCTATTTTTTTTTCAATTTCTTCAATGTACAAAAATGACTTTTCTACAGATTTATTATATGTATAGATTGGGCTGTGAATTTACAATTTACAACTTTTATAAATATATTGTGTATCATTGCATAGTTTCTAATCATAAAGAAATATTATTGACATATTTTTTTCCATTCTACTAATAACAAGTCTCTGTCTTACCCAGCCCTCATACCATTAGAAGTGTCGGAGTGATCATGTAATGTCAACAAGTCAGTAATTAATTTCTTGTTTGGCATATTCACTCTAACGTGCATCATAATTTTTACAGTGAAACAACCAAAATGAAAACTATATCCATATCCATGTATAACTAACCTTATCCTTACAACATAACATAACATAAACGTTCACGTCGAATATCCCCGAAGGGGTTGGCAAGAGGTACTAATACTTATGAACATCACATGACTTTGTCACCTGGTGTTCAGAGTACCCACGTTTTGCATGGACAGTGTACTCACGTGATAGGGGGCAGGCCTATCGCCATTTTGTACGAATATACTGTCACATGACTAAGTACAACTCAGTCATGTGGGTTTCCTCACGATGTTTTCCCTCACCGTTAACAACCATGATAAATTAACCACACATATGTCTTTAGAAAAGACAAATAGTCCCGACCCGGGATTTGAACACTAGTCGCTTGCACGTTAACCGGTGGTCTACCCATTGAGCTATCACGTCGTCCATATATAACTAACCTTATCCTTACAAATTAATTCAGAAATATGCATGCATAAATCCCAAAATGGGTTAGCTAGATCTTCAGAGCTAGAAACTCCTCTGACACATTCGGAAGTTGATAGGTGACAAGATGGTAGAAATAAAGTATTTTTGGTAATGAAAGGGGCTCCAACTTCGAAAACCAATAAGAAAAAGCCTCATACCGTTAGTCGCCTATTTCGACACATGTAGAAAGGGGGGGGGGGTGACATTCTCAGCCGGCATTACACGGCATCAGATTATTACATGCCCATAGCCTTATTGTATTATATAATAGGTGGGCATGAATGCTTCGCATGCCGAGTCCGTTTCTACACAGTAAGACGGCCGAGAGACGTTCTACTTCTCATCCGGGGTCGCTCCCCCTCAGTTCGATTCCGCATACCCGAGATGCCGGTACACAAAATTGTATTCACAATTTCACCCCACTGCTGTAGAAAATTTGACTCCTTTTAAAGACCCTATCCGACTTAGCTTAGGTACACTCCTTTTCCGCGCCAACAAAACAGCTAAGGTGACGCCGCATAGGCCGCAGGGCCAGCAGCACCGAACCGGAGGGGTTTTAGTCGGTAAAAGTCCGACTTACCCCCGTCGCTCTCTCGAGTGGCGGGGGATCCTATGAGGATTTCCCCTCCGGTAAACAAAAAAAATAAAAATATAAAAAAAGTTTTATTGTCAGATTTTTTGACGTATTGGTTAAAAATAAAGATACGGGTACCAAATCGAAGTTCAGAAATTGGCGATGGTGATGTGAAAAAAAAATTGAGCGTAGCTTTGCTGCATAGGTACAATGAAAAATTCTTTAAGCGCGTGCGAGTTGTGTTTACATTCGTTTCCCATAGACTAACATGGGAAACTTTCAATGGTTATTATTCCTCAATGGTAACATCTATCTAAATTTTCTCTTCGTTAAAACTGTGTCCTTGATGTCTTGAGTCATCGTGCAAAATTTGGTTGTTGACAAGCCTAATACAAAAGTCGGGGGTAAATGGAATTAATCTGTATATGTATGTAATATCCGTTATCAGTCCTTACCCAATAACCTGGATGAGGATTCCACCCAGGTTTGAGGTTTTGTGAGTACCCACGATTTACCTGGACAGTGTATTCACGGAATATGGGGCAGGCCTATCGTTGTTTTATAAGAAAACACTGTTACATGACTTAGTACAACTTTGCCATGTGGGTTTTCTCACGATGTTTTCCCTCACCGTTAATAACCATGATAAATTAAACACTCACATGTCATTAGAAAAGACAAATTAGTGTAAGCCCGACCCGGGATTTAAACCCATTTCTGTCTGCATGACAGGCGGTTGTTCTACCCATTAAGCTATCACGATTAGCTTTTTAATATATTCAATATCAACTATTTAATATTCATGTTGCAGAAAGTATTTTTAAAATTTTGAATTAGTAAGCAATTGGAATAAAACGTAATGTTAAATTTTAATCATTTAATTAAGTTAGCTGTTACATATAAATATGCTTATCATCATGATAAAATTTTGTTATACCTTGGTTAACACATACTAACAGTTACTTATTAAAAATATTGTTATCTTATTTCATATTTTGTACAGTCAACGTTAAAATGTAGAAGGTAAGAAAGAGACGTATATTTTGTAATAAACTACCAAACATCATTTTGTGTGTGGTATTTACGAATATTGACTTAATACAATTGTTACGCTTAAAAGATAAAATGTATCACATTGCAATTTGATTTTAAAACTATCAATTAATAAATTTCATTGGCAAGATACTAATAAGAGAAAAACGAATACAGTAAAACTTTGAGTAAAATCCAAATGATGTGAAGAGCGAAGAAGTAAAACAGAATAGTTGAACTTAATTCATAGAAACTAATTCAAAGCAATTTGCCATACTACAACGAATAGCAACTTGCATACTACACCACCACTTCATATTATGTTCTTCGAACACGATAGAGTGGCGCTTACAATGACTATACTGTAAACTTTTACATGCACTTCTTGAGATTATGTCAATTGATTCAAATTTATTTTCACTGCGGAACGTTCTAATCAATTCCTATCATTGTGCTCACATTTTGTACTTCTAGTATTCACTTCCAAAAGTTGTAGCATCCACACACATCACAAAATATTATTTTCAACGTAGTCTGACTTTGTTTATACATTTGTCCATGAGATGTTTCTTTCTTCTTATTTGGCTGCTGGAATCCGTCGCAGTAGGTAAAGAGAGATATTCACTATCACACTTCTGTAGGATGCCTTCGCAACTTCTACAAGTCCTTAATGTTGATTCGGTATGATTCGAGTTCGTTGATGTGGTGCCATCTAGGGTTCCCTCATGTAGACTAGATAGTGATTTTTCAGGAGACGGCGTGAGTGAGTAGCTATTTGTGTTTGTAGCTTCGTCGCGGCTAGGTGAAGTGTTTTGAAGCGTGTCCGTAGAAGATTGACGGCGGCGTGGTGGTCTGTAAATAACGTAATTATAAGTTTTAGGCTTAGCTAGTATCAAATAGACCACTAGGGCGCATAGTAGAAGGTAAGGAAGATAGAGTAAGGATCGTGAAAAATATCGGTTAGTGATCATTTTATCTGCGAGCTGAAAGCCTAAGAGGTCATTAACGGACAATGTGGACAATGACAAAACCTACCTACTACCCTAGACAAAGCAGCGCTGGATGACCCCCTGTACCAATGCACCAAAAAAACAGCCCTCAGAGAGGAATGGCGACGAATTGTGCGGCGGGTCACCCAAACAAAATGACGACCACGACCACTCTGTCAAGAGTGTTACGACTGAGAAGAAGAAGAAGACCCTAGACAATGACCTCGTCGTCGAGGTAAAAGAACCCCAAATTAGAATCTCCCATGCCAGTAGAGAAGGCAAACCTATGATAAGCCTCCCGCCTGGTCAGAGGTTAGGACTTCTTTTCTTTCTGTAGCCGATTAGTAGCGAATTAGCTTAGTTTACAACGGAACCTTTGACTTAGGAAAAGCCAAGTTGAAGTTGAAGAAAATAAAAATGAAATATCGGTCGGTGTTTGGTATGCATTCGAACTGAATGTAACTAAACAAAATCTAAATGTTATAAATCAACACCATGTCTTACCTAACTGGCGGAAGCGGAATAAAGTCTAGTCAATCATTTTTATCGCTGCTCCGGCTTTCGCAGGACAGGTGTCGCTGGAAACTGGGCTGTCCTCTGCCGATGGTCGCCGTGCTAGGTGTTTGGACGTCGCGACTTCTTAATGCTCCATCCAGTCTGGATGGTATGTTCGATTTGCCTCGGAGAAAACTGCAATGAGATTGGAATGAGTTACACTTAAAAGTCAAACAACACAATAATATTTTTTTTTGCTGTGTACTGTGGGCTTAAAATAGCACTACTCCATGTTTTTCCCGTGGGCATTCATAAGTGGGGGCTAAGGGTATTGGGGTTTTTAAGTGAATTTTCGGCGATGCGGTTGGAGACCCATCACCAAAAACATTTACTTTACAATCTTTTCCCTAATCAACTTTCAAAATAGGCTTTGAAATTTCTTATTCTGAAGTTCTGCCTACCCCTTCTAGGGATTTATAGTATATCTGTAAATCAAACGTTCACGCCAAATATCTTCGAAGGGTTTGAAAGAGGTACTAATACTTCTGAACATCACGTGACATTGTCAGCTGGTGTTCAGAGTACCCACGTTTTGCTTGGACAGTATACTCACGTAGGGAGCAATAGGGGGCAAGCCTATCGCCGTTTTGTACGAATACGCGATTTCCTCACGATGTTTTCCCTCATTTTTAACAAACATGATAAATTAACCACACATATGTTTTTAGAATAGACAAAGTGGTGTAGGCCCGGCCCGGTAAGAACACTAGCCGTCTGCACGATAAAAAATAAAAAGCGTTTTTACTAGACACAAGCGTAAATGCGGTTTTTTCCATTTTACATGCGGTATTCTACTCACTACACCGTGAGTAATGTATGTATATATTTTTTTTATAGTCAATAGCACCGAAACCGTTAATTAAATAAGTTTCAACAATTATTCAAACATTGAACAGTAACAACTTTCAGAAGTCATTTATTGTAACATCACGTTAAATATCTTAGGGGATGAACTATGATTTAGTAAGTGATGCAGTCAGAGAAATAATGATTTTTGCAAATACTTTAGCATGTGCAGCAGATTCTTCAATATTTGAGAACTCGGGGCAGACCACTAGTATTTTGATATTGGAATAGGGTGGCTTTAATCAGTTGATGACAATAAATCCTCATTAATATTATAAATCGGAAAGTGAGTTTGTTTGTTTGTTCCGCTTTCACGCCGTAACCACTGAACCGATTGCTTTGAAATTTTGCAAACGTATAGTTAGAAGTCCAGATTAAATAATAGTGTACTTTTTATCCCGAAAAAAAATGATATCCCAAGGGAAATCGTGGGTATGAGAAGTTTGTTTATAGTTGTGCTTTATACCGCAATCTAACCGATATCCATGCGGGCGAAGCCGTGGGCGGAAAGCTAGTAGCTTATAATTACCTCTCCAGCTTCTCTACGCAAGCGTCCTGGTAATCGTGGATCCAGGGAACTCCGTTGAAATGGCAGATCGCGCGCATGTCTTCGGGCAGCTCCTCCGGCTCGGGCCATCTGAAGTTGTCCAGGATTGGAACTATGTTGCACTGAGACTGCAACGCTGCTACGATTTCCTGGAAGTAAGTAATATAAAGTTGTATTTTTACTGGGAGTTTTAATTTTAGTGTAACGTAGTATATTTGGCAGAAATGTGTTTAAATTTATTATCAAACACTGATCTGGATCAAGATTTATTATTTTAGTAATACAAACGAGAATAAAAATAGCTATGTAGTGTTCGTTGAGCTTGTCCGGACGGCGGGTATTCATGTGTTTAAGCCTCTGTGTTACAAACATTCAATCAAAATTAAGTTCACACTATAGCAGACTTGTGAAAAAATGGTGTTGTATTAATTTGAATATCTCGATTTCAATTCGGTATTTCATTCAAATTCAATATGCCAAAATTATGCTTAAGTTGAAAGGGATGAAGTGGTATTACCGTTTAAGGTAGGTACATTGTAAAGATGAAATCGTTACAAGACTGTTGAAGGAAGGTTATGTTCGCGGTTTCGCTCTCTTATATATGCGGGTCTCATATTAAAATTAAACGTCTTTTATATACATAACATATCATAATAACATAAACGTTCACGCCGAATATCCCCGAAGGGGTTGGCAGAGGTACTAATACTTCTGAACATCACGTGACTTTGTCACCTGGTGTTCAGAGTACCCACGTTTTGCATGGACAGTGTACTCACGTGATAGTGGGCAGGCCTATCGCCGCTTTGTACGGATACACTGTCACATGACTGTCACTGTTTTATATACACTAACACAATATACCACCTAAAATAAACACGGGATCGCTTGTGAATTTGTTGAGCAGTACCATTACATATTTACCTATAGAGGTACATAATATACACAAATATCATGAAGAGGTATAGATTATTTTATTTATCTTTGGCTCTGAAAAACTGAAATTGTGAATTCGAAGACCAATAGGAACTGAATACTATTTCTAAGCCCGAGTATCTTGATGGCCAAGCACATGCAAATATTTCTTTTTTGAAAATCCATGATTTATATACGGACATATACTTAGATCTATAAACTCCAAAAAAGAAACCGGCTACAGAATTAGAAATTCCTCACACAGTTTTGGTGATGGGTCTCCCACGGCATTGTTCTACAATCACTTTTAAAGGCCCAATACCCAATGTTGTCTCTTACGAACACCAACCAACGGAAGGACATATAGACTATAGGACAGTACTATTCTAAGTCAATGCAGGCGGTAAAAATAGAAATGGTTTAAGACACCGTTAAGGAAGAAAATGATTACATAAATGCTTGAATTTGACTTACCCTATGAACCCAGTCTTTTTGCTCATTATCATGTTTACACCTATCTAACGCATTCGGAGTACAGACGAGTAGGAAATGCTTTGCTTGTCGAATACTCTGAAGTAAATTATTATCAAATTTTCCAGCTTCTAATCTTTCCACATCTATGAACACACTAAAACCTCTCAGTTGGAGATGAACTTTTAATAAACTTGCTAATTGAGATCCGTTTGACCGCCGGTAACTAACAAACACGTCCAAGTTTTTTTCCATGTTCTCCTCTCCTTTGTCCGGTAAAGTGCTTTCGTATGCTAGAAAATAAAGTTTTTGTTAAAGTCATTATACAGAGACTAAGTGGCTATAAATTCCAATAAAAAAAACACTTATTTTACAATCATTTTTTTAAAATATAATCTGAACATTGTGAATATTTGTATAACTGTTGGTTCACCGCTTAGAGCGTGGTTTAGCCCCTTAAATTTTGGGTTTGATTCCCTGGAGGTACACATATAAATCAAAATTTGTGAGTGAAATATCCCACTTTGGTAGGGAGGTTAGAAGTTGCATCACTTGACTATTAAAAATAATGATTATCATAATTTATCACAAGAGCACAGGCTTGGGAGAGCAAAGCCATCGGTTACGGCTGTTATTATGGTGGTGATCATTAAAGTATTATTCACTTAGTAGGGTAGTCTTGAGCCCTTCGTGTAGACATATATGGGCTATGATGTAATAGTCCAGAAAAAGTATGCATTTTATATTAAATAGGACAGTAGTTAACAATGTTTATTAAAAAAATATAGAAATAAGCTTACCTTTAATAGCATTTAATATCCGTAGTCGGTGTATACTATTTACAATTCTACATTCTTTTTCCAACTGCTCATCACTAAGACCTCGAATAGATTCCCTGTCTACTCCTCCATTTAACATGGAATAAGTATAAATGGTATATTCAGGACCTATTGATGTCAAAAAGTCATTCAGACTGCTCGTGTCTCGTGAAGTGTAGTCAGCCATCTTTTTCAGTTGTTGCAACTCCCTAGTGAATCTGAAATTATTTTGTTTAAGTAATGATTATGTGCTACAATAAAGGATAAGCTAAATTAATAACGAAGAGAAACATCGTTTTAGGATGGTACCTTTTTCTTTTGATTCCATTTTGAAGTCCTATATCTTCTTTTAAATTTTCTTCCGTTAACTGCAATAGTAAATCACCATCTACTCTACTATCAACAAAATTTGTAGCATATTCAGTAAAGCCTATTTGTTTGACCCATTCCCGTACATCTTCTATTGACCAAAGAGGTACTTGTTGGGATAACTTGTGCGGTACTTCTTCGCCTATCAGTCTTAAAGTTTGTGCGGCATATTTAGATGCGACTGCATTTGGACAACTTGCTACTTTTTTCAATGGTTCGATGGCTCCAATATCTTTAAATATTTCTGTGTTGCCCTGTTGTTGCTTGATTCCAGCTTCCATACAGAAGTGGAATGCTGCTAAGTTTCTTGCTTCTTCTCTTTTTGAACTTAATACTGGTACTAACCGTTTCAACCAGTTTTTGCTTTGACCATGTGCGTGTGCCAGGTTTGATTTTGCAAATTCAGAAGGATTATGTGATGTTACAAATGGCTCAACCAAGTCCAAAGTTCCTGATTTGAGTACTGCTGCCTCAATTTCCTTATTCGCGACTAGTGCAGCAATAGCAAGGCAGGCATAATACTTAATATTATCATCAGTGTGGAATGCCAAGGGGAACAACCACATTGGTACCTTTCTTTTGATCATCGCCTCTTGATTTTCAGCGCCACCATAGAGTGAGAGGTTCGCGAGTGCTGTAGCACAGTGTCTCAATGTTTCTACGTCATTCTTTCTGCATTCGAATAAAACCGCATCAAGACCACCTAGCTTAATAACATCGCTGCATGTGCCCTCACTATGTTTAAATAAGTGTTCTAAAATACCAGTACCAATTCTTGAGTGGTCAACGGAATTGGCGTGTTTGGTACAGACGCAAGCAACGTTTACAACTTTTTCCAGACCATTGTTTACTACATATTCTCTATTTTCAGTCGTAAGGCACTGTTCCAACAGTTTTGCGGATGAGAATTGTAAATCAGGGTTTTGTGATTCCAGGCAATTTGCCATTAATATGTCAAGACCGCCTGATAACCTCAATGTGTTACATAATGAATATCCGAGTTCATGGCCATACGTCGGCACTGCCCAAGCTTTTCTTATCATTTCATTTAGCTTGTCAAATTGTACACATGCGCTCTGCATATCAGTTTGATTATTTTTGAGTGATTTTATAAATGCATCCACCCGGGTCGAATATTTTTGTATTGCTGTTTCGACATCTTTTTGACTAGAATTTGCGTTTAATCTATTAAGATCATCGAAGGAAAGTTTTGTAAGGTCTTCATCTCCAGGTTTATGGGGTCCATTCAATAGTTGATTCATCTGAAATTAGAAATAGTCAATTTTAGATCGGTATAACTAAGGGATACCATTAGGGTTTGTACAGTCATTCAACCGCAACTATTTACAATCCTGGCATATCTCTCGAGTTTAATTAGTTTTACTATTTAATTGATCAATCTTTGCATGCTTTCTTTACACTTTGGAAATCTGTCTGTATAAGGAGCTTCTCTATTTTATCTAAATGTTTTGATTGTAACAAATAATATAATAATCAGGTTACTTTTCGTACTAATAATAATAATGAACAAGATAAACTATTCATACAGATATAGCTGCTAAAATTCTCCTAACTTGTACTATTCTTTCGGGGTTGCATACGGCGGGTGCGGAATAGTTTGATTGTAATAAATAACTGAAAACACTCACCTGAGAAGATAGTAAAGTTGATTTTGAAGACATATTTTTACTAGATATGGTCATATTAGATTGTGCGACACTTGAGTGTTCTTTATGGCTAAACATTCCTGATGAAGTGACGGTTTGCCGTGCTTGAGCTGAGGCCATAGCCTTTTTCTCAGCACTGAATGCTTCTGTTTGCAATCTTGAAGTTGTTGCTGACATATTGTTTGCTTCTTGAGCAGTAACTTCACCAGCTTTCAGTGATCTTTGTTCCTGAAATACACAAACAAACTGTCTGAATTCCAGTCCTGCATACACGTATATTTTTTACTTGTACACATTTTGATTGTTCTAGCACATTCTGGAATATTTTTTATAACACTAATAACTGATATAATTTTGTGTTATGGTCATCACTAAAGTAATCTTTGATATTTACAGCTATGGCTAAACGTAATTTAGGCCGCAAACGCCGCTTTGAAGAAACAGTAGTCATATTTGTTTGAACAGATGATATGACGTGCGTTACGGTTTAATATAAAACGAAAACTGATTTTCCAATCCAGAAAATAGAATATGTCATCACGGCTTAGATTTGTCTACGTCCCATCGTTACTATTGGATATAGGCCAATATTGTTTTGGGTCGTGGGTATTTATTATTTTTGTGAGTTAATTTAATTACGTCACTGGGTTTCAAGGTCGTTGTAAAAATATTTACATTGAAAATGAACCCTCACCAATGGATATTTAACCGGTGAGAATCGCGACAGAACGCCGCCGCGATGGACGGGCCACGGGACGGAACCCCCGCCCGCTGACATTCCGGTGCTATAATTAAAACTTCTATTCGTGTTTAGTACGCGCACGCGCAATAATCAACTTCCGCGTGTGTTCGCGTTCAAGCGAGAAAAGCAACTACTGGGTGATACTACTACGATAACAACGCCAAGATAAATGATCTCACCGACCGCGGAGATCCTCCCTTCCTCAAAATCCTGTTTGCCCATATCATTATACGTCCGGCCATTACGTGTCATATTGTGTTCAGTATCATATAAAAACTTTGGGTCTTAACTTTGCAAGAAACCGAGTGAAACTGAACAGTTATCCGTATCGTCACTGAACTGCTTATATGTCTAGCTCTGTGTATCGATCGGACTCGGTCACGCGAGGTCACGTCCTTCGGCGTGCCTTCATGGCTCCAGTCTCCTAGTAGGTCATACAATTTAGTCAACACTCACTGATTTAAGTATTTTAAACATCTTACCTGAAGATATGCTGCGCTTTGCTCAGCCGTAAAACCCTCAGCCTGTAGTAACCGCTGTGAAGCTCCAGTAGCAGATCTTTCAGCATATTGCATATCTCCATGTTGTAATCTTCTCATTGATGCACTGTTTGCAGCAGAACGAGAAGCACTGATTCCGTCAGTTATAACTCTTGTCGAACTAGCTGATGTAACATGTGCGGATCTGTATTTAAGTTCATTGGCAGAACTCGATCCTATTGAAGAGGCACTGGCTGAAAGTAGTGGCATTTCACCGATTGGTGGTGGAGTGTCCGATTCACTTGGTGGAAATGTAACTACGGGACCCTCATTATTTAATTCACCATCGTTCATTTCACCCATATCACTCATTTCACTAAGATCACGAATATACGGAGTGTGGTGCTCTCCCAGCTCATCTTGATCAACAATATTTTCCATTGAACTTCTTAGCCTGTAAGAATAAATATAATAAAATAGTCTCAGCTCACTATTAAAAGTGTAACTTTTATTCCTGACTTAGGAACTGACGTTAACATAGCTTCATTAATATCTATTTCGTAACAAATTTCCGGCAAGAAAACTGTACTATCACAGTTGTTATTTAGGATAAACTGGTAAAACATTGAGGGAATCATGGGTGGGATTTGGCTAAGGGCCAAGGTCGTTCAGGTGAGTTTGCTCCAACCAGACGTAAGCTGATGTTGAATTGTATTCATGGTTCGTGGAAATTGTGCACACATATTTACCTTTGCCCAAAGTTTAACGCTGTCTTCATTTCTGATATACTGCTTTTAAGTTCAGATAGATCGGATTTCATGGAGCTGGCTTTTATTTCCGAGGCAGCCATATGTTGGAGCCTTTGCGACGAACTTTGTACACGTTGGCTTGTTGTTTGGGCACTGCTACATGTTGCATTTGAAACCATCTACGGAAATAAAGAGCAAACTGTTATACATTTTTAGCGAAAGAATATCTTTATACACAAAGCCCATTTAATAGTCAGTATAGGTAGTACTGTCACTTAAGAATAATACATCTTATTACTGAAATAATTTCCTACATGCAAACGGTCATTTTGGATAAATGTTTATAATTATTTCGGTTATTCTAATTTCTGTTGAACTATTAGAGTGAGCTTATTTTGTACGCAGAGTTAAATTTCTGTTTTTCTTGGTCACGTCAAAGCATGAAAACGCCGTTACCACAGCTTAGCCTTTGCTATATAAATTGGAAATCAATACAATTAAACTTGTCATGAATCATCGCACGTGGGCGCGTGGTTGCATTGAGAATCACCGATTGTGTTGGATTGTACATAAGCCTTGAACTCGTGGGCTAAATCTTGGTCGTTTGCCTGCCGGTATTATATTTTTTGGCTCGAACCACTTACGCGCGTGGGTGATCAAGTATAATATCAAAAGTTTCGACTTGTATGAACAAGTTTTAAAGATCTAAAATTCGTCTTGCAACAAACAATAGCATACATGCTTGCCATAAAATGTTCTACTATCAGCAGACGTTTCTAGTTAATACTTGTGAACCTTGGCTCCGTGCCAGAAAGTACTGACGATCCAGCAAACTTGCATAGCACTGCTCCCACATCGCCTATTGACCGACCTACTTTGATTTTATGATTCATTTGTTGAGAAGAATGGTAACATTGTTTTACTCAACTATCTCAGGAGAAATGTGTGAATGTGAACTGTATTTGTTAACTGTTTACTTTATTACTCTGTTAATTTTATTGGATTTTTAATAAGGCGAGGCAGTATATTCGTTTACACAACACCTTTCAACAGTGCAGCAGTGCAGTTTGAGCCGTTTAAAGCGGATTATTTTGTAGTATAACCAAAAATGTAATGAAAGTTACGGCTACTGAAGCTGGGGGTCTCAAGAGGCGTAAGTTTTCTAACTTAGTAAAGACCATTACTTTACAGCTTTTGCTATTGAGGCCCATAGACCGTAGGGCCTAGGCATCCGTGTTGGGATCCAAGGGCTGGTGCATATTTTGCCCAGACTCTTAGATTAGCAATATACAAAGGTAATGCAGCCAGCCCACTAGGTGTATCAGACGGCAGCGATTCCGAAAATATGTTTTATGTAATTAACTAGGTAAGGATATATATTTTAACACGAGTTTATTAGGTCAACCTGTATGTATCTAACCATGTGATTTTTAAAGTTTTATTAATTTTTATTTACTTGTTCGAGCAGGTGAGAGTAAGTGAAGTGTGTACATATGTAGAATTCATGATTTTCATAAAGTGGAACAAGTAAAAGAGTTTGTTTATCTGGATATTTTTATTAGCCTGCTTGTCCTGAATGACCCGTCAATCGGTGTTTGAAAAGGCCCGAATTGCTGTGCATGATGCTGTTCTTGTTCCTACGCTTATATATGGCAGCGAATGTCAGGTGTGGCAGAAGAAGCATGAGAGTAGAGTTGATGCAGTGGATATGACGTCTCTCAAAAAATTTTTAGCTGATGGGACTAAGTGAGAAATAGTGTAATTTGTAAAAAGTGCGGTTGAAGGAGATGATATTGTAAAAAATATAGAAAAAGGAATGCTATGATGGTTTGGCTACATAGAGAGTATAGAGCCAATCTGGATGGTGTTTTAGTAGAGGATAAGGAGAGGATAATACAGAGAGCATATTTAGATAGAATAGAGAATGTGTAAGAAAACTAGAAGAGCATGTATGAAAAGATGGATCCATGTAGACGAAGCTCGAGAGGTAAGTCATGATTGTACAAAGTGGCGATAGATCGCAGTCTCTGCCTACCCGAATGGGAACTAACGGCGTGATAATATGTGTGAAAGTATGTAAAAAAACAAGCAAAATTTCTAGTCCATATAACCAGTATTTTATATAACTACTGGCACAAATGAGATCCCTTTATCTACTTGTATTGTAGTGACACGAAATACTAAATGAAAATTTTGCAAAAAAAAACCGTATTTGTGTGATTTTCCCGAGACTATCAAACTGTCATGTCAATTTTATGAGCTTATCAGCTTTTCCGGTTACAGATATATATTATAAAAATCTATAGTAACGTACGGCTTGTAAAACAAAAAATATTATTAACAACTGACGCTACTAGTGATTCGTTAAAAATATAATCGTCAGTTTGTAGTTTGCCGACAATTATTTTATTCAAATAGTATAAATATTATGTTGTACGTAAATACGTCTCAAATTTGACATTATAAAAATTTTTCTACATAGCATTGATAGGAAAATTACCTGTTGAGCAGAACTGGTGACTTGTGTCTGATTTTGGCGAGTTAATATGCTATTTTTCTTCAGATTCTCCATGACGGAGGCCAAATCTTTGGCACTCCCGTTTTGCTTCAAGCCACTGCTGCCATCTAGGCTGACTTCTGGAATCTGAAACAAAGAATGCTTAAGTTATTTCAAACACAGTTAATGTTAAACTGCTTAAAATATCTATAAAGTGTCGGCTTAGACTAGCACTAGCTCATCTCGTTCCAAGTGTGTCGTACAAGGGAACTAAAGCTGCGGGTTTGGAAACCATCACCAGCTTTTATTTATACATAATTTTTGCCCACGATCCAAAAGTGACTCACGGCCCGGAATAGTTGAGTCCATAGCTCTGGTCATCCCTTGATTGGATTTAAGTCGGATATGAATAAATATTTTTAAGTTTACGACAAAATACAAATTGAGTGTATTAAATGTTTAAATTGAGAACGATACTTTTTCAGGGAAAAAGGTTCTGAGATTTTTTTCTTAACTTATGGATACATCCTATGTAGGATACATAGTGGCTATGGGTTTACTTTTGCCTACTCCCATGGCAACTAATAGCGTGTCAATATAATAATGGTGTCGAAATTTATCTTTCCTTTATTTATTAGCGTGAGTATATATTTGTTTGTATATTAGTAAACATTTCTTATGCTCGAAAGAAACTATTTGATAGCTCTGTTAAATTTTTAAAACCTTAATGAGTTACATAAAACGGGACGTTATTTTTATAGCTCACGATTGACTGAAACCAATTTGGCTGAATCCTTTATCCCATTTTAATGCCAATAGTTTAAGCCGTGGCTGGCGGTCCCCTAGTGATTTTACAAAAGACACATTGGTGTGAGCCCGACTCAGGATTCGAACCCATGAGAGGCGGTGGTGCTCCCCATTAAGCTATGATAATTGTTATTTATGTTTAAGAGAAGTATGGTCTTATTTTTTTAAAATAATGTAATTCATATAATTCACATACAGGAATGTCCCTTCTTTAAATTAGCTCAATAATACTGTTCCCTGCTAATAAAGTTCCCAACAGCCTGGATTTCTTACTTGGTCTGAGATAGTGTTATTACGAATTCATTGATAAATTGATTCATTCGGAGCAGAGGTCGCGTGTAGCTAAGCGATGACTAATATTATAGTAAAAAAACATCACAATACAAGACATAACGTAACAGTTGTATGATTCACGATAAACGACGAGAAAACTCGTTTAAGTTACGAGTCATAGCTGTTGGAAAAGAGAGGACTAAGTTATCTTATAATATCGTTAAATATGTGCCTTCTAACGTTGTAATGTAACCATGGCAACCGCCGGTTACTACAACGAAATACGGACCTGGCAACTTATCTGTAGAATGTCAAACAGCGGAATTGACAGACGTCATATTGAAAACCTTGGGTTGTTGGATGTTTTTTTACCTTTTCCTCAAAGATTTACCCCAAAAAACATTCATGTTTGTGATCTTATTCAGTTAGAGGGCAACCATACCCTTAGTCGCCTCTTACGACACCCGTGGGTAGTTAGTGACATTCTAAGCTTTTCAAAAATAAACGCAAAAAAATGGATTCGTTCGGCAAAATAAAAGAGATGTTCGGTTATGATTAATTTGGATACACAGATTATGAGTGTTGACAGCACTCGAATAATTCTACGCTTCAATCACAATGATAAAATGTTGATAACGATAACATTATGTGTATGTCAATGTAGCATACAAGAAGAAGACAAGTGCGATTATTATCGTTTAGATTAAATATTGCTTCTATTTTTGACCGTTGTTGCCTAATAGTGAGGTTGGCCGTTTACAAATGTATGGTATGGAGGTCGGCGATTCAGTATTATTACGGGAATTATAAAAAAATATATATTATAAAATTATTATAATTACATTGGGACAAAATTATTATGCTTTTCCGTTTAGTTATTATGATAGTGGTTAAACCTGATTAAGTCAAATTAGTACTGAATTAAATGTATCTTACAATATGGTAGCAACTTTAAAAAATGTTCATTTATCAAATTTTATTCATTTAAATTTATTGCTTCTTATTTCAAAGTAAAAAATAAAGGTACAATCTTTTTGAATTTATATGTAATATAGATTACTCATGCTTTGCACTACATTATTATTTTCATTACTATGCTGTGCGTAGGTGTAATAATTGCAATCTCAGCTTGCAAGAGCAATAAGGATAAATTTGATTTTCAAATGTTGCTAGAAACTATTTACTCAGTACATGATTAATCTTCGTCAGTCGCAATGTTCCGCAACTACCCATGGCCATGTTAATAAACAGGCCCTGTTCAAAGTGCATCCTTTTTGAAATCGTAACGATTTTGATATTTTTTTTGTATTGATTGTTTTTGTTACCTATCTGTGAGAAAAGTTAAGGAGATACCAAAATATATTTACTTATGTTCTATGTGTTGTTATTTTATATTCTTTTTGCCATTTCTGTTTTTTCTCCTTAATAAATAAATAAATAAATTTTATTTCAAAAGTCTTCTTCATATGGAATAATAGACGAAAAATTTCAAAGAAATTGTACTTTAAAAACTTAAATTTGCATGAATATACACAAAATAATCGATTTTATGAAAAACAAATTTACTTATTATAATAATATGCAAACTATTTATGTGATTGTCTAAATAATGGTAAAGCTAACGTCAATAATTAAAAATGATTTTTCTTTTAATGCAGTAATCAAAATTTTCCTTTGGCAGTTTGGCACATCTATCAGGAATTCGTTGCTCTATCTGAGATGTTTGAAAATGGCATGAATGAGTGTAATTATATTGTCATTTTTGCAGCCAGTGGCGTGCCAGATGCATAACGTTGGGCCGTTTGCATGCGTGATGAAGGGGCATTGTTAGTGAAGGTCACTTACTCACAGTATCATTTTATGCAGTTCTATTCGCATTGAACGAATCAATTCACTTTAGAACCAACTTTATTTTATTATCTACTATTGTGTATATGCACATGCAGTGTCTTTTTATCGCTATTTTAAACATTCCAAAGTTAATAAAGCAGACTGTTTATGGAGTATTTCCTTTTGACCGGTTTTAAAAAGCTATATTCTGTAAAACGTCAGATATATTATGTGTGTATTAGTTTTAAAAAATAAAACTACTAACTAGTGAATCACGTCGAAAATGTATCCATACATATGAGGCTGGTAGTAAATAATGAAGAAATACACTGCCGGCTAACTCATGTGAAAAGAAAACATGCCATTGTACCTAGAGAACTGAACCGAGCACTGACAATAATGTAAAATATTCCGAGTCAACTGGTATTAGGAATAATGTGTTTTATTTATCAAAGCACTTTCGTCACAGACACAGTTGAGCGAGCTACATTCCGCGTGTTAAGTGTGGCAGCTCGAAGGAAAACACGTGCCACGGAGGCAAAAGTCGCGCCGTGACTGACTGAATAGTCAGTTCGGTGTGCAATGTTCACTCAACTCAGCTCAGTCACTCAGAGACAGTGAGTGCCGGCCTTTACCTCCTCTACGACCGACACTGCTTAGATAAACTATGAGAATGGAAATTTTAGAAATATCTAGTTATTTTTGGCGATATTCTGGTTAATTAGAGACGAGATACAGATTAAATAATATCTGATTATAGACAAACGTGATTTAATGATAGCTAGGTAGTTATAGATGTAGTGACTATGTAATTTGGATATTCGTGTCGTAGAATTCGATGACATTAATAGATTCTATTCAATGATTGTAATAAACTACTTAGATATATTTTTTACTATCGGTGAAGGAATTTTCTCAATGCATATGTATGTACATATACTCACGGCTATAAATCCCTACAAAGGGTAGCCAGAGTTTCAGAATAATACAATTCTTCAGCCACTTTTGGAAGTTAAGTAAAGAAAAGATTGTAAAATAAATGTTTTTGTTGATGGTTCTCCAACCGCATCGCCCAGATATCACTTAAAAGGCCCCGATACCCTTAGTAGCCTCTTACGATCACCCATAGTAAGAAATGGGGTAATGCTATTCTATGCCCACACAACACAGCATTTTTAAAATCTTGTTATTAATTACTTCTACATATTTATAAACTTTCCCACACTACATTATAGCTAGAATTTAATTCCTACAAGTGAGATCTAATGCGTTTCCAATTAATCTATACTTATAATAAATCTGTAGAGAGGTCAATTCTGTACATGAAATATATTTTCAAAATAACCATCAGGTGGTGATTAGGGATCGATACTGATGCCAAAAATGCAATCAGTAAAATTTTTGTCTGTCTGTCTGTCTGTCTGTCTGTCTGTCTGTCTGTCGGTTTGTATGTTCCTTATGGAAACAAAAACTACTCGACGGATTTTAACGAAACTTGGTAGAATTATTCTTCATACTCCTGGGCAGGTTATAGTGTACTTTTCAGCAGAGGAGTGAAGGGGAATTTTGGGAAACTTTGGGAAAACGAGGGAAGTTACTCCATTTTTTAAGCTTCCGTCGTGTGTGCAGCCTTAGTGGTTATAGTTACATTGAAATCATGTATGACAGAAATATTTTAAATAAAATTTTCTAAAACATATCCTTTTGCAGCATATGTCTATGTCTATCTTTTATGGTTGACTCATAATAACACGTGTAATTCCTGATAGCTTAGCAGTTCGGAACATTCTGATTATATTTGTTTACTCTTACGTTTGTAAACCTCTCACTCATCCCTAATAATAGTTAAACTTACATAGAAATCATGTATGACGGAAATATTCTTCATAGTATTATCTAAAAAAAAATCCTCAACAGTTTATGTCTATCTTTTACGGTTGACTCATAATAACACGTGTAATTCCTGATAGCTTAGCAGTTCAGAACATTCTGATTATATTTGTTTACTCTTACGTTTGTAAACCTCTCACTCATCTCTAATTTAAAAAAAGTAACATTATTACGCATTCAATAAAAAAAGAATCATAGAAATCGGTAGAGAAACACCGAAATTATACATAAAATAAGCCATCGCGCCCGTGATCAAAACCAAATCTTTACTAATTTACATATAACATACTAGATGGCGCCAGTAGTTGCATCCTACATCACGTAATGATTTATTTTTTAGATGTTATAAATACTTCATAGCGTTTTATTCCAAAATTTGCTATTACATGGAAATACTGAACCGTTCATCAAAGCGCATTTAAAATCATAAAACTACACTGTTTAGGGAGTGCTATAAATTTAATAAATTGAAAACATTGCGCTGAATTTCACAAATATTTAAAAAACAACGCTACCCGTGCGAAGCTGGGACGATCCACTAGTCTTAAATAAATTAAACTGAAATATAGAGTACATTGTTGATTATATACTTACACTATGCACAGTAATTTGCGTTTTTTTTAAAAAAAATATTTACTTTTTATTATATCTACTATTGACTTGTGATTATTTATTGTAAATCTTAATAATGTCGTAGTTTGTGCAAATTGGAGTAAAACTTGTAACTTACATGATCGTCTGGATCAGCATATTTCATGGTTTAATCTAGTTAAATTAGCTTTAGTCATAATTATATACAAAATCTATGATCCAAGGTAACACATGGTACACACAAGGTAATATGGTACCGTTGTTTTAATATATAATTGAATAGTAAATAAACTATACTGTCTAGTGTCGGCATAGAATAGTACTACCCCATTTCTTCCCATCGTAAGAGGCGGTTAAAGTTATTGGGGCTTTTTAAGTGATTTTCGGGCGATGCGGTTGGAGACCCATAACTAAAAACAGTTATTTTACAATCTTTTCCCCACTTAACTTCCAAAAGTGGCTGAAGAATTTTCCGATTCTGAAGCTCTGGCTACCCCTTTTAGGGTTTTATAGCCGCGGGTATATGTACGTATGTATGTATGTGAATAAATTAGTTCATATTATGGAATGATATGTTTATATCACAAGCCTAGGTGTCATCTCTCACACTAATTAGTGTATTAGGTGGTGAGCCAAATTTCCGCGCAGAGTGGGTGAGGCCGTTTGCAGGTTATGAAATATGTGAATTAAATTATAACTACGTTAAGTTTGTGTAGATACAATAGATTTAAGCATAATTATTTGTTATCCATGAGCTGTGTAGTGTCGGCTTAGAATAGCACTACCCCATTTCTACCGGTGGGTGTACGTAAGGGGCAACTAACGGTATTGGGGCTTTTTAAGGGATTTTTGGGCGATGCGGTTGGACACCCATCACCAACAACCTTTATTATACCATCTTTTCCCCATTCCACTTCCGAAAGTGACTGAGTTCTCAGCTCTAGCTACCTCTTTCAGGCATTTATAGCCGTGAGTATATGTATGTATGTATGTTGTTGTACATCTTTCGCTTATGTATAGCTGTATTTTTGAAATATTACTTTAGTGAAAGATAATAAAATGTTTTATATTCTTTGCCGTTTAGTGCTGGCTTAGCATGTCGTTACCCCTTTCTATCCATGGGTGTTGTAAGAGACGACTAAGGGTATTTTAAGTGGTTTTTGGACGATGCGGTTCGAGACCCATCACCAACAATACTTAATCTCTACCATTTCTAAATATAAAGCTCAGGCTACCCCTTTTTAGGATTTATGGCCGTGAGTATATGTATGTATATTCTATCTATCCTAGTCTTCGAAGTCGACGTACATAGCTTACATAAGACAGGCTGAAGCGACAGCATATTCGCATACACAGCGAATAAATGTAATTCTTTCTTTCTTCTTTCTTTTCTTTGAAATTGGAAACATACGTATTTTAGACATACAAGTAATATAAAGAAGTTGAGAGGTTCAGAGTCTTCCTTTCCTTCCCATATAAGAGGAGAAAACAATAAACAAGCCATGTTTTAACTATGCTCTGTTGGATTCATGAACTTCAAATATGATTCCAAATCTATAAATAAGTATTAAAAGTTTTTGGTTGCCTCTCGTTTGTGTACTGTCGGCAAAGAATAGCACTTCCTCTTTTCCAGAGGTGGACTAAGCTCAGAAAAAATGTGAGAGCAACCGAATGTTTAGGAATAATGTGATGATATGTAATCACTGTCTCTATATAACTTTTTTGACGCTACAATATGGGTCTATGGGTCACAAGTATGAAAATCGCCAGTTATAATTCTAACTGCCTAAAGTTTTAAATATTACTGTTTGGAAGTTTCCCGAATCTCAAAATTAAGGCTTTATTTCAACTTCATACCACCATGCATTCTTTATAGTGGAGCAGGTTCCTGATTGACAGACTGACTAGCTGTTTTTTTATTCACTAAAATGTTACGAGTATCAAAATTTCTGTTTTGTATACGAAGTGGGTTAATTATGGGCACATCGATAAAAATATGAGGAGCACAGTTATAATGCATTCTTAATACTTTGCGAAAAGTATAAAGAACGGAAGTTCTATTATTGTTAAAGAAAAACAAGTAATGAAATAGAAAAATAAATGCTTATTATTATTGAGTTGTAAAAATTATTTATGTATGCATACAACATGAAAAGGCAGCGAAAAAAGAGTAAAAGAATAAAAAAATAAACTCAAAATGTTTGCCAGGAACGTACAAAGTGGCAATAAATAGTCTGTGCCCACCTCATATGGCCATATGGAACTATGGCGTGAGTATATATATATGTATTAACATACAGGCTTTTTATTATAATTATAAATAAACTATAAAACTCCATCCCATTCTTATTTGTCAGCAAATATCTCGTAATCATACATTCTCAATATTATTTGCCAGTCAATGACTCGATTCAATGCCAGCCAAATTCTCGGAATGGACTATTATTACATGTAAAACGTGTATTAGATAATACGTTTCGACGCTAATTATTTAATGGTTTCATCAACGTTTAGAATTTTTATGTGTAATCTTTATGTGTTTCCGTAGTACCTTTGAGCAAATATTACTGTAAATATAGTTAGATATTATATATAAGTTATATTGCACCAATATCTAGTTTAGGAATTGTTTTAATAAATATATGCATACAAATAGTGCTGGAAAATTAACTTTACTATAATGGAATCGTTTGAGAGTTTGAGTTTAATATCAGTTAGTCAGTGACATAATAAGGAAACTTTGTATAATTATAATTGTGAAACCACTGGTATAAAGGCAATAAAATATACAGTGATTTAACAATGTTTACTAATTCAAAGAAAGAAAGGGTAAGAGGGTGAATGTAGAGAAAACCAAAACCATGGTTTTTGAGAGAGAGGAGAATATGACCGAATGCGTGAGTGAAATTAATGGTAAGAAAGTGGAACAAGTGAAAGAGTTTGTATATCTGGGGAGTTTGTTTAGTAGGGATGGAAAATGTGATGAAGGTATCGAGAGAAGAGTGAAGAAGGGTAATGCGATTAATGGAGCTTTGAATAGTCTCATGTCTAGTCAGTCGGTGTCCGAAAAGGCCCGAATGGCGATGCTGAGAGCCGAGTGCATGATGCTGTTCTGGTTCCTACGCTTATGTATGGCAGTGAATGTTGGGTGTGGCAGAAGAAGCATGAGAGCAGAGTGAATGCAGTAGAGATGAGGTCCCTTAGAAAAGTTTGCAATGTAAGGTTATCTGATCGTGTGAGAAATGACGTGATTTGTGAAAGGTGCGACGTGAAAGATGATATTGTAAAAAAATATAGAAAAAGGAATGTTAAAATAGTTTGGGCTCATAGAGACGATGGATGATAGTAAATTGGTGAAAGAGATCTATACAGCCAATGTGGAAGGTAATGTGAGCAGAGGACGACTACGGAGGACCTCGACCAAATAGTGTGTGTGCTCAAAAAGGCCGGCGGCGGCGTCCGAAGTATGAAGAATAAAAGAGCATGTATGAAAAGATTGATGGATGTAAACGAAGCTAGAGTGGTTTGCCAGGATCGTACAAAGTGGCGATCAATAGTCTCTGCCCACCCTAATGGGAAATAATGGCGTGACTATATGTATGTATGTTACTAATTCAAAAAATGAGCTTGAATTTTTATCCACAAAAACGTAAAAGGAGGCGAAAATAACTAAATCTCCCTAAAAACCAAAGATAGAAGGGTAAAAAATAAAAGAACATGTCTGGAAAAGTTTATTTATTTAAGGAAAGCGATTACCATCGGCAATTTCTGCCTACCACAGTGGGTACCATGGCGTGACTAATCGAATATTACAAACTAGCTGACCGCACAGACTTCATACTGTCAAAAGTGTAGACTTTTACGTCGTTAAACTGAAATATTTAACTGACCTGTTGAGGGTCTCTGTAATAGGATAAGAAAAAAGGTGTTTTTCATAGTGTCCTCACAATTTTTTCATTTTTTAAATTTTATTTTATAAGTATAGTAATTTCGGCTGAGCATTGATTCTTAGTCAGTTAGTCTGTTTCACCATTTTTTAAGAAAATTTATTGACCTCTTAATTTTTCTGGGATAAAAAGTGTCCTATTGTGTTAATTGGGATCATTATCTGGCTTCCTGTAAATTTTATTTTAAATATGTTCTGTGAATTAGTCTTCATTTAGCTACAAACATCTAAACTTTCACATTTATAATATTAATAGGATAAGGCTTAAACATAAGCTTCTCGCGCAGGTGACCTCGCTCGCCGGCCAGCGCAGCGTCTTGTCTTGCGCTTCATGCACGCGTGTAAATTTTGTTACGAAGTAATTTTAAAATTGTATTATCTTCTAAGATGTATATTTAAATCAAGTGATGTCAAGGACAATTTCGTTCTCAATTAAATACTCTCAATCAACAACATATTTATTTGGATAAAGATTAATATTATGTTGATAAAACATTATGGCAATTATGCATTAAATTCGACCAAATTTATTTACCATAAAAATGGTTATAGTAAGTGAAATTTAAAATTTAGACATATACTGTCGCGGGCATTTTTTTAGATCATTTAAAGAGAAATAATTCTTTAATACATTTTTTTTGGGTAACTTAAACCGTTTACGTAGCGCACACAACGGAAGCCTTAGTATGAATAATTATCCCCGTTTTTGCAAACATTGTTCGCTGATAGTTTGCTCCTGTTGATCGCAGCGTGATAATATATAGCCTAAAACCTTCCTCAATAAATGGACTATCCAACACAAAAAGAATTTTTCAATTTGATTGCGTAGTTCCTGAGATCCTAGCGTTCAAACAAACAAACTCTTCAGCTTTATAATATTATAGTATAGATGAGAATGAAAATACAGAAAATCTAGTTCTATTCAATTTCAGTACAAAACTATACCGTGGATAACATGAATTTATTTGCAGTGTTTATGCTTATGAATCATGCACTAAATTGCTCACATTTTCTATGTAATGTGTGACCAATTATGACAAGGAAAAGTGTCGACAGAAGTTGCTTATCATGAAAAAGTGCTTAACGAAATTTTATTCAGAAATCAAAGTCTTATATTTATATTTGGGTAAGCAGAATTGCAATACGCAACAGATTGACAAAAATCAAGAGAGCGATTTCATTCGCTCAGTAAATAGTATGTGAAAATGTAATAAGGAAGACAACGAATTAACATACATACATACATATACTCACGGCTATAAATCCAGGGAAGCCAGAGCTAAGGAAGTAAAAGTACCTCAGCCACTTATGGAAAACTGAGTGGGGAAAAGATGGTAAAGTAAAGGTTGTTGGTGATGGGTCTCCAACCGCATCGCCCAAAAATCCCTTAAAAGCCCCAATACCGTTAGTCGCCTCTCACGTACACCCATCGGTAGAAACGGGGTAGTGCTATTCTAAGCCGACACAACACGGCGTAGCCGACACTACACGGCGTCAACACAACGAATTAAATGAAACAGTATTAGATTTATTCATTATTATAATCATTCCCTGATAAGGCTATTTTTTACGTGATTTGAATTCACCATACAACCAATTTATACCATACCACATAGAGACGAACTATTTTACATATTCTGTAAATTTGAATTATATAACTGAAGTGTAGGAAGGGATGTTTTCGTCTGCGTTAAGCGCATTACATACTGAGCCCGCCGCCGGGCAGCCAACATATTCAGGCAACTTTTTAGCGGCGGTATAGTTTTCATACAAAAGTAAGACATGACTCTTTTAACACAGGCCGCCGGATTGTGTCGCCGGGCAATATCGGCGGCCCGGCAGGCTTAGTGTGTATTAGGGTTTAAGGATCTATGGAGTAACTCATATGGGCAATCACGATCTTTTGTATGTAAGAGCGTTGAATGATGAATAGATTTGTATGAGTCAATCAATGTTGATATTTACAATCGTTTCTAAGAATATTGTAACGGTTTCTCAGATATTAGCCATACAAAACATTGTATGACTAACTAAAGAAATCGCATGAATTAGTTAACTGCATTTACATGGCGCTTATGTATTAAGATTCTTGTTGCTTCCCACAATAAGAGGTCTAACTAAAGAGCTTATTCCATTACACTTTGTCGTTGCTGAATTCAGACGACCTTCGAAGTTACTGCCGCAGACGCTTGTTATTCCACTACACAAATTTCATTTCTAGCGTTCTGAACGTTATTCTACTAGTCTGAATTCAGATTCTGTGGCTTTCAGACGTCTTCATTCAGACAAATGGAATAAGCTCTTAATGACTTTGGTTCAAGCCCTGCAGTGGAAGCCTCAAGCCAAGCGCTTTTACTGATAAGACCGGTCATTGTAAAATTGGAATTTGATAAATATTTATTTGTTAAGATGTGCAAAAATAATTATCTATTCTTAATTAAATAAGAAGAATAAGCATATTTTTTATGTGAATTTGATCATCTATTATATGACTTTATTATAATTAATTATCAACCTTCTTTTCACTTTAGCATATTCTCCATTTGATCTAAATATGACCTCTGTGGTCGTCCTCTATAAATCTCTTTCACTTATTTACTATCATCTATTCCACTGTCTGCCAAACCATCTAAACATTTATTTTTCTACATTTTTCAAAAATGGAAATATATTAAAATGTAGTTTTGATAATGGTCCTCCTGCAATTGAAACTAGTGTTAAAAAAATAAAAGCTTTTTATTCTTTTCGTTATATTTTTATTCATCATTCTTCAACTTTCAAAAGTGACTTAGAATTTCTTATTTAGAAGATCTTGCCTCCCAACTTTTGGTATTTATAGCCTCGCCTCGAAGGCAATATTTCCTTTATCAGTTCCTAACAGAAAACCTATGACTCATCAGTTCGAGGAACATACTTCTGCCTCTGACAACGTTACGTCATCACACACTGATTGTATTTGTATACAAATCGCATCAATTTATAAGTCCTTGTTGTACCAGTTTACTATGAACCTCAGACTGCTGAAGAAAATTCAGAGGAAGTAATCGGTCCATGTGAGTTAGTTGATTTCTTCAAACAAACCTAAAAGACATCATATTAACCGGTCGCTTTTTACTACACTCGGGTAAAGCGAAGGTATTGTTATTCTAAGCCGATTCTTTTTGGTACAGTTTGGTGTAAAAGTTAGTGGCCGAGTGGATAGTTGACTAGTTTCTCGGTCCCGAGGTTGCGGGTTCAATCTCCGCTGAGAGCAACATTTATGTGATGAGCATAAATGATTGTTTTTTAGTCTTAGGTGTTATTTGTATATTAGTCTTACTTAGTTTGGGGCTAACTTGATCTGTGTATAATATGTCTGTATATATATTTATTTGTTATTATTTATTATTTGTAACTCTATACTTTCTAAGGCAGTCTGACGTAAGGATATGCAAAATCTATACCTCAGCTTTGCTTTGCATGATTCACCCGTCACCTGCCTATTATCATGCTCGTCTTTTAGTGCTCAGCCCGGACCTGCCTAGTACCGTTAGGGTTGCCAGCATTATTGTGCAGAATAAAACTAGTTCACAATCTAATATATTAATTTGTTTCTTTGTTTGTTCTTGGCTCAATAAACGCTCTTTTCCATAGATACATGAACGACTTTAAAGCGACTTTAATATGTCTATTTATATTGCCAACGATTACAGTGTTAGAGGTTTACGCTACGACTGGTGGCACAATAATGTCACTAGATGAAAGAGAATCACTTAGTCTGTGGGTGCGAAAAATGTTACTAGAGATGTTATATGATTGTGTGATTAACATCCCATTTATAGTAGTATTTCTTTACCACAAATAAATTACACAGATTAAGCTACTCAAAGGCAAACATATATCCGCAGTTACATATAATTCTACGATTAATTTAAGTTTGCTTGAAGCTGAATATAAAACCCGCGCCCTGATCTATATCTTTCGCAACCACGATTGTGTGGCAAGTTGCAATATTGTCGCTGTCAAAACTGTCAAATGCATACTATTTTCTGACATTGACAGCGATAATCTTGCAACTTGCGACACGATCGACGGTCGCTAAAGATACATAATCAGGGGGCCGTTCTCCGGGTCTATGTATTACTAAGCTCCCTAGCATTAAACCCCAGCCGTTATAAAATTCCAATTTTCGCACATATAATGCTAACGTTTTTGGGCGATGCGGCTGGAGACCTATCACCAATGATACTTTATTGCTACCAGCTTGTCCCCTATCAACTTTCTAATGTGGCTGAGGAGTTTCTGGCTCTGAAGCTCTGGCTACCCCTTTTTGGGATTTATGGCCGTGTGTATATGTATGTATGTACAATGCTAAAAGTAGAGCTTCTCATCATTGTGGTAAAAACTAGCAACCACTGTTCTACCATGACCATTATTCCACGTTTATATAACTGAATATATATCTGAAATGCTTAATTGTTTCCTTTTTAACCCTTTTTACTTAGTCGGGTTGTAGTTTTGTAGAGGTTTTTTTACTCTACTCTCTGTGGTTAGATGACATCCAATCCAACAACAGTACTGATTGACATGACGGGTCTTAAAATAAATACATATACTCACAGCTATAAATCCGTAGAAGGGGTAGCCAGAGCTAAGGAATTAGAAATTCCTGAGCCACTTTTGGTAAATTGAGTGGGGTAAAGAAAGTAAAATAAAGGCTGTTGGTGATGGGTCTCCAACCCCATTGCCCGAAAATCACTTAAAAGCCCCAATACCGTTAGTCGCCTCTTACGTACACCCACCGGAAGAAATGGGGCAGTGCTATTCTAAGCCGACACTACACGCCCCTTTCAATTCTGTGTTTAAAAAATATTTTTTTATCCAGTAATTAATTCATAACAACCGTCACCCATGTCTCGGTGTCCAATTCTGCTTAAAATGCTGTGCCTCATACTTAAGCTGGCAACCTTAGCTATCACCATCATTACAGGTGAGTCATAAAGGCAACATCCTGCTAGGTTTTTATTGCAAACTTTCACTAAAAATAGCACGTGTGGAACATGTCTTGCTTACCCTAGCTTTCATTGTCTTTCTTTACACTGTTGCTGCGTAATAATAATCCATATTTTGTTTTATAACAAAGAAGTTGTTTTAAAGAGGTTATGTTAACAATCTACGTTATTGATGTTCCTTTTGTTATATAATAAATTAAATGAGTGTCCATTTTTGTACACGGTGTCATTATTTTATACGTCAATGATTAGACATGTTGAGTCTACCTAAAACAAATAAAAGGTTGTGCTTAGAAAACTTTTAGTATTGATTAGTGTTGCATAATGCTGTTCTATTTTATACATACATACATATACTTACGGCTATAAATCCCAGGAAGGGGTAGCCAGAGCTAAAGAATTAGAAATTCCTCAGCCTTTTTTGGAAATTTGAGTGGGGAAAAGATAGTAAAAATAAAGGTTGTTGGTGATGGGTCTCCAACCGCATCGTCCAAAAATCCCTTAATAGCCCCATACCGTTAGTCGCCTCTTACGTACACCCACCGGAAGAAATGGGGTAGTGCTATTCTAAACCGACACTGCACGGCAAATTCTAATTTATAATTATATTTATAGTTTTAGTTATGCATTCTATTAATCATAAATTATATTGTGAATGTAAATAATAATAAACAATTTTTCAACGAGTAGGAATTCCAGGTATGAAAAAATTTAACAAAGCTACTAAGGAATATGCAGGTTCTATACTCATACATAAATTTTAATCATGGTAAAAAAATATTCAAAGGGTTTATAAAAGAAGATTCATAGGCACATTATGGTCAAAGTAAAGCGATGGTCCAACCTACTGCATATCTAACAAGTTTATTTAATTAAAGAGGGTACTGGCAGCCAATCATAAACATATATACTCACGCGATTATTTCAAATTGAGATAGGCAGAGACCATCGATCGCCTTTTTGTACGATCCTGGCAAACCTCTCTCATCATAAACATTTTCTCAATAAAAAGAAACTGGCTCTTTTTTAGCAAAAATTAGGTAATATATTTTAATCTTGTTCAACTAACATTTAATACGTACAAACAAAGGGTGGAAATATGGCCAAATAGACAGTGTACAAAGTGTAAACAATAAAAGAACACACATAAAGATTAATGAATGTAGATTAAATTTGAGGTTTGTTAGGATCCATACTATTTGGAAATCGATGTTTCTGCCTACTTAGTAAACCCAATGGGTTTCAATAGCGTGACATGAGTAATCGAATTTACGGTTAAAATATAAATGAACCACGCATAGAAGACTAGTTGAATATTACATACATACATATACTCACGGCTATAAATCCCTAGAAGGGGTAGCCAGAGCTAAGGAATTAAAAATTCCTCCGCCACTTTTGGAAAGTTAAGTGGGAAAAAGATGGCAATCTAAAGGTTGTTGGTGATGGGTCTTCAGCCGCATCGCCCAAAAATCCCTTAAAAGCCCCAATACCGTTAGTCGCCTCTTACGTACACCCATCGGTAGAAACGGGGTAGTGCTATTCTAAGCCGACACTACACGGCAAAGCCGACACTACACGGCTTTTTAGTTGAATATTGTTTTGAAATATACGCCGTCTCAGCCAAACATATCCTATCTAAATACATGAAGTTAAGCCCACTATTATATTAGCCGGTTTGCTGTTGTGATAACATGAGAATACAAGCAGCATCCGCACTTGTCATACTGAAGATAGCTTTGTTTGCTGTCTCGAGCCAGCTCATCATAAGGCAGGATGAAAAGATTATGATGACTACTCATGTTAATAAAACTCATGATAAAAAATGGTTACCGTAAAAAACATATACAGACATACATATACTCACGCCATTATTACCCATTGGGGTAGGCAGAAACATTGTACGCTCCTAGTAAACCTCTCTAGCTTCATTTACATTCATCGTTTTTTCATAAAGAAATATATATAATATTAAAAATTATGAAAAAGTCTTTCTTGATGTCGCAATTTCGTTTTGAAATGTTTCAATTTTATAATAATTTGTTTATTTTACGCAGAAGAATTTATTGATTCTGAAACCTTAGAGAAACGCTAACTATTATATTAAATTCCTAAAATACTCGATCGTAAGAAGTATTTCATTTCACATTTATATGAATTACACAATGTATGGGCTTGTATGAAAAGTTTGATGTATGTAAACAACACTAGTGAGGTTTGCCAGGATCGTACAAAATGGCGATCAATAGTCTCTGCCTACCCCAATGGAAAATAATGGCGTGAGTATATGTATGTATGTATGTGCCATGTATAAGAAATATGTGAATGCAGGAGAAGCAAAAGAGATTTATCAGGATCGTACAAAATGGCGATCAATAGTATCTGACTATCCTAAAGGATATAAAAGACGTGTTCAAACGATATTTATGGGCAGCTAGTAAATAATTTTAACAGCAACAATAATTCTCCATACGCATTCACAAATATCATAGTAGTGCAAGAAAACTTTAAACGCGTTATTGTCTACTTTCTCGGTTACATCTATAATATAGATAATCGTTTTAAATTAGCGTTCTGCCCATAAGCGTCACAAAAGAGGTTGGATATTCGAAGCTACGAATTTGCATCATAGCGGATTTAGAACAATGAATCTACTTTGCATGCATGTAATTTCAACACATTACCATAACACGAATAGATAAACGTTACACCTCGACTATAATTCTAGTATGGGATAGTCAGAGCCTCTGCCAAATCATATTTGGTCAAAGGGATAAGGTGAAATAGGGAGAGTGTAATGCAATAAATTAATCACGGCTATATAGGGGTAGGAATTAAATATATGAGTTACAAATATGACTTGTCTTATAGAATATAACAGTATAGCCATTTTATAATGTTTTATGATTACCTATATAAATAAATAAACCATATAGATACGGCCCAATTTAAAATTGAAATTTAAGCCTCCCGGCTTTCTCAGTTTTCCACCAATATATTTCGCTATCTAGACAAGAATTCTTAAGATTATCTATTTAGTTTACACATTGACTGCTCTCTAGCACAATCATACATAATTTAATGTTTTTTTCATGAATTCCTCATGTGGGGATTATCCATACTAAGATTATAAATCGGAAAGTGAGTTTGTTTGTTTGTTTATTTGTGCCGCTTTCACGCCGCCACTACTGAACCGATTGCTTTGAAATTTTGCAGATATATAGTTATAAGTCCAGATTAAATAATAAGAGTACTTTTATCCCGGAAAGATAATATTCCCGAGGGTTAACAAAAATATTGTTTGCCTGAGCTGTGTGTCGTTTTAAACAAGTTAATATTTAGTTCTTGAGGAATGCGAGAGATGGCGCTGGGTGTCTTTTAAAACGTTGTAACGTTTTTTTTAAGATACTGAGGAAGTGAGATGATATCTTACGCTTTAACCAGGGGCCGGAAACTTCCCTACATCCTCACTTTGTGGATTTCAGCAGCGCAATTTTCAGCCTTTCAGCTGAAACCTTATAAAAAAGCGAAGCGTTGTTTGCATGTTTACCAATAGATGGCGCTGTCTGTACTTTTCTACATCGCGGTATGATTTCTTCTTTATTAGAGAATATAAACCCAAAATTTAACGCCACAACTACAAAAGATATTATCCTTTATATAATATAATATATATTGTGAAGAAATCTTTTCGGGATAACAGTGCAATGCTATGACTGTAATGCATTTGATTTCTACATATTTTGATTTGGATTGTAGGTTTTTTGCAGTAAGCTGAATATTAGTTAGGTTAGTTAAGTGTGCTTTGTTCGTCGTTTAGATTGTTATAGTTAAGTTTGGTTTCTTTTGATTTCTATGGGCGAAGCTGAGGGCGGACAGTATAAAATATAGCGTAATAAAAAGTTGCCAGCGCCGGTAACGAATGAACTACTATGAATATTTAACTAGAACTATTATGAATCAATCGTTCCGGGTTCGTATCTCGGGTGATTCAAGCTTTTTGTATATTTTTTTTAGCTTTGATCCACCACTAACCATCCCCATATTCCCGAGCAATCGCTGCAAGCTCTCCAACTATCCGCCGCCGCCGCCGAAGCGCCAACTACTATTCGTATTTGTACTTACTAAGATATTCTCATTTTGAACATAGAAACTTGGTACAAAATGGTTTAGTTCATGATTCTTATGAAAAATTAAAAAGATAATTTTCGGAACTCAACCCCTAAGAGGTTGATAATAGCAAATGAAAGTTAATATAGAGATTTATGACATTTTTATAAATTTATGAAATTCATCTATCAATCATTCATGAGTATGTACTAACGGCCATAAATTCCATAAAAGGGTAGCCATAGCTTCAGAGATAGTAATTATTCATCCACTTTTGGAAATAGATTGGGGAAAAGGTTGTTAGTGATGGGTCACCAACTGCATCGCCCAACAATCACATAAAAAGCCTCAATGTCCTTTATATCCTTTACAACGCCCGCGGGAATTTAAATTTAAAAAACAGTCGTTGAGATAGTGTTTCGCTATTTAGAATGTAAACCGGATGCAAAAAATGAAGTCCACGCGGACGAAGTCGCGGGCAAAAAGCTAGTTACTCATAAATAAAAGATGTTATTAAAGGAAAGAAAAATTTTGACACTGGCGGGGTTTGAACCCGCGACCTTCGGGTATACGCCCCCGTCGCTCTGCCAACTGAGCTACAGTGTCAGTTGGCATCAGCGCGAAATTTCTCTATCCTTTGTTTCTTTTTTACACGTTCAAGTAGTGTTTGCGTTTCCTACCTCCGTTGAACGTGTAAAAAAGAAACAAAGGATAGAGAAATTGCGCTGATGCCAACTGACACTGTAGCTCAGTTGGCAGAGCGACGGGGGCGTATACCCGAAGGTCGCGGGTTCAAACCCCGCCAGTGTCGAAATTTTTCTTTCCTTTAATAACATCTTTTATTTATGAACAATCATACATAGTGAACTAAAAGTGCTAACAGATATTCGAACATGTACGGCGCGCACCAGTGTTTGTGGTACGGGCCGTACCAAAAACGAACGTGTGTAGCGTGGTTCGCCGCACGCACGTTCGAAGCGCTTGCGGTGCACGGTGCGATGGTGCGCGCCGTACATGTTCGATCGTCTGTTAGCACTTTGAACAAAGCTAAATAATATAGTGTATGGTTTAGTCGCCACCATGAGCAAACGATAATACTGTACAACGCACTATAATAGGTATAACATTATAGGTCGGAGCAAGAGAATGTGTTTGCGCAGTGACGCATACTCAACGCGTGCCTCTGCTCGGTGCTTCAGCTATCAGTTATTTATAAAACCGTAGACGGATTATGCCTTTTGTAATTTATTTTGTTCACATATTTTCTTAGCTCTGCAGTATCGGGTTTAAATAGCACAAAGCCCGTATTGCCATGAATTAAATATGTTTGCCATGCTACTAAAAAATGCCGATTATTTTATAATTCTTAAGCTCTGGCTACGCTTACTCTACTAAGTTTTGGCATTTAAATTTATTCATATTTGCCATAGATTATGACAATGGTTTTTTAAAGCGACAATGGTAAACGTAAAGCAATGTTTTATTTTCCTAACAAAATACGTGAATTAGATTTTGCCCGCCACCTGCTTCAAGCTTTTTATTAAGCTAAACATACCCATCGCGAAAATTTAGATGATTTTTCAGGTTCTAGAAGAGACTCTTCTGAACGTACCTGCAACAAAAAAAAAACATATGAAGTTTCGCTGAAAGGTTAGTTACTTACTTGATAGCCGTGTAGTGGTGGCTTAGAATGTCTCCGGGTGTCGTAAGCGGCGACTAAGGGTATGGTACTTTCTAAGTTGTTTTTGGGCGATACAGTTAGAGACGCATCACCAACGATACTTTATTTCCACCATAATGTCTACTTTCAACTGCCAAACGTGGCCGAGGAGTTTCTAGCGCTGAAGCCCAGAGCTTCACTACCCATTTTTGGGAGTGAGTATTAGTATGAATTTATGTATGTATGTATATGTAAAGCTTGTAACTTCGTTTGCTTCTAAGAGCTATTTTTCGGAAATACTGAACCGGTCACTATAACAATCAGAAAGCGACATTATTCAGGATTGCTAAATGCTGTACGTCATAAACAAAAAAAGGGCTGCCCAGTGGTTTATCTGTCTTAATAAATAAATCATAACGAGCCCGAAACTTGTAAGAATATATTGAAAAAAAATCCTTTTCGAATTTAAACTACCAGTACGAAACCCGTAATACATTTTCCGACCGGATCTATTTCTTACATCACGGGTAAACGCATACAAAATTAATCAGTTCAAATTATGACTCATTGATTTGTTTGTGAGTCATTGTCTTGGTTCGTTTACCTGCCGTCACACTGTTTTCTTAATCAGTTTTCATATCACGAAATTTCACGTTTGCTTGACATAAAAATGATTAGCAAATCATCGGATTGCGGGCACCATCGTTGTAGGTTTGCCGACCAAGTTTTGTGAGTTATAATAATAGTTAGTAGTATTAGCCTTTTTGAATAATATTGGCACTTGGATAATCAAAATACATGGTAGAAAACTAAGAGCAAAATAAGTAATGAAGATTTCCTACCTACTACTTGCAGCTTGGAGCCATCTTTTTTTTTCTACTTTTTATGATTTTCTACTATATTTGGTATCTATAGGTACATAGTATCATCAAAATTAACATGTGTATGTCCCCGCTGATTAATTAAATTTTACTCAAAAAGAAATATCAAATCAACCATCCGGATATGTTGAGTTTTCGCATAATTAAGCTATGCCAATTTAATTAGCGGAAATAAAAATAATAAAATTATGCTGTTTATCTCGTAGGAAAAATGAACTCTCGGCAGGTGATACCACCATCAAATTGAATGTATCAAAAAACTGTCAAGGCAATCAGTTTCTGCAGCCTACTTCATGAACTCGTTTTAAACAATTTCTGCTTACTCAAGTGCGATAAATGTAATAATTGACAAATGTGTGTGGATTACGGATGCAAATCTTTGACGTCAATTAGTTATCTGCGATGGTTGGTCGGTACATTGTGCGGCGACAGTACGTAGGCGAGCGGAAGAGTGTTCAGCCATTTCCTACTTAGAGCGCAAGTCCGAACGGAAATGCTATTTTCGGTGAGATCCTGGAGGAAAGACTTGCTACTTTATAGTTGACTTGCGCGTTTTTTTGTATTATTTGGTTACTTGATGTCGAGAAATTAAGTTGCCGTGTTGTTGTTGCTAAGAAATGATTATTTCTATGATGGAAGGTGTTGATAATTACGACAAATTATAAAAATTTATTTAATTAATCATCTAAATTACATAAATAAAAAACATCCAATAAATTGGAAATAAACCAGAGGAAATATTATCAAAGACTCCCAACAATCATATATATATTGCACAGCCGAATTGCGACTAAAATTGTTGGTGAATCTGAGTGCAAGTGTAATTGGGGTTCATGTTTTTTGCGTCTCATTGCGTGTTGAACTGGTCATTCCCGAGCCCGACTGCATTCCATGTTTCATAATGCTGCCGTTTATTGTGTCAGGGGTCCGGCCAGCGAGGCATGTTGAGAATGCGCGCCTCCATTCACAGGAAACCCCTTGAGTACGAGCAATATACCTGGTTCCTTGGCGCTTGCCATTGTTGAATGGTGTGTCATACTTACTACCATTGACGACAGATAATACGCGTTTTGTTTAGGAGATAACTATTGGACTTTTAAATGCTTTGCATAAAAAGCTGTTGCATATTTTGAAATGCTGATTAAATTACAAAGCAGTTGTCCTGGATCGTTCGAAATTGTTATCGAAAGTCTCTGCCTACTCCAATTCTTCTAAAATAGCTTGTGGGTTAATAATGTTATCAAATTATTTTGACACGATAGTTGTAAATAAATATCGCAACGTGTATATAAACAACACAGTACACGTGAGCTCTGAATGAACCATGTTCTATGTAATTTGTGTTGTACCTTGATATTAACAATACATAATTATAGGTGTGTTATCTCTTCCTTCTTGTCTAATTCTGCGATAGTGGTCGTAGTCGCCGTCATACTATGTGAAGTACTGATAACCATGTCCAATTCAAAAGTTGAAATCGCTAATCAAATTTTAATGATAAAATTTTCACATAATCGTAGATTTTTCGTAATACATTTTCTAGTTCATCATTGTACGGTTGCAACCTTGTGATGACCTTAAAAGTAGGACTTCTTTACTATATCTCGGTGTTGCTCAGGGAATTTAAATGAATTGAAATGTAATTTTGAGAATATTTGTCCATCAAACACAATATTTAATTTCTTCAACTTTATTTCGTCGTTTAAGGAATATATAAAGATCTCGATTTCTATCGCCATTAGTGAACATGTAGACAACAGCCATGACCTATTTTGTACACGATTAATAGTAGTTAGTGCCATAAATGGTGTAGCTGCACAGTTTAATGTGCAACTATAAACTATCAACTATCCGCCAAGGGCTAAGGAGCACGCTTATCAGTCTTCGGCATAATCAAAGGAAGGTATTACAACATCAATTTAAAACCTTATTTTGTTTACATTAGAGCATGAAATTATGTGATCGTGTGATTACGATATTGCATAGTTGTTTGCACCCTTTAACCCGTGTGCTTGATCATTGCAATTGCAACTACGGAGAATAAGATTGGTTGTATGTTTTGTAGGTCACTATGTGGATAGGACCTTGTGTTCGGTGTTTCTGTTGACGGATGCTGAATGCGAATGGGGATTTTTGATACTACAAATACAAAGCGTTTACTGATCGGGGAAAATCCGATACTGGCGATTTCTCAAAGTGTCATCCTTGAGTGACACTGGCAGGGTTGACTGGGTCGCGCAATTTTATATTTATTAGCGTAACAGTTGTTTTTGTGCATGTGTCCTTTAATTACTTATTTACAAAATACTAATTATAGACATAGTGTAAGTGCACTTCTTCAACTGATGCAAATATTTAAGTCGAGGTATTTTCATATATTTTGACATTGTTGCTTGATTATTAGTACCTATTTTTTTTAAATCCAGGTACATTCATAGTTTTCGCCAACGTTGCATAATTGTTACTAAATTAAATCATAATCTTGTAATCATGACTTAGATTAGCTTACATTTGAAATTTTGACATATTTACTTTTAACGTTTTTATTTGTAGAGTTTAGAAATGAAGCATTATATATTTTTAATAATCTCATTATTAAGAAGAAAACTATATTTATAATTTTGTTTTCGCCTATCAAGCTTTCCAATAGTTTATCATGAATAAAGTATGTGGTTGTAATAATATGGTCTATAACCTGTTTCCAAAGAATTAAGGCGCGCCACAATATTCGTTATTATACAAATATTGAGCCGTTACAAAACTTTTGGCTAAAACTCACCTTCTTTGGGAAAAATATCTTAGGCCTCCCTGCGGATTGGTAAGTCGAATAAGAGGCCATATTGTCAACTTTGTTGACAACCATAATTCAGTGACTCTATCTCATAAAATATATAAACCGGCAACTTTTTAAATATTTCTCATGTTTTCTAGAAACTTCTAAATCACGTGCACTATCAGAGTTTTAGTATGTTGAGTTAAAGGGGAGGTAAAGACCGCGATCTTTTCTTTGGTCTCTACAGATAATCACCACGAAATTTCTTGTCCGGTTGTCTTTATCCGTCGTAATAATTTTAAATCCTTGTTAGCGTCTTACGTTCCACGTCACCGTTAATGTATAATTATATTTCTTCCTCTACTGGATGAACCAGTGAAAATACACTTGAAGTAACTAAATCAATTCACTTTTACTAACTATTTCACGATTGTCATTCGCTTTTGTTTACTATCGAAGTGTCCGACACGTAACGTTACCGCGTATACTTCTTCTCAACTGAATTTGCGTTTAGTCTGACATGCTTATATCATTTCGTGTGTGCTTCCCCCCGCTGATGTATCTGTCTCACTCTAACGCATGCTTAGGTCAGTAAGAGTGAAATAAGACACAGTATTAATCGCGGCTCAGTAACCTATAGATAGCTTATTCACATGTAGCGCCTACATGTATTTTCGACAAACACAGTTGATCTTGGTTCAACTAACATAGAGTCGATCGGCGTTGTAATATAAATCTGATGTAGAGTACGTTAAGTTTCATGATGAAAATTTAATACAAACGAAACTGAATGTTTTTGATTAATTCTACATACAAATCGTGGAATACCATATTTGACTTCAAACAGTTAATAAATTTGATAAATTTATGTGACTTTAAAATGTATACACAAACTCCAACTCTATAATAAAATGTTATTAAAACTTTTTAATGATACAAAATATATATCAAAGAAAGGATGTAGAGTTTTTAACTTTAAAACAGAAACTTAGACAGTTTCCATATACCCTTTTCTCTAACTTAATGTTTTCATATAACTTCTTGGTAATTTTAACCTATCAAGAAGAGTATTTTTTATAAGTTTTATATGAGAAAATCTCCATAGTAAGTATTGACACGACACTATACTATACTGTGGTTTTTAACTTCAAAGTATAACCGATTTCATTGAACTCTTTTCAAGAATAGAGTTGACTCTACATTGAGGAAATCAATGTTATAAAATTAAAGTCGCGGTTGGATTTTTTGATGTAATAAAATATTACTTTCTCAATATTTAATAACAAAATAAAATATATATTTTATTTAAGAAAGTTGAAATTATATAAACGCTTACTCGTGTTGGTCTTACATAGAAGACAAAGTTCACACCCTAAGCAAAGAAAAACGAGATATAATTGTTTTCTTAATCCGAGATTTTAGATCTGTGAATTAAAAATAATGAGATTGAATACACGACATTATTATGATACAAAAATTCTTAGTTTAGTGGAAGAAAATATTGATACAGATAAAAGTATTAAATAATAAGCAAAAAAACAACCTAAAAACTCTAAAGCATAAAGTAGTCAATCTTTGTGTTTTTCCTTTATAACTGCATTACTTAAGTACACAAATACGTATTCTCACGGCTAAAAACCCATAAAAGTGTTATACAGAGTTCAGTACCAGAAAAATCTTAAGCCACTTTTGGAAGTTAAGTAGGGAAAATTTTTGGCATCACCCAAAAATCTCTTTAACGCCTGGATACCCTTAGTCGCCACTTACGATCACCCATGGTAGGGTAGCGCTATACTAAGCCATAATATACAGCAATAGTACCTATATCTATATAGTATTATATATTGTGATATATAGTATGCCTGTGTATAAGTCAGTAATCAAATATCAATGTCAACTTAATAACATTAAATTAAAAAATAAACTGTTCTAAATCGATAACTGCAAAGTGGAGTTTCCGACATTTCGTAAAATGAACCTAAAGGTTATTGTTAGGTTAACATAAAAATTGGTATTGTTTTAAAAATCATGTGAATAAATAAATAAATAAACATAAATTACAGCTCAATAAATGTCTATTTTGAATGACAGATTAACAAGCGTACGAGTATATTTCAATTCTGTAAAACGTGAAAAAAAACTAATCGTATGAAAACCACATAAATTCGTACAGTAAAGTTCATTCATTTATGAGAATTTTCAATGCTGTGATTAAATATAAATGTGCATGGTACTGAAACTATAGAGTATCTAAGCAGATTGAGGAATCTTCTGAGTAAATTCCATGTAAACTTATTTTGAAAGCCTTGGCAATGCTCTTCAATGAACTTGATTTTACAAAATTAAAAAGTGATGTTAAACCACACCACTTCTGCTACTAATGCAGTGCTTGGCCTCTGGGGAAACTGCACCGTCGTCGTCAGGCATATGGTGTCCGTCATGTCGGTCAACGTGTTAAAGAGATAACAGATTAATTTCCAACAGATTCCCATAGACTTACATGGGAAACTTTAAAGGGTGATCATTCCTCAATGGTAACATTTATTCGAAAATTCTCTCCGTCACAACCTGGTCCAACTAACCTTTGGTTGTACGTTGAGGACAGATGTACACTTTTGGAAGAGTTTGGTAACATACGAAATAAAAAAGTTGGGGTAAATGGAACTTCGCTCCCATGAACATGACCAAATCATATTTAGAAACGCTATAAATAGGCACTTTTTCTTATCTCATTTAATATCAAAAACCTCGCTAACCAAAAACAAACCGCCAATAACAAATAGAGTTAACACACAATTCTGTTTGATCATGTGACAGGGATTGTGAAAGCCACATGTCCGTAAAGTGTAATGAAGCTGAAAGAATATTTCAGTCGTGACTCCAGAACGGGACAAGGTGTGATACATTTGTTAGGAGGCGCCTATTTGAAATAGAAACCTGACACACGCGACATGAGCGACTTATGAGGCGACGGGATGTCGCCTGGTGCGACGAAACACAGGAACAAGAAACGAAGAAAACATACATATTGTTAAATTGTAAGTTTTGATGGAAGTAGATGCATGTAAATACTTTTGGGATAATAAAAGGGTAAAATTTATGAATATTGCCAGCTCAGGATTAACATTGGCTGTGAAATATTAACCGGGAACCATTATAACACCCATTATTGTTAATTTGTGTGTCACTCCAAATGGGTCCTGACTGAAAATCAGTGTTGTGTGTTCTACACACATCAATAAGCTGAGGCAGGACCTTTTCACATTTGTTAAATTTATAATTTTCTCTATCACTTGTTTTTAATGTCTTTTTATTAATTATTTTAATGTTTAAGTAAACTGTATGGTATTTATTTAGTAATTCAAATGTGAATAAATGTCTCTTCTTTCTTTCTTTCTTTCTTTCTTTATTTTGTTGTCATTTCTGCCCATTGGAGATATGAAATAGATAATAATCCAAAAGTAATCGATTATTGATTGGATATGATGATTGGATTAATATATAAGATTGGAATGTAATTGACTGCGCTTATAAATTACATGTCAGATTGTCTCTACCTACTTCGGTAATTTTGATTTCTAATTAAAAATACGTACTAGGATTATCACTTTGATCAAAGACAGATGGCAGGCTAAAGACAGGTGCTTTATATTTGACGACAGTGTTATTATGTACAAGAATGTAACACACCTAATTAAATAAGAATAATAAGTATGCGTCACGAATCAAACGGCTGTTTCATATGTCAATTGAATGAACGTGGCGAATTTAAAGAGTTCTATCACACTCCTGAGACATATTTGTTATTGTATTTTTAATATCTCGATAAGATATGAATTCAAATCCGAAAATAGCATTACGAATCTTTACCTCGTGCTCGTAATCAGCATAGCTAGTACGAGAGACCTTTTGACTAGATATCGCGTGGTATAAAACAGCCATCTTTTCGTTTAGTTTCGTATACTGTCATCTCATGCTAACCGATATCATGACGATAAAATATTGCTCGTACTAGGCCTCCAGTTGTCTAAATCTTTCAAATGTATCGCTTCTCGTCTTTTCTGTGTAGCTGCGTGTTAATCACGTTGATTTAGTCGGTGTTGAACCGAAACTAATACTTTTTTGTGTCGCGGCGCCGAGGACTTTTCGAATGGGTATTTTTACTGTATGCGTTGCGACGGTGACATGTCAATGCACTCCATGTAGTCTGGCTTTCTTTTTTAGCTCCATATCTATCAATGTAAGACACGCCTACATTTCCGACTTTTTAATCTTTTTTGAAATAATATAAGTGTGATTCCTTCTTGAGATCCATCCTGTAAATGTGTGTTATTTCATATTCTTGCTAATATGATAACTGTGGTCTCGCTGTTAAGCGCTTGTTTGCAAGTACGGAGGTCTCGGGTTACTTTACAAATTTAATTTGTAAAATTTAACCCAGTTTGGAAGGATATTGCAGGCTTGAAACACCTGATTATCCGAAAATTAAGATGATTCCGTGCTTCGTGGGGCACGTTAAGCCGTCGGTCCCGGCTACTATCACGGTAGTGGTCGTAAGTCTGCCAACCCGTATTTGGCCAGCGTGGTGGACTAAGGCCAAATCACCCTGCACAGGGTAACTCGAGCCCTTTGGTGGGGACATATATGGGCTGTGAGGAATGATAATTGTGAAAGAAGCTCTGTTTGTGTGCTACGAAATCAGGTTTAAAACTAACAGCGACCGTGATAGCCCAGTGGGTAGAACACTCGGTTATCGTGCAAACGACTAGTGTTCAAATCCTGGGTCGGGCCTACACCAATTTCTCTTTTCTAAAGACATATGTGTGGTTAATTTATCATGGTTGTTAACGGTGAGGGAAAACATCGTGAGGAAACCCACATGGCTGAGTTGTACTTAGTCATGTGACAGTGTATTCGTACAAAAACGGCGATAGGCCTGCCCCCTATCACGTGAGTATACTGTCCATGCAAAACGTGGGTACTCTGAACACCAGGTGACAAAGTCACGTGATGTTTAGAAGTATTAGTACCTCTGCCAACCCCTTCGGGGATATTCGGCGTGAACGTTTATGTTATGTTATGTTATGTTTAAAACTAAAAGGATTAAAATGAAATTTGACAAGCAATTCGAATTGTTAAGATCCTTTGAATCCAGCAAAAAATAAAATACATAATTCTATATATATATATATATATACACATTATTGCAATTTTTATGGAAAATTAGGTGTATGTCGAAGACGAAAGTTTTTCGCAGTCAATGCTGCGAGCACAACTATTGTTAAAGGTCTGCTTCGCTAACTTAACTTAAGATAGTTTAAATATTTAATATAAAGACGATTAAGGGTTTAGTGGCTTTTTATGTCATTTTTGAACACCAGTTACCTTTATTTACAACCGTTTCTCACTTAACTCCTCAAAGTGGCAAAAGAATGCATAATTCTGAAGCTCTGACTACCCTTTTTAGTCAGTATAGTTAGGTAGGTAGATAGTTTAAAGATTTCCTAAAATACGATTTTTTAACACTTTATGAAATAGAATAGAATAACTCTTTATTGTACATCAAACACAAATTTACAAAAGAAATTATCATACAGTTTACAGTGATGTACAATCGGTGGTCTTATCGCTAAAAGCGATCTCTTCCAGACAACCTTTGAAATACATTTTAAATAACTCATCTATTGATGAAATGTAAATATATATGATGTTTAAGGTGGTTTGGGCACACAGAGAGGATGGATGAACGTAAAGTGGCAAAAGAGATATATATAGCCAATGTGGATGGTTTTGTTAGTAGAGGATGGCCACATAAGTCGTTTGAAAACCAAATAGAAAACGTTATAACGAAGGCCAAAGTCCGTAGTGAAAAGAATAAAAGAGCATGTATGAGAAAAATGTGACAGAAGCAAGAAATCTATAGTCTCTGCCTACCCCAATGTGATTTTAATTAAGTAAATACATACATATACTCACGGCTATAAATCCCTAGAAAGGGTAGCCAGAGCCAAGGAATTATAAATTCCTCAGCCACTCTGTCTATCAACACCAGCAAGTCCAAGTTTATGCTTGTCTCGAGAAACCCGGATTTGAACCCTGTAATATCAGTAGCCCAAAGTCAACTGGAGCGGGTACGACAATACAAATATCTTGGGGCTTGGGTAAACGAAGATTGGACATCCGACCAGGAGATCAAGACCAGAATAGAAGTTGCCCGAGCATCGTTCAACAAAATGCGCAGAGTACTGTGTTGTCGTAAATTGAACATAAAGCTCCGTGTCAGGCTGCTGTTGTGTTACATTTGGCCAATTGTCTTGTATGGCTGTGAAACGTGGACTTTAAAAGATGACACCACAAAACGCTTACAAGCATTCGAGATGTGGTGCTACCGTCGGATGTTGCGCATTAGTTGGACACAGAGAGTTCGAAATGAGATCGTGCTCCAGCGTGTTCATATGTCCCGGAAATTGATGCCCATCGTGAAAAAGCGCAAAATTGAATACCTTGGGCATGTGTTCAGACACGAAAGATATTCACTGCTCCAACTGATCATGATGGGCAAAGTTGAGGGAAAGAGACGTGCTGGGCGCCGGCGAAAATCATGGCTCCGGAACATACGGGAATGGACCGGCATAACCTCCGTCGAACAACTGTTTCGGTTGGCTACTAATAAAGAGGAGTTCAAGAAGCTGACGGCCAACCTTCAGAATTGAAGAGGCACTTGAAGAAGAAGAAGCCACTCTTGGAAGTTGAGTGGGGAAAAGGCGGGAAAATAAAGGTTTTTGGTGATGGGTCTCCAACCGCATCGCCCAAAAATCCAATAAAAAGCCCCGATACCCTTAGTCGCCTCTTACGACACCCGTGGGTAGAAAGGGGTAGCGACATTCTTAGCCGGCACTACACAATTGTAATTTTAATTAACCAAATATTATATGTGTCAAAGATAATATGATATTAGATATATTAGATGTTTTTCACGTATGTGTGTATGGAATCGGATGTGATTTGATATCGAGCTAGATAGCTTATCTTCCAAATCGTGATTTGGGTAAAAGTGTCCGAATACCACTGTTGATATAATGTATCACGTGTTGTTTACAACATGTACATCTTCTGCTTTATCTTTGCTACTTTTCCAACACTCAAAGACTTAACGTTCAAACCGTATATCCGGGAAGGCAGAGGCAGGTTAGCAGAGTTGCTAACTTCTGGACATCGCGTGATATTGTCACCTGTAGGGCAAGCACGAGCGCTATTTTATCGACACGATAACGGTTAGAATGAGATGGCAGTATACGATACTAAGTAAGTGCGTAAGAGATTGCTGTTTTATCGCACGCGATAACTAGTTTAAACACCACTCGTGCTTGCCCTTCTGGTGTACAGAGTGCCCACATTTTGCTTGGACCTGATAGGGGACGGGCCTATCGCCGTTTTTGTACAAATACATTGTCACATAAATAACTACAACTTAGCCATGTGGGAATTGGGATTGCTCACGATGGTTTGACTCACCGTTAACAACCATAACAAATTAGCCTTTTTTTATTTATGATTGTTTTTATTTTGTAACTACCCATAATCTAGAAAAGACAAATTAGTACAGGCTCGACCCGGGGTTTGAACCCCTGCCTAACTGCACGAAAGGCGGGTGTTCTACCCGTGGAGTTTTCCTCATGATGACGGCTAAATTGGTTTAAAAGATCGCTGCTGTTCCCACATATTTCAGACTCGTTGACAATGGATACAGTATTATTTAGTACAATTATACATTTTCTTAATACACAATAACTTTGTAAACAAATATGAAGCTAATTCCAAATTCTACAAACTAGATTATCCTATTCCTCAAATTATTCTTTTTAAATTGCAATTTCAGACCAACATGGCCTTAGACATAAAATGTGCATAAAAATCCCTACATCCTACTAAACTATTTTGTAAGGTTATCTACATCGCAATAACATAAACATTACTGGTATCTCATATCAAAAATATATATGAAAATGTGGAAAAAAGTTTCTAGTCTTTCTTTCTTTAAAAACCACCTGGGAAGCGACTGTAATTTTCATTTTAGTTTATTTGACATGGATTAAATAAAATAATTTTTATGTTTTAAATCTCAGTTAGAAGTTGAATTGATTTTTTATAGATTTCGACCAATTTCCACTCATGAACATCAACTAAAGTACAAAATAACATACATACATACATACATATACTCACGGCTATAAATCCCGAGAAGGGGTAGCCAGAACTAAGGAATTAGAAATTCCTAAGCCACTTTTGGAAATGAGAGTGGGGAAAACATGGTAAAAGTAAAGGTTCTTGGTGATGGGTCTCCAACAGCATCGCCCAAAAATCCCTTAAAAGCCCCAATACCGTTAGTCGCCTCTTACGTACACCCATCGGTAGAAACGGGGTAGTGCTGTTCTAAGCCAGCACTATACGGATATTTATTCATTCCATAAAGAGGTATGATATGACACAACTGATGTAAATTATACATGCTTTTCTCAACCCAAAATGAGAGCACATACGCGTCTAAACACCTTAATAATCCGATATTAGATAGATAACTCATTTATTCATGTTAACATAACGCTATACAACAAAAACAATAGTACACAAATTGGCATGACAACATTTTTAAAGTAAAAATTATTGCTATGGTAACACAAACTAGATCCTAACTTATAACTTGACTATTCCCAAATCCTAATTCCTAACTTAATATTTCCAAGTGGCAAATCACTGGTTTTCAGTTAATAGTACATCACGTTTAAAATTAACATTAAGATTTTTAAGAATAAATCTGTTATAAATGAATTTCATTGAATGATTTTATTCTGAATGGTTTATGTATTTATTAGTGTAAATTCTATAGTGCCGGCTTAAAATCACACAAACCTTTCTACCCACGGGTGTCCGTAAGAGGCGACTAACGGTATGGGGCTTTTTAAAGTGGTTCTTTGCAATGCGGTTGGAAACCCATCACCAACGACACATCAATTGCACCATCTTGTTCCCTATATCAACTACCAAATATGGCTGTGGAGTTTATATCTCTACAGCTCTGGCTTCCCCCTTTTTATTGCCCTGAGTATATGTAGGTATGTACCGTTTATATCAAATAGAGTCATAAAGTTTGTAAACAAACCATTGCCGGGTATAAAATCTTTTGTTTCATCAAGAAACTACTTCCACATCACTTAAATTTTACATCCGTCAATCAGGAAAAACAGTTGTCCACTTATTAAACAAAGTTTAAGTATTAATTGGAGCTAAATCTTGCGAAACTCTAAAAATAAGGTTAAATGAAAAACATTGAGATTATTTGTTATTTTATCTTATGCAAAAATTTGTGATGGGTATTGAATATTGAATGATATTGAAGGAATGACAGTAATCGATTACCTCTTGATGAATCGATACTACAAGGTTCAATATATCTATATAAATCGCAGTGAATAATATGTATAACACCAAAAAGTATTGTATTTTAAACAATAATAATAATATGTAATATACAGCGTGTTAGTTTGACGGCGATTGTTACTTCAATATTAATTCGTATATTAAAGTTTAATGCTTAATATCCACCATATGAAATAAACAAAAAGATTAAAACCGCTTTAGCAGAAAAACCTACTTTCTCCATCAGATGGAAAACTGTGGTTATCTACACTAGCCTAGCGCACACACTCCTAGTTCCTACCCGTATAATGTCTCACTCACACACAGAGAACAGCGGGCGCGTCATGTGACCATCTAGTCTTGCGCACACTTGCTCGTGACCGTATAAACCGCACTATGACAGCAATGCAAAAAATTTTTGAATTTCGCGGCTATGTTTGATTTTGGTGAGGCTGTGGTCTTAGTCGCCTCGTATTTCAATCCAGTATTAAATATGGGGTAGTGTAATTCAAACATTTTCAAGTAAAAAGATTGATGGATGTAAACAAAGCTAGAGAGGTTTGCCAGGATCGTACGAAGTGGCGATCGATAGTCTCTGCCTACCCCAATGGGAACTAATGGCGTGAGAATATGTATGTAAAAAATCTATCTCTATTAATTAACACCGACGATTATAACAAAACTGTCGTCCTAAATAATCAGCTACCGCTATTTTTGTTTTACTTTACATCTCTGCCTCCCCAATGGGAAGTAACGGCGTGAGTATGTATGTAATGTATGTACTTCATGAGCGTAAGATAATAAAGTTAAAAACAAATAGAGACCCTCGAAACGATGCATTTACTTGGCATAAAATAAAGTGCGCAAGAGATACCTACTCATTCATTAACCGACATCGAAATTGGAGGAGTTCTTGGTGTTTACTAAACTCTCTCGGGGCTAAAGGGCTCTAAACGGGTGTATCTGTACTTTATCACAGTTAACTAAAGAATACGAATAAAAATAACTCACCCCGTTTTGATTGGCAGTGGCAGATCCGGGCTATCACCTTTATTTGCGCAAAACGCAGAACATTTTGAGAATTAATATTATAAAACACCAACACTGAACTTTGCTGGTTCGTGTACGCCATATTTACTCAACACAATCACAACACAAGATACTAAAACTGAACTCACACTCCGAAAATTAATGCGAAAAATCAAAGTGACATCCAATCATAAGCGACACAAACACAATGAGCTACAAACAACTAAAGCGGTTATTACATTACGCAATATTCAGACAGTCTAACTTAGATTGAGCATGGTGTAATAAGAGTTAGCAAGTTAGCCTGTCTAATTAGAGCGGCCGAATGGGTTCGGCCGTGCTTACTTGCTTGCTTGCTGAATACCGCGTAGTGTAATATGATTTAGCACGCTAGACTGTTCATTCATCGCGCGGCAGCCGCAGAGCGAAGGCGTGCGTGACATGTGTTTTGCTGTGGCGGGGCGTGTACAATGGCTTGTTCAAAGGAAAAAGAAGTGCTTTTTAATGTTCTCGATTTGTATCGAGACATGCCATATTTATGGCAGAAAATTCATAAAGATTATTCCAATCAAACACTTCGTACTTAAGGGCCTCCCCGCATTTTGCAGCTATTGCGCTCACTCTTACGTCAAATTTACTGAGAGTGACAGGGACGGAAAAAACGCGCGCGCAGGATAAATGTAGTTTATTTAGTTTTATTGAATAACCATAATGTTTAAATGAAAAGTTAAACATCAAAGTTACAGATCTTAAAGCTACGCGTATATAGACACATAATGAGTTCACATGTATGTTATGCCAGTGGAGCCTATACGGTTTTTATGAAAACAAAGCATGTTCCAATTAAATTTTTTTCATCATATTTTTAACCAAATTATTAAAATGTTAAACATCAAATTTTAACACCATGAACTAATCACCAACATATATTTTATTCATGTCATATCAATATCATCAAATCAGACTTTATACAATTTCCAAACAATCAATATCAACCTATTTTTCCGGGGACGCCCTTAAGCGGTTATGACAACCGCCACCGGCTACGTACGCTTTGAAAATGAGTTAGCATGCGGTATTCAGCACAGTCTAATAGCGAGCTTGTCTAGTTAGACTTTAAGACAGTCTTACTAAGACTGTCTGAATATTGCGTAATGTAATAACCGCTTAACTTAGTACTAATACTGTTCCTTTGATGTAATGCCGACAAGCCCGCCCGACTTGTTGATACATGCAGATTTTGAATTTCGCGGCGATCGATGTTTACGAATTATGAATTTTTCTCTGAACATACTGCCGCATTCCAACGCAGTATTAACTATGGGGTAGTGTTATTCAAATTTATCATGTCAAATAATAACATGTAAAAAATAAGAAAATTAGAAGCTAAGTTCGATTGATTACTTTACTGGCCTTGATTTGATTTGGCCGCCGGTTAAGGGTCACGGGGCGGGTCGCAGCTACTGTCAGCTGAGTTGCCCGCCTTGTCATCGCGTTTCACGCATACATTGAGCGTGTTGGTGTCAATAGTACTACTTTCTTAGTGCAAATTTTAACAAAATTTGAAAAAAAATAAGTGTGTTTTTTTTCAACGAATTCTGCCTCTATACGTGATAATTAATCATACTTTTCAAGGAAAACAGTCATTACAATTACACCCTGTATACTAGCTGTTGCCCGCGACTTTGTACGCGTCAATTTCTATTATTATAATCGCGATGAAGAATTGTTTAAAAATATATTTTTTTATATTACTTTTGTGTAAATGATACTTATATTTGAATATTCTTGCGACAGAAATACATACTGATTTTCTCCGCTACCCGATCTTGACATCGCATAAATCGATTTCAACGTGTTTAAAAGTTTGTTCATGATTTATTAATTGTTAAAAGTAAAAATGTATAAAATTAAAACTTTCCCAAACCGTATCTCGTAATAAAAAAAAACAAACGTAAGTTGAATAATTAGGTACCTAATAATTTATACCCTCTTCTAGTACGTATATCCGATAAAATATATGCCAAAGGAATTACCTTAAAATGACTACAGAAATAGATAATAAGTAATCGAAAAAATAATAATATAAGGGTAGGTGGGTTCGATTCCCGCTGGTACTTTATAGAACTAATGGAACATAGTTGAAATTGTGCTTTATGTGTTCATTCAGAATGTTTGTTTGTGAATTAAATTGAACTGTTTTTCCAAATACTTTAACCAACTGGAAATTAACTCTTTCTTACGAGAGATATGTGCAATATTCTATGCAATGAGAGTATTAAAAGGTGACATCGTCTTTGAGTCGGTTTTACACACCCTAATTTATGCATTAATACCTAAATTCTTCTTGCCTAAACTACTAAAAAACCCATTTTCAATTTTCATCATATAAATATAAATGTTACATTGGTTGCTGACATCTGTTCTAACAAAAAAATCAAATCTGTGTGCTAACCATACAATAACTATTATTGCATACTTTTCAATTAAATTTTAACCATTTGTTGGTTTTTTGTAGTCGAATACCCTAATAATTATATAAGAAGTGTATTTACATCAAAATAAAAATACTATTTAAACCAATTACATTTAATATTAACAAGTAAACCAAAAATTAAATCGTTTAAAATAATAAAATATGCCACAAGTAAAATAGCGGCAAAAACTACACTACAGTTCTATATAGAAGTGTTAAGATGAAAGTTGGAAGCATCAAAAGTGCCCCAACAGTTTAGATCGGAACTAATGGTATGCACCCGTGTTTGCTTGTCTTACAAACAAAATAAGGTTTGTTAATCCATTCACTACTACAATTTTTGGTTATTAAGAATGAAAATTTACGCTATCAAGGCTTTTCTTGTAATCATAAATAACGTATTTGGTAGTTAAGACTGTTATGTTTCTAAGCTATAAATTTATGATAAAATTCAGTACTAGTAATAATGATCTCTGCCTACCTATATGGGAACTAACGGCTTGAGTATTATATTAGGATGTACGTATGTAATGGTAAGGGACGTATTCTGTAGTTTACGTCTGTTTTATAAGTATACCATAAAATTGGATCATAAAAATTTTCTTAACATTAGTAGCGTATTCGATTTTTACGTCGCCGTCAATAATATGGGTAACAACACTAAAATACTAAAAGGTCATTTACGTTTCATTGTTTACAAAGTTATTTTTTCTAATTGATACAGACTATACGTTTATAAATAAATGAAATAAATAAAAAAACGGTAGTTGTATTATGTAGAAAGAATAAATTATGTAAAAAATAATAAGTGTTAAACAAATACTAAATACTTTAGTAGTTATTCGTTGATTTGATACATACATACATACATATACTCACAGCTATAAATCCCTAGAAGGGGTAGCTAGAGCTGAGGAATTAGAAATTCCTCAGCCACTTTTGGAATTTGTGTGGAGAAAAGATGGTGCAATAAAGGTTGTTGGTGATGGGACTCCAACCGCATCGCCCAAATATACCTTAAAAGCCCCAATACCGTTAGTCGCCTCTTACGTACACCCACGGGAAGTAATGAGGTAGTGCTATTCTATGCCGACTCTACACAGCTTAATTGATAAGTTATACATATATGCTGTGTAGTGTCGGCTTAGAATAGCTCTACCCTATTTTTTCCGGTGGGTGTACGTAAGAGGCGACTAACGGTATTGGAGGCTTTTAAGGGATTTTGGGCCATGTGGTTGGAGACTCATCTCATCACCTTTACCATCTTTTCCCCACTCAACTTTCCAAAAGTGGTTGAAGAGTTTCTAATTCCTTAGCTCTGGCTACCCCCTCAAGGGTTTTATAGCTGTGAGTATATGTATGTATGTATGTATGTTATATATGTATTTTTAATTTGTCATATCATAAAAAACTTGAAGTTTCTATTTTCCACTAAAGCAGGTGTTATTTTTTATTGCATTATTTTCCTTTATTCGACCCGAGTTGGTGTCACTACAAAACACGTGGGAAATATTCAAACTAATTATTATCAATATGTAATTATTCAACTACTTCTTGATATTAAATATCTACTGAAAGTTTGAAAACCTTGAACTGTATTAAAAAAAAATTGTTGAAAGTAAAATTTTCTCTCTTTTAGTTATAATGAAAAATATTATATTAATGACGGTCACAGAAATAAAGTTACCGCAGATGACCACGGATGATAAATTTAATTTAAATAAAAACTGTGCTGAAAAGGCTTGCCGAAATGTGAAAAATAAAGAGGCTGTATAAAAATACGCACCAACGATACTTTATTTCTACCATCTTGTCCCCTATCAACTTCCAAATGAGGCTTTGAAGCTCTGGCTACCCCTTTTTGGGTTTTATGGGTGTATATGTATGCATGCATAATAAATAACCATAAATTTTAATGTAAACGAAGCTGGTGAGGTTGGGCAAAGCAGCGATTGAAAGTGTCAGCTTTAGTCGCTACCTCACGCAGTAAGTTTATCTTTGTATGCTTTTCTACCATAGCCATGGTCGTCAAAATTACTCGTTTTGACAATAAAATACACCTAGAAAGTATAAACTAAATTACCACACTCACCTTAGTACAATAATTGAGGCACAACGTGTTCCCAACAGTACAATACGTCACCGTTTTCTTCAGACGCATAATAGTGCATATAATCTTAATATAGTCACTAAATCTGATCTCCGAGTAAAAGTAGGTGAATATTTTTATGATCACTTGCACACACATCACTAATCGGACAACCACTACTATCTGACGTACTTCTCATTCTGTCACCGAGCTAGAAAATGCGCGTAGTGTATTCTGATTTTGGCGAAGTCAGCAAAAAGCTACCTTTACGCGTATTGTTTATTGCAAGATGTGACTTTTTCACCATACGCCGTTCGTCCACCGTATTATGCAATATTAATTGGCACACTGAATTTACACTGTTGAATTTTGCTCTTAATTATGATGAGTTTTCGATTTAATAAACGGACAATGTTTCTCTTCTGACATCAAGTTAGTTATGACTTTATTCTTTCTAATATTATAGACAATAAAGAACGATAATGTTTTTTATTGGCATTGCACCTGTTCGGTTGTAAACAAAAGAAAATGAGGTACCTATGTAGAGAAACTGGATTTGTATAATATAAGTACATTTTTTTGTGGCCTAATGTATTAGCCTTAACTGTTATAAGATGAAGTATAATTTGATCCTATAAAATGTATCTCATGCATGACATGGCCAAAGATCCTTTATTAAACAATTTCTTACACCTACCAGTACCTTCCTACTGGGGTTTTTTTTTATTTGTGTTTTAATCAGGTCTTTGTATTCATACAAACATACATATACTCACAGCTATATTTCCGTAAAAGGGGTAGCCAGAGCTAAGGAATTATAAATTCCTCAGACACTTTTGGAAGTCGAGTGGGGATAAGATGGTAAAATAAAGGTTTTTGGTAATGGGTTTCCAACCGCATCGCCCTAAAATCCAATGAAAATCCCCAATACTTTCTTTTCAGAAAGTAAATAACTTTAATTCTTTCATTAAGGGTAGCAAATTATTGATTCAGAGCTCTTCTTCTATTATAGCTGCGAGTATGAACTGTATACTCGTAAATAGTTAGCGAAATTCTATTGAAATTTTCTTGTTTATTAATATTAACAAGTGACCTAATAAACTTTAAATAATTTATTTATAATATTTGCATAAAACTTTGCACAATTAATGCAAATATTTAAATTAAAAGCTCTCTGAGAATACTCAGTAAACTTTAGATTAGCATTTAAACATGTTTATTATACAAAATATCTTTAAAAGCTGGAGGGTAAACTAAAACACAAATGTTACCTACATTGTTGCAACTTATAAATCTAAAATCAAGGATATATATTATTCAAAACAGAGGAAGGCATATGTTAGTTTTTTGGAAAATGTATGGGGAAAATAAATAGTCCTTGGAGTTTCAAACTATAATATCAATTTTAAAGTTTTAAAGGCAAATGTCAGAAAAAAAGGAAATTGCTGAAACAGCCTGTATTCAAGAAAGTAATAGTCTGATAATAAATTACACGTTGAATGCTTTTTTAAATCAGTCAATATATATTTTTGCTTATCTATACTAATATTATAAAGCTGAAGAGTTTGTTTGAACGCTAGGATCTCAAGAACTACCCGATCAAATTGAAAAATTCTTTTTGTGTTGGATAGTCCATTCATTGAGGAAGGTTTTAGGCTATATATCATCACGCTGCGATGGACAGGAGCAAACTATCAGCGAATGATGTTGCGAAAACGGGGATAATTATTCATACTAAGGCTTCCGTTGTGTGCGCTGCGTAAACGGTTTAAGTTACCCAAAAAATGTATTAAAGAATTATTTCTCTTTAAATGATCTAAAAAAATGCCCGCGACAGTATATGTCTAACTTTTGAGTTTCACTTAGTATAACCATTTTTTATGGTAAATAAATTTGGTCGAATTTAATGCATAATTGCCATAATGTTTTATCAACATAATATTAATCTTTATCCAAATAAATAAAAATGGAGAAACAGACTAACTGACTAAGAATCAATGCTCAGCCGAAACTACTATACTTATAAACTTAAAATTTATAAAGTGAAAAAATTGTGAGGACACTATGAAAAACACCTTTTTTCTCATCCCATGACAGAGACCCTACAGGTCAGTTAAATATTTCAGTTTGACGACGTGAAAGTCTACGCTTTTGACAGTACGAAGTCTGTGGGGTCAGCTAGTTATCATCATAACTTTCAAATGTCTACACCGAAGGGTTCGAGGCTGCCCTGTATAGGGATATTTTAGGTGTTAGTTTTTAACGCTCACTATCCACGGTTATTGCCCATTTTTTTAACATATGTAATTTTACAAAACATAAAGAGATGAATGTAAGTTACAATTGTCACTTGTTTATAAAAATAAGTCACGTTCACGACGCGAGGAGGCAAAGTGCATGCAATGTAAAACAGTGGACGCGGGGCCATGCATGAGCAGCGTAAATTATTCACGTCTGCAAAATCTTGGCGTGCTAGAATTCGAATTGTCACTACTGCGAATGAGCTAGGATGTACAATAGATAAGATAGCTCACGTTTGTTACATTACCAATACTCTTGTATGATCTACTTATGAATACATGTACGGTAATGTATAATGTGTGGCGTCGGCTTAAAATAACTGGGTATACACGTAGTATGACCATATTAAAGGTCTCTATTGATTTTTGGTTGACGCGACTGGAAATTAATCACCTTTATTTGGAAGGATTTTTTTCATTCCTAAGGATTTGTTGATACCATAGCTCCGAGTGAGTTAGATTGAAATTTTAGCAGTTACTAGTTATTTTTAAATGACAAGAGGTTTTACCGTAAGTTTTATGTATTGTAAACAGCTTTGCAAGAGCCACTACTGACAATAAAATTATGACGGTTTGGGTTTAGAATGAGGCGAAAGTTATTAATTAGATGATGTGAATGAAACCACTGATCGTCTATTATTTCTGATAATCATGCTTTTAAGAAGCCATTTTGCAATTTGTAGCTTTGAGTTTAGGAAGTTAGGAACTCGAATTTCGAATAGTTTAATTTTCCAGTAGATATCTAGCTAGTCCTTTTTGGGATTTATGTCATGGAAACAGTTATATCATATACGCTTGGCCGCTTGTCTGTGATTTGTGTGGTTGCCAGCAAAATGTATGACGCCTAGTGGTATGCATTTTTGTAGTTAAAGTGAGTGTGTTAAAGATACCTTGTTTCACTAAGGAAATCAAGTGTGAAAAATCCAATAGGTATTCATTTATAAGATTTCAGCCATTTAGGATATTCTAATATTTGTAAGGTAATTAAAGAAGGGTCTTATAATGAAATCTACCTAAACAGACATATGGTTTCATCAGTGAATAGACGTCCGCTGCTAGTCATGGGCCACCCCCAAAGATGTCCAGATTAAAACACGCCTATGCCTATTATCCGCGGTTATTAAAAAAAAAGGATTTTAACTTGAAGTTTATAACGAGTCTACGTGAAGAATGATTTTAAATGGGCCTAAAACAATAAAAGGTTGTATTTATTAAATAGGTAATCCAAGACTTCAAATTAAGTAATATGATGCCAAAGAAAATGTACAAAATAATAAATAAATTAAGTACTTCTTCTGATTAAGGGAAATAAGATATTGCCTATAAGTTTAGGTGCGTGGGAACTATAGTTTCAAAGATTTTGACACGAGGATCGAGCGTCGTAGCAATGACATTGATAAAGGTGTTGTTTTTTTCTTCATTATCTGAATAAAATGATTATCACCGACTTCAGAACAAAACTTCACATATGGCTACCATAAAATCTCAAAATAATGCCAACATGAATAAAATAATAAGTTATGATGCAGATTGTCTCTCTCTTATTTAAGTATATTTATTTTACTTCATGTTTGTGTTTGACCTCGGAGGACACATTTAGATCAAATAGAAAATGTGCTCAAAAAGGCAGGTGTCCGAAGTACGAAGAATAAAAGAGCATATATGAAAAGATTGATGTGATGTGGATGTGAATGAAGCTAGAGAGGTTTGCCAGGATCGTACAAAGTGGCGATCGATAGTCTCTGCCTACTCCAATGGGAACTAACGGCGTGAGAATATGTATGTATGTATGTTAAGGTGTTTGTAACGTTATGCATAGGAATCTTCAATAATTTCTTGTTGGTTTAAACTATCCGTTAATGCAATAATTACTTGTTATTATTTTGTGGCTGTAAGTTTTGTGGCTTATTTTGTTATTAATTATTGTATTCATTGTCTTAAGGTTGACGGCGCATATCTTCGAAGGAATAGTGGAGGTAAGAATACATCTGAACATCACATAGCATTTGAACACCACAGTTTGGTTTTTAGAGTACCCACCTTTTGTTTGAACATTGTCTTAAGTGATAAGATAGAGATAACCATTTTTATAACAAAACACCAAACAAATAAAAAACGCTTCATAAACTCGACCTAACATATAACTTTAGAATGTCCCCTAATTGAAAGACTGATTTAGAATTTTGACTGTAGATTTACAGTTACCATGATAAATTAAGAGCTTATTCCTTTTGCCTGCATGCAGACGTCTGAATGTCGCAGCATCTGCATGCAGACTAGTGGAATAACGTTCACATATGACTGAAAGGAAAAATTGGTGTCGGTACGACCTGGGATTTGAACTCACGCCCTGTCTGTATTGACTGGCGGGCGTTCTACTCATTGGACTAGCACGGCTGTCTATACTATATATACTATTCATTAATATACCATGTCATGGAAGTGATAATAATGTTTTTTATATAGCTTATGATAAATTTTTAATACTAGGGTATGTGATCAATATGCATACATACATACATATACTCACGGCTATATTTCCCTAGAAGGGGTAACCAGAGCTCAGGAATTATAAATTCCTCAGCCACTTTTGGAAGTTGAGTGGGGAAAAGATGGTAAAAATAAAGGTTTTTGGTGATGGGTCTCCAACCGCATCGCCCAAAAATCCAATAAAAAGCCCCAATACCCTTAGTCGCCTCTTACGACACCCGTGGGTAGAAAGGGGTAGCGACATTCTAAGCCGGCACTACACGGCATATGATCAATATGGTTCGGGAAATATGCAATGTGGACGATAAAATTGTAATAATAATAGAAAACCTGAAATTAAAGATAGAGATAAAAAAAAATAGATGGTTTGGTCACATAGAGATAAAAATAAATTGGTGAAAGGTATAAAACCAATACGGACGACAATATAACAAGTTGACGACCACGGAGGACGTATTAAGAACAACAAAAAAATGTTCAAAAAGGTGTCCGAAGTATGAATAATAACTATTAAAATTTTCAAGTTCTAATAGTTTCGACATTTTTCTCGTAATGGATTGCCGATTTATGCGACTCGACATTTTTCTCGTAATGGATTTTGAAATTAAGCGATTCGAATACAGAATCAAAAAATTCTTCAGCCACTTTTGGAAAAAAAAAGCGGGGAAAAGAGTGTAAAATAAATGTTATTGGTGATCACTCAGGTTAAGAAATGGGGTAGTGTTTTTCTAAGCCGTCACTACACAGTAATACATATGTATGACTGTATGTATGTATTAGTTTTAGGTTGCTACGTGGTTTCTTGTTATAACTGTTATCAGAGAGCGCGTGCCTCGCTCGATACTCGGTAAACAAGTGTTAGGTTACCTATCTGTAATCTTATCAGTTATAGGAATTGCTTTAGTAGTTGATTTCCTTATACTCGGCTGATCCGCCCGTTTATTTTTTCAGTATGAATTTCAAATTAAGCTTGATCCCTTGTTCAAAAATGTTTCAGGTTATACGATTAAGTTACATACATATACATATACTCACGGCTGTAAATCCCTAAAAGGGGTAGCGAGAGCTGAGAAATTAGAAATTCCTCAGCCACTTTTGGAAGTTGAGTGGGGAAAAGATGGTAGATAAAGGTTGTTGGTGAGGGGTCTCCAACCGCATCGCCCAAAAATCCCTTAAAAAGCCCCAAGTCCGTTAATCACCTCTTACGTAAACCCACCGGAAGAAATGGGGTAGTGCTATTCTAAACCGACACTACACAGCTACGATTAAGTTCTTGTTTAGTATTTACTCTACCAACTAATTATTAGCCGCCGTGAAAACGGTGAAGTCCATCTGTATAGCTAGTTCAAGCAACCTTTTTACTAGAGATCACGTGGTATAAAACAGCTATCTCTTGCGCACCTACTTAGTATCGTATACTGTCATCTCATTCATATCGCGACGATAAAATTTCGCTCGTGCTAGGCCTCTAAATTACGGTAACTATATTTAGTTATAATATTTTACAATAATTATTCCATATATAAAATACGGCTATGTTGATATTGTATTAAGAGTAGTACGTCATTGGGTCGGGTAGTTGACAAAATCTAACCGATACAATACGGAAAAATAACTTTTAACAAAAAGAAAACCGACTTCATAGCGGGAAAAACAAACGAAAATAAACAATCTAGTACTAAAAAGTACGAAATAAGGTTTTTAATTGAATACGAGTACTATGATTAATACCTTAGCAATTTCTTTATTCCACACGCGTCAGTTCAACCTACCTAAATATTAAAATTCTCTTAAATTAATTTGTGAGCCGGTGCCAGCCTGTGGGATGATTGACAATAATGAGTGTTTATTTCGCACTTCATACACATGTACAATATAGGATACCTTGTAGTTGTAGGGTATATTTATTTTTGTACGTATTACCATTTAGAACGTTAGGCGATAGATATATATTGTTTAGATTGTAATAATCAGAGATAGATAGCAGGGTGAATTCACTTTTGTTTGACTGGCACCGACTCAAAAATTAATTTAAGAGAATTTTAATATTTAGGTAGGTTGAACTGACGCGTGTGGAATAAAGAAATTGCTAAGGTATTAATCATAGTACTCGTATTCAATTAAAAACCTTATTTCGTACTTTTTAGTACTAGATTGTTTATTTTCGTTTGTTTTTCCCGCTATGAAGTCGGTTTTCTTTTTGTTAAAAGTTATTTTATTTTACGAGTTTTAGAGATGGGTAGACCTGGCAAAGATGCCTCTCGTATTAGGCAGTGCGACAGTTACTGTACCTATTATTCTTCGTATTTCCGGTATTTCTATTATTATACGATATTAAATAGGCTCAACTATATGTAACTTTACATTGTTCTTGAAATCCCTCGAAAGGCGATGGTCTACAATTCTACATCTCAAGAAAGACTCAAACGTTCACGCCGAATATCCCCGAAGGGGTTAGCAGAGGTAGTAATACTTCTGAATATCACGTGACATTGTCCTGTTGACGTTGACCTGTTGTTCAGAGTACCCACGCTTTGCTTGGACCCACGTTCTCACGTTATACAGAGCAGGCCTATCGGCGTTTTGAACAAATACACTGTGACATGATTGTGAGTTTCGACAGTCCCCTCGATTTCCTGGGATGCCATCATCAGATCCTGGTCTTATGGTACTTTCTCGGTAACAATAACATAACAAAAGAAATGTTGAGTGAACCTGTATTATCTTCATAAAAGCTACGAAGAGGAGCATAAATCTTTATAGAATGGTGAAAGAACTGTTTCCTAACTCCTAGTGATTAAGGACCCACACCTTCCATCATCAGCTCAGCAGCATAACAATATGATTTTCAGAAGCAAATGCCAATACTTGTTCATAAAATATGTAAAACGCGGTACATTTGCCTATAAAATTTCAGGGTTCCCCTCGATTTCTCCAAGATCCCATCATCAGACCCTGACATCCTCACCATGGTACCAATCCGGGAGTATCTTCTTTCGAACAAAAAAATAATAATCAAAATCGGTTCACAAATGGCGAAGTAATCGGCGAACATACATAAAAAAAAAAAAAATATACGGTCGAATTGAGAACACTCCTTTTTTTGAAGTCGGTTAAAAATGGGTTACACAAACAGTGAATGAACTTTCACCCCATTGTGTTTTTGAATTCATTCAATAGCGGGTTTTTACATGGTACGATATTTAAAATAAATGGATACTTAAACCCACAAATGTGAAGAATGAAGTAGGAAGAATAAAAGAGCATGTATGAGAAGAATGATGAATGTAACAGAAGCAAGAGAGATTTGCCTGGATCGTACAAAGTGGCGATCTATAGTCTCTGCCTACCCCAATGGGAACAATGGGCGTGAGTATAAGTAAGTAAGTTAAACCCACAAATGTGTTGACAAAGAAAATCGTCAAAGAAATCAACAAAGCATAATTAAAATTTCTACCATCTTTTATTGATTTAAAAATCCTGTGATAGACAAATTCTATCCCTCACAGATATGAGTAATACCACTAAAAATAACTTAATTGGACGATTCACAATTTCTTTTTGATTATAGTGAAATAAATAAAAAAAGGGTTTTCAAGCCGTGTTTTTGAACGACTGCAAAATAACCACATACATATAATGGAATCACGTAAGAAAAGTCATCATAATATTTTTGTTGTTGATGTAGTATAAAAGAAAGTATGATATTTTGCAAGATTATATATACTCAATTTAGTTTAAACTTTGAAAAATTCTTGTCTTATTGCAGTTCAAAACTTTCGAAGTGTGTGAAGAAAAAAAGTGTGTGTGCTGTTTTAAGCCGACACGCACAGTTTAGCTATAAGGCAAAATTTACTTCCAAGATTGTTCTATTTTTCCCTTTTATTTTTCAACTGGATGCCATCACATTTTTTATTTAAGTTCTGCATCCACGAAATTTATATTAATGAATTCGTGCAGTGTAAAAAGATTCACAAATTTTCTTATGTAACATTGCGAGTAGTAGAAGGAAATCGACGCAGTAACCAAAATAAGTGACGGAACAATTACAGTTATTATGGTAACAACTTAATTATAATATTCTAACGAAATAAACAGAGACTGGATTTTATATAACATATTTGTGTGTAATTAATTTTTCATGGTTGTTAACTGTCAGGGAAAACAACTGTTGTACTTTGCCACGTGACAATGTATTCGTACAAAACGGCGATAGGCCTACCCCTATCGAAAGCAAACACCAGGTGATAATGTTTCATCATGTTCAGAAGTATTAGTACCTCTGCCAACCCCTTCGGGGATAAACGGCGTGAATGTTTGAGTTTGAGTTGAGTCTGGAATTTATAGTTTGTTTTTATCTTAAAAAACGTTATCTCTTGGGTGTTGCCTTTTGTTGTACATTTATCGGATTGTGTAATCTGAAATGTAAGATTTCTAGGGAAAGGCCAGTTGTTTTATCACTGATTTTCCATTAAGTATTCAATCCTTTAAGAAACTTCGATTTGGCTTCGATCACATCAGTAAAAAAATAAACCGCACAAAAACTGGTGTATCTGACAAAGTGAGAATTGCGAAACAACACAAGTGGTAATAGACATACCGTATTACTCGTATTCTGATGTAGAATGGAGTTCAAAATGTTTGCTAAATAATATAAATATCAAGGGATACCCATAGGTAGAGCAAACTGCTGTAATGACCACATTACGGAGATAGTTTAAGAAAGCCTATATGCAATACTTGATTAAAATTATTGGTCTTAATAACCGAGGCATTCGATAAAAGGCTGATTGATTAAATTTATATTGATATCAATCCAATCAACTTCCAAAAGTGGCTGAGAATTTTTTATTCCAAAGCTCTGGTTACCCCGTTTAGGGATTTACAGCCGTGAGCATATGTATATATCATATATGTATGTTAAATTGATATTGCGTGGTATAAAGCAGCCATCTCTTACGCACTTACTTAGTATGGTATACTGTCATCTCATTCTAACCGATATCGTAACGATAAAATAGCGCTCGTGCTAGGTCTCCAGTATAGCAAGCACGAGCGCTATTTATCGACACGATAACGGTTAGAACAAGATGGCAATATACGATACTAAGTAAGTGCGTAAGAGATGGCTGCTTTATCCCACGCGATAACTAGTTTAAAGACCGCTCGTACTAACCGGGCAGACGTCTGAAAAATATCAATCCGTATCGTATGCAAAAAAAGTTCATTGTAACAGCATTAAAAAATAGTTTAAAAAATGAAAAACATGATTTTCCAGCACTTATAGCTCGATAGACTGCGTAATGTAATACAGTGGATTATGCAATCCGACTGCGACATATACGTATAATTTTTTGGAATCAAATAAGTTAATGTCTTACTAGTTAAGCGTGCTGTGTAGTGTCGGCTTAAAATAGCACTACCCCATTTCTTCCGGTGGGTGTACGTAAGAGGCGACTAACGGACTTGGGGCTTTTTAAAGGATTTTTGGGCGATGCGGATGGAGACCCATCACCAACAACCTTTATTTCACCATCTTTTCCCCACTCAACTTTCCTAAAGTGGCTGGGGAATTTCTAATTCCTTAGCTCTGGCTACCCCATCTAGAGATTTATAACCGTCAGTATATGTATATATGTATGTAGTTGAGTGTCTAGTCTGTACTTAATCTATAAATGGATCAAAGATATGCATACAATGTTGGCAAATTCCTCTTTTAAAAGCGTAGGTGGGTTTGTTGAGCCCAAATTACATTTGAACGATGTCCGTTCGCTCGTCCAACACAGGACATCCCAATAGAAGTGGCATAAAGTTATTTGTTTAAGTTTACAGCCGTCCCACGTACACGAATTTATTTTTATTGACTTAGTTCTATGTGCCGAGATCATAAACACAATGTATGCAGGATCCTGCTCATTTGTGGGCGAAAATATGATATATGGTTGAGCTAAAAAGGACATGTTAGAAAGATGTGGTTTTCGCTTTCATCCATCACCAGTTATTCTGAACGCAAAGATTCCAATTCGGTATGCAAAGTTTTTCTAAAGTGATGCTGATTACAAAACCATTTCGAGATATTATGGTTATAAACAATATTTTCTTGAAATTATATCAATTGAAGCTAAGATGACTGTTATTTTATCAAAAAACTAACAGTGTTTGACCTTCAATGTTGTTTCAAATACATACGGTTTTGCAGTTTATTCATAAAATATCGAAAATCATAGGTTTATTTAGTATAATATCGTAATAATTTCATTTGACGTCACAAATTCGTGATATGTTTTGCAATCAGCAACATTTTTATAAAAACATTTCGCTTCGAGATTTTATCGATCGATGACGTCATTAAGTACAAAAGTTGAACAATCTTTAAAAAATCATAACTTTACAATTACGCATTTTAAATGGAAAATAGTCAAATTAGTCTTTTATTTTCGTGTTTACTATCGAATAAAAATATTTGATAAATACAAAAAAAAACTTTGCATACCGAATTTTGAGATAAATGTATTAATGAGAATGTTAGCATGTTTTTGGATGGTAATGTATTTTATTATGTGAACATTCTGCTACAAAGAAATATGCACGATTCACGGGCGAGAGTACGCATAGGCCGTTGCATTAGCGATAGTTTCCTGTTCGGACTCGAATCAACTAAAAAATCCAACGGGAATACTTAACTTAGAATAGCACTACCTCGATTCTTCCGAAGTTTGATCATAAAAGGCGACTTATGAAGGCGGTTGGACACCCATCACCGAAAAAATCATTTTACAATCTTTTCCCCATTTAATTTCCGAAAGTGGCTAAAGAATTTTGTGATTCAGAAGCTCTGGCTACCATTTTTAGGTATTTATAGCCGCGATATGCATGTCATAATAGTCTTTAAATTAAAAATGAAATTACATAAAAACACATCAAAAACTAACTATCGACAGCATGTCGGATATCTTCTTAAAATCAAACATACGATATACTTAAGATTATCAAATCAAACTGCTGTGTAGTGTCGGCTTAGAAGAGCACTACCCCGTTTCTTCCGGTGGGTGAACGTAAGAGGCGACTAACGGAATTGGGGCTTTTAAGGAATTTTTGGGCGATGCGATTGGAGACCCATCACCGACAACCCTTATTTTACCATCTTTTCCCCACTTAACTTTCAAAAAGTGGCTGAGTAATTTCTAATTCCCTAGCTCTGGCTACCCCTTCTAGGGATTTATAGCCGTGAGTATATGTATGTATATATGTATCAAATCAAACTGCACGTATTAAGCCTGGTAAAAAACTATTTTTTCGACACTAAAATAACGTATTTAATAAAAGTTGATGTCAATTTTGAAAATTTTGTTTCCGCCAAGTTATCGTTGATTCTACAAAGATGATAAATGTTTCGGTTGACTAACAATGAGCGCATTTTGAGGAAACGCGTGCGTTATCCAAAAATTATAGCCTTCACACTTATCATTTTGAATTATCTTCTTAATTCATTGAAGACTGAATCATTTAACATACCTGAATAACAGGAAAGTGAAAAAGTGACAGAATTTAAAGATACATGCATAGATATATTATGTATATAGATTTATGTATAATATTTTCACAGCTATTAATCTCCATTTTTGGTAAATTCCTCAGCCAGTTTTGAAAGATCAGAGGAAAACGATTGTTAAATACAAGTCGTTGGTGATCGGTCACTAATTGCATCGCCAAATCATCCCTTAAAACCCCCAGTACACATCTCACCTACGATCTATGTAACCTTTTGCTACAACGGCGCGGCGGGAAGGAATACATATATTCTTTTAAAGCCAAGTTCAATTTTTAAACATACATACATATACTCACGGCTGTAAATCCCTAGAAGGGGTAGCCAGAGCTAAGGAATTAGAAATTCCTCAGCCACTTTTGGAAATGTGAGTGGGGAAAAGATGGTAAAAGTAAAGGTTGTTGGTGATGGGTCTCCAACCGCATCGCCCAAAAATCCCTTAAAAAGCCCCAATACCGTTAGTCGCCTCTTACGTACACCCACCGGAAGAAATGGGGCAGTGCTATTCTAAGCCGACACTACACACTACACTACACAGCAAACAGTTCATTAATTATGTATCAATTTCCGAAACATTGCTGTAAATCCCATAAAAAGGGTAGCCAAAGATATTGAGAAAGGATGGTGTTGGATGATCGTTGCGTAAAATATAATAATTATAATTAGTAATGGCTTAGCTAGCGCACATATTAACAGTATATATTTCCTTAAATGATTTAATATTAAAGTACATTATAAATATCTACGTAGGCGATAAAAAAATACTAGCTTTATCTTATAATACCAGTTTTTTCAGTCTAATACTATTAAATTTTCTTGTCGAACCCGCGTGTTGGGAACTTAAAGCCGACGGTCCCGGATTCTATAACGAAAAAAAAAATAGTATTCCAAGAAGCACTAAGCCAGCATGGTGGACTATGACTAAAAGCTCTTTAATAAAAGAATAAAGAACTTGAGAGTACCTTATATTTATACCTTAGACCTTACTACTGGTATTATAAATATAAAGAGTTTCCTGAATTCATACACCAAGAATGACTGCCCTGATATAACACATATTTTAGCGTTAGACAACTCATTTAGAAAAAAACACACACGTATTGTATTTGGAATGTTAGCCATTTACTTATAGCAATTTAGATGAGGGGTTACCCATCCATCACCAACAATACTTTATTTCTACCACCTGCTCCCCTATTAACTTCCAAATGTGGCTGAGGAGTTTCTAGCTCTGAAGCTCTGGTTACCCCTTTTTGGGATTTATAGCCGTGAGTACATGTATGTATGTAAGATAAGATAAAAATATGATTTGCGTTTGATAAAATTCTTACACGTTGTATATAAATAGCATTTGAAGTATTTGTAGAAGTAATCATTAATGTGTCTAAAAATAGGTTATTAGTAATTAGGAACGTTATCAAATTAGAACACTAGATCAGTATAAACTACGTCTGTCTCTATACGCTTAAATTTTATTGTGATAAAAGTAAAGTTAGCTGACACACACTTGGCCAGCGTGGTGGACTACAGCCAAATCAGCAGGGCAAGCCTCTATGGGGATATAATATGGGCTGTAGGGAAATTTACCCAACACGATTTTACGTGACTACAAGCGGCGTGTTGTGCCGGCTTAGCATTCTAAGTGAAATTTCACTACCCCTTTCTACCCACGGTCGTAAGAGGCGACTAAGGATTTTGGGACTTTTAAGGAAATTGTTAGGCGACGCGGTTGGAAACCCATCACCAATAACCTTTATTTGCAGTATTTTCCTCATTTAAGTTCCAAAAGTGGCTCAGGAATTTCATATTCTGAAGCTCTGGTTACTTTTATATATATATTTAGGCTTGCCGTGTAGTGTCGGCTTAGAATAGCACTACCCCATTTCTACCCGTGGGTGATCGTAAGGGGCGACTAAGGGTATAGGGGCTTTTTAAGTGATTTTTGGGCGATGTGGTTGGAGACCCATCACCAAAAACTTTATTATTATCATCTTTTCCCCAATCAACTTCCAAAAGTGGCTGAGGAATATATCATTCCAAAGCTCTGGCTACCCCGTTAAGGGATTTATAGCCGTGAGTATATGTATGTATGTATAATTTTAAACGTCTTCCTGTGGGTGTTGTACAAGTCAACTAAGAGTACCAGGTTAATCAACTTATAGAAGAGACCCGTCATCAACTATCCCTTATTTTAGCATATATTCCTTACTCAATTTGGTTTGGTAGTGACATTCTAAGCCGGCACTACACGGCAAACATAAGGATTCCTCGACCAAAAGAAAAAAACGGATCAAAATGCAAAAATACTGTTCCACGGCATGGTGATGTATGCTATTGTTTCCTTAAAACTAATGCAAGGTAATCGTTTTCTTAGTACTGACTCATTCATTTCATTACTTACGATTTTAGTGTAAATAGAATGGCTTGGCTCCGGAACTTACCTGCAAATAAAAATGAAAAAGATTAATGAAATTACAACTAATATTAAAATTTTAAAAAAAATATTTAAATAAAGTCTCAGTAACAATGTTTAACGATATATATCACATTCACATTACAAAGGTATGGTGTATTTGTTACGATAGTTTTGAGTTCTACCCTCCGAACTAGTGAAAACACTGTGTTGCGGCAAGGTAGGCGCTCATCGCTACTCGGTATATATCAAATACAACTTATAAAAATACTAGCGACCCACCCCGGCTTCGCACGGGTGCAATGCAAAATAAAATATACCTACTACAGAATGTCCTTTTGGTTAGTGCTGGAGTAAAAAATATTAACTTACTATTCGTTCGACTAAAAACAAAAGATTATCAACAACAAAATATACCTATTCTATTCAGTTCTTCTATGAACTTAACTATAATTTTCAATAATTGAAAATGCTCGCCCTAATACTAAATTGTCTTAACTCTAAATTCAAATCAAAGTCTTAATGGAAGAAATACCAAGAAATATGGTTTTATGCTAATCCTATCTAACCTAATGTACTTACAATACTACTAATATAATAATAAAAATTAAAAGATAATCAACAACAAAAGATACTTATTCTATTCAGTTTAATTAATTCTTGATATTTTCCTCGCTAGAGAGCTCCGATAAACGCGTGCGATCGCTGCAAATCATAAAGTGCTATAAGACGAAGCGCGTTTTTTTTTTTTTTGTTTACCGGTGGGGAAATCCTCATAGGACTTTTACCGACTAAAACCCCACCGGTTCGGTGCTGCTGGCCCTGCGGCCTATGCGGCGTCACCTTAATATGTTGTGCCGGGCGGCTGAAGGCCGCCCTGGCGTGGCAAAGGAGTGTACCTAAGCTAAGTCGGATAGGAGGCGAAGCGCGGGCCATCGACGCGCTATTTATAGGCACGCGCCGCCCGGGGCGTAAACAACTACGACTCTGCATTTTAAATTTGTAATATCTTCGGTAATATTCACTTAAATTACATGCTGTAAAAAGCATATTGATCTATAATAAATGCACAATTTATTTAAGGTACTTAATTGGATAAGGATTAATGCTGTATTGTTTAAAATCACTTCGTAAATAACCATTTTTTAGTAAAGAATAAAAATGGTTATGCTGGGTTATCCCTAAGAGATAGACAAATACCATCGCGGACTTTTTTGTTGAACTTTTTAAGGTGAACAATACTGTAGTACATTATTTTGGTCTATCTCGTAGGGTTCAGCCAGCGTTTGCAATATAAGCGCAAAAAACGTGCTTATTTACGACATCACATAATAAATCTTTAAATTTATCAGTGTTTCTCTACTATATTATGCATTTATTATACATACAAACCTTCCTTAAGAATCACTCTATCTTTTAAAAAAAACCGCATCAAAATCCGTTGCGTGGTTTTAAAGATCTAAGCATACATACGGACATACAGCGAAAGCGACTTTGTTTTATACTATGTGTTGATATTATAATAAAACTATCACCGAAACTTAAAACAAATGGTAAAGGATAAATTCCCATTATGTTGTTATAATTATTATTATTTAGTAGCTTAGTAAGAAAGGTTTTGGAAGAAAAAGTCGAGTAATTCTGTTTTTGATTTAATACGCATTCTTATACTTTTTTTTTACTTTGTCTTTAATTGTGATGTTTTTACGAGTTCCAGTGACAATGTTTCTTTTGTTAACAACTTGCAATTGAAGTCAAGTAATAAATTCATTGCGACTATACCTCAGTATTGTTATTCTAGTTCGATAACCGCTATCATATCAATGCCTCGGAAATTTCCCTAGCACAGAGATTAACTGATGTTTGCTAATGCATAGCCACACCTTTTCCCAAAATTCAACATAATAAACCTGTTTCGATTTGTGTGCGATGCCATATACATAAGTTTGATATTCTATTTGTTATATTATCGAGGAATGATGCCCGATTAGTCATGATTAAAGTTAAAATTGCATCTATACACGCCGTATGACTTTAAAGGGTTGCCAGAATACTATTTCATGTCATGTGACAATTAGTCGTCTGATGATAAAATAATTGGTTTCCCTATGATAATTCATGTACATACATAGTATCCCTATGATAATTCATGTACATCACCACATCACGGCCATAAATCCCAAAAACGGGTAGAGAGCTTCTGAGATAGAAACTCCTCAGCCACATTGGGAAGTTATTATAAATAGAAGTTATATTGCAAAGTATCGTTGGTGATGGGTCTCCAACCGCATCTCCCAAAAACCAATTAAAAAGCTCCACACCCTTTGTCGCCTCTTACGAAACCCGTGGTTAGAAAGGGGTAGTGACATACTATGTAGGATCGTATATCTCAGTATGAATATAAAGCCTCCTAGCTTGAGTCAACTAATGACAAAGAATAACAATATATTATCAATGACATTTTACAACAGCCTTCGACATCGAATAAAAGTTTTACATGCGCGTGTCTCAAGACAAGAAGACAAGACAAGACTTGGTTGTTTGTGTTACAACTGTCGCATTGATTTAACGTACTGTTCATACATATCGCACGCTTAATACTACAGTCACCTATGTCAAAATTTTGATGAATTGAGTTACAATACTACACAAACCTTAAAAAGTATGCTCTACAACATATGCACGAGAAAACACCCGTATTCTTAACACTAAAAAGTTCGATTTCACTTGGGTCTTTATCGTCTCGTATTCGTAATGTTGTAAAGCATGATTTTTAAGGTCTTACACAGACCACAGTATTGTAACTCATCATCAATTCATCAATTTTGACATAGGTCACTGTAGTATTAAGCGTACGATATGTTCATACGTGTGTGTGCTTTCTGCACTTCTCCTACATGTATACTACAAGTGCGCTAAATTTCATAATTCTCCGTCCGTACAATTTTTGTAAAAGGGGGTCCAAAGATTTTACTACAAGTATGACACTCTCATGATCTAACACTCGCTTGTCACTCTAGGCCAGTCTCTTACTTGAAAACACAGATAGAGTTTCCAGTTTATGCTTTATTAATTAATTGATTCAAACGTTAACTAATAGGTTATGATTATTGTATAGCAATTTGATTGTGTAAGACCATCTTGTTAAAGCACATTTTTATGCAAGAAATCAGACGCACCTTTACATATTCTTGAATTCATTTATACATCGTTTAGTGAATTTATTACCCTTTTAGATATAAATTAATTGATTTTTAGATAAACGCTAAAGTTTTATGCGATTACTTCAAGTTATTTATAAACATTTAAGAGATTCTTAATGGTTTGTAATTAGTAAATTTACTATAAAAATATTTTTATTCATCTTTTTATAACTAGTGTAAAATAGTTCACTACCCACAACCATTAGCATTAGATTTTAGGAAAGAGTATACTGTAAGAACATAACATAAACATAACATAAACGTTCACGCCGTTTATCCCCTAGGGGGTTGGCAGAGATACCAATACTTCTAAACATAACATGACAGCCCCATCTAGTGTCCAAAGCAGGTACCCACGTTTTGCTTGGACAGTGTATTCACTTGATAGGGGCAGGTCTATCGCTGTTTTGTACGAATACACTGTCACATGACTAAGTACAACCTAGCCATGTGGGTTTCCTCACGATGTTTCCCTCACCATTAACAACCATGATAAATTAACCACACATATGACTTTAGAAAAGACAAATTGGTGAAGGCCCGACCCGGGATTTTAATTCACGCCTGTCTGTTTTCGGGCGGGTGTTCTACTCATTGGACTATCATGTCGTCACTGTAAGAAGCGAGGTAAAGTATGATATGATGTTATGATAAAAGAAATAATTAAAATCCATCCTTTTCCTTTTGAAAACCTAATTAAATGTATTGATAATCTTCATTTGCTGTGAAAAATGAGAAAATATTTTATTATGAAATATACCTAAACATTTAAATAAAACTTCCATAATAAACAATCTGTATACAAGACAATACCAACATCAGCCACTCCCTAACACGCTATTGAATGAAGCAACTCTTGAGCATCTGCCTTGTAACCATTAATCAATAAAACCATTTTGTATCACGATGGCTTTAGAAGGTCTTCCACGATCTTAGAATTGTTAGTATATATTGCGCTTTCATCTAATGGTTGAAATTAATTAATTACTAGCTTTTTGCCCGCGACTACGTCCGCGTGGACTACATTTTGTTGCATTGCAAAGTCTATGGGCCAATTTTGACAATTTATAAATCGCTAACAATTTAACTAATCCAGTTATGGAAAATGTAATTTTCGGTAAAACTTCAGAAGACCTTTAATTTGATACCTGAACCAATTTCCTAGCTCTTAGCATCGCGACACAGGCTGCTTCACAAAATCGACCCTCTCTCGTTTACACGAGTTTACGTTTACAAAATAAATGATGTCGATTATAATGTTTCTTTAGTATTTGTTGTGTGAGCAGGTATTTAATTTGATAAAGCTTGTCCATCGAATTGCATATAACGTGCTTTTAAAATCTCAAATTTTGAATTAATTACTCAGTTGGATATTTTTGTATAGTATTGGAAACGAACTATCAATAAAAAATATATTCGTAATAAAAGGAATATAATTTTATACAATCCATAGAATGGTTTGGAATCTGTCATTTCACGTGAGAAAATACTGTCTTACTAAGGAAAATAAGTGCGAAATGATTTTCTATGATTTCCGTAGGGGCTTGTTAGCATTTTCCTTTTTAAAGACAAAACTTTAAAGGTATCTCTCGTAATAAATACAATTAGTTTGTTTAAAGATCTTATTGTCATATTTGAAATTTTAAACAGTATTTACTTACTATACAAATTAATTGAATGCAAAATTGGTCAGGTGAGCTGTACTATTAAGCTATCCATTTTTTTTAAATATGTGTATCTCGTTTTAAAAGTAAATTTAAGAACATCGCAAAATTAAATATAACTTTTACATAATACTGAGTTTTTTTAAAAATGCATTTTTTTCATGACCACATTATTCACGCTTTTGTAATGACCATGGAATGCAGATTTGAGCCACATCAGGCTTGCGTAATTATAGCTTTCCTGAAATACACCTCTCATTAAATGGAAGGTATAAGGATAACTAAAGATGATATTCATATGTAAAAAATGTACATCACTAATTACCTGCCGAGGCTACGTACTTGCTTTTTTATGTTTTAGAATAAAGAATTCGCACACTAATAGAAAAAATGTATTTTGGTTTTCACATACTTCGGCTTTTATATACAGATACTATGAACGAGATAGCTTTGATGATAGAGATAACTTTTTTACCTTTTCGTGGAAATCTACTAGACTCCATCTATATTATATAGACTCAATTACATTGTGTCTATATAATATGGATGTTTATTAGAGATAAATCATTTGACATAATGTGATAGATTTGTGGTATGTCAAATAGCCTATCTGGGAAATCAATGAAAAGTTGCATACATCTGTAGCGCCTTAACCGGTGCATACAGCACATTAGTATAAAAGCGTCTAAGAATTATTGTTTAAGGCGTATAAGAGCGATGTATCTTAAACAAGAAATGCAATCTATAAGAGTGTGTTAAATTAGTTTAAGTAATAAGCTGTATTATAATAAATATTTGCTCTAATAATCATCTAAAGAACTAATAAATAATATCTTATTAAATTAAAGTAAGGTTTATCCAGCACATTAAGCTAGTTGCTTGGTTAATTACCATTCAACATCTAGATGGGGTAGCCAGAGCTAAGGAATTAGAAAATCTTCACTCACTTTTGGGAAGTAAGTGGGGAAAAGATGGTGGAATAAAGGCTGTTGGTGATGGGTCTCCAACCGCATCGCCCAACAATCCCTTAAAAGCCCCAATACCGTTAGTCGCCTCTTACGTTCACCCTCCGGAAGAATTGGGGTAGTGTTATTCTAAGCCGACACTACACAGCAGTTATTCAAATACGCTTTATTTCATTTTAAATAAATTTTAAGACTTGGCTCTTTAAGCTGACTACAAATTCAAGAACATAGTAATGTTGGTTATTAAGACATACAACATAAAAATTGAGCCATCATATTTAAATGATTTAATTTGATTGCAAAACTCGGTTACAGAACAGTTACTCAATCATGTCTTCAAGAAGATTTGACAGTAATAAATCAGACCAAAAATCAACGTTACAATGATCTCTCGACGCATCCTGCGTGGCCCACGCGCGCGGGCGGATGTGTTGCGGCGAAATTGAATTAAAGATGAAATATGACACTGCAATTTGACTAATTCTACCAATTCCTTGCAGTCTAGTTTTTTACTAAAAGTTTTTAAATGACATTTGGAACATTTATTGCAGATATTTCTGAATATTCACGCTCACTTTCTAATTATCTGTAAAAACTTGGAAGTAATCGAGTTCCGAGTCACTAAAAAAGGGAGAAAGAATTGGGGTAGAGTTTTATTATGCTGCTTCTGCTTCGCTTTACAAAAACCTTAGCACGTAATAGAAATGTCATTTTAAAATCTGATGTAAAAAGTATCAGAAAATTTACTTTATGAGTTGGTGAGGGTAAGTAATGGTAAAATAAAGAGTCATAAGGGGTCTGCACTATGGAAATGAATGCTCATCCATAAAGAAAGCCCACGACTCCTTTTCGTCTGCATCTTTTATGATACCGATAAGGTAGTGCTGTTCTATGCTGAAACGAACATCCAAGCTGTCAATTATGCTAGGCCATAATCACGAGAAATAAAAAGTCTTTTATTCAAAACTTTGTGTATCAAAATCTTATTTCAATTTATGTAATAAAATAAAAATATGTAATTTAAGATTGTGCGACAGAGGGAGAGATATTAATAATTTAATATTTTATATTATATTTTAAGAGCGTGGGCGAAAATAGATCAAATTGTTAACTCCACTAATTGATCTCTGTGGGCGCTCGTCAACGATAACTGAAGACCACACATTGGAGCTAAAAATAATAAGCAAATATTTTTATCTGGGTTGCCAAAGACAAACTGTTTTTCGCATGTTTTTTGTAATACGCCTTAGAATAAGGCACACGAATATTATTTTACACGAGCTAGATTTCATAACATAATTTCTCTTTGCTTTAAACAGATAATCTGAAAAATTAACCACTGGTTTCTCCATTAAGTAACATACATATTTCTCACTGGTAATCTTTTTTCATCTTCATCATCATAATCGTGTAGTGTCGGCTTAGAATAACACTACCCCATTTCTACCCGTGGTTGATCGTAAGAGGCGACTAAGGATATAGAGAATTATTTAACGAGTGTTTGAACTATGTTTAATAGTGTGTTTGAGTAGATGAGTCAATAAGAGGTATACTTAGCTTAAGAGTACTTCTCACTTATTATCTATACTTATAATAAATCTGTAGAGAGGTCAATTCTGTACATGAAATATATTTTCAAAATAACCATCAGGTGGTGATTAGGGATCGATACTGATGCCAAAAATGCAATCAGTAAAATTTTTGTCTGTCTGTCTGTCTGTCTGTCTGTCTGTCTGTCTGTCTGTCTGTCTGTCTGTCGGTTTGTATGTTCCTTATGGAAACAAAAACTACTCGACGGATTTTAACGAAACTTGGTACAATTATTCTACATACACCTGCGCAGGTTTTTGTATACTTTCCAGCAGAGTAGTAAAGGGGAATTTTGGGAAATTTCGGGAAAACGGGAGAAGTTACTCCATTTTTTAAGCTTCCGTCGCGTGTGCAGCCTCAATGGTTAAACTTACAAAGAAATCATGTGTGACGGAAATATTATTCATAAAATTATCTAAAAAAAATCCCTTACAGTCTATGTCTATCTTTTACGGTTGACTCACAATAACACGTGTAATTCCTGATAGCTTAGCAGTTCGGATCATTCTGATTATATTTGTTTACTCTTACGTTTGTAAACGTCTCACTCATCCCAAATTAAAAAAAGGTGATATTATTACCTATTCAATAAAAAAAGAATCATAGAAATCGGTAGACAAACACCGAAATTATACATAAAATAATCCATCGCGCCCGTGATCAAAACCAAATCTTACTAATTTACATATAACATACTAGATGGCGCGAGTAGTTGCATCCTAAATCAAGTAATGATTTATATTTTAGATTGTTATAAATACTTCATAGCGTTTTATTTAAAAATTTGCTATTAAACGGAAATACTGAACCGTTCATCAAAGCGCATTTAAAATCACCAAACTACACTGTTTAGGGAGTGCTATAAATTTAATAAATTGAAAACATTGCGCTGAATTTCACAATGCTTGAGCAGTGACTGAATAAAGAAACCTCAGATATTTAAAAAAACAACGCTACCCGTGCGAAGCTGGGACGATCCACTAGTTTGCTAATAATGTAATGAAAATGTATAGTTGGCACGTTTCTAGTATGTAATAATTTGGTCTAATAATTCGATAATGTTTTCAACAATAAAAGCTTTCATTATTTCTGAAAAACTATATTTATATGATAAAATGCAAAAGTTTCTCTCTCCCTAGCATATATAAATGATTGGCTTCCTGTATATGGGCTTTTTAAGTGATTTTTGGGCGATGTGGTTGGAGACCCGTCACCAAAAACATTAATTATGGTAATAATAAATAATCTTTTCCCCATTCAACTTCCAAAAGTGGCTGAAGAATTTCTAATTTCTTAGCTCTGGCCACCCCATCTAGGGATTAATAGGTGTGAGTATATGTATGTATGTGTCATCATAACCCATATATGTCCCCATGGAAGGGCTCGAGCCTACCCTGAACACAGTGATTTAAAAATCTATACTAATACTAATAATATTATAAAGCTGAAGAGTTTGTTTGTTTGAACGCTAGGATCTCAGGAACTAACCAATCAAATTGAAAAATTCTTTTTGTTTTGGATAGTCCATTTATTGAGGAAGGTTTTAGGCTATATATTATCACGCTGCGACCAACAGGAGCAAACTATCAGCGAATTATGTTGCAAAAACGGGGATAATTATTCATACTAAGGCTTCCGTTGTGTGCGCTCTGCGTAAACGGTTTAAGTTACCCAAAAAAAATGTATTAAAGAATTATTTCTCTTTAAATGATCTAAAAAAATGCCCGCGACAGTATATGTCTAACTTTTAAGTTTCACTTACTATAACCATTTGTATGGTAAATAAATTTGGTCGAATTTAATGCATAATTGCCATAATGTTTTATCAACATAATATTAATCTTTATCCAAATAAGTATGTTGTTGATTGAGAGTATTTAATTGAGAACAAAATTGTCCTTGACATCACTTAATTTAAATAAACATCTTAGAAGATAATATAATTTTAAAATTACTCCGTAACAAAATTTACACGCGTGCATAAAGCGCAAGACAAGACGCTGCGCTGCGCTGCCTGGCCGGCGAGCGAGGTCACCTGCGCGAGAAGCTCATGTTTAAGCCTTATTGTTTGTAGCTAAATGAAGACTAATTCACAGAACGCATTTAAAATAAAATTTACAGGAAGCCAGATAATGATCTAATTAACACAATAGGACACTTTTTATCCCAGAAAAATTAAGAGATCAATTAATTTTCTTAAAAAATGGTTAAATAGACTAACTGACTAAGAATCAATGCTCAGCCGAAACTACTATACTTATAAACTTAAAACTTATGAAGTGAAAAAATTGTGAGGACGCTATGAAAAACACCTTTTTTCTCATCGCATGACAGAGACCCTCAACAGGTCAGTTAAATATTTCAGTTTGACGACGTGAAAGTCTACACTTTTGACAGTACGAAGTCTGTGGGGTCAGCTAGTAGTTCATAAATCTGGCTTAATTCTACTAAAAACTAAACATTACTTACTACTACTAGAAGAATCAATTCATCAACGCAGTTAAATCCTCCGGGGATCGAACCTGAGACCACTGGATAGTAATTCGATAATTTTTCTATTAGGCCTCGTGTTCTTTGTTCCTTTTCTCATCTTACCACCCACCTTTCAACTAATAAAGTTACAATTTTTGGTAAACAGTAAGAAAAAGAACAATCTCGGTACATTTTCTAAACGAATTGCCCTAGATAGTCGTGATATAAGAGTTCTTAAGGGCGTCCCCGGAAAAATAGGTTGATATTGATTGTTTGGAAATTCTATAAAGTCTGATTTGATGATATTGATATGACATGAATAAAATATATGTTGGTGATTAGTTCATGGTGTTAAAATTTGATGTTTAATATTTTAATAATTTGTTGAAAAATATGATGAAAAAAATTTAATTGGAACATGCTTTGTTTTCATAAAAATATAGGCTCCAATGGCATAACATACATGTCAACTCATTATGTGTCTATATACGCGTAGCTTTAGATCTGTAACTTTGATGTTTAACTTTTCATTTAAACATTATAGTTATTGAATAAAACTAAATAAACTATATTTATCCTGCGCGCGCGTTTTTTCCGTCCCTGTCACTCTCAGTAAATTTGACGTAAGAGTGAGCGCAATAGCTGCAAAATGCGGGGAGGCCCTTAAGTTGCAGGTACAATTAGTTTGAGAAATTCAATGTACCGAAGTACCTCTCGACCCCGATAGCCTTACATCGAAAGAATCGCGTTAATATGTCTAGCAAATATTCCTATACGATAATCAGCAGTTAGTTAGATAATGTGTGTATTGCATTGGGTTTTACCATGTCTTATTTTCAATGGTGTGGAAAATTTTACAATAAAATTTGAGATTCTGAATGATAAATTGTTTGTATTGTATAGCCGTGCCGGCTAAGAATGTCACTATCTCTTTCTGCCCACGAGTGTCGTAAGAGGCGACTAAGGATATGAGGCTCTTTAAAGTGATTTTTGGGCGATGCAGTTTGAGACCCATCACCTACGTAACTTTTTTCTATCATCATCTCCCCGATCAATTTCCAAATATGGCTGAGGAGTTTCTAGCTCTGAAGCTCTGTCTACCCTCTTTTGGGATTAATGGCCGTGAGTATATGTATGTATTTACAATGATGAAATAAGGTTCTACTATAATCTTAACTATAGCGCTCACACACGTTAATTGGCATGTAACATAACTATAATTTAGTATGAAATCATGCAAATATATTGCACTATGTAGAAATTGAATCCACAATCACAAGTGAGATTCACGATAAAGTAATTCAAAGGAAAAAATTGCTTAAAATACGTGTGCATCCATCGGTTAATGCTGTGCTGAATATTTAGGTTGTTGGGGCTTTTCAAGAAGTTATTCAACTGGCAGAATCCATTTGAAATGAAACGTGGAATATCTTTTGAATCCCATCAAACGTTGACATAATTGTTGTTTTAATATAAAATATTATTATTTATGCGCATCAAAAAATTTGTTACATGCACGCAATCCTATATATTATATTACTTTTTAAATTGTGAAACTAGAGCCCGCTCCAAAAAAGACTCTGACTCCAATAAATATTAGGACTTTACTAACAAATAAAGGAAAGAAAAATTCCGACACAGGCGGGAATCGAACCCGCGACCTCGGGTATACGCCCCCGTCGCTCTGCCATTGATCCCCACATGAGGTTTTCATGAACAAAAAGATTTAAATTATTAGGACTTTGTCCTTTGGCTTCAATATTTTTTAGAGTGGGTCTATTATTGATTTATTAACACAATAGTATAAATATTTGCCGTGTAGTGCCGGCTTAGAATGTCGCTACCCCTTTCTACCTACGGGTGTCGTAAGAGGCGACTAAGGGTATTGGGGCTTTTTATTGGATTTTTGGGCGATGCGGTTGGAGACCCATCACCAAAAACCTTTATTCTTACCATCTTTTCCCCACTCAACTTCCAAAAGTGGCTGAGGAATTTATAATTCCTTAGCTCTGGTTACCCCTTCTAGGGAAATATAGCCGTGAGTATATGTATGTATGTATGTAACACAATAATATAACCATTAAATCTTAAAGTCGAATACAGCTATATTAAACTAATTACAGGATATTTAGAAGCCTATTTATACTACGAATCCTAATTTATAGTTCTAATTTTACTTTTTTCGTTTTGATAATAAATCATATCTTCATTACACGATAGGTGGGCAGAAATGGGCATCCATAGCATTACTGAACTAAATAATCTCGATTAGTAAAATGGGCAATGATTATGACTCACGATCCATTAGGCTTGGAATTGAACACATGTTTCTGTATAATCTGATGCGTGTTACATTATTTATTTCAGAACATATTATTTTTATCGCAATTTGTTCTTGTAATTTGCATTTAAAAGAAAATGACCCGTCCAGACCTGATAAGAGATAAGAAACAATCAACATAGTAACCGCCCTGTTTTGCAAGTCTTTAGTACAAAATATCTATTATAGTTTGCTCATAAAAGGATAAGAAGTCACCTTTCTATGAGCAAATTATATATAATAATACTGTACTTAAAATTTTGAACGAGTAACGCATATAACTTCATCTTAATTATATCTTCAAAATTGTATTACTACTACAAAAAGTGGTTCCAATCTCGAAGCTGTTTTTTGTCTTTAAATTATCTTCATATACATGAACTGTATTGGAATCCAAAAATGATAATTCCTCTTTATGGGGAAAAATTGACAATGATCGAGCAACCAAAGTCTTTTTCACCACTCATAAAGCACAAAAAAGTCTACAAATAACAACTTGACTGTGCTCTAAAGCCATTAAAAAAGACGAAACATAGTACATAAAATTATAATTATATCAAATTAGGGTAGGTAGGTATACATATTATAATCATAATCACTTAATCAAATTTTAAATTATTGTCCCCTTAAGGAATAATAAGATTGTTTGGGCACATTGAGCAGACGAACAATTGATTAAAGAGATATATAGAGCCAATGTGGAATGGAAATGTTAGTAGAGGCGGCCATGGAGGACACATTTAGGTCAAATAGGAAATGTGCTTAGGAAGATAGGCTTTCAAAATGTGAAGAATAAAAGAGCATTCATGAAAAGACTGATGAATGTGGACGAAGCTCGAGAAGTTTGCCAGGATCGTACAAACTGACGCCATAGTCTCTGGCAACCCCATAGGGAACTAACGATGTGAGTACATGCATGTTTCCTTAAGTTGATAATAAGCTCTTATCAGGGGAAAAAACAGCTTTTACATAAACTGATCGTTATAGACAATTCTTTTAATTTATATTAAAATTGAAAGTTTAATGGGTCACATTTCGATTTAGAAGATACTTTAGGGTCGACATAATACTTGTTATACTAATAAAGTTAAAACTCTGGTTTAAAAATGTAGTAGTTTGGAATACGTTAATGTAATCTAAATACATTTACAAAAATACTCACGGCTATAACGCCCAAAAAGGGGTAGCCAGAGCTTCAGAACTCGACACTCCTCATTTGCTTTCGGAACTTGAGTTCGGAAACGTCTCTCCAAAAAGTCACATCGCCCAACACATCCAGTCCCTTCTTACAACACCCGCGGGAATAAAAATGTTTGTTCTATTCTAAGCCGACACTACACAGTTATCAGAATGCAAAAAGTTTTTTTTTAATACTTACGAAGAATTGGTTTTGGAATCTGCACTTTCAGTGGCATTGTAATTTGTAACAGAGGAGTGGGGTTTCCTACGTGATTCAACCTATTTACATACATACATACATATACTCACGCCATTAGTTCCCATTGGACTAGGCAGAGACTATTGATCGCCACTTCGCACGATCCTGACAAACCTCTCTAGCTTCGTTTACATCCATCAATCTTTTCATACATGCTCTTTTATTCTTCATACTTCGGACGCCAGCCTTTTTGAGCACACTCTCAATTTGGTCCAAGTGTGTTCTCCGTGGTCGTCCTCTACTAACATTACCATCCACACTAGCTCTATAGATCAATTCAACCTATTTCTTCTGTTATATTTAACTTTGATAACTCATATCTTTTTGTATTGTTTTAGATATACATTATGTTTAATATTAGATGTAATGTATTTGCTGTGTAGTGTCGGCTTAGAATAGCACTTCCCCATTTTTTCCCATGGGTGATCGTAAGAGGCGAATAAGGGTATCGGGGCTTTTAATTGTTTGCAATGCGGTTGGAGACCCATCACCAACAACCTTTATTTCACCATCTTTTCCCCACGCAAGTTTCAAAAGTGGCTGAAGAATTTCTAATTCTGAAGATCTGGCTACCCCTTTTAGGGATTTATAGCCGTGCGTATATGTATGTATGTATGTTAAATATAACTCGAGCTAAGAGCAACTATTTCTATCTCATCTCAACTGGTAGCAAACGATTGTTTTTTTTAAATGATTTATCTCAACTCAACTCAAATTTCCACGCTGTATATCCTTGAAGTGGTGTTAGAGATACTAATGCTTTTGAACATCGGGTGACTTTATTATCACCTGATGATCATAGTACCCAAGTTTTGCTTGGATAGTGTAATCATATGGGGCAGGACTATCACCGTTTTGTACGAATTCAGTGTCATACATCCAAGTGTAACTTGGCCATTTGGGTTATACTAATGATGTTTTCCCTCACCGTTAAGAATACATACGTACATATACTCACGGCAATAAATCCCTAGAAGGGGTAACCAGAGCTAAGGAATTAGAAATTCCTCAGCCACTTTTGGAAGTTGCGTGGGGAAAAGATGGTAAAATAAAGGTTGTTGGTGATGGGTCTCCAACCGCATCGCCCAAAAATCCCTTAAAAAGCCCCAATACCGTTAGTCACCTCTTACGTACACCCACCGGAAGAAATGGGGTAGTGCTATTCTAAGCCGACACTACACAGCAAGTTACGTTAAAAATAATGATAAATAATCTGCATGATAGGCGGGTGGTCTACCCACTGAGCTATCACGACTGTTTCCTTATCTGGTATCATATTATTCTTGCTTATCATCGCAATGTTATGTTTTCGGGTCATTAACCCTGGTCAAACATGGTGAAGAGTTTATCAAAGTTAACTCTCTACTCTTTAATGGTTTTTCATCCTACAGTAGAAGCATTTAAAACCAACTGTGTTCAGAATTTTCACGTAAATACTTATCGAGCAAATCGGTACTGATAACAATCAAAATAATTCAGTTAGTAAGTTTACTCGATGGGTCGATTTGAAATATCTCATCAAAACAATTACTTTGAATGGATGTAACTTTTAGGTGACTTTAAATTTATTTTGTGACAAATCTATCACCTTAATCTTACCATATTTGCTCCTCTCAATTCTAAAGAATGTGTGTGTAGAACATTATGATTTATGTGACAATTAGTAAAATTTTTACAACATATAATATTTAGGCTTTCTCTAAAAATACATACACTCACGGCTATAAATCCCTTGAAGGGGTAGCCAAAGCTATGGTATCAGAAATTCCTCAACCACTTTTAGAAGTTGTAAAAATTGTAAGGATATTGTTCTAATTTAAAAGTGGTATACACTAGTATTGCATCATATCGATTGTGCCTACAGTAATTGAACGAATTATTTCCCTGCAATTAGCCAAGGCTGACGTCATTATGTCAAATCTGTGTAAAATAAAGACGTCTGGCTCCCTATACCGGCCCCAGCTCTATCCAAGATCGACATGACTTAACTCAACTCATTGAATTGAGAGCATTTCCACAAGCGTACTTTGAAAATTACAATCAAAATTGAGAAAAAGTTAAACCCAGGTCAAGGTCAGAATGAAGAATATAAATATTATACATAAGAAGTAGGGGAGGACGGGTTTGTTTCTTACGTTAACGCCTACACATTTAAAATAATACATACATATACTCATGGCTATAAATCCCTAGAAGGGGTAGCCAGAGCTAAGGAATTCGACATTCCTCAGCCACGTTTGGAAAGTTGAGTGAGGAAAAGATGGTAAAATAAAAGTTGTTGGTGATGGGTCTCCAACCGCATCGCCCAAAAATCCCTTAAAAGCCCCAATACCGTTAATCGCCTCTTAGGTACACCCACTGGCAGAAATGGGGTAGTGCTATTCTAAGCCGACACTACACAGCATTATATTACGCATATCTAAAATAATATTTATGCGTAAAATTAAATAATACATAGTTTTGTGTATAATTTTCCAAAATCTAGTATCATAGATAAAACCTTTTCACTATGTAATAGAAGATTTTAATAATGACGTCAGGATGTCCTTGAACATTTTCACTCCAGGGGTAGTAGACGTAAACATAGCCCTGACCTGGTTTCGTGCTTCCGGGTGAAGAAAATCAATATCAAACTACTTTGAAGGTTTGTCAAACCTCAATGGGTGTATAAATAAGTTGATTTGAAGGTGAAACACGACCTTCACACTCATGTTACTGTTCAATCAGGAAATCGTGACGATATTGACAAGAAAAACCAATAATGCAAATGTAATAATGTGTTTAAAATAGACAAGCTCCGTAAACTATCATGCGTTTCTTACAATTTTCGGAATCGAATGTTTATACAATAATTTACGATTATTCACTCAGATTCAGTGGGGGTTAACAATCAAGGGCTCATCTCATATTTTGATACCCAACTATAATGATAATGATGCTGAAAGAAAATTCTACATACATACATATATACACATATACGCGGCTATAAATCCCTAGAAGGGGTAGCCAGAGCTGAGGAATTAGAAATTCTTCAAACACTTTTGGAATTAATTACTATATCACTACCACGATCGTGTATGTTCAGGTCCAAGACCATTAAGTAAACATGGTAAGTATATGAAGTAGAGTAACTGCAATACGGGTCCACCCTGACCATTTTTGTACCCAACCATTTAACTGAACTGATTTCGTGGGTTGTTCTTTTTAAGACCACATACTAGGGGTATTACCTTAATATTTGGGTCATAGATTTAGACTTGGGTGTTCATTCGATTTTGGAATAGTGAGATGGGTAGATTTTAAAAGGGTGGTGTTTTTCTGGCCACATGCTGCTTAAACCCACTTGTATCACGGATAAAACTCTTAATAAGCATTTGTTTTGATTTTTTTATATACGAGATAATTGTAAAGGAGCCAAGTATTTAAAAAAATAGGTTATCAGAAAAATGTCGCAAGACTTCTGGATCGAATTGGGTAACATTTTATGGTGGTGTATTCAGGGCAAACATTTTACATGAAGCAATAAATTTATGTATTAGCGGTAGGTACACAATGTTATTTTGGGAAATCGCCTGGACTTGCTCCAAATGTTGTCTGAATCAGATTCTCGGAGACTTTCTCGTGAGTCAATGACATATTTTAACAAGTGAAATAAGTTCGTCATCAGTCTTTATGCGATGATCGCGCGAAATATTCTAGGCGTCATGATTCAGCATAATAATTACTAAAAATACCATTCACACATTGGTTTAATATAACTGATCGTTCATCCCGTATTCTGATATATCTATTTAGTCAAAAAGCTATTTTTGTTCTTATAGTAAAAGTGTAATGTCATAGTATTGGGTCCAGAAAGTGTGTATGGTAATAGCAATATTAAAATTAGCCTAAATATGCCAGGATGGGCAAGGCCAAGAATATAATAACTCTATGTAATGTCTAGGTCTAGTAAAATTACTGCCATTGTTTCCTCTTAGTAAATCAATCAAAGATTAATTAATTGTTCTAACTTCTCCCCAACTAGGTTCAATTGCATTTTACAAATTATTTCCCAATTTTATATATGTGGGGGAAACGTTATAATTTTGTTTCAAATTTTGTTTGAAGTTGACTTCAATTCTCATTATAAGTGTAATTTATGTATGTAACGAAACTTAAGCAACGTAAAATAATGAGCAGAATACTTAAGTATGCAAAATTTATTATTAGTCTTGAAGAGTCCTTGCTGTCACTTATGTTGCAAAATATAAATAAATCTATGCATGTTAGATCATCTCATGAACCTGTTTGGAGGTAAAAAAATACAGCAACGTTTATTATGTGACTGAATGCTTCGTGTTTTGATACATACAAAATTTTATCATAAAGTCACACATTGACTGACTCATGAGTTTGTTGATAGTTTTATCAAGATATGAACAGTTTTCTGAAAGAGAAACAAACAACTGGAGTACTACTATCTTACGTTTTGCGACTAAATTAATAGCATAGTAACTATCTTTCATACTTGAAGTTAGTTCAATGAAGTTTCCAGCGTAGAACCGATTTGTTTTATTGCTGTGATAAATGGATTAACTTGTTACTCCGCGTGACTTGTGGCAATATTTATTACAATGCGCACGTTGAAACAAACATAACGTAACAAATTTACCTTTCCGAAAAACTTCTGTCGAGCTGCTGATATCTTTTCGCTGCGCTGCTGATGATCAGCTTCTGGAGCAACTTTTTCCTGTGATTGATTATTTTCTTCTGCTACAGGTTCTAGTTTTTTATTGGTATTCTCTTTCTCGTCCTCTTTGGTGTCACTTTTAATAGAACCTAACTTACTATCAGGCACAGTTGTCACTTTTTTTTGTAAGTCTTCACTTTTCCTACCATCGAAACCGTTCGCTGGGTGAGTTACACCGTTAGCTTTGTTGTGCTTCTTCTTGTTTTTGTGTTTTTTGGGTAGTTTGCCTAAATGGCGTCCACTGGCGCAGCACTGCACATTACCCATGTCGGTGCGCACGCATGTCGCGTGACACTCGATGTTCGTGAGTCGGCTCGGTCGGTCGGTCGTTCGAGTTCGGGACGGCGCTCTGGCCGGCACCGTTCCGCGGAATGAGAGCGTCTCGCGAATCCCGACGCACCGGAGCGCCACCGCCCGCGCCTGTGATATTTTCGATTCAACGTAAACTCGGAAATTTCACGAAATACCGATTACGCGGATGCCGTCCGCGATGGGTCGCACCCGAAAGCCCGGTCGAGAGCCGCCGACCGATGGCGTCATCGCGTCCCCGCCTCCCGCGCAACGCAAGGTCAAGGCGTACTCATTGTGATGTTGTGACTCGTAGAGTAGCGACACTGTTTACTATATACTCTACTATGTTCACTTCAACAGAAAATGACACCCTGAAATACTATTGAGCATTAAATGCACATTACTACCGGTGGGGTGACGCCTGTCTGGTTTACGATATGGATGTTGAATAAACTATTGATCACGATTCACGAGTTTATGAATTGTTTACACCTAGCTGCCACGGAAACGAAGGGTGCGAGGAATGAAAAACTAGAATTTCCAACATCATCGTTTATTACTTAATAAGAATTGTTAGTGAATAATTTTGCAAACGTTACTTAATTTAAAGTACTTGTTACCAGTGCGCGCTGTTGCGCCAGCAAATATTTTTGAATTTGCACTATTGCAAATGTATCAATGTGTACAGTATACAATCGACATAATTTATGTAGTAGTAATTTAAGTAGAGTAAAGGTTCTCACTAGATATAATGGAGTAATATGTATGTAGATATTTATTCATACATGTAACGCGAGAACATTTAAACAACTCAGACAAACAGAAGGTATATTGAACAAAAGCACAAGTAGAGGTAAACTTGTGAAGCAATTTAGCCGTGAAGGAAATTGCTGTCATTTATAGAGACTCAATACTTATTTCCTATACTAATTACCTTTATATTACGAGTATCAACCTTCTCAAAATGTGTTAGTCGGAGCTTGGGATACGATCATGCCTACGGTAGATAAATTTAGAGTAATAACCTGATCTAAAGAATAACTTTATAAATGTACAATTTTAGATGTTTGGATGTTTGTGTGTTGGAGGCAAAAAGGCTCCTCAAGTACATAATGTATAGGACTGAAATTTGGCAGAATACTAGATAATGACTCAAATTATAACATAGGATACTTTTTATCCCGGAAAAAATTTACCAATAAAATATTTACACCTGATTAAACTAAAAGTACCGGAAAAGCTTTGTTATTAGCAAATTTAACAGTTCGAACTCTGTCGGGTCAGCTAGTCGAAAATAATGAAGGGTAATAGACAACAAAGAACACTTACAAAAAAAAGAAATTCCTCAGCCACTTTTGGAAGATGAGTGGGGAAATGATGGTAAAATAAAGGTTGTTGGTGATGGGTCTCCAACCGCATCGCCCAAAAATCCCTTAAAAGCCCCAATATCGTTAGTCACCTCTTACGTACACCCACCGGCAGAAATGGGGTAGTGCTGTTCTAAGCCGACACTACACAGCAATAAACAACACTATAGTCAACACAATAGTCCAATATCTCTAAGTATCTTGCGTCATCATCTGTGCGTCATCATCAGTCAGACAAGATATTTATCCTTTTCGTCATTTTATATACGTACATACATACATACATATACTCACGGCTATATTTCCCTAGAAGGGGTAACCAGAGCTAAGGAATTATAAATTCCTCAGCCACTTTTGGAAGTTAAGTGGGGAAAAGATGGTAAAAAATAAAGGTTTTTGGTGATGGGTCTCCAACCGCATCGCCCAAAAATCCCATAAAAAGCCCCAATACCCTTAGTCGCCTCTTACGACACCCGTGGGTAGAAAGGGGTAGCGACATTCTAAGCCGGCACTACACGGCAACTTTATATACGTATGAGGGTATATTTATTCACACTGCTTATTATGTTTATTAGAACTTATAATATAATAAAGTTTATCAAAGTTATTTGGAGATGTACTAGTTTATAAACAAATGTTTTAGCGGCTAAAACATTTGTTTGCTTTTTGCTAAAATGTAGCCTATGCTAAACATCGTTTTTGTATTTAATGTTGTCTTTTGGTATGTTATTACATTGTACTATGTATGTTTTTAATGTAAATATATAGTTTACCGTAATATAATAGGTAGATTCTCCTCCTGACTGTGCCGTGTAGTTGCCGGCTTAGAATGTCACTACCCCTTTCTACCCACGGGTATCGTAAGAGGCACCTAAGGGTATGGGGCTTTCTTTAAGTGGGTTTTGGATGATGCGGTTTGGTGACCCATCACCACCAATACTTTATTTCAACCATCTTGTTCCCTATCAACTTACAAATGTGGCTGAGGAGTTCCTAGCTCTGCAGCTCTGGCTACCCCGTTTTGGGATTTATGGCCGAGAGTATATGTATGCATGTATTCTCCCCCAAATTCTTGTATCTCTGTTAAAGCAATAAGGCAATCCACTGAATGTGATAATTTGTTTTTACTGTTTCTTGTAAGAACAACTGCTTTACAGTCTAATCTACACTGTCCTGATTGCGGATCTGGAGGTTATGCAATAAAATTGATGAACGATGAAATTTGAAAAAATATATAAAATACATATGTATGCATGTATATACATATACTCACGGCTGTATATCCCTAAAAGGGGTAGCCAGAGCTAAGGAACTAAAAGTTCCTCATCCACTTTTGGAAAGTCGAGTGGAGAAAAGATGGTAAAATAAAGGTTGTTGGTGATGGGTCTCCAACCGCATCGCCCAAAAATCCCTTAATAGCCCCAATACCGTTAGTCGCCTCTTACGTACACCCACCGGAAGAAATGAAGTAGTGCTATTCTAAGTCGACACTACACAGCACATAATATATAAATATTTTAAAAAAGAAACTATTTTATATGACTTAAAAACCCAGCTACGTATTATTTATAAATATTCAGGGTCTCTTTGTATTAGAATATATAGTTGCGTAGTTGCATTGATGGCGGTTCATACTATTAATAATACACTAAACACTTCAAAGTTTTATCTGCGCTATGAAAATACAGGCGAGACGAGTTTGTGAATGAGGTTATGGCTAGACCACCGAGCATGAAGGATTCTTCATTCAGTTGCTCACATTTAAATAGCTTCTTTACGATGTTTTTATTATTATACCTCTACTCAACATATTTACATACATATGCTCACGGCTATGAATTCCAGAAAGGGGTAGCCAGAGCTTTGGAATTAAAATTCCACAGCCTCTTTTGGAAGTTAAGTGGGGAAAGGATTGTAAATAAAGGTTTTTGGTGATGGATCGCTAACCGCATTGCCAATCACTTACACTTAGTAAGGCCCATTACCCTAATTCACCTCTTACGACAGCCGTGGGAAGAAGAAACACAACATTTTTACCACATGTATTTTAGATTTGTTATGGCACTACACATTTGAACATCACATTTGTCGTTGGTCGCTTTGATATGAAAACTACGAGTATTTAGGAAAAACTATCTTGTTTAGGAAACACAAATCAACCCATTCAGAATTGGCACCTATGTTTCTAAGTATCATGGGTAGTGCTCTATCCCACTGAACAACCAAAGTCCTGAATCACGTGAGTTATTTTCATGCTTATTTCATGTTTCAGAAAATAGTATATGCGTAAGTAGTTTCGTACAATTAATAGGCTCGAAGCGACTATGCATGTATTTAGAATTTTGATGGCTGTCATAAAAAAATCATAATCCTCATTTTAAGCATCCCTAGGGTTTAAATTGTTTTTCGGGCCCCAGAAACATACTTATCTATACTAATATTATAAAGAGGAAAGGTTTGATTTTTTGTTTGTTTGTTTGTTTGAATTGAATAGGCTCCAAAACTACTGGATGGATTTGAAAAATTCTTTCACTGTTTTGATGCTACACTATTCCTGAGTGACATAGGCTATATTTCATTTTCAAAAAAATTAGGGATCCTTACGTAAACTTCAAAAATGTAACCCAAGGTGTTAAAGAAATACCAAAAAAAATCCTTGCATCGCGTGCGCTGCGAAAACTATTGACAAATGAATAAAATTATGTTCTACAACTTTATAGAACACATCATTATCTAAAAAAAAATGCCCCAACAGCATGTCTCTAACTATTATAGTTATCTCACAACAAGCGTCATTGTATAAAATTATTTAAAAATTAAATTAAATCCTGCTTTAGAAAAGGCTCTTTATTTGTACCTATCTAATCCTTATAAAAAAACGTATATATTATTTCAGACTACTTCAATACCCTTATATTACTTTTTGAATTATTCGATTCGAACATTCCATTCGAAAGTTATCTCGAATTAAAGAAATAGATAAAACTCCGCTCGATTAGCTATGCATAGTAAGTTGTTGCAGGCGTCACGAAGGGGTACGGGAGGCTGCTTATCAAAGAGTTAAAGCAAAATTTAATTGTAGCGACTATTATCACTGGCCCAGCAGCCGGTCAATTAGCTCATATACCGAGGATACCGATGATCCCAACTGATCTGCCAATTCCATTTAAACGGCTACAATTTCCGGTTAAAACATCTTTTGCTTTAACAATTAATAAGTCCCAAGGCCAAACCTTCAAATTAGTAGGGATTGACCTGCGAAAGAATTGTTTTACTCACGGTCAACTGTACGTTGGCCTGTCGCGGGTGGTAGCCCCTGAACATCAATTTATTTTGCTGCCCCAAAATACAACAACGTCAAATATTGTTTAGAGGGAAGCTCTAACTCTATAAATTGAATGGTTTTTGATGTAATTACTCAGAGTACCCACGTTTTGCATGGACAGTGTACTCACGTGATAGGGGTACTCTGAACACCATGTGACAAAGTCACGTGATGTTCAGAAGTATTAGTACCTCTGCCAACCCCTTCGGGGATATTCGGCGTGAATGTTTATGTTATGTTATGTAATTACTCATTATGAAAATAAAAAAATATATCTAAATATAAATACAAAAAAATATAACATACATACATTCATATACTCACGGCTATAAATCCCTAGAAGGGGTAGCCAGAGCTAAGGAATCAGAAATTCCTCAGCCACTTTTGGAAGTTGTGTGGGGAAAAGATGGTGAAATAAAGGTTGTTGGTGATGGGTCTCCAACCGCATCGCCCAAAAATCCCTCAAAAGCCCCAAAACCGTTAGTCGCCTCTTACGTACATCCACCGGAAGAAATGGGGTAGTGCTATTCTAAGCCGACACTACACAGCAAAAAAATATAACATATAGCTTAAAACTTAAAAAAAAAAATAAATAATAATACATGTAATAAAATAAAAAACAAAATGTTAATGATAATTTATGCCCGAGCGAAGCCGGGACGGGCTGCTAGTCAGTGATATTTGTTGGACAATCAAAATATATTATCTGTACTCTACCACAGATTACACTCTACGCAGGTTTGCCATTTTTATAGCATGATTTTTGCTTACAGACAGCTGAATAGTGGAATACAGTTAATATATGTGATTTTTTTAAAATAAGGTTTTATATAATGAATCAATAAAATAAGATTTTAATGAGTAGGTGTCGTTGTTGATATTAAACTAATTTACAGTTCTAGAAGTACCTATTAAAATATTGGCTGCTTTTACTCACCGTTTCTGCGTCACTTTCTTCCGTAGCCAGTGTAACACCAATTTTAAGGTGTTGTTCAGCATTTTCCATCTCTCGTTCAAATTCTTCAGCTTCTTCATCGTGTTGCGGCGAATCTTGCAATTCTTCTATTCCTAACTCCGAGCTCATTGGACATGGCATCTTCAAAGGCCGAAAATTCAATCTGGATTTTCCTGAATAGAGCATCAATATGATTAAGAACATGTTATGAGGTCTACTCCTTTATATTTTCTTTATATAATAAAATGAATTGTCATTTTTGGAAGTTAGTTGGTAAGACTTTAAAATAAAGGATAATTTGTAATAGGATGCTGGCCACATCACCAAGAATCGATTCATAACTCCAAAGCCCTAATTAAGCCACCACCATAAAACGATGTAGTCAACCTACCTTTTCTATCCAGAATGCCTTTTTGAACATCCTTCATTGCTTCTCTAGCATTTCGAAATGTTTGCGCTGTGATGGGTCGCACAGCAACTTTTTGTAATCCACTGCCGGGAAGCAGAGACGCAGTTACCCGTTTAGGTTCACTCCATTCCGGATGACTGCTGTATGTACCGAATATCGTGTCTTCTTGATCAGGATCCATATCTATAAAGTATTCTTGGAGCTGTTCGAAATTGTCCAAGTCTGAATCTTCACTTCGGGAACCCTGGCTTGAAGAACCGTAGAAGAAATCCGAGTTACGTCTCGTGTCAACTGGTTTGGGCTCTGGTGTCGAAAAACTTCGAGCCATAAATCCTCTTTCACTTTGTTTTTGTTGACGAGATTGGTTTACATTGTCCCGGGGCTGAACTGGAGAAGAAAAGCTTCTTGGAAGATCATTGGCTTTCGTTTTAGTGTTGCTTTCTTCCATTTTCTTCTGTTGCTGTTGTTGCTGGTTTGTACGATTTGCTATGAGACTTCTACCACGACAATCGCTTTGAACTGGCGTTACATTTGATTTTCGACGCATTTTTTCTTGAGTGCTTGACGTTACAAGAACTTCTTTCCAAGAAGGCTCATTACTCAGTGATATTGATTGTATAGACTTCTGCAAGTAACTTTAACTTGTGCTTTATGCGTGTCGGTGTTCAACAGTTCCAATTACCGTATCATATATCAAGGCTAACATTAGATCACATATCACATTAAATCACAAGTGTACACTAACAACTAGCCTTTGCTTCTAAACGATTGGTTACGACTGAAGCTGGACGATTTAAATACTTTTAATTTGAATTTGCACATTCAGCAATGAAATAAAATAGTTGCTTACTAAGATAACTGTATTTAAAGAAAAACACTGTAATATTTTAAATATATATCAAGACTAGTTAAGTTACTTCACAGTCAACTCATCAAACTTTATATTGCGAAACACAAAACGCGGTAAACCAGTTACACGAAAAGTCAGAGCTTATAGTGGTGGAGGCTGTATAGCGCGTCAAAGTCAACTGACTTTAACCGGCAACTTTACCCATTCACAAGAAGCAACGTTCAAAATGCAGAGGCGGATCACTTTCTCTTTACCAGCCTTGCAACTTTACATATGAACCAACCAACTAATGATACCGGCTAAGTAACAGTTTGTTTTTTGGGCAAAGGTAATGAAAGACAACCTACGTGTCTGTGTGGGCTAGAGACGCTTGAGTATTTTTATAAGTTTTGTAAGTTATATAATCAAATGAACTTAATGAATGAAGTACTTATAGTAATACACTGAAGAGTAATAGTTTTGTCTGTTTTGTAAAATGTAGCCATATGGGAAAATTTCACGACATAAATATATTTGTTTAATACTAAGCTTGAGGGTACTAGAGAACACAGGAAACATCTAAAAATTTTCATTATCATAACAGCCCTGAGCAGCTGGAATCTACCCTGCATATGGTCCTTTGGATATTTTTATATGGTGATCTAGACCACCACGCTGGTCATGTGCAGGTTGGCAGACGGCAGACCAAAGGCTGTGGTTGAAGCCAGGTCCCCGTTTAGTAAGTATACAAGTTCAAAATTGGTGGCACATGAAATAATTATTTTACCGAACAGAATCATGCTACTAATAAATAATGAGGTTTTCATGAACAAAACATTCTTAGATTATTGCTAGCTCAAAGATTCAAGATTTACACCGGATAATTAACATTTTGATGTTGTTTTTTAGTATTAACGGGTTTTACTATTAAATATGTATTTTAATAACAGTAGAGATTCTGGAAAAACTTGTGATGTTAACAGTGTAATACACAGAATAACAATGAAACATGTTTTGGGAAATTCCAGATTCTCATCAATTTTTATACAAGTGTAGTGTTGACTCACTATAGCACTACCACATAGCTTGTTGTGGGTGCCACACGAGGTCACTAAGGGTTACGGGGATCACAAGTGATCATTAGCGATGTGGTTGGAAGTAAACTCATAGTCATCTTTACTTTACATTCTTCTCCCCATTTAAGTTCTAAAACGACTGAGGAATTCATCGTTCCGAAACAGTTGTTACCCCTTTTTGAAATTTACATACATACATACATATACTCACGGCTGTAAATCCCTAGAAGGGGTAGCCAAGGCTAAGGAACTAGAAGTTCCTCAGCCACTTTTGGAAAGTTGAGTGGGGAAAAGATGGCAAAATAAAGTTTATTGGTGATGGGTCTCCAACCGCATCGCCCGAAATCCCTTAAAATGCCCAATACCGTTCGTCGCCTCTTACGTACACCCACCGGAAGAAATGGGGTAGTGTTATTGAAATTTGTAGCCGTGAATATAGGTAGGCATAGGCATATAGGTAAAATCACAAAAGGCTTATGTTTTGTATATCAATAGAATACTGGCAAAGTTAGCTACGAATACTTTTGACATCATGTGACTTTTTATCACATGGTATGCTGAGTACCCAGTTTTTGTCTGGGCAACGTGTTCATGTAAAAGGGGGCAAGCGTAAAGCCACTTTATACGAACATACTAACATATGTATGATTAAGCATCGGCCATGTTGGTTTCCGTAAGATATTTTCCCTCACCGTTATAAAGCTTGATAAGTAAACTACAATTACGATTTCATATTATTATTTATAAAAAACACATTGTTGTCGGCACTATTCAGGATTTCAATTCATGTGTAATGAGTTAAGAACCTCAACATAAGAGGCAGGGCTTTTTCCCTCTAACTTATCAAGGCGTCATACGCAAAAACTACAAAACTTATCATAAAAATCAAATATCTCTGTTGCATAATTGACATTGAAAGAGAGCGTAGGGCTCTAGCAGTTCGTGGTAATATGCTGGCCCGTAGGTTTGCCCGCTGTACTGATCTTGTTAAGATTACGCTTTTCAAAGCGTACTGTCAGGGAATGTACACGGGCAGCCTGTGGTCTGCGTATGCCAAAAGATCGCTGGAGACCCTACGTGTCCAGTACAACAATATTTTCAGAATGATGTTGGGACTCCCTCGTTGGTGTAGCGCATCCTCAATGTTCGCAGAGGCTCATACTGATGGTTTTCACGCCGTCATCAGAAAAAAGGTCGCGTCACTGGTCAGGAGGGTGAGAGAGAGTCACAATAGCATTCTGAAAATAGTGGCCGAAGACATGTGCGCACCCGTGCTGAGGCAATTCGTTAGGGTTATGGTTGGATAAGTCCCGTGGCTTGTTTCGGCCTGGCTCGGGCGGAGTGCACCAGCATCATGTGATTTATTTTTATTTATTTTTTGTGATTTCAACTAATATTAGCTATTAAGTATTTTATTTGTAAGTCTTACTAACCACAATATGGATCTTTTATGTTATCCAATAAAGAAATTTTTTATTTTATTTATTTTATAATATAAAATTTTCTACATACATGCATACATACACCAGGACTATCAATCACAAAGAGGGTGGCCAGAACTACATAATTAGAATTCGTTCTAGCACTTTTGGAAGATGTGTGAGTAAAATATTGTAAAATTAAGGTTATTTTGGAATGAGTCCCACCCTAGCCACATCGCCCAATAGTCACTTAAAATGTCCTTTAGCTGTTTTTTACAACATCTACGGGAAGAAATAGGTTAGCGTCATTCTAAGCCGACATTACACAGTAGTACTACCTTTTTAGTTTTATTTTTACACAATGAATCGTGGCAATTGATAAGACTAGAAAATTTCACATGTATAATACCGTAATTATGTTCGTTACCCATTTATAAGCACAGGAACCAGAACCAGCTTGATTAACTGTCAATCAGAACTTTTACTGACTAGGTAGTTATTAAGACAGTAACAGCACCATTTACCATGTTTAAATATATCACCCACAAACTAGTAATTTAGGAGCAAAATGTCTGTATCTATTATTATATAATCGATACAGATATTCTGCTACCTTATTAGGTTAGTTTTTAAGAGGTTATAATTTAAAAAATAACTCATCATTCACACAGTTTTATTTTATCAACATTAAAGTAATTTAAATTCGCATTAAAGACAGTTCAGTTTTCCTTTATGGCTACATTGATAAGCTTAATTAGTACAAATGAGTGACATACGTTGTATAAAATGATTTTTTTTAAAGAATTCAGTTACAGTTAAACAAAACCCTGAACCAAAAACAGTAAAACAATGAACAAGTTGAATATTTTGTTGGTTATTTGTGCGACGATGCTAGCTTTGACGGTACGAAATTATTTTGCTCGTGTTTATTATTAATTTATTACTGTTTATAACGGTGATGCAGAAAATCGTGAGGAAATCCACAAGGCTGATTTGTACTTAGTAATATGGCAGTGTATTCGTGCCAAGCGGCTTTAGGCCTGCTCCCTATCATGTGAGTACATGGTCCAACTAAATGTGGGTACTCTGACCAACAGGTGACAATGTGATGTTCAGAAGTATTAGTACCTCAGCCAACCCATTCGGGTTAATACAGCTTGAACGCTTAAGCTTGTGTCTTTGTTTATTATTATTTGCTTTGAAGAGTTTTTCTTAGTTTTAGTGTGTAGTTTCAGCTAAGAACAACACTAAGCTATTTAATTCCGTGGGGTGTAGTACGATGCAATTGGAGACCCATCACCAACGATACTTTTCTTCTAACACTTCTCCCCTATCAATTTCCAAACCTGGCTGGGGAGCTTCCAGCTCTGAAGTTTTGACTACCCTTTTTTGGGATTTATAGCCGTGAGTATATTTATGTGTGCATGTATTTTATTAAATGAGTTTAAGTTAACTACGTAGTAAACTGAATCCTATTAATGCTTAATAATTACTACTTCAATTTGTTTATACAACTTACCATTTATTATTGGTTTACCTTACCATCCAATGGTTGGCTGGAAGAGATCGTTTTAAGAGATAATAGCACCTTTTATGCTTCTAAGGATTAAGAAAATAAGCTGGACGGAAATGATTACCGATGAAAAAGTACTAGAAAGATTGTTCCCCACTCAACTTCCAAAAGTGGCTAAAGAATTTCTGATTCCAAAGCTCTGGCTACCCCGATTAGGGATTTATAGCCGTGAGTATATGAATGTATGTAAAGATTAAAGTAAAAGAGACAGCTGATGAGAATTAATGAAGACAGACGAGGCACAATGATGGGTCACTTATCAAGTACTTACGCAACGAATTTTTAAGAAACATCATTGAGGGAGAGATAGAAGGAAAGCGAGGAAGGGGAAGGCGAAGAAGAACATATATAGATTAAAGAAAAGGTGGACATCGTGTCTTACCAAGAGATCAAGGATCTAGCATTGAATAGATATGACTGGAGAGTGTTACGCCGACAAGAGCGTCGCTCTTAAGTTTATGTTGACGTTACTCCTAATCAAGAATATTATATCACATAGCATAGATCATCTTGTATTCGTCACGAATTTATAATGTTTGTATAAAATGTATGTTTTGTTACAAGTCTGTTTTCTCTATGTTGTCTTTTTCGACCTTTTGAACGACCTTCATCTATTAGAAGTTAAAAATTGTTTTGTATTGTTGTTTTTAAGATATTGATCATTTTCTGTACAGTTAGCGGCCCCGGCTGGTGACCAAACTCAGCAGAGTAATGCTGCCATATCTACCATACCTGGATGTAAGTTTCTTAATATAAGCATATTATGAAGACCAAAACTACAATAAATCTATAACCAGATCCTTCCATATCTCTAAAATATTAGAAAAAGAAACAGTTACACAAATTTCTTACATACACATACATATACTCACGGCTATAAATCACTAGAGGTGGTAGCCAGAGCTTCGGAATAAATACTTATTTTTGGAAAAAGAAGCCACTTATGGAAGTTGAGTGGCGAAACGATTTTAAAATAAAGGTTCTTGGTAATAGGTCCTAAACCGCATTGCCCAAAAATTTACTTTAAAAGCCCCAAAACCTTCAGGCACCTCTTACGAACACTCACAGGAAGAAATGCTAGTGTTATTATTACACACCTATTATTATAACTTAGTTAATTTTTCCTATAAGGTGACAATACGTCGTTGACCCATATTACTTATTATTATGTTCTGAATATTATTTACATACATACATATTATCACGGTTATAAATTCCTAAATGAATTCGAAAATCCTCAGCTATTTTGAAAGATGAGTGAGGAAAAGATTTTAAAGAAAAAATGGTTGATTATGGTTCTACAGACAAATCACCCAACAATAACTTAAACGTCCCAATACCCTAAGTCACCTATTACGGTCCCCGGAAAGCAAAGGATTAGTGTTATTCTGTACCGCTACTATAACACTATATATTTAGATCTTTACCGTGGAAAAGGCGGGACACGTGGCATGCTACTATAAGCTGATACAACATACATACATATACACACGCCGTTAGTTCCCATTAGGGTAGACAGAGACGTTTGATCGCCACTTTGCACGATCCTGGCAGTTACTACATACTTCACTTTATATAGGGAATTAAATAAGTTGGGTGATTATAAGAGGCGGCTAAGGGCATCGGGGTTTTAAATGTATGTAAATTCGTTGAAATCGTATATTTGCGCTATCCAATTTTTATGATAACTTATTTATTTCTCTAATATTATCAGAAAATTAAATAGGAAAACGTTTGATTTTCTGTAATATACTAATATTAATAAGTATCTTCGCTTCATTCCGCCAAGTTATCTTAACTTAGCGGAATTAAGCGAAGAAACTTATTAATATTAGTATTGCTATGGATTTCCGCAAAGTAACGCTTGATTCAATCCAATATTTCTATAACTGATCTAATAAAATCAAGTATAGGACTTGTACTAATTGTACTGGTAATAATCTCTTTTCGTTTATTTCGCAGTTGACCTATCGCAGTTATCGCAGATAACGAAGGCATTCGAAGCTGTCGGAATACCAATACCAAAGGACTTTGATATCACCAGTTTGAGTGCACCCGTCATCACACAGATCATCACTCAAATACAACAAGCTGGCAAAGGCATTGGCGCTGGTGCGGAGTCTGGGAAAGTTGTATAAACTTAACATTGAAATGTTATAAAAAATTAATTACTATGTTTAATCAAAATATATTTCTAAAGGAAAAAATATTACTCCTTTTTCTTTTAATATGAATCGTGCAAAATACTTTCTCATAGTTCCAAATAGTACTTATAAAGGTATGATTTTGGGAAGGACCCTTGTGTTCCTTGTGATGGTGATGACAGTAGGTTGATTCTATGTATGTTTATAGTAAAACACTATATTCGACACAAAGAGTAGTGGTAGACGATTTTACACAGCGCACGTCACTTTCTCCCTTATACTTACACTGTTTATGGGTTGTTTATATTTATTAGCCGTAAATTTGGCATAAGTATAACATACAACTAGTCTACCATAGAGGACGTGTTAGCTCAATGGGTAGAACACCGGTCAACGTGCAAGCGACTAGTGTTCAAATCCCGGGTCGGGCCTACACCAATTTGTCTTTTCTAAAGAAATATGTGTGGTTAACTTATCATGATTGTTAACGGCGAGAATTAAACATTTTCACATTTTTACCACGTTAAAAGGCTTGTTTTTCGAAGAGCGATTATTAGAATAATGTGTCATCACTTATTTTTATCATCATCAGATCACTTATCACTGCTTGTGTATGTAAGGATGTATGAATAAAAACCTGAAACCAATCTTTCGTACATGCACTTTACCTTTTGCACTTCATAAGCCTACCTTTTTGAGCAGATGCTTTATTTGATGTACATATTTTCTTCATGATTTTCTTCTGCTGAAATTACCATTACATTGTTTCTATTACTATTCAACTCTTTCATCCATCGTCTCTATATGCTCAAACCAATACTCGGGACATTTCCCTCTGTCTGAAAATACATGGATTCAAAAGACGCTCATGCAATAATAATCCTGACCTACATTTCTTCCACCGGTGATGAATGCTTGATAGTCAGCGTAAAATAGGGATTTATTGTTTTGTCTGCCTTTTCTCAGGCCATAATCATAATAATACGAGTATTTTAAAAAGATAGCTGTGTCATATAATATCACTAACTCATTTCTTCCCGCGGACGTCCTAAAGGTTGACTCAGGGTATTGGGGCTTATTAAGTGAGTGTTGGGCGATACTGCTGTGTAGTGTCGGCTTAGAATAGCACTATCCCATTTCTTCCGGTGGGTGTACGTAAGAGGTACTACTAACGGTATTGGGCCTATTTAAGGGATTTTTGGGCGATGCGGTTTTATACCCATCACCAACAACCTTTATTTTACCATCTTTTCCCCACACAACGTTTGGCTGAGGAATTTCTAATTCTACCCCCCCTACCCTACCCCTGTTACCGCGAGTTACGCACTAACAAACAACCTCACATCACATGCAAATAAGGACTACAATTACTCACCTGGCAGCGGGCAGCTGATGTGACACTCTACGACGTCATAGCTACGTCACGACCCCTACCCCGGCTTTGGACCTCCAGACAGCTTCGCACTACCGCGACAGCAACATACAATATTGTTATTCTTTTTGTATAATTACCTGAACTAACTTTCTATATAAAAGATTTGTGATTGTACTATCCGAGTTCTTCCTTTGGAGACCTAAGAGGCGGAGTACCCTACAACCCCTTCTAGGGATTTATAGCCGTGAGTATATGTATGTATGTTGGGCGATGTGGTTGGAACCCATCACTATTAACCTTTGTTTACGATCCTTTCCCCAATTATATATTACCCAGTTATTACTTTTTTGAGGAAAGTATATAATGAGTATGTGCCAAAAACGTAGCCGTATGAAATTTGAATAATAAAAGGACAGGTTTGAAAATATTTATGTAAATGAAACTCGAAGAGTTTGATAACATAATGCGAAATCGGGATTCATTGTCTCTAGCTACCCCCGTGGGTACTAATAGTGTGAGTATATTTTGTACACTTTGGGCAGCCGTGTTTCTCTGTCGCTCTCTGTCGTAGATCGTAACAGTTTCATGGATGCAATTGGCATTCATCGATTTATTAGAACGCCATAGAAAGCAGACTTCAGATCCGGAAGACAAATAATCAAGAATAGCCATTCATCAAGCAATCAAGAGTTATTCAATTCAGTTATCTCAGTTAAACACGAATGCCTGACCTCTATTGACAAAGGAGAGAACTATTTCATGTTAGTTTTACTTACTCTGTGCAAGTGTTTTTAATGTAGACTCGCGGCACTAGATGTCGCTATTATCAACAGTCATTTTTTTTTTGTTAATTTAGAATGATTCTGAATTCTGAGTTCTAATTCTAATAGTAACTGAGTTCTAGTAACGTGAGTATGTATCTATGTATGCAAACCTGTGTAATGGTACAAAACATAGGGGTATAAAAACCGAATCTAAATGTTTGAATATAATAGTTAGCAGTGATGAATGAAAATAAGTACTCTGAAATTAAGTTCAGTGATTTATGCTAAATACTTATTGTGGTACTCAAATAATATAAAACCTTATAAATAGCCAGTTGTAATGGAAATTTGTATATGCTTATATCTAGCAGTAGACTTCTATTATAGGCTGATGATGATGATGATAATGATACCTAATTTAAATATAAAGCAAAGAAAAAAGTAGATTAATCGCAATTTCACGCAAAGAAAAGCGATTCCGACATAAATTGAAATCGAAATCCAACAAATAAATAATGATGAATACTAATCTTATCCAAAACAATATTTACGCCCGATTTCTGAATTGAGTCTTCCAGCTGAGAGCGACTAAAGTATCGTTTTGTCTCATTCATAGACAGAACGATACTTAAGTTGTTCTCAGCTGGAATACTCAATTCGGAAATCGGGCGATAGAGGGACTAATTATTGTAGAATAATTCTTAACATATTACTTAATTACCAAAAGAAATCTTAAGAGGGATGCGATTAACTCTGGTCTTTTTTAGTCCATTTCTGTTTGAACTCCTCGTAAGTAATGTAAACTTATTATGATGGCCGAAGACCATCAATTTTATAAATGAGATAATCAGAACCCAGATCTAAGCTCGCCTCACTCATTTTAGCATTACCTTCGACATTGGGTCTATAAATATCTTCCCTTCATATTTTGTTTAAATTATAAATTTCAACTAATATCAATGTAACTCTATACAGACGTAATTCTTATGCTGTGACCGTATTTCAATTCCTAAATATGTCATTTTTAAAACGCTTCGCTCAGCTCTGGATTTGAATATATGTACAACCCTAACTTAATTTATTACATTACAAGGGTTGCACTTATAATGCAGTGATAAAGATTTCGATCAGTTGTAAGTGCGCAAAAAACAGTCGTACAAATCCTCTCTCTCTCTTCTTTATAGAATCCATTTCAGCTGTAATTTACTAACGTTGCATACTTGAATAATAATTTTCTGTGATTTTTTATACTTTGTTTTACACATAGTCACTTATCTTCATACTACCATATTATAAAATAGCAAAATGCCTAAATAACCTAACAGAAATTCTCAAAAATTCGACGTAATACGAACAATATCGCATGTGTACCGCACCGGTGTAAGTCCCATAACCGAAGTTAAGCAACGTCCGGAGCGTTTAGTACTTGGCTGCGCTAGTCATTGAGTTCTTGGACATACTTTACTACAATCGTGGATCATACTAGGCACATAAGCTGCTGCATGCTGATGAACCATCCTTACTTTTAAGCTTGACAGTTATTAAGTAATATCGACAAAAAGAGCCAAAGAATAATCTCATTTTAAAAATTAAAATAAATATCTATAACCCTCTACCAAAAATATTTTTGACTTTAAACGACTTGAGTGAAAAAAGAATAAGGATAGGAAAAAAATAAAATTATCTATACCCAAAAAGAACTCTACCTTTTTCCAACTTAGGGGTTGCTCCTGCCCCTATGACCCGTCCGATTTTGCCTAGTTGTTTTGTGTGTCGGGCAGATGAAGGCCGCCAAGCGGATACCTAACCTATATCCGATATAGCGGAGAAGGGAGTCCGAGCCAGTGATCAAGCGGGAGGCTTATGTCATATAGCGCTGCGCTCCTGACTCTCGGGAGGCCTAGGTACGGCATAATAAAATCAAACTAATAAGACAGGCGGGAATCGAACCCGCGACCTCGGGTATACGCCCCCGTCGTTTATTTATTCTTTATTTATTAGTTATAATCCCCACATGAGGTTTTCATGAACAAAAAGATTTAAATTATAAGATAAATAGCTCTGGCTACCCCTTCAAGGGATTTATAGCCGTGAGTATATGTATGTATGTATGTATAAATCTTGTTTTTATATCAAAAGAAAGCTTCTTGCTTCATTTCAAATTCATTAGCCGCTATGTTTATTATGGAGATAATAAACATAGTGGGTATGAAGTAGGCCGGCTGTACCATGACCATATTGGTACATATATACATATACTCACGGCCATCAATCCCAAAAAGGGATAGCCAGAGCTTCAGAGTTAGAAATTCCTCAGCCACTTTTGGAAGTTTATAGGGAACAAGATGGTAAAATGAAGTATCGTTGGTCATGGGTTTCCGACCTCATCGCCAAAAACCATATAAAAAAACCCATACTCTTAGGGCCAGCGCTGACTGCCGGCATGGCATTGCAAAGGATTTTGGTACAGATATAGCATTTTTAATCTTATTACCATGAGTATAGAATTCATTTTACTTCATTTTGACACAACGATGCCGACGTTCTGTCCTACCGCGGCCTCTCTCGGCATCGTTGTGTCAAAATGAATTCTATACGCATGGCAATAAGATTAAATCCTTTGCCATGCCATGCCGGCAGTCAGCGCCGGCCCTTAGTTGCCTCTTACGACACCCGTAGGTAGAAAGGGGTAGTTATATTTTGAGCTCCCACTAAACGGCAAACCATGTTTGTATCAAAACATAACTGAATTTCTTTTTGAATTGTTTTCTTCTTTTGTTCTTTTAGAACCCTTTTCACGAGTCTTTGTGTCTCAGAAATAAATGATTCCGATACTCTCTTTACCACTTTTAGGAAATTATAGTAGCATTTACTACATTTCGCACCGCATCGCACTCGAATCGCAAACTAGTTAATTATAAATCTAGAACATACGAAGTGCGTCAGGGAAATCGTTTGATAATAATCCAAACAGGGCCAAGTTACATATGGAACCTTGACTGCCATCTTTTACCGCCTATTTTTCGCAATAAAACAGGATATCGCAACAAATAGTGTCGGTGATTATTGCTTTCCGAAGATCCGTTCATTCAATGTTGTTAAAATACTAACATAGAAAGAGTTCGCGACCTTTGTATGAAAATATAATTGGACACGCATCCAATGCGGTTGTTCTATTCAATGTATGATTAATTATGTCGATAATTGCTGGTCGTGAATCAATTGTTGTTGTATAGGTATTTATTGAAAGCATAAATATATGTTTTATAGCGTTAACATAATGATAGGACATAGATAGAATATCGTCAAAATCGCCAAATGCGTGTCGGCTCGTCCGTGAAGGGTTTCGTATTAGCATGAATAAGTAAGCGAAGAGATAGATCAATGGTAGCATGGATTTTTTGAGCAAACTCGATTTGTTGACATTATTTTACATACATACATATACTTACGGCTATAAATCCCAAAAAGGCGTAGGTAGCCAAAGCTTCAGACCTGGAAACTCGTCAGCCACATTTGGAAGTTGATAGGGGACAAGATGGTAGAAAAAATGTATCGTTGATTTCTGTTTCATCATTTGAAGTAGTTTACAGTTTACGTCTTCCTATTATTGTTTTACCCCTTTCAGGAAGAAATTTGTATAACTAACACACATAGTTAATTTTAAACTTAATCGAAAACCAACATACCACTTTTTATATTGCCAAGTCTAGAATTAAAAGCGACATGATAGTCCAGTGGGTAGAACACCCGCCCGAAAAACAGAAGGGCGTGAGTTCCAATCCTGGGACGGGCCTACACCAATTTGTCTTTTCTAAAGTCATATGTGTGGTTAATTTATCATGGTTGCTAACGGTGAGGGAAAACATCGTGAGGAAACCCACATGGCTGAGTTGTACTTTGTCATGTGACAGTGTATTCGTACAAAACGGCGATAGGCCTGCTCCCTATCACGTGAGTACACTGTCTAAGCAAAACGTGGGTACCTTCTCTGGAAACTAGATGGCGCTTGCCATGTGAGTTCAGGAGTATTGGTACCTCTGCCAACCCCTTCGGGGATAAACGGCGTGAACGTTTATTTTATGTTATGTAGAATTAAAGAGAAAAATACATATAAACTTTAAATCCTATACCAAATTACAAATACGAGTATGCAACGTCTCGTATATAAGAACGGAAATGAGAACATTTTCACACAGACTTTACCTCCCTATTTTACCCTTTGGACAAAATTAGTCTACTTCCGCTACACAAGTTATCGAAAAATGTTTTTACACGTAAATCTTAAACTTCTATATCCAGAATTTAAAAAGTTATATATTAACTTCACACCCCTATTTTATCCCTTCAGGGTTGGAATTTCTGAAAATTTTATTCTTATTGCTTACTTTCATGATAAAAGACACCCTTGGACAAAATTTCCAGTTTCTTGATATAGTTAATCGGTTAATCAGTTTTGCCTTATAGAAATATAGATTAGAATAAACGCAATTACAGATTGTAGCGTCTAGTAGATCTAAAATGATATAATATAATATAAGTTAATCAACCTTTTAAATGTCTATGTTTCCTTCCTTCTTTCAATTTCCCCAAGAATATGCAGGAGTAAGTACTAATTTCTCTCATATCACGTAATGTGTCCTAACATTCAAACTATATTATAGCGAAAATCCCGTCCTCGCCGCTTTCTACAAACCCTATTACATTCCGAAGCAAAAACTGAATAGGCGCAACATACCTAAGGTAGTCTTTGGTCATTTGTGAGTGGTAAAGTTACCATGTTAGTAAGGTAGGTATTCCGTAGTACCAGTTCAGATTGCCACCACCACACCTTACCACAATCTCTTACGATACACCGAGATTTGTTTGTCAGTAAGACAGCGCGCCGAAGCGAACATTGCCGTGTAGAAGTTACGAGTATATATAGTTACTAATAAATCGCGTGTGAGTGATTATTGTTGGGACTATTACCGCATTGGTGAGTTTAACTTCTCGGTTATTTAATATTATATCCTGTAATAGTACATTTAATTATGTAAAAGTGTAATTCAAATCTTTTTGTTCATGAAAACCTCATGTGGGGATTATTACTAATAAATAAAGAATAAATAAAGGAAAGAAAAATTTCGACACAGGCGGGAATCGAACCCGCGACCTCGGGTATAATTTATTTATTAGTAATAGTCCTCACATGAGGTTTTCATGAACAAAAAAAAAGATGTAAATATAACGTGTTTATTTTGTTTAACTTTTTAGTTTACAGCTTAAGACATATGATATTTTTGTGTTCATTTAATATTGATTTCTATCAAGAACTAGTTTACACTTCTTTTTTATTTTATAATAATCTAAAGTTTATTTCTTTTTTTAAATACTTTAATGAGTCTAAACTAAACTCCAATATACAAACGACTACAACCCAAATGCCGAATAAAGCTTCATTATGTCGTTTTATTAGAACCAATACATAAGTACAACCCCTTTAAATCAAGATGAAATTTTTCACTAAATCGGGCTAAAAACTCTATTTGAAAGTGATATGATCCGCAAAAAAAATTCCACCCTGTAATTGAGTCTTTATATTTCTTTATTAGAACCAATTCTTATTGAAAATCTCCCTACCTATTGTACAAGATCTTTTAAGTTTCAGGGTATATAGAATGGTATTGTATTAAGATTATAATTGGACTTATAGAATACATTTAGTATAGATTTTACCACTTCCATGGCCTAGATGGTAGGTGACAAACTTATGAGGCCAGAACTCGCAGGTTCGAATCCCGTTAAGAGCATTAGCATTATTCTTTATTAGAACCAATTCTTATTGAAAATCTCCCTACCTATTGTACAAGATCTTTTAAGTTTCAGGGTATATAGAATGGTATTGTATTAAGATTATAATTGGACTTATAGAATACATTTAGTATAGATTTTACCACTTCCATGGCCTAGATGGTAGGTGACAAACTTATGAGGCCAGAACTCGCAGGTTCGAATCCCGTTAAGAGCACCTAGTTTTAGCCGGCTAAACCTAGGTGTAGCCGCACTTCGGCTATTAGCCGTAACATATATACTATTTTATGTATCATAGAGTCATTCATTCATATTCGTTTATTGCTACATGTGGTATATATAGGTGGTACAATTTATAGAAGTAGCCGTAATATGAGCCCTGCAAGGGCACTGCAATGCCTTAAAATAATTTACAAAAGAACATTTAAATTTAAACATTAGATAACAAAGATATCTTCTTTTCTTTTTTAAACATATTGTATTAGCTTAAATAACTAGAGTTAGGGCCAGTTTTTTGATCCGTGGTTAACTCAACAATTTGTTAAATATCGTAACTATTAGTTAAATATCAGCAAAACACATTTTTTGACCCGTGGTTAGAGTAACTAATGTCAAATATCGAACCAAAATGGATTTACGATTTGACTACTGGTTATTCATTTAACTATAGTCAATGTGACAAATGGTTATATTTTTAACTAAGGATCAAAAAACTGGCCCTTAGTATCCCCTGCCGCAGGTCCTTTCTAGGGGCTAATTTGATCCCTATAATATGTCCGCTTATACTTCTTTATTTATTTCTGTTTGTTGTGTGTGTAGTGGACTTATAGAGTGCACTTTACCGATGTGTATGCTTCTTTAGTTTGTTCGGTTATTGTTTTTTTTCTCTTCTGTGTTCGTAATGAGGATCAATATATTTTCTTCCTTTATGATATTGCATACGAATGCAAAGGGAGTGAGCCAGATACATAAACCGTCACTCATCATCTATCTTCTATTTAATTATTATAATAAAAAAATTGTCAGTTTGTTCGTTGGTCTGTCATAAATATGCTCGGAAATGAGATACTAGATTTTCTGCCTTCAAAATAAACCTACAATCTTCAGAAGGCTTTATAACACCGTCAATTTCGTAAAAGTTGAGCAGTGATAGAATACACTTTTGATATTTGTAAACTAACCGAGCGATTTATACGCATCCAAACGCGTCCAATTATAATCCTAAAAAAAGGGTAATGCGATAAATGGCGCAATGAATAGCCTAATGACCAGTCAATCGGTGTCCGGAAAGGCCCGAATGGCTGTGCATGATGCTGTTCTTGTTCCTACGCTTATGCATGGAAGCGAATGTTGGGTGTGGCAGAAGAAGCATGAGAGCAGAGTGAATGCAGTAGAGATGAGGTCCCACAGAAAAAAATGTAATGTTAAATTATGTGATCGAGTGAGAAACAGTGTTATTCGTGAAAAGTGTGGTGTGAAAGATGATATTGTAAGAAAGATAGAAAAAGGAATGTTGAGATGGTTTGGGCACATAGAGAGGATGGATGATAGAAAATTGGTAAAAGGGATCAATAGAGCTAGTGTGGGTGGTAATATTAGTAGAGGACGACCACGGAGAACACACTTCGACCAAATTGAGTGTGTGCTTAAAAAGGCAGGCGTCCGAAGTATGAAGAATAAAAGAGCATGTATGAAAAGATTGATGGATGTAAACGAAGGTAGAGAGGTTTGTCAGGATCGTACGAAGTGGCGATCGATAGTCTCTGCCTACCCCAATGGGAACTAATGGCGTGAGTATATGTATGTAAATTCCTTGATAAAAAACCTTGTATCTTTTCATATTCTTTTCTTATATGAGAAAAGGCTCAGTCTTAAAGTAATAAAGTAAAACATTAATCAAATCTTATTCTCTGGAACTATTTTCTCTTAGATTCCATTAGAATAATCTAACAAATTATGATCGAATATGCGTGAGGAAACCAAATTCTTTTCTAATTTCGGACAATTTTCGCATAGTTATGTACATTTATATCAAGATAGAAACATTCAAAACAAAATCACTAGACAATTCACATATTAACAGCAATAACCGAAATTATGTCGAAAGTCTATCAGTATTGATATTCCTACTTTACTTTCGAGTAGTTTCGTAATCGTAGGCAATAATAGTTGATTTTTAAAATTCGGCTGTGTTGTAAAGCAAATATTTCAATAGACTGTCGAACCGATGGTATTGACTGCAATGTTGACAGAACAATTGATGATGATTACGTCTTCTTAACAACTATTTGCACATTTTCACTTTTTTTTGTAAAACAGTCGGTCCCGACTTTACTCGTTTGGTGATTTAACTATTTTTGAAATACTATTGCCATATAATAGACAAGATATAAGGCAAATTGATCAAATTATTCTCAGGCTAGAGTTAAAAGAGTCAATTGGAACAACTTTAGAATATGACTAGCATCGCAAGGACAATGTAGTTTTTAAAATTTCTAAGATTTGTTTAATAGTAATATTATCCTCACCTTCTCAAAATTAGCGTGACGGGAAATAGCCTTATAGAGTAAGATCCCGGTGGCCCCAGACGTTACTTATTTTCTCATAAGAAATATAAATGGGATAAAGTAGTGTTAGTAGGTACTTTGAGTGTGTGCATACCTGCTACCTTGGGTCGACGGCCAATTCATAGGTACCAGGTGCTAAAGGTAGATAAATACAGTGCTGATTTTTCTTAAATTCTCAATGCTGATTTTTACATATGTTTTAGATATTGTTGTTAAAAATTAATAATCATTATTGCCAGACACTTTCCATCGGCGCTTACCCTTACCAGACGCTTTAAAGCTTTAAAAAAAATAACATATTCTTACTTACAATCTCACTCTTAATTTTTATGTATGATCCTTGGGAAACTATTTGAACACCCCTGGTCAGCAGCCAGACCAATTGGAGGGGTCAAACATCCCCCCAGACACACATAAAGTGTCGCTATGTGTATAAGCGCGAGGTCATTATTTGTACGCTTGAGTGTGAGAGAGATATCTATTTATGGGATATCTTTCTTATACTTAGGCTACTATACGTGTTCTATCTTTGGTGGATAGACGGTGTAAATTAAATGCTTACAATGCTTTACAAATTAATATATTTTAAAAGGTTGTTAATGGTACAACGGTCGTAGTTTAAGTGACATGAGTAGACAGATTTGTATATAGTATCTTTAAGCGCCTGACGTACGGGTGACGGCAATTGTTTTCTTGATTGTATTCTTGCGTAATATTTTGTTCAGGCGTTAAGTCTGAACAAGAGATTGTAAGTAAGAATGTGTTATTTTTTTTGAAGCTTTAAAGCGTCTGGTAAGGGTAAGCGCCGATGGAAAGTGTCTGGCAATAATGATTATTAATTTTTAACAACAATATCTAAAACATATGTAAAAATCAGCACTGAGAATTTAAGAAAAATCAGCACTGAATTTATCTACCTTTAGCACCTGGTACCTATGAATTGGCCGTCGACCCAAGGTAGCAGGTATGCACACACTCAAAGTACGTACTAACACTACTTTATCCCATTTATATTTCTTATGAGAAAATAAGTAACGTCTGGGGGCACCGGGATCTTGGACTATTAGTTTGTCTTAAGGTTGTAGGTTTTAATAAAAGACCAACAAACACAAACCAATATTTCCCTTATAATATGTAAAGATATGGATTGTATATATTACATAAACGTAAACGTTCACGCCGTTTATCCCCGAAGGGGTTGGCAGAGGTACCAATACTCCTGAACTCACATGGCAAGCGCCATCTAGTTTCCAGAGAAGGTACCCACGTTTTGCTTAGACAGTGTACTCACGTGATAGGGGGCAGGCCTATCGCCGTTTTGTACGAATACACTGTCACATGACTTAGTACAACTCAGCCATGTGGGTTTCCTCACGATGTTTTCCCTAACCGTTAGCAACCATGATAAATTAACCACACATATGACTTTAGAAAAGACAAATTGGTGTAGGCCCGTCCCAGGGTTGGAACTCACGCCCTTCTGTTTTTCGGGCGGGTGTTCTATCCACTGGACTATCATGTCGTTATTTAAAAAAAAACGTGTAAAAATTATAATGGCGATGGGGACATACAACCTATTAATCGCGTGTCGCGTGAAGAGGTCTCTTCACTTACTTCTATTTTCTTTCTTCATCTTTAAAACACACATACACCCAGTTTAGCATGATAGAGTCACACTAAGCTGTAATCTAAATAATTATAGCTTAGTTTGCAAAAGACGAACTTTAAAATCATGCATGAACTTTAGGTTTATGGCACCTGACATTTTCAACATTCCTTAAAGGTTTGAATCTACTATAGGGTATTTCCATTGTAACGGGTGCGACACTGATACTGCGTTTTTATCAGTTAAATAAATGTTTGTTTCGATATATCAAATTACGTTTATCAACAAAAATTGTAAGAAAATAATTGTATTTAACTCAAACAAGATCTGTATAGAAACTTGTAATTTAGATCTAGCACAACGTCATGAATCGCGTAACGGGTGCGACAAGGCGCTGATAACATCAAATTCAAATTCAAATTCATGATCTCGCTAATATTTGCGAAGGCAGCGCCTCCGACGGCAGAGAGAGGTATTAAAAGGTCATTCACCCAGCTACCCAGTGGCGCGGCGCGGCGGCGCGGTGGCGTAAAGGCTGGTTTACACAGTGCGAGCTGCTGCCTGGCAAGTAGACAGCTATTCGGTTTGTCTACTCGTACGCCAGTAGCTCGGCTCGCCTTTGCTGTCTACACAACACCCAGTCCCAGTCCGAGTCGAGTCGCGATGTCCACGGGGTTCCACTCACAACTGTCCGGCTGGCACTGGCGAGCTACTGCCGAACGCGTCCAAACGATGCGAGCGACGGCCGAGCCGCGGTCACGGGCAAGTTGCTGCCGGGCGAGCAGGCGAGTGAAAACAAAAAATGTTGAAGTAACTCGGATGCGAGCTACTGACCAACTCGCACGTACGAGTTACTCGTAAGTTACGTCCAAACAGTGCAAGTTACTGCAGTGCAGCTACTCGGAAGGCTGACTCGTACGCTAGCTCGCACTGTGTAAACCAGCCATTATATGTGTATTATATAATATAAAGGCTGGTTTACACAGTGCGAGCTGCTGCCTGGAAAGTAGACAGCTACTCGGTTTGTCTACTCGTCCGCCAGTAGCTCGGCTCGCCTTTGCTGTCTACACAATACCCAGTCCCAGTCCGAGTCGAGTCGCGATGTCCACGGGGTTCCACTCACAACTGTCCGGCTGGCACTGGCGAGCTACTGCCGAACGCGTCCAAACGATGCGAGCGACGGCCGAGCCGCTGTCATAGGCGAGTTGCTGCCGGGCGAGCAGGCGAGTGAAAACAAAAAGTGTTGAAGTAACTCGGATGCGAGCTACTGACCAACTCGCACGTACGAGTTACTCGTAAGTTACGTCCAAACAGTGCGAGTTACTGCAGTGCAGCTACTCGGAAGGCTGACTCGTACGTTAGCTCGCACTGTGTAAACCAGCCATTAAATATATCGTTAGTATCCCATAATACAAGTTTTACTTAGTTTTGGGCTAAATTGATCTGTGTAAAATATTATGTCCGTATATATTTATTTATTTATTACTTTTACTTCGTCGTCGATCTAATTATTTAAACGAAAAATGTTTATTTTCCTATAATATGAATAGTAAGGTCAGCATTAAAAACGAGGATTAAATATATATTTTTTTACAAATTGCACATTTGTGAGTTACTTGATGTTTGTGATATGTTGTAATGCATTTATTAATATTGTTGCGGTGATAATGACAAATAATATTATATGAATAATGACTATTGGATAGATGTTCAAAAGACACGCAATGGATGGGGTGTAAATAGTTAATCATGAAGGATAAATGAACCTGTTTTTAGTGTGTTTTAATAATACAGTAATTAAAAGAGAAACACATACCTAGTCGGCATTGGTTGGTTGGTGTAAAAAGCATACATGAGTTAAGTATCATCATCACTACTATGTTTTTTCCTATACGTACTGTAAGTATGGTAAGTTTTATTCCCTTATTTAGGAAATAAAGGCATTGAACCTATAATACGAACGGAGAAATAATACTCAGAATAAAAGAAAGAAATAGAATAACACCAGTTTATTAACATTTAGACAAACACATCATCATGTCACGGTAATGTGGTCCACCAACTGCGATCCGGATCTTCTATGAACTCCTCGTCTCGGTTCAAGTAATGAAATAGTGGTATTATACTGTAGATATAATTTGGCCCAGGCGCCATGAATAAGACTCCGGGTATCAAATTGTTCGGTAGATAGTTGTCCACAAAACGTATATAATATCCAATGATAATAATCTACCATCACCATAGAATATTACAATTTTACTGGTCTCCAATTTCAATCTCCGGAAATTCAACAAAACATGATAATTGTGCAACGATTTAGTATACTGTACTGTAAAAAATATTATGCATAATAACTTTTAGAAAAATATGGTACAATCACTATTAGAAATCGTAGTATTAAACAGATGAGCAAGTAAATGTAGACATATCTAATTATATTAATATTATGTATCAGACGGAAGTAAAGGAATCAAGGCTGTGGTTGGTGAGGTGGTGGCAACGGTAAGATGACTTTCGATTGATGATGATGATTTCGATGACCTGTAAAATTTTTGATGAAAGAATACACAAATATTTTTAATTGTTAAACTTGAATAGTTATCTCAAATGACTACGTTATTCGAAATGTACGAACATCGTAATAAGTATATTTAAAATCAAACTGAAAATGTAACGGGTGCGACAAGCATTTGTAACGGGTGTGACACAGTATAATTTTGCAAATTTTGTGGTAAAGTAAAAAATTTTATAACCAACATTGCTTTATTAGAAATCACTTCAGGTTATAAAATACAGAAAATTTAGATGAGATTTGGTCTAAAATCCATAATTTCTTCTGATGATTAGGCAAATTTTACACTGAATTTGAAAAAAATGCTTTTATGTCATTACTATTAATTGCTTCCTGAATCCGCATAGATCTCAGAATAACGCTAACGAGTGTCTTGGCGTGGGATATTCAGTCAAGTTACTTCGATTTAAAAAAAAAAGTAAGATCACCTATGATGCAATTTTTAAACAAATTTTGATAGTAAGATTATTAAGAACCCTGGATATGGTATTTGTTTTAGAAAATAACATTTTTTTTTATCACTATGGGTAAGGTTTCGTGGAAATACCCTATTGGTAAAGGAGGATGGGCATTTTGGTCCCCATGCTCAATCAAGTTGAATCATATATCATTCTAAATCCCTGTTAGTGTAGGAAAAAAAAGACTATGAGAGCAATCTTGTCAGAGCTGCCGATTTTGATGTACAGTTTTTTTAAAATCTTGATTTCGTTAATTCGTTTCGTTTTGTGTGAAATTATGATAATTCATATTTCTGGTGTAACTTAGTAATTATGTTTTGCTTAAAACATCTCACTTAACTATTTGCAATAAATCGTCATGATTAAATCGAAAATGTATAAAGAACATGAAACAAACATGACGAACAGTCTTGTCAAAAAAAACTATTAAAGTAATCTTTCTCAAAAACGGCAGCAATTTAGGACAAGCGCTTTAGTTATTTTTATTGTAAAATAACCTTTCCAACGTCATCACTCATCCTGATTGGTGCTGGAACCAGGTGCCATACATTCGTGCCCATCCGCTTTTGGTAGGTACATACATAAATATGTATACTCACGGCTTTAAATTCTAATAAGGTGTAATCAGAGCTTCGGATTAAAAAAATCTTCAAATAAATGTGGGAAATGTATTGTTAATTCATTGAGTAAAGGATCATTGGTGATGGATACCCTAACACATCGCCAAACATTTACATAAAAAGCCCCTAAACCTTAAGTCGCCTCTTACGGCACCCGCGGTAAAAGAAAGGGGTTAGTACTATTCTAAGCCGGCAACACACAGGTAGTCGCATATGTTGTTTAAAATCTTTTGGTGAAAACCCAACATTAAATCAATGCAAAAACCTTTTTAAAATATTAATCGTTTACACACACACCTTAACCTTGACCTTTTATAGAATAAATTAACCAAGCAAGTAAAAAAATCACCACAATTTTATCTTCCTCTATATTTAAACGCAAAAGAAAAAGTTTCAATCCAAATTGTAGAGAAAATTAACAACCAGTGGATAGCTTCAGCTAGCTTCTCGATTTGGAGGTTGCGGGTTCGATCCCCGCTGAGAGCAACATTTATGTGATGATTGTTTCTTAGTCTTGGATGTTATTTACATGTGTATAATATTAAATTGATCGTTGAGTTAGTATCCCATAATCCAAGTTCTACTTAGTTTTGGGGCTCACTTGATTTGTTTATAATATGTCCGTATACTTGTATATTTAAAACGCTTATTATTTCTATTCATTCATTCCTTTCCATACTAATTCGTCCTGGATCTAGCTACTCCTGAAGCTGTAAGAGTAATTGAATTTGAGTCAGCCTACCTAGAAATCAGACGAACATTATTTCTTTGCCATACTTCCTTGAATCGGTCAGTGCCAGGTGCCAAACTAATTGTATCGCCTTCGATCGAAGTGATAAAATATAGCCACTGCTAACCAGCAGTTTGAAAATAAAAAGAACCTAAAACTAATTTGGAATATTCATCATCTTTCAAGAAAAAATCATCTATGATCAGGGAAAAAAATGCCAATCTCACGACAAAGACGGCCAAGTTTAACACATGGTTGTTATTCAGACATATACATACATCTATGTGTCACTTAAAAACTTCTAATCCATGTATCACGTTGTTTAGACGCTAGATAGATATTAAAGGCTTTGGTGTCTTGAGAAGACAAAATGATAGAAACTTGCGTTTGATGATTTAATTACGTCCGATTTCTGAATTGAGTATTCAAGCTGAGAACGACTTAAGTATCGTTTTGTTTCATTCATTTTTTAAGATTTCAATGCGACAGAACGATACTTAAGTTGTTCTCAGCTGGAATACTCAATTCAGAAATCGGGCGTTAGAGTATTTGTTTCCTAGACGTGTGTTGTCTTGTAAATAAACTAAAATCACATGTCATCTTTTCAATCTGATGCGCAGATCAAACAACTATTCCGGAATAATAATATATACGAAGCTTATTATAAAAACAAGTATATAAGATATGTATGATAATATAATAGCCAATAGTATTGTACAAGTAGCTATCAAATGCGCCATTAAAATTTCTCACACTCATAATTTCTGTGCCAGGGCTGCAACGTGCTAACTTGTAAACTCGTAACATTGAAGTAAAAAGGAAATTTACTATTCACACCTCGCATATCACAAGTCGCAAAGTAAAGCATAATTTCTATTGTTATAAGAGCTGGAATCGCTCAAAAATTGTCGATATAACCATGTATAACTTTGTCTTTATGTAAGAATCGTCACGCTGCGTGATATGAGGTAACAAACGAGTAGTAAGTACGTAGTAGTCATAGTGAATATGATTATTATTCAAACATTTTAGTAGTATTGATTTGACATATATTTGTAGAGTTATTAGTCATTAGCTACTGCATTTGATCTGACTTGGTTAGCTTAGTTTGGTGCGTTCTATACTAACTCTTTTCTATATACTATTTTATGCTACTTTACATTTTTTTTCTATTAAGTACAGTAAATTTAGAAGTCACTTTTCCAGCATTTTCCGGTATATAAAGATCAGCAAATAACGTCGGTTCCAAATATATGTATAATATACACGTTGTTATATGCACTACATTTTACTACTCCCTTTCTATGGCACAAATAATGATTTTCTTTTTTTAATCTTCTTACAAAACTACTTTCACTGTGTTTCATTTTGGACGGATTTAATTTAAAAACTTTAACACTGATACTTTACCATATTATCTTTTTTATTACTTTGTTTTGTAGTAAATTATTTGGAAGCCAGTTAAACATGGGAATAAATGCGATATTTTATGTAAACACAATACTTTGAGTAAAATGATTGCTTATTTTCTACGGTCAATTGCTTTGTATATATTGGAGAGATTATTGTGACAATAAAAACCCATTTTTGAAACCTACGTTGGTATGTCTACAATCAGTTATCAGTTAACTGTTTGTTCCGATATATCAAATTACGTTTATCAGCAAAAATTGTAAGAAAATAATTGTATTTAACTCAAACAAGATCTGTATAGAAACTTGTAATTTAGATCTAGCACAACGTCATGAATCGAGTAACGGGTGCGACCTTAGGAAATCTCTTAATGCGAACAAGATGACTTTCGGTGATAAACCTGTAAAATTTTTGATGAAAGAATACACAAATATTTTTGTATGTTAAACTTGAATAGTTATCTCAAATGACTACGTTATTCGAAATGTACGAACACCGTAATAAGTATACTTAAAATCAAACTGAAAATGTAACGGGTGCGAAAAGCATTTGTAACGGGTGTGACACAGTATAGTTTTCCAAGTTTTATGGTAAAGTAAAAAATGTTATAACCAACATTGCTTTATTAAAAATCATGATGATTAGGCAAATTTTACACTGAATTTGAAAAAAATGCTTTTATGTTATTACTATTTATTGCTTCCTGAATCCGTATAGATCTCAGAATAACGTTAACGAGTGTCTTGGCGTGGGATATTCAGTCGAGTTACTTCGATTTTTAAAAAAAAGTAAGATCACCTGTGATGCAATTTTTAAACAAATTTCGATAGTAAGATTATTAAGAACCCTGGATAATCTGGATATGGTATTTGTTTTAGAAAATAACATATTTTTTTTTATCAGGTTTGGTAAGGTTTCGTGGAAATACCCTATTGGTAAAGGAGGATGGGCATTTTGGTCCCCATGCTCAATCAAGTTGAATCATATATCATTCTAAAGCCCTGTTAGTGTAAAAAAAAACTATGAGAGCAATCTTGTTAGAGCTGCCGATTTTGATGTACAGTTTTTTGAAAATCTTGATTTCGTTAATTATGTGAAATTATGATAATTCATATGATGAAAAAAAAAAAAAAAAAAAAAAAAAAAAAGGAAAAAAAAAAAAAAGGAAAAAAAAAAAAAAAAAAAAGGGAAAAAAAAAAAAAAAGGAATGTTGAGATGGTTTGGGCACATCGAGAGGATGGATGATAGGAAATTGGTAAAAGGTATCTATAGAGCTAATGTGGAAGGTAATGTTAGTAGAGGACGGCCACGAAAGACACACTTGGACCAAATTGAAAGTGTGCTCAAAAAGGCAGGCGTCCGAAGTATGAAGAATAAAAGAGCATGTATGAAAAGATTGATGGATGTAGACGAAGCAAGAGAGGTTTGCCAGGATCGTACGAAGTGGCGATCGATAGTCTCTGCCTACCCCAATGGGAATTAACGGCGTGAGTATATGTATGTATGTATGTATATTTCTGGTGTGACTTAGTAATTATGTTTTACTTAAAACATCTCACTTATTATATTTATATTTGCAATAAATTGTCATGATTAAATCGAAAATGTATAAAGAACATGAAACAAACATGACGAACAGTCTTATCAAAAAAAAACTTTAAAAGTAATCTTTCTCAAAACGGTAGCAATTTAGGACAAGCGCTTTAGTTATTTTTATTGTAAAACAACCTTTCCAACGACGTATCACTCATCCTGATTGGTGCTGGGACCAGGTGCCATACATTTGTGCCCATCCTCTTTTGGTACATACATAAATATGTATACTCACGGCTTTAAATTCTAATAAGGTGTAATCAGAGCTTCGGAATAAGAAATTCATAAAAAATATGTAGGGAATGTATTGTAAATTCATTAAGTAAAGGATCATTGGTGATGGATACCCTACCACATCGCCAAACATTTACATAAAAAGCCCCAAAACCTTAAGTCACCTCTTACGGCACCCGCGGTAAGAGAAAGGGGTTAAGAGCTTATTCCATTACACTTTGTCGTTTCTGAATTCAGACGTCCTTCGAAGTTACTGCCGCAGACGCTTGTTGTTCCACTACACAAATTTGTCTACTTTTCAGAAGCCTAGCGTTCTGAACGTTATTCCACTAGTCTGAATTTAGATTCCGTGGCTCTCAGACGTCTTCATTCAGACAAATGGAATAAGCTCTTTAGTACTATTCTAAGCCGGCCACACACAGGTAGATAGTCGCATATGTTGTTTAAAAACTTTTGGTGAAAACCCAAAATTAAATCAATGCAAAAACCTTTTTAAAATATTAATCGTTTACACACACATTTTAACCTTGACCTTTTGTTGAATTATTGAATAAATTAACCAAGCAAGTAAAAAAGTCATCACAATTTTATGTACCTCTGTATTTATACGCAAAAGAAAAAGTTTCAATCCAAATTATAGAGAAAATTAACAACCATTGGATAGCTTCAGCTAGCTTCTTGATTTGGAGGTTGCAGGTTCGATCCCCGCTGAGAGCAACATTTATGTGATGAGCATAAATTATTATTTCTTAGTACATACATACACATACATACATTATAGCCGTGAGTATATGTATACTCACGGCTATAAATCCCTAGAAGGGGTATCCAGAGCTAAGGAATTAGAAATTCATCAGCCACTTTTGGAAATGTGAGTGGGGAAAAGATTGTAAAAATAAAGGTTGTTGGTGATGGGTCTTCAACCGCATCGCCCAACAATCAATTTAAGGCCCCAATACCGTTAGTCGCCTCATACGTACACCCACCGGAAGAAATGGGGCAGTGCTATTCTAAGCCGACACTACACAGGAGCACGTGTTTCTTAGTCTTGGATGTTATTTACATGTGTATAACATTAAATTGATCGTTGAGTTAGTATCCCATAATCCAAGTTCTACTTAGTTTGGGGCTCACTTGATGTGAGTATAATATGTCCGTATACTTGTCTATTTATTTATCATGGTTGTTAACGGTGAGGGAAAACATCGTGAGGAAACCCACATGGCTGAGTTGTACTTAGTCATGTGACAGTGTATTCGTACAAAACGGCGATAGGCCTGCCCCCTATCACGTGAGTACACTGTCTAAGCAAAACGTGAGTACCTTCTCTGGACACTAGATGACGCTGCCATGTGAGTTCAGGAGTATTGGTACCTCTGCCAACCCCTTCGGGAATAAACGGCGTGAACGTTTATGTTATGTTATGTTACTTGTCTATTTATGACGCTCATTATTTCTATTCATTAATTCCTTTCCATACTAATTTATGGAACTGGATCTAGCTACTCCTGAAGCTGTAAGAGTAATTGAATTTGAATCAGCCTACCTAGAAATCAGACAAACATTATTTCTTTGCCATACTTGCATGAATCGGTCTGTGCCAGGTGCCAAACTAATTGCATCGCCTTCGATCGAAGTGATAAAATATAGCCACTGCTAACCAGCAGTTTGAAAATAAAAATAACCTAAACCTAATTTCGAATATTCATCATCTTTCAAGAAAAAATCATCTATGATCAGGGAAAAAAATGCCAATCTCACGACAAAGACGGCAAAGTTTAACACATGGTTGTTATTCAGACATATACATACATCTTATTCTATACATCTATGTGTCACTTAAAAACTTCTAATCCATGTATCACGTTGTTTAGACGCTAGATAGGTAGATATTAAAGGCTTTGGTGTCTTGAGAAGACAAAATGATAGAAACTTAAAAATAACCATGCGTTTGATGATTTAATTAGAGTATCTGTTTCCTAGACGTGTGTTGTCTTGTAAATAAACTAAAATCACATGTCATCTTTTCAATCTGATGCGCAGATCAAACAACTATTCCGGAATTATAATATATACGAAGTTTATTATAAAAACAAGTATATAAGATCTCTATGATAATATAATAGCCAATGGTATTGTACAAGTAGCCATCAAATGCCCCTATAAAATTTCTCACACTCATAATTTCTGTGCCAGGGCTGCAACGTGCTAACTTGTAAACTCGTAACATTGAAGCAAAAAGGAAATTTACTATTTACAACTCGCATATCACAAGTCGCAAAGTAAAGCATAATTTCTATTGTTATAAGAGCTGGAATCGCTCAAAAATTGTCAATATAACCATGTATAACTTTGTCTTTATGTAAGAATCGTCACGCTGCGTGATATGAGGTAACAAACGAGTAGTAAAGTACGTAGTAGTCATAATGAATATAATTATTATTCAAACATTTTAGTAGTATTGATTTGACATATATTTGTAGAGTAATTAGTCATTAGCTACTGCATTTGATCTGACTATGGTTGACCTAGCTTGGTACATTCTATACTAACTCTTTTCTATATACTATTTTATGCTACTCTACATTTTTTCTATTAAGTACAGTAAATTTAGAAGTCACTTTTCCAGTATTTTCCAGTATATAAATATCAGTTGTTCACGTGGGTTCCAAATAAATGTATAATATACACGTTGTTATAATATATATACATACATACATATTCTCACGCCGTTAGTTCCCATTGGGGTAGGCAGAGACTATCGATCGCCACTTTGTACGATCCTGGCAAACCTCTCTGGCTTCGTTTACATCCATCAATCTTTTCATACATGCTCTTTTATTCTTCATACTGCGGACACCTGCTTTTTTGAGCACATGTTCTATTTGATCCAAATGTGTCCTCCGAGGTCGTCCTCTACTAACATTACCTTCCACATTGGCTCTATATATCTCTTTCACCAATTTACTGTCATCCATCCTCTCTATGTGCCCAAACCAGATGGTTGATTCATAGAAAAAGGAATGTTGAGATCAACATTCCTTTTTCTATCTTTCTTACAATATCATCTTTTACACCACACCTTTCACGAATCACATCATTCCTCACACGATCACATAACCTTACATTACACACTTTTCTGAGGGATCTCATTTCTACTGCATTCACTCTACTTTCATGCTTCTTCTGCCACACCCAACATTCACTGCCATACATAAGCGTAGGAACGAGGACAGCATCATGCACAGCCATTCGGGCCTTTGCAGACACCGACTGACTAGACATTAGACTATCCAGTGCTCCATTTACCGCATTACCCTTTTTCACTCTTCTCTCGATATCTTCATCACACTTTCCATCCCTAGTAAACAAACTTCCCAAATATACAAACTCTTTCACTTGTTCCACTTTCTTACCATTAATCTCAATCACGCATTCGGTCATATTCATCTCTCTCTCAAAAACCATAGTTTTTGTTATAATGTACTTCATTTTACTACTCCCTTTCTATGACACAAATAATAATTGTTTTTTTTTATTCTTCTTACAAAACTACTTTCACGGTGTTTCATTTTGGACGGATTTAATTTAAAAACTTTAACACTATGATACTTAACCATATTATCTTTTCAACTGCTTTGTTTTGTAGTAAATTATTTGGAAGCCAGTTGAACATGGGAACAAACGTGATATACATAAACATAAACGTTCACGCCGTTTATCCCCGAAGGGTTTGGCAGAGGTACCAATACTTCTGAACTCACATGGCAGCGCCATCTAGTGTCCAGAGAAGGTGCCCACGTTTTGCTTGGACAGTGTATTCACGTGATAGGGGGCAGGCCTATCGCCGTTTTGTACGAATACACTGTCACATGACTAAGTATAACTCAGCCATGTGGGTTTCTTTCCTCACGATGTTTTCCCTCACCGTTAACAACCATGATAAACTAACCACACATATGACTTTAGAAAAGACAAATTGGTGTAGGCCCGACCCAGGATTGGAACTCACGCCCTTCTGTTCTCGGGCGGGTGTTCTACCCACTGTACTATTATGTCGTTATATGTATCAACGTGATATGTAAACACAATACTGTTGTAATTATTGCTTATTTTCTACGGTCAATTGCTTTGTATATATTGGAGAGATTATTGTGACAATAAAAACCCATTTTTGAAACCTGCGTTGGTATGTCTACAACTAAAGGGAAAAAATATTTTCAAACTGTGCAACTACTTTACAACTCGCATTTAAAGTAACATTATATGCTAAATTCTTCTGCCATCTTAACTATAGTCATTATTTATGAACATTGAGATTTTTCGCTTTCACTCTCAGCTTAGACTACGAGAATATGGAAGCAGTTTTTAGATCGCGCAGAGCAAATTAGACATTAGATAGTACGTCTTTCGAACTCATGACTGGAAAACTGAGGAAAAATAATAATATTTAATAACTATCTGATTTTAATGATGTGAATAGGACACGTTAACGTTTGATATCTTTTAATAAAAAGTAAACATATGTCCGTTTATTTAATAGGCGAGATCAGTTAGAGGTTTAGATTAACTTTGTAGTGTCAGCTTGGAATAGCAATAACCCATTTCCGACTTATGATGCTGGCATAAGTGATGTTTGAGCTACATAGCAGGAAAATTATTATCAAACATACTTTATTAGAAAATCAAACCCAACTTAGCTTCTAAAAGTGGTTGAAGAGTTTATATGTCTGATACTCTTGCAACCCGTTTTTACAATTTATAGCCTTGAGTATCGAGATATAAGCGGGTTGAAGATTAAATTTTTAGCTTGATTCTGAAAAATATAGCATAGCCTTTATAGCCCTGTTTATCTTAACTTTTTACACAAAATCCTAAAAATTCATTTGAAGTAGGTTAACGAAGAAAATCGGTCGGCATTTTGCTGCGTCGGAGGCAATGCGGCTAGGTGTTGCAACCGACCACATTGGCATCACGGTTACCTAACAGTGGCTGTAACCGGTACCGTGCGTATGCCCCCGGTCTGGGCCAATTTCACTACGTTTTGATGCAGTGTTGAATGTAAACTTTTTTCTACGTATATCACGTATTTGTCATTAGAAGACAAAGAAAAGGTGGAAAATAATATGACACATGTGAAAAATACGTGAGAAAAACGTAGTAGCCCAGTGGGTAGAACACTCGGTTATCGTGCAAACGACTAGTGTTCAAATCCTGGGTCGGGCCTACACCAATTTGTCTTTTCTAAAGACATATGTGTTGTTAATTTATCATGGTTGTTGAGGTGAGGGAAAACATCGTGAGGAAACCCACATGGCTGAGTTGTACTTAGTCATGTGACAGTGTATTCGTACAAAACGGCGATAGGCCTGCCCCCTATCACGTGAGTACACTGTCCATGCAAAACGTGGGTACTCTGAACACCAGGTGACAAAGTCACGTGATGTTCAGAAGTATTAGTACCTCTGCCAACCCCTTAGGGGATATTCGGCGTGAACATTTATGTTATGTTATGTTAAAAACGTAGTATATTTACAAGATAAGCGCACTTTACCTGCGCTGCCATTCAGTGTAGAATTATTTAAAAAAATATTAAAATAATATGAAGAATCAAGTATTTATTCCATAAAGGATTTAAAACGCGGTGAATAAGCAATCAAGCAATAAAAATAATAATTAAACAAGAGTCGAATAAGTAAAAGTTAGAAAAGTCTCTTATAAACTTACTGAGGATCTGATAATTTTCTAGCTCTGGCTACCCCTTTTTGTGATTTATTGCCGTGAGTATATGTATTAACAAATAATTGTGTCTCAAGCCGAACTTTTAGCCAATCATGCATCATGATTTTTCAATCCTGATAGCTCAGATAGTAGAACACCGATAATCGTGCAGACGATGGGGTTCAACTCCTGAGTCGGGTCTACTCTAATTTGTCTTTTCAAAAGTCATATGTGTGGTTAATTTATCATAGTGTTTTACGGTGAGGGACAACATTGTGAGGAAGCCCATATGACTAAGTTGTACTTAGTGATGTAACAGTGTAACATAACATTAACATAAACGTTCACGCCGAATATCCCCGAAGGGGTTGGCAGAGGTACTAATACTTCCGAACATCACGTGACTTAGTCACCCGGTGTTCAGAGTACCCACGTTTTGCATGGACAGTGTACTCACGTGATAGGGTAACAGTGTATTCGTACAAAACGGCCTGCCCCCTATCCTGTGAGTACACAGTTCAAGAAAAAATGGCAACCACTTCGGTGGTATGCAACATAAAAGTTTGAGTTTTTTCAAATCACGTCATAAACTATAATTTTTTTAACATATCTTCGAGCCCTACAAGCTTTACATAATCTATTCAATGGTTCTTATAAGAGCGCTTAGCTCAAGGGTTAACGGTCAGAGGTCGGTTAAAGAGTTTCACTTCGACATCAAACCCGTTACGAGGGTATCTATGGAAGACCCGATGCAACTATCATAGTTTGTATTTAATCAAAGAGCAGTTGAATGAATAGCTGAGGCCGTTTAGATCTATGTTAACAAAGACATTATAATTTGCAATCACAGTTGTATTGAGTTATGAATAAAACATATTTATTTACCTAATTTCACTCCTGCCTACGATTCTTTTGTGGGCAAAAATTATGTTAGATTAGACATTGACTTTATCACGTAGGAAAATAACAGTCACAAGTACTGTAAAAAAAGGTGCTGTCTAAAATGCGTTCAATTACAATACATATTATATAGCTTTGTAGAATTGCACCCCATAACGGTCGGATATATTTTTAGTTTAGAATAAAACTGGGCTCATACTATTTTCGTAGTGGTTTTGCGGCGAATATTGTGCAAAATGCGATGTAATTTGGGCCTTTAGGTTAACCAACGATGATTTTCTTGATTCTTTGTAAATTATCTTTCTGCAAATACAACATTTGGACCAAATTAAAAGTGTACTCAAAAAGGCAGGCAACCGAAGTATGAAGAATAATAGAGCATGTATGAAAAGATCGATGGATGTAAACGAAGCTAGAGAGCTTTGTTAGGATCGTACGAAGTGGCGATTCGATAGTCTCTGCCTACCCCAATGGGAGCTAATGGCGTGAGTATATGTATGTATATGTCTTTCTGCGAAAACGAGATCCATAACTTTTTAGTTTACTACTATATGTAAATACTAGAACTGTAGTAAGCATTTCATTATCCTATTAATATTATTTGTGAAAGTTTAGATGTTTGGATGTTTGAGGCAAAATGCTCCTCAAGTACATGATGTATATGAATGAAATTTGGCCGAATGCTATATAATGGCCCAAATTATAACAGAGGATACTTTTTATCCCGGAAAAAATTTACCAATAAAATATTCACGCCTGATTAAACCAAGAGTACCGGAAATAACTCCTTAAGCTTTGTCATAAGCAAATTTGGCAGTACAAAGTCTGTCGGGTCAGCTAGTATTAAATACTACCTAAGCACCCTGGCTCGGCGCATTATTGCTAAGCATTAAAAAGATAGAAAAAAAAACTAGAAAACTAAATGGATAATTACTAGGAACATCAAAGCCTTCACAGCCACCTTCCGGTATAAGACCTGTTAAAATCTATTCCGCCGTTTCAAATGTGAGCCGAAAATGCTGTTTCAATTTATTTATGCTAATTTATTTCTGCTGTGTAGTGCCGGCTTAGAATAGCACTACCCCATTTCTTCCGTTGGTTGTACGTGAAAGGCGACTAACGGTATAGGGGCTTTAAAGGGATTTTTGGGCGATGCGGTTGGAGACCCATCACCAAGAACCTTTATTTCATCATCTAATCTTCCAAAAGGGGCTGAGGATTCTAGAGATTTATAGCCTTGAGTATATATATGTATGTATGTAAAAATAAAATATATTTTCTCCTCCTATGTCCTCTTTTATCTTTCTCAGTAAATATGCGATCCAACATTGAAATTGAATATTTTCAAATAAGATATGTACTAACATTGCCACATCCACGCAAACAAACTCTTTAGCTTTACAAAACTAGGTAATTCATATTATTCAAATAATAACAAGATTCACTCTAATTTAATAGGTACAACGAAAATGACTTCGGCTGTTAACGAGTGGTACCGCGGCCGCAAGGTGCTGGTCACCGGCGCGTCGGGTCTCATGGGCAAAGTGCTCATAGAGAAGATGCTCTACAGCATCCCAGATATCGGCTGCATCTATGCGCTGATACGCCCCAAAAGAGGCAAGACCCCAGAAGCAAGAATCGAGGAAATGTGGAAACTACCGGTTAGTATTTAAAGCAGATACGTCATAAAAATCTTTACTATGTTTCATAGAGTTATGTGTAATAACAAAATAAGGAGCCCTCTTTTGTTTTAAAAAATGCCTGTGCCAGGTTTTCTTGCTCCTCCAGTGAAAACTATTTTAATATTAAAATTATGAAAAAATTGTTATGTATATTGTAATTAACATGGCTGTAACCCTTTCATTGTTTATCAAACACCATTATCAATGCATTTTCAAAGTACATGAAATTTCAATGAAATGAAGTAGCTGTGTAGTGTCGGCTTAGAATAGCACTACCCCATTTCTTCCGGTGGGAGTACGTAAGAGGCGACTTACGGTATTGGGGCTTTAAAGGGATTTTTGGGCGATGCGGTTGGAGACCCATCATCAACAACCTTTATTTTACCATCTTTTCCCCACTCAACTTTCCAAACGTGGCTAAGGAACTTCTCATTCCTTAGCTCTGGCTACCCCATCTAGGGATTTATATCCGTGAGTATATGTATGTATGTATGTATGAAATTTCAACTAAGCTTAAGATGAGGTTTTTTCCTTAATCCTTATAATTCCTGAAATCAAAGTACTTTGTGAGGTTTTTTAATTGGAAGTTTGTATCGCCACAGCAATATTTGTAAAGAATCATAATAAAAGAAATTATAAAATCGTAATAGAGTTGGAATAAAAAGATTGGTTTCCGAATCCAACTCAACATATGTAATTTTAACCTGTGTGAAAATCTCGTCTTTGTAGCTATCAATTAGAGCAATAAAACCGTTCAGATATTTGTATGTAAATGGGTACCGAAAGATTTGCCATGATCGTACAAAATGGTGATCAATCAATAGTATATTCCCACACCATATGGTGGTGAGTGTATATATATGAATGTATATTTTGAGAAAATTGTTGTACAATTTCTAACCGTCATATTTCCAGAACTTTGTTAATACAATTATTTACTTCCCAACCAACCCTTTATCACTTGAATAAAATATAAGTTAAATTTGAAATAGAAATAAACGAATTTATTTCTGACTTTCAGCTTTTTGCGCGTATCAGAGAAGAAAAGCCGCATATGATGAAAAAACTTATAGCATTACCTGGTGATATTCTTCATGATAACCTGGGACTGGAGCAAAAACAGCTAGAACAGCTGTATGATGAGGCAAGTATAATTATTCAATATCTGTTTAGAACAGATAATGCCGTGTAGTGTCGGCTTAGAATAACACAACCCCATTTCCACCCGTGGGTGATCGTAAGAGGCGACTAAGTTAGGGGCTTTTTAAGTGAATTTTGATCGATGTGGTTGGAGACCCGTCACCAAAATCGTTTATTATTATCATCTTTTCCCCAATCCACTTCCAAAAGTGGCTGAGGAATTTATCATTCCAAAGCTCTGGCTACCCCGTTAAGGGATATATAGACGTTAGTATATGTATGTATATTTATGCTGTTTAAAACGTATGCCTAAAATGTGACACACAACAAAATGACAGAAAAATATTACAAATATTAAAATACAAATACATACAAAATTATGACACATGAATATTACAGCTTGAAGTAAAATTATCGCCGAACTATCGATGATACTTACGGCGGCGTAGCGGCTATGAGAATGATAACTGCTATAGTTAGCTTGACCAATTCTCACATATCACTTGGGTCTCAATACTAAATTTCCTTAGTCGGACAATACGACACCTGCGGCAAGGGTGGCATTGTGTTGTTTTTTAAACGGTTTTTAAACGGTTTTATTTAGCTCACCCCGTTTGGTTGTTTATTCTTGGGTCAAATTTGGTAATTAAAATTTCACCCTCTTCCTATCAACCGATTAATCTGAAATTTTGTATACGCTTTGGATTTTGGTGACAATACAATTATATTTATTCATTATCATTATAAATTCAAGATGGCCGCCGCTACAAAATGGCGGATAATTTAGGTTTTATTTATCCCATCAATATGGGTATCAAATGAAAGGGCTCAATAAGCAGAATACAATATACTATAAAAAAAAAGAAATCCAAGATGGCGGCCGCTACAAAATGGCGGATTACGTAGGTTTTATCAATCCCATCAATATGGGTATCAAATGAATGTGCTCAACCAGTAGAATACAATGTACTATGTAAAATTAAAATCCAAGATGGCGGCCTCTACAAAATGGCGGACAACTTAGGTTTTATATCAATCCCATCAAATGAAAGTTCTCAACAAGTAGAATACAATTTACTATGCAAAATTAAAATCTAAGATGGTCGCCATACACCAAATCAATATTTTAGATGGGCGCAGCCACTAAATGGCATATAATAATAAGATTTAAATTTAGAAATTGAATCTGTTATTTATTTAGGTATCTGATTAATCCAGCCTGAATCCACCACCCAAGTCAAGATTTTGTATCGTGTTGAGGACTGTGCGGCGTTAGGGTGGCTAAAAGTTATACGTCGTCAGCGGTACACCACCGTATACTTAGTTGCGAAACTGTTTGAAGAAGGTCAAGCCTACGTGGCTCTTAGTAGAGTCAGATCTTTGCAGGGACTACGTATAGAGGAGTTGGACTGCAATAAACTAACGGGCAAGAAACCTTGCAATAATGATGCACTATATGAATTAAACAGAATGCGAAATAAAAACTAAAAACTAGAAAATAAAAATAGGTAAAAAAACTTTTTAAGTTAAACGGTTTTATTATTAACATAAAGAGCAATGTTAAAGATAAATGTACTAAAAACCAAAAAATAATAATAAAATAGATACAGTCGTGGGAATTATATACATATGCATAGACTAGACTAAAATAAAACCGTGGGGCACGTCAATTTTGTCTACAAATTATCGATTTGATGTGCGATAGAAGAAACGTTTAATTCGTCGTTGGGCAGTTGACCCGCAGACGGTGAGAAATTAATTAATTAATTTATTCTTTTTGTTAAATAAATAACAAAAAGAATATAATTTTAATTAATTTTTTATTTTACATGAAATAATTTTGTACAGAATGTAGAAAAAAAGAGCATTTGACAAGCTTGTTATTACCATAGCAACATTTCTTAACACTCCCCCCAAAAATAAAAACATCTTCTTTATAATTATAACTATAACATAACGGGGTAAACATACTTAAGTATATATAGGCAAGACAGCTACCTTATTAACAGCTCGTTTATGTACATAGCCATTGGAAGTCTTAACTTCAACAGATCGAACATGACCATCAGTACTAGGAAACACTTTTGTGACTCTAGCAATGGGCCATTGAAGTGGCGATACATTTATGCCTATTAATAGAACTAACACACCTTCTTTAATATTAGGAAAAACGTTAAACCACTTAGGTCGATTATTTAATTGAGACAAATAACTTTTATGCCAAACTTTCCAGAAATCTTGTTTTATTTTTGTGATTTTCTTCCAGAATCGCAAACTATTTACATTTTCCCTTTTTATCTCAGGTTCAGGTAAGGCTGTAAGAGGCTGATTAATTAAAAAGTGACCAGGGGTTAAAAAAGTAAAATCTGAATTATCACTTGTAAACTGGGTAATGGGCCTTGAATTAAGAATAGCCTCAATTTCTACAATTACAGTATTAAACTGTTCGTAGGTAAATAGCAAAGAACCCACAACTCTTTTGAAGTGGTACTTAGTAGATTTTACAGCTGCTTCCCATAGACCTCCCCAAGTAGGTGAATAGCTTGGAATGAACTTAAAATCAATGCCTTTAATGTTACAAAAATTTGTTACAGCACTTTCATGAATCTGAGATTTACATAAATCGTATAATGCTTTTAATTGGTTATTAGCACCTTTAAAAGTGCTCGCATTATCGCAAAAGATAGTACTAGGAATACCCCTTCTGGCAATGAATCTCTTTAAAGCCGCTAAAAAACATTCCGTTGTTAGGTCAGAAACTAATTCTAAATGAACGGATTTGGTAACAAAACATACAAAAACAGAAATATATCCTTTAGATATTACTGCCCTTCGCATAGAAGATTGTTTGATATTAAATGGGCCACAATAATCTACTCCTACTTTGTTGAATGGCCTATCTTGCAAAACTCTACTTGACGGCAAAGCACCCATAAGCTGTTGAGAATGTTGTGCTCTGAATTTAAAACAAGTAACACATTTATTGATTTCTTTTTTAACAATAGAAGTACATCCTACTATAAAATATTTTTGACTAATATTTGCCATTGTTAATTTTACTCCTGCGTGAAATAAGGCACGATGTTCATTACGAATAATCATTGAAGTAATATTACATATTTTCGGAAGAATAATAGGATGTTTTTGACCATACTTTATGTTGGCATTATCCAACCTTCCACCAACACGCATTATTTTATCATTATCAAGAAATGGATACATTTTCTTTAAATTAGTTTTGAGTTCATTGCCACTCAACAGTGTGTCAATATCTTTACAAAAATGCAATCTTTGCACTTGCTTAATAATCATTTTTAAAGAACAACTGTATTCTGTCGAACTAATTACATGAGAACGTTGTTCATTTATATTATATTGCTTTCGACAAATATTAACGAATCTCAAAACATAACAAGTTACTCTCAGTAATTTTGAAAGCGATGAATATTTTGAAATAGGGAGTACTTCATCAATAATACTACAATGAACACTGCGATTATTATTAACACCTTCAATATCATTAGTTTCTTTAAGTTCTGTGTAATTTTTACAATTGTATTCAATAGCTTTATAATCCATACTTTGCAAATATTCAGGTCCATGCCACCATAACATATCAGTTCCTAACTCTGAAGGCATCAAACCTCGCGACAGTTTATCTGCTGGATTAATTTCTCCAGCAACATGACCCCAAATGCAATCCTTCGTTTGATCGATTATACTTTTAACTCTGTTGCAAACATAAATATCTTTCTTAGGTGGATTTTTTATCCAGCATAAGGCAACTTGAGAATCACTATATAAAATCATATTATTAAATAAATAGCTATGAAATATAAGCCGAACTTTGGTAAATAACTTAGATAAAAGATGGCATGCACTTAATTCCAATTTAGGAATTGTCTGCTTATTTCTTAACGGAGCGATTCGAGATTTACTGCAAAGAAGTGTAACTACTACATTATTCTCACACACAGCTCTAGTGTATATACAAGCTCCATAAGCAATACTAGATGCATCACAATATCCAATCAGATCAATTTGTTTGGCGGAACTTATCATTAAATTACGTTCAACCATTATGGGTTGCATATTCATTAAATCATGAAAAAACTTGTTCCACGACAATAAAACTTTACTTGGTAGTGGGTCATCCCAGTCAAGATTTTCTTTCCAAACCCTTTGTAAAAACTCTTTAGCTCTTGTAACAATAGGACCGGCCAATCCCAAGGGATCAAAAAACGCTCCTATAAAGCTAAGTACACTACGCTTAGTCCATACGTTAGGTAATTTCCCGCAAGGTTGATGAATAACAAAACTATCTGACTTTAAATCAAGTGACAACCCTAAAGCCTTGACAGACAAATTTTTATTGTCTATATCTACATTTTTAAAATATCTTTTTTCATTCGGTATCTCATCTAAAACCAACGGATTGTTGCTACACCATTTGTGTAGCTCAAAACTGCCCTTTGCCATTATTCCAACTAATTCACGACATGCTTGTTTAGCTAATTCAGGAGTTGCAGCACCAAATAATTGATCATCAATATAACAATTGTTTTTTAAAATTGAACTGCCCAAAGGGAAATCCTCTTTATATAAATCTGCCAATTCTACTAAACATCTGGTGGCTAAAAAGCTTGAACATGTGACACCATAAGTAACAGTGTTGAGTTGTAGGCAGGAGAGTTTATCATTAAAGTTTTCTTTCCACAGTATTAATTGCAAAGGACGCATAGATTCCTCAATTAAAACCTGCCTATACATTTGTCTACAGTCACTCATGCAAATAACATTATATGTACGAAAAAGTATAAGAATATCGAATAACTCCTTTTGCACTACTGGACCACTATATAAAACGTCGTTTAAGCATAGCCCTAAATCAGTCTTAGCGCTGGCATCAAAAACTACCCTTAACTTTGTAGTAATCTTATCTTCTCTAAGGACGGCGTGGTGTGGCAAAAAGTAACATTGATCAAGAGGTCTATTTAATTTTAACAAATCAATGGGAGATGCGTGACCTAGATCTACAAATTCATTAATGAACTTTGTATATTCTTGTTGTAAATATTTATTTTTAGAAAATCTTTTACACAACATATTAAGTCGTTTATTCGCATTACTAAATGAATCTCCGAATTTTAGCTCTTTCAAAGGAACTTTAAGAGGCAGATTTACGTGAAACCTGTTATCTATCAATTTGACAGATTGTTTGAACATTGTTTCACAGATGTTTTCGTTACCTATTTTGTTTTCAGGAATATCGAGAATATGCTGCTCCTCCCAAAATTTCTGAAGAATGTCGTTTACATGTGAGCTAGAATTTTCAATTGTATGCGCATTATTTTGATTATTTAAACAAATATTGTTTGAATGAATAATTTTGCCAGATATCATATAACCATATTTTGTAGCTAACAAATATAAGTCTCCTCCATTTAAAGTTATTTTGTCTGGTAACATTATTTGGCAGAATATATCTGCTGATACCAGAAAACTTATTTCACCAGAGGTATTAAACTCATCATCAGCTAATTCGATGGAATCTGGAATCGACAAGTTCCGAAGCTCAAATGATGTCTGTGGAAGATAAGTTGTTATATTGTCAACCACAGAAAACAGTGCATTGCAACTGTAATTGTTGTGCCTCGAAAACATGCACAAATTGACGGCTTTGGTAACGGGTTTCTTGTATTGACCTAATGCCGTAATATTTATATTATAGTCAAACATGACCGCACCCAATTTTTCCACTAAGTGGTGTTTTATAAAACAGACTTGGCTACCAGTATCGACTAAACCTCGCGCAATAATTTTTGCACCGTTACTACCCTTGAATAATACTTTGATAGTAGGTAGTAAAATCATAGTGCGGCTGTCAATGTGATTGTTTGCAAAATTACACACTTCGCTCTCTAAATGTAACAATGTGTTATGTTCTCTACTCTTACAAAAGTTACATTTGAAATAAAAATTGCATTTTTTGGTGTGAAAATTTAAACAAACGGGGCATAATTTTTCTTTAGTGACAAAATTTATTCGATCTTGAACATTTAATGCCAAAAACTCGTTGCACTGAAATAATTTATGATCTGTAAATTTGCAGAAAATGCACTTTTTGACAGCCCTTGCGTTACTGGTAGATAAATTGGCTATATTGATAGCATTAGAGTAAGAACCTTTTGTTACTGACTTATGAATATTACAGTGCGATTCTTCAAAACTCATTGCTCTTCTCTGTACAAAATTCAATAATTCCTCTGTTGTAGGAAGCTTCGATGGATCTCGTTCAGAGTGATATGACCTACAGCAGGAACTATCAACCTTGCGTAACAAAATAGGTATAATTATCATATCCCAATACTCAACTTTTTGACCGAGACCTTTCAAAGCTTCTAAATGTTGCCTAGCAACAGAGACTAAATTTCGAAGCTCGGAGGCTGTTCCCCTTGAAATTGGCTGGTAATCTAATATAGAATTTACATGGTGTGTAATTATTAAACATTTGTTATCATACCTTGACTTGAGCAAACCTACGGCCTGTATGTATGAACTATCACATAATGGCAAATTCTCGATCAACTGTAAGGCTTCCCCTGAAACATATTTACGTAAATAAACAAATTTCTGTAGAGGTGTTAAAGAACTGTCACTGTCTACCACAGTATCAAACATATTAATAAATGATAAAAATTTCGTGATATCCTTTCCGTCAAATGTCGATATCTCAATTTGCGGCAACCGAGACGCCACAGAATTCCTCTTGTTTACAGTTGGTTCATCTTTTATTATTGTTTGTATTGTAGACATCGTATCGTAACAATATTCTTCTAAAACTCCTTCGTCAACCTCAGTGTCCGTGAGAATCATCAATTCGGTGCAATTTTGCTTGAATAGCTGCAAACCATCCTGCAGGTCTTTGTACCTTAATTTAAGACCTTCGACGTCCAATGATTCATTGCTGCTTTGTTTATTAGCAAAGGTCTGTGCCCTTGTAATTTGACTCTTGAATTGACTAATTTTAATTTTTAAAATTTTCAGCTTTTCGTTCTTTTCGCCTGTCGGCTTTTTGCTTGTATCAGTCATTATTACACACCACGAAACGGTTTCGGCACCACTTTTGTTAAATAAATAACAAAAAGAATATAATTTTAATTAATTTTTTATTTTACATGAAATAATTTTGTACAGAATGTAGAAAAAAAGAGCATTTGACAAGCTTGTTATTACCATAGCAACATTTCTTAACACTTACTATTTTCTTGCTCATGGAAATTCCATTAGTCATACACTCCATGTAAATAAAAGAGATATTTCAACTAGTTTATCGTTGGAAATTTACACTGCTGGCTGGCGATGAATCGGTTCACTGCTCGCAATTTGTCTTTAATCGACAAAACATATGATAAAAGTACTACTCGCTCAACACTATGAAACCCTAAAACTCGCTTATAATCGAGCTTGCTAGCTTGTTTCCACATTCTGCCCTATTTATCACATGTCCATCGTTGTCGGTTGAACAACTGCCCAATTATAGTGTAACATTACAAAACAACCATTTTAATCAACGATTGTAGACAATTGACGTGCCCCACGGTTTTATTTTAGTCTAGTCTATGCATATGTATATAATTCCCACGACTGTATCTATTTTATTATTATTTTTTGGTTTTTAGTACATTTATCTTTAACATTGTTTTAAAATAATAATGAAGTTTATGTGTACCAAATTTAATGTAAACGGAAGGACGTAAAAATTAAAGCTTAGGTATGTTAGCAATTCGCACCACATATTCTCAGTTCATTGATTTGGTTATGGCGAATACAGTAACTAGCAAGTTACTTTACAAGTAACACCGAGCAAGTTAATTAACTTTCGCTTATGACGTGACTAAGCATAGTAACATAATTTATAAACTTGTTGAGACTACGATGTTTCAACTCTGGCGTAATAATATTGAACCGAATGTAAACTTTACGCTTGGAACTATAGCTTTAATGTGGAGATACTATTACAGATGCGTTTTATGGAAAAATCTGCAAAGCTCTTTATTTTAAAACTAGTGGATCGGCCCAGCTTCGCACGGGTAGCGTAGTTTTTTTTATATTATTAAGGGAAGCAAAATTAAGATTACAGACTTAGGATGATTGCTGATAAATATATTAGCTTTTAACTAAAAATATATTTTTTGAGGCACAACATCCCAAGTCCATTAAATAATTACTCTAAAGCAGTTGAAATTTAATATTTTTAGTGAAAATCCTATTTTATATCTGTAATAAAAATATCAAAGTTTATTAACTTCATAACCTCTTAAAACAATTTTATTCCTTTACTAAAGGCAATCCCATCCCAATTTGGGCTTTAAACGTTAATACTGGTACTTTTGCAAAATGTGACTAAGGTTACCTCGCTTCCGATATACAGATAAATATTTGAGGTTTCTTCAATTACTGCTCAAGATTTATGAAATTTAGCCTCTTCATCACAACTTACAGCACTCCTGAATAGTGTAGTGTAGCTTTGTGATTTTAAAGCCCTTTTATCAGCCCGGCTACTACGAGCGGTCCATCTAGTATGTAATATGTAAATTAGTAACGATTTGGTTTTTGTCGCGTGCGACTATTATTTTTCATGTATAATTTTGTTGTTTCTATACCGATTTCTATGATTCTTTTTTATTGAGTATTAAATAATGTTACATTTTTTAAAAAAAGGAGGAGTCAGAGTATTATAAACGTAAGAATATACAAATATAATCAGAACTGCTAAGTTATCAGGAGTTACACGTGTTATTGTGAGTCAACCATAAAAGATAATCATATGCTGTTGCAAATTATTTTTTAGACAATTTTATGCAGAATATTTCCGTAATACGTGATTTCTATGTAACTTTAACCATTAAAGCTGCACACGCGACGGAAGCTTAAAAAACGGAGTAACTTCTCCCGTTTTCCCAAAATTTGCCCTAAATTCCCCTTGACTACTCTGCTGAAAAATATACTATAACCTGCTTAGGAATATGAAGAATAATTGTACCAAGTTTCGTTAAAATCCGTCGAGTAGTTTTTGTTTCCATAAGAAACATACAAACCGACAAACAGACAGACAGACAGACAAAAATATTACTGATTGCATTTTTGGCATCAGCATCGATCCCTAATCACCCCCTGATAGTTATTTGAAAATATATTTCATGTACAGAATTGACTTCTCTACAGATTTATTATAAGTATAGATAAGCTCATAAATTTACAAATCTTTACTCACTCAGCTGCCAAAGGTGGCAAATATATTTCTGATTCTGAAGCTCTGACTTCTTTTTGGGATTTATATGAGTGAGAAAATGTATGTATGCATGAGAATAAAAAAAAACAATAATCAACATCGGGACAGACGGGCCTAAAATGGTACATTATGTGACGGCATGGAACAGCAGTGCATCCATAGATAATTCAACTTTAGTAACTGGTGCCGTGGTCACGGGTTGACCACCACCACCAGTAGGTGTGCCGAAACGTCGGGCAAACATATCACGAAAGTGGTTTTAAAAATGTTCGTTGGATAATACCGATTATTTTTATGTGTAATGTCTACAAACCGCGAGAGTTTAAAAAGTGTTTTAGTCTATGCAAATTAGCAGAAAATTTAGCAGAATGTATTTAACTTTTAAAATTAAATTTATTTTAATCGAAGTTCAAACATTGCCAATTGTAATTAATCCCGAAACAGCATTTGATTCTGTGAAAAATTCTTGTGTTCGTGTAAAACATGGAACTGTAAATAACTTTTATATGTCAGGCGTAAATAACGTAGTTGGCAATTATAAAACAATGACGTCATATCAATTAAAAATTGTGTCTTCTAGCATTATCTCTAACTATACTTAAGATCTTCATTAAATTATTCGTCACCTGATAATATAATATTCGTTCAATAAGAACCATAGGAGTTCGTGGAAATTACCTTGTTCAGGGGCCATTGTTAACGATTCCCTTCCAATATGTATATCATAATATGATTTCTAATTTCATTTTATGTTTAGGTATCAAGTACATAAAATAACATACAGAATTTAATTTGGTAATCCACAAACACTGAAAAAGTACGCAATTATAATAATAAGCTAACACAAACCATTTTAAAATACTCTTTGTAAATTTCAGGTGTCAGTGATATACCACTTCGCTGCCACACTGAAACTCGAAGCACCTCTGAAGGATGGTCTCGAGATGAACACGAGAGGCACCGTTCGGGTCATAGACTTCGCGCGAAAAGTGAAAAAGTTGGCAGCTTTCATACATTTGTCCACTGCATTTTGCTATCCCGATTACGAGCGAATGGCAGAAAAGGTAAAGCATGATTTTTAAGAATTTGAAATTTTTGGAGCTATTTCTAATCTTATAAAACAATACGTGACTTCGGATAACTAAGATTGGTGTTTGGTGGTTCCAGGAAAAGTTAGGAAATCCCATAAAAATAAAATTGTATGTAAAATCAACCCTTACACGACTGCAACATCTTTTCACATTGTAACGTTAGACGTAAATAAAAATGTATAGAATACCAAGACAGAACCTCATTTCATTTTCAACTTAATCCCTAGTTCGTCAATATTTGAAACACTCATAATAAGGAATGCAAAATATAACTATTAATACATATTTTATAATAATAATACATATTTCAGGTTCACGATCCGCCAGCAGACCCTCACGAGGTCCTTCGAGCGGCGAGCTGGCTGTCGGAGGACCAACTCAATCTACTTGCGCCCAGTCTCATGCAGAAACACCCCAACTCGTACTTGTACTCCAAGAGGCTTGCTGAAGCCCTTATCCGAGAGTGCTACCCTGACTTACCTGCTTGCGTTGTCCGCCCCAGTATTGGTAATTATGTCTTTTTATTATTTAGTGTGCTCTGCTTTAAGTTTACATAAATACATATACTTACGCCATTACTTCCGATTGGGGTAGGCAGAAACTATCGATCGCCACTTGGTACGATCCTGGCGAATATCTCTAGCTTTGTTTACACCCAAATCTCTTTACACATACTCTTTTATTCCTCAAGAAAAAATACAGATCTTTGTGATGCTAGATGTCATTTAAGCAAAAATATTAGCTCGCTTGGGAGTTGAGAGGGAAAATTTATACATACATACACTTTCGCTAGAAGTTTCTGTTGGGGTTGGCAGAGACCGTCAATCACGACCGAATATATGTTATACCAGATAACATTCATCCATTCTCATCATCAAGATTGTAACCTCACGGCTATATATCCCTTAATGGGGTAGCCAGAGCTTAACCATTTGAAATTTTCCTGCTACTTTTAGAAGTTAAGTAGGAAAAAGATTGTAAAATAAACGTTGTTGGTTAAGGGATTTTAACCCCATCGCCCAAAAGTCCCCAATAACCTAAGTCGGCCTTTACGATCACCCTTGGAAAGAAATGGGGTAGTGTTAGCCGTTCTTCCCCCATAATATTACAACCACATATTAAGGATCACAATATATTTTTCAGTAACTCCATCATACAAAGAGCCAATGCCCGGTTGGGTAGACAATCTGAACGGGCCAATCGGGTTGATGGTTGGGGCTGGTAAAGGAGTCATCAGATCGATGCACTGCTATGGCCATTACCATGCCGAGGTCATACCAGTGGATATCGCTATCAATGCTCTTATATGTATTGCCTACAAGATTGGAACAATGAATGACAAGTAAGTAATATTTATAATAAATACTAGCTTTTTGCCCCGCGACTTCGTCCGCGTGGACTTCATTTTTTGCATCCAGTTTACATAATACCAAAATACCGAAACACTGTCTCAACTTCTGTTTTTTATATTTATAATCCCGCGGGGTGATTCGCGTAGAACAAGCTAGATGGACAAAATTATTTTTCGACTCGAATGGCTCTATATGTGCTTAATCATACGTATTCTGTACTTTGTTTTGCATTTCATGACTTAAGGTAAATGGGAGGGGGGTAGTGTAAATAAAAACACAAAGAATGAAAAAATAATATATATATATTTAAAAAAATGCAAAAATCATGTATTCTCCCACATTAAACATTTTTCTAAACTTAAAACTAATATAAAAAACAAATGTTTACAAGTCAGTTACTTAAAAAATAATATTCTATACATGTTACAATCATTCCCTATCACTATCATCATCTGAAGAATCCGACTCTATGTAATCATTTTCATTACGAGGGATATTTACATAAGGTCGCGAAATGGGCACTGAAGGCGGGATAACTAATTTTAAAACTTCCGAATTTAACTTTTCAGGTTTTTTCCTGGGTATATCTCTGAAGGCGTTAATTAAAGGGTCGGATGTAGTTAAAAGCATGTGTAATAAGTCTGTATTCGTGGCAATGCGAGACGTCTTTCGCGTATTGTGCAAGCGAAATCGGCGCAGGTCTTTATTACGCGCTTCTAGGGCTTCTTCGGAGAATTGTCCAATCGGAAGAAGTGCTGTCTTTATTACCTGTACACTATGCACAAGGATCTTATGCACGGTAACGGGCATGAAATACCACGAATACAGACTTAGATACAGCTCACGCGTTTCACGACAAGCTTCTTCAAATTTCTCTAAATTTATATCATAGCCTGAGGCAAGGGTTCTTAAGATAATATCAAATTTTCTTATGAGCTCAACATTCAAACCTGTAATCTCTGCACTCTTATCTGCATTAGCAAAAAATCTACGCGCTGTGTTTCCATCGTTTGTGTTTCCGTATCCTGGCTTTGGTTTGTCCACTATCAACCCTTCTTTCTTAAATAACAACTTGATTTTGTCTGAGCGCTGTTTCACACTTTGTTTTTCATCTGCACTTCGGGCCTGCCATTTTTTGGTGTCAAGGCGATAACTAATGTGTAACAAGCACTCAAAGCTACGAATCCAAGCATGCAAAGTGGACAAACCAAAGCCAAAATCGTGTTCTACGCTAAAAGTGTCCGTTAAGGGCTCGTTCATCATTTTTGGTGTTGCTTTGCATATATAACAAGTTTGAGAAGAGCGTGTTTCCGTCAACGCGTTACAAATCTTACCATCTACCATACTAAAGATAAAATTATGTTCAACAGAAATTTGAGTATCACCAACTGAACATAGTGTTGGAAGTAGGAGCGAAACTTCTTCCAACACTTTATTAGTTTCAGCTACAGTGAAATCGGTGGTTTCTTTGGAAAATATAAATTTTATAGGACGGCAGTTCATTGTCGAAGAAGGGTGGGGATTTTGCCAAATAATTATATCACCATGATATAAACGTAATGGCACGAAACAAAATACGAACAAGAACTCATCTGTGGCCTCATGATCTTCAAATTTCTGTTTGTAGGTACTGTGGCCGGAACTACCGTCACAGCCCCACTTACTTATTAAAGTGAATGACGAATTTTGTGGAAGCACACTTCTTATAACTTCTTCCTGTGTTTTTACTAATCTCTCAGCAGTTTTGTCTAAAATCGATTGTAGCTTAATTTCTGCGCGTGTTTCCGTTACAGAAATGTGCTCCGAAGGGGGATAACAGGATAAAAAACACTTACGTATACTATAGTATGATGGAAACACTTTATGTCCCGCCTTCATTTCCCACTTCCTCGTAGCTTTGTACGTGTGACTTGTACACTTAGCGTCCATATAATAGGCACACGCTTCAATATTGGTGAGAAGTCTTCCATTAGGGCAGGATACATTTTGCTCAACACTTGTTCCATCACTCGCTCGCTTTATAGCTTGGGCAACGTTCCGCTTGCCTTCCGATCTACTAGCTACTTCTGCAGCAATTGCCAACTCTTTTGCACTCCATTCAGAAACGATGCCGTCCACACGTCGTTTTTTTGTTTTATATGATGACTCCTCAAAGCTCTTTTGAGGTCTTCCCGGTCGCTGAGCACCCTCAGTAGAAGTGGTGGCAACTGGAGGGTTAACAGACACCTTGAAATGAAAGTCTGTGCCTTCCAGCCATGTTTTATGCATAGAGAGAAACCTTTCCCTAATGCGACTAGCACTTTTCCATTTCTGGGCTATTTTCGTGCCACTAGCAGCGATGCTCTTGGTGATTTCACGCAAGGATACTTCGGTTATATTTGAGAGATCAAATTTAACCGAAAGATAATCGAAAATGCGTGAATTTCTGTTTTCTTTATCGTGTTTGATCCACTCTTCGAAAAATTCAATTTTCGAAACACTAAGCACTTGCTCTGTAAAAAAAATAAAAAAAAATGTTAGAGCAAAAAAGGAGCATGGAGAATGATGTTTAATATTAAGTTTAGGCTTAGATCTACGACATATATAAAATCTAACCCGGAGACATGTGGAGACAAAAAGTTGCAGTCTATAAAACATTTAAAATGAAATTATTTTTTTGTGTTTTTCCCACTATCCTTTAGACCGTAAAATTTTATTGGATTTAGTTACCTAGGAGTAAGATTTATATAAAAATATAATGTTCTTACCTGTACTAATAGGATCCATAGCACAAAACACTGATTCGTTTACTGCACAAGTCATGAGGTGTTGTCGAATGTGTGGCAAAATTGCAACTGAGACGATTACAAATTAGTAATAATCGTCATTACTTACCCTTTAACACCTCATTAGCAAGCCATAACGGGACTTTGCACAATCAATTCTTGGAAATGAGATAATAGGGTTGTTCTTGACAACATAAAACGATCAATTCCAGGAAATTGGACAATGACTTTTGTCCACCTAGCTTGTTCTACGCGAATCACTGTGGGGCGTTGTAAATGACATAAAGGACATTGAGGCTTTTTAAGTGATTGTTGGGCGATGCAGTTTGTGACCCATCACTAACAACCTTTATTAACCTATCTTTTATCAATATATTTCCAAAATTGGATGAAGAATTAGTATCTCCGAAGCTATGGCCACCCTTTTATGGAATTTATGGTTGTTAGCATATATTCATGAATGATTGATAGTTGGATTTCATAAATTCAATCGCACCAAGTTTTATTATAAAATGTAAAAAACTCTATATTAACTTTCATTTGCTATATCAACCCGTTAGGGGATGAGTTCCAAAAATTCCTTTTTAATTGTTCATAAGAATCATGAAACAAATATACCAAGTTTTTATGTTCAGAAATGAGAATATCTCTAGTAAGTACAGATACGGATAGTAGTTTGGCGCTGCGGCGACGGCCCGGTGCTGCCCCCTACACTGACCGTTGGTGATAGTGGGAGAGCTTGCAGCGATTGCTCGGCAATATAGGGATGATTAGTGGTGGATCTCCTTCCAAAATAATCGCTAAATTGAAGGGATAGTGCTTGTTATTATTATATATAGTGTTATTTTAAGCTGACAAATTTTTTTTTTTACAAAAAGCTTGAATTACCTGAGATACGAACCCGGGACGATTGATTCATAATAGTTCTAATTAAATATTCATAGTAGTTAGTTATACCGCTACGCCACGGAGACGTTACCGGGGCGGTGTCAAATTTTTATTACGCTTTATTTCACATTAGTCTTACTATTGATAAACAAATTTGTCATTTAAATTGATGAAACCCCTTCATCTTTCCAAAATGAACATTAACAAAGTGTCTGATGTGAATTCCATCGATGATAAAAATAATCGCTGCAATATTTTGAGCCATATATGAGTTAAGGTTTTTTGATGTTCCTATGAGAACTCTTGCGGATTCCTTAGTTTCAAGGAATCGTCGTCGTTTCATTTAGTTTCTATATTTACATGTTAATATTCGTTTGCAATATAAGTAGATGTAAAAAAAAATGTATACGATAAAAAAATAGTACATCATGGCTCGGGAGTTCCTTATTTTCGGGGATGCATTACCGTACCATTAAGCTTCTAAATTTTGATTTTTATATTAGTTTACAATATTTTACGTTGTTTTAAACGATACACAGCGCCATCTCCAATGCATTTAGTAAGCAAACAATATTTTTGATTTCCCGTGGGAACATATTTTTTCCGGGATAAAAAGTACCCTATTATTTAATTTAGACTTCTAACTACACGTCTGAAAAATTTCAAAGCAATCGGTTCAGTATTTACGGCGTGAAAGCGGAACAAACAAACAAACAAACTCACTTTCCCATTTATAATATTAGTATGGAAGTATGGATTAGTATGGATATGGATTTTACGTTGTTTTAAACGATACACAGCGCCATCTCCAATGCATTTAGTAAGCAAACAATATTTTTGATTTCCCGTGTGAACATATTTTTTCCGGGATAAAAAGTACCCTATTATTTAATTTAGACTTCTAACTACACGTCTGAAAAATTTCAAAGCAATCGGTTCAGTATTTACGGCGTGAAAGCGGAACAAACAAACAAACAAACTCACTTTCCCATTTATAATATTAGTATGGATGGAAGTATGGATTTTCGGGGATCCATTACCGTACCATTAAGCTTCTAAATTTTGATTTTTATATTAGTTTACAATATTTTACGTTGTTTTAAACGATACACAGCGCCATCTCCAATGCATTTAGTAAGCAAACAATATTTTTGATTTCCCGTGGGAACATATTTTTTCCGGGATAAAAAGTACCCTATTATTTAATTTAGACTTCTAACTACACGTCTGAAAAATTTCAAAGCAATCGGTTCAGTATTTACGGCGTGAAAGCGGAACAAACAAACAAACAAACTCACTTTCCCATTTATAATATTAGTATGGATGGAAGTATGGATTTTCGGGGATCCATTACCGTACCATTAAGCTTCTAAATTTTGATTTTTATATTAGTTTACAATATTTTACGTTGTTTTAAACGATACACAGCGCCATCTCCAATGCATTTAGTAAGCAAACAATATTTTTGATTTCCCGTGTGAACATATTTTTTCCGGGATAAAAAGTACCCTATTATTTAATTTAGACTTCTAACTACACGTCTGAAAAATTTCAAAGCAATCGGTTCAGTATTTACGGCGTGAAAGCGGAACAAACAAACAAACAAACTCACTTTCCCATTTATAATATTAGTATGGATGGAAGTATGGATTTTCGGGGATCCATTACCGTACCATTAAGCTTCTAAATTTTGATTTTTATATTAGTTTACAATATTTTACGTTGTTTTAAACGATACACAGCGCCATCTCCAATGCATTTAGTAAGCAAACAATATTTTTGATTTCCCGTGGGAACATATTTTTTCCGGGATAAAAAGTACCCTATTATTTAATTTAGACTTCTAACTACACGTCTGAAAAATTTCAAAGCAATCGGTTCAGTATTTACGGCGTGAAAGCGGAACAAACAAACAAACAAACTCACTTTCCCATTTATAATATTAGTATGGATGGAAGTATGGATTTTCGGGGATCCATTACCGTACCATTAAGCTTCTAAATTTTGATTTTTATATTAGTTTACAATATTTTACGTTGTTTTAAACGATACACAGCGCCATCTCCAATGCATTTAGTAAGCAAACAATATTTTTGATTTCCCGTGGGAACATATTTTTTCCGGGATAAAAAGTACCCTATTATTTAATTTAGACTTCTAACTACACGTCTGAAAAATTTCAAAGCAATCGGTTCAGTATTTACGGCGTGAAAGCGGAACAAACAAACAAACAAACTCACTTTCCCATTTATAATATTAGTATGGATGGAAGTATGGATTTTCGGGGATCCATTACCGTACCATTAAGCTTCTAAATTTTGATTTTTATATTAGTTTACAATATTTTACGTTGTTTTAAACGATACACAGCGCCATCTCCAATGCATTTAGTAAGCAAACAATATTTTTGATTTCCCGTGTGAACATATTTTTTCCGGGATAAAAAGTACCCTATTATTTAATTTAGACTTCTAACTACACGTCTGAAAAATTTCAAAGCAATCGGTTCAGTATTTACGGCGTGAAAGCGGAACAAACAAACAAACAAACTCACTTTCCCATTTATAATATTAGTATGGATGGAAGTATGGATTTTCGGGGATCCATTACCGTACCATTAAGCTTCTAAATTTTGATTTTTATATTAGTTTACAATATTTTACGTTGTTTTAAACGATACACAGCGCCATCTCCAATGCATTTAGTAAGCAAACAATATTTTTGATTTCCCGTGGGAACATATTTTTTCCGGGATAAAAAGTACCCTATTATTTAATTTAGACTTCTAACTACACGTCTGAAAAATTTCAAAGCAATCGGTTCAGTATTTACGGCGTGAAAGCGGAACAAACAAACAAACAAACTCACTTTCCCATTTATAATATTAGTATGGATTAGCTGTGGTAAAGCAAAACGACGGTCACGTTATGTTTACAAGTATTGGTAACTCTGCCACCCATTCGGGTAAATACGTCGTGAATATTTGAATTTTAGCTTTTATGTTCGTTAAACATGTAAAAAATATATTTCATTCAAGGTATGAAATAAATAGGACATTTTTGCTGCAACAAGGTGACAACCCATTTTCCATGTTTACATATCGGGATAACTTATTTTTTTTGTGTCATTAAACTACACACACATGTTAAAAAAACATGATATTTGTATACATGTAACATCGGTTTTGACTGAATTGTCTTTTTATGATGAAAATCAAACCATCGAGTTTTTCAACAATATTTTTAAAACTGATTTGCAAGCTTAAAGTGTGTTGCAAGCGTGGAGCCATTACAATAACATTTAAACAAAACAGCAATAGTAAGAAGAGGTTTGCACACATCACAAAACAGAGAATTGAGCAAGCGCCATAATTTTAAAACTCCATCTCAGAATGGTCATTCCTCTGTCGTGATGATCGGGTTTCCACGATATTTATCAAACTTAATGTATCCCTACATTATCCGTTTATTTATCTTGCATGCATATTTAGTGTAAAACTATTTTGCTGTGTAGTGTCGGCTTAGAATAGCACTACCCCATTTCTTCCGGTGGGTGTACGTTAAAGACGACTGACGGTATTGGGGCTATTAAGGATTTTTTGGGCGATGCGGTTGGAGACCCATCACCAACAACCTTTATTTTACCATCTTTTCCCCACTCAACTTTCCAAAAGTGGTTGAGGAATTTCTAATTCCTTAGCTCTGGCTACCCCTTCTAGGGATTTACAGCCGTGAGTATATGTATGTATGTATGTACGTATGTATTTTATATAATACTTAGTTATTGCTTGTTGTTACTAATTTGTGCTTTTTCTTTTTCAAACATGATTTGAATTTATTATTTTAAAATGCTTAATTAATTGTATTGACGAGTGAAAGGCGGCGTAACAGCGTCTGCAATCTGCATTCCTATAAAGTTATAGGGCTGGCACTATGCTGAGCCGTACCATTTATCAGTTTTGTGCAACTCATTTTTTAAAATGTTTTAGTTAAGAGAAATAAATGTATTTTTTTCGTAAATCGTAATAATGTAAAGATACATTATTTTTATTATTCTTTTCAGGCCGAAAGAAATGCCAGTTTTCAATTTGACAACGGGTGACGACAGAAACACGACATGGAAACAAGTCCTTGACAATGGCAAAGCTACTATCCGCAAATACCCGTTCGAAGGACCACTGTGGTACCCCGATGGAAACATTAGACATAACAAGTTCATACATAGTCTTTGCGTGTTCTTCTATCATCTAGTACCTGCGTATTTCATAGATTTTCTCATGCTGATATTTGGACAGAAACGATTGTAAGCATATTTTTTATCACTACTTATAGTATAAGATCCCGCTGCTAAATCTCTACGTTCATAACGTATTGAGTCAAACACACATTTTAACATAAGTTTATGAATAGGAGAATACACTGACAAGACGCAGCCAGGCAAAAATGGCCGCAAGTAATTTTAATTTAATTATTGAAAATTACATTGTAATTCCCTAATTTAGTGTTCTAAAACCAGTGCTTCTTCTGTGCAGTGGATGATTGACTTCAAGTTATTTAACATTAATCAATGTAACATATCTAGAGAAAGGTTAAGTGTTTAAATCGAGAATATACGAGCAACTTCACAATCATTTACGTTTATTACAGTATGGTACGCATTCAAAATCGGATATCAGTTGGTTTAGAAGTACTCCAATATTTCACTACACGGCAATGGTGGTTTGATACCCATAACTTCACGGCATTGCCGAATATCCTCAACGAAACAGATAAACAAATCTACCCTATGGATCTGACCATCATCAAAGATGAGCCATACATAGAGAGTTGCATGATCGGAGGAAAGTTGTACTGCTTGAAAGAGAAAATGGAGAATTTGCCTAAGGCCAGATTGCAGAATAATATGTAAGTATGATTTTGTACATAAAAATTATTATTCGTCTTAAAAACTTGGTAGCTCTGGGTGTATAACCTGAATAGGACCTAAACACCTGCTGGTATTATTTCGACATAAAGTTTGCTTTAGTTATAACGTGTGGACCAGTCCCGTCTTCCCGCGGATGGTGTTTAGTATTTTTCACTGCTAACCCTCTTAGATACATAGGTTATGTACATACATACATACATATACTCACGGCTATAAATCCCTTAACGGGGTAGCCGGAGCTTTGGAATGATAAATTCCTCAGCCACATTTGGAAGTTGATTGGGGAAAAGATGATAATAATAAACGTTTTTGGTGACGTGTCTCCAACCACATCGCCCAAAAATCACTTAAGAAGCCCCTATACCCTAAGTCGCATCTTGCGATCAGCCACGGGTAGAAATGGGGTAGTATTACTCTAAGCCGACACTACACGGCAAGGTTATGTACGATTATGAAATGTTACTTTTGAGCTATTTACTTTTCATATTATTATTTTTAAATTGGTGATGCTAATTCTTTAGAAGTCTCAAACCGATTATGAAAGATTATGATAATTCATTGATAATTGATAATTCATCAATTGATTATGGTAGCCAGAGCTGAGAAATTAGAAATTTCTCAGCCACTTTTGGAAGTTGAGTGGGGAAAAGATGGTAGAATAAAGGTTGTTGGTGATGGGTCTCCAACCGCATCGCCCAAAAATCCCTTAAAAAGCCCCAATACCGTTAGTCGCCTCTTACGTGCACCCACTGGAAGAAATGGGGTAGTGCTATTCTAAGCCGACACTACACAGCTTTTTATTATCTTATTTGAAATGGTCGAGTAACGTTTTATTTCTTGTTTCAGATTGTACGTGTTGGACAAACTGGTGTCCATATTCTTCTATCTGTTTTTCATATCTCTAGTTGTATCATACTGTGAGCCTGTTCGCACATTTTTGTCTTACGGTGGGCCATTCGTTAGATATTTGCCTTTGGTGGGTAAAGCTGTTTTCATTGATGAATGAAAGTTGTAAATCTTTTATAAGCTGTATGTCTTTTATGTATAGTTACGTGTATATAATAAGCCATGTATAAACGCTGAATATAGTTATTGTAACGACACGTAATTTTATTTTCGACGTGTATACATTATTTATAACTTACATTTGTAAAGAAATATCAAATGTTGCTTGGTAGGTACGTAATACTAATATTAAAATTAATGTTTTTTGATTCTAGAATTTATTTAAATATTTAGTACTATACCTCAAATTTTTATCTTAAACTAAGGCAAGAACTTTTATTTTTTGACCTAACACGTCTTATAAATCTATGCGCTTGCTACAAGCATGAAAAATGTACAAGTTCCAGGAGCGAGACAGCACAATCGGTCGCATCACAGCACACGTGAACTGTTTTGTCATTTTCGTAATTGTATATTTTCTTATCTATGTATAACATTTTTTTAAGTACTTCTTGTACTTACAAACGGCCTAGTCACATATTTTAACTAAGGTGTAGAGTTTGTAGAGTTGGGGCGTGGTCGAATTATAACTTTTTGACATAAATAGTGCGAATCATATGGTCTCGCCTTGGCAACATTTAACATGAAAATGATTTTGGTCATCATCAAGCGAGGAGAGGGTTACTATCTACTATGTAAAAGATTAAAATGTATAAACGATAAAAACGAGGCAAAAAAATATACATCCCAACATATCGGCGCCCATGTATTTTATTTAAATGCCTCCATATGTCATTTTGTTACTATTACACTTTATCTTCATGGTCAATAAAAGTGTTATTATTTATGGTTGCAAAAGTTGAAAACGATATCAGCTTTAGTAATTTTTTTTGAATGGAAATGTGTATCAATATGATTAATCAAGATATTTTCTATTCTATAATTATAATGTCAATTATTTAAACTTTTTACAGTTATAAACTTTAGATACCGAATTAAATACTGAAATAAATGTTAATGATAGCTGTATTTTGTAATTTTGTATCTGATCTCTGAGTAGTTACAATATTGCTTCGAATTCATAACCCTCCTTTTCGGTCCGCTGTATTCACCTAAAAGAAATTATAACTTAAAGATGTTCACAACTCCTAATTAAGTTCCAAGTTTTTTATCTATCCTTACTTATTATATATTATTATCACTTCCTAAGTTTCACTCGAATTTCTTTGATAAGCCATAATTGCAGATGTTTATATTGCGCCATACTTTCTTTCTTAATCATGCTTCTTCTCCAAATCTATCACTGAATGAACTGCTTAGAGAAGAAATGTCGTGTTCGCATATGAAAAATGCTTTCCATTCACAATTGAGGTCATTTAGTCCTCCCGTGTAAAACATGCTGCCACAATATTCTCGTTTACCAGAATTGTCTGGTTGATTGTAACTCCATCCTGTATAGCCGCTTTGGTCTATGGTTGTACCTGAAATTTGAGATTAGATTATTGACTTAGTATCCAAAAATAGTGTAAAAAATAAAAGTGCATGTATTGCTTTCGCCATTTCCTCCGTGAAATGTGTATAAGGATGTTTTTAATGAATTAAAAGTGCAACAGTTATTAATAGTACATATAGATGAAGGTAAGTATTTTATCTTTTTTTAAACATCATCATGATAAGCCTACAGAAATGTAAGTCTCTCTTAACACTTTGTGAAAAACAATGTGACCGTATGCTATAACGCTATGAGAACAGCAAAGATATACTGGACGGTACACCCTACTATGTACGTACACAAATAATAAGGTTCTTTTTTCGAAGGGATTGATTGTTGCTGGCCCTGTGGCTAGTGCGGCTTCACCATGACTTTATGTGTGACGGACAGCTGAGGGTGGCCATGGCGGGGCAAAGGTGTATGTTCTTTAGTTAAATCGGATGGAGAGGAAAAAGATGTCCTGAAGGTGACCAAGCGGGCGGCTTATGTTATACAATGCCTTCTCGCACTATTTTGGCGGTCTATCCCAGTGGCAGGCAAGGGAGGTTCAAATTTGAGGTGCTCTGACCTCGTCGACGAGGTCAGTGTCTGGAGTGGTATGTTCTTTTAAATAAAAGATGTTATTAAAGGAAAGAAAAATTTCGACACTGGCGGGGTTCGAACCCGCGACCTTCTTCTTTCCTTTAATAACCTCTTTTATTTATGAGTAATAATCCCCACATGAGGAATTCATGTCAAAAAAAACATTAAATGGTATGTTCTTTGTCGGCGAGCGTGAGTAGCCTCTGAGACCTGGGTCGTCAAGATCCGAGAAAACGCTACGAGAATATATCTCGAGAATTAAAAGTTAATACTTATAATTTGTTTATACACCGCTAGAGACAGTCTTTGATACAGCGATGTAAGATTATGTGACGTTGACAGAGTGCGAGTGAGTCCGCAGCCTATAGGTCCCAGTACAGTACTCCCCTTCTAATCAATAGACGATATCGAAAAAAGGAGGAACCTATTACAATTTACCATGGTCAATCTGAGCAGTAAGGCCGATGCGTTCATTTAAGTAAAATAACTATAAGTAGAATCCTACCTTTCAGCGTTTCCCACCCCTCTCCATTCCTATTGTGGAATCCCAAATGGACCACTCCTCTCAAATAGTCTCCTCCAATATTGTTTTTAGGTGCCCGAGCAGTAAGATTCACGAGGAAATTGTCCTCCTCCAGACTATTTATCACAGCTAAGTAGGATTCCTCAGCATTGCATGCTACTACGGCGTCGGTCCAGTTTAATGGAGTTAGGTGAAATTTGTAGCATTTACCAAGATCATGGTTGTATTCGTATTCTGCAAAGAATTTTGAATATTTTAATTTGTTTAAAAACAAACTTCCATTACACACATGACTTGGCTTCCTCTGAAATTATATATTATGTGGAAACAAATTTTTAAGACAAAAGTCACACTGACTGTGTCCTGATAGGGTGAATAGGCAATAGCCTACCATCCAGGTTGAAAGAATGTTGGTAAACTTTAACGACTACTACCGTCTTTTCTTCTAGCTTGCAATGTTGTAACTAAACTGGAGTAGTAAAAACGAACCTTTAAATCCGATAAATGGTAACCAGAGCTTAATGATTAGAAAATTCTCAGTCACTTGTTTTTTATGTCTTTTTTTACTATTTTAATGTTTAAGTAAACTGTGTAGTATTTATTAAGTAATTCAAATGTGAATAAATTTCTTCTTTCTTTCTTTACTTTAGAAACCTGTCAAATATTTAAAAGAGAGCATAGTAAGAGAGAGCTAATAAGGGTAATAGGACATGATTATCTCGGAAGACTGAGATTAATAAATAGTACTGCCATAAATCTCATCATATGTTTTTTTAATGTACCCTAACCGTGAGGTGAGCCCAGAACCGTAAGAACAAAGACGCACTAATATTTTATAGGTTAATCTCCTTATTTATAACTATTATCGGTAGTGATTACCTTTCTCTGAAAAATAACCTACACCAGATTAAAGTCTTGAGTGATATTATTTGATTTCACATTCGCAAGAGAAGTAATTGTAAACAACAATTAGTTATCCAGTAATATGCTAATAGAAATATATACACTTGCGGTTTGTGAGTATATATTTAGAGAATTGTGAAATTACAATCGTGATAGTTACATTGGTCACGTCACGATGGATTAAGGTAGCGTAAGCTCGGTCATTATAGAGGTCTACATTCAGCAGTGAAAAGAACTTTGTGAAGTAATAATATTAGTATTACAATAATTTTATATTATTACATACATACATACATACATATTCTCACGCCGTTAGTTCCCATTGGGGTAGGCAGAGATTATCGATCGCCACTTTGTACGATCCTGGCAAACCTCTCTGGCTTCGTTTACATCCATCAATATTATTAGTTTAAGAATATCTTAGATAAGAACTTACTTCTGTCATATGTATCACATAGAACATTCCAGTCCAAAGATGCGAGGGATTTCTTACAGATGAAAGGATATTTCTTATCACAAGCGTCATCATTGAGGAAACCTGTTCTTGTCAGGATAAGGCAGTCCTCGTTTCCATGAGCGTCGTTGGGCTCGCCGGGGCTCCAATTATGGAATATGTCAGCTATTGGTTTACCTGAAAAGTGATTTTAAAGCAAAAAATGTTTATAAAAAAGATAAAAGTGCAAAAGCTTTAGGCCTGCTGCCATAGAGAACTTACCTGAATAGAGCGAAAATCAAACGTACTTAAGTACAAAAATTGCTAAGAAAATCTAATGGTTAAAATAAGTTAATCCTCCACCCTGATTGGTTGATTCAATGTTTTGATTTTTCGTAGTCATCCATTTGCCTGCCTAAGGGGTCACATGCATGCACTGTCCGAGTAAAACTTGAGTACTCTAAAAAGCAGTTAACTAAAATATCACTGATGCTGAAACTAAATGATGTTCAGAAGTGATTGATAATGAAGCCACGATTTTACATACATATACTCACGGCTATAAATCTCTAAAAGGGGTAGCCAGAGCTGAGAAATTAGAAATTCCACAGCCACTTTTGTAGTTGAGTGGAGAAAAGATGGTAGAATAAAGGTTGTTGGTGATGGGTCTCCAACCGCATCGCCCAAAAATCCCTCAAAAAGCCCCAAGTCCGTTAGTCGCCTCTTACGTATACCCACCGGAAGAAATGGGGTAGTGCTATTCTAAGCCGACACTACACAGACGATTGCGATTTTAATTAAGTTTATTTTCCTTCCAGCACTTCACAAATAGCCTATGATTAGGTCTCTATCGCAGGAGTCAGGCGGAGATAACCTTATAGTATTCCGTATGATTGTGAAAACCCTGATGTTCGTACTTTTGTACTAATTTGAATGTTAGCTCTTATAAACATGGTCAAATCAAAGTTACGGGACATTGAACGATAATTACATATTAAATTAACATTATCTGTCTATATCAAGGATATTATATTGTCTTAATGGAGTTATAGTCGAATTTCGAATCTCTAATGAAGGAGCTAATGAAGGGTAGCCTCCCGCTAACACTCAAGCGCAAGCTCATCGACATGTGTATCCTGCCTATCCTAACCTACGGCGCTCAGACCTGGTCACTGACAGAACTTCAGAAGTCCAAACTCAAGGTTTGCCAGCGAGCAATGGAGCGCAGCATTCTCAGTGTTCGCAGGTCTGACCGCGTAAGGAACACCACACTGCGCTCCTTAACTGGCATTGCTGATGTGGGTGCACAAACCGCCAAGCTAAAGTGGAACTGGGCCGGTCACATAAGTCGTATGCACCCAGACAGATGGGCGAAGATCGCCACAGACTGGGTGCCACAAGACGGTTACCGGCGTAGGGGCAGGCCTCGGCGGAGATGGCGGGACGATCTAGATAAGTTTTTGCCGGGGTGGCCGGAGGTGGCACAGAGCCGGGACGTGTGGACTCAACAGGGGGAGGCCTTTGCCCAGCAGTGGGACACTATAGTAAAGGCTACATAAAAAAAAAAAAAAAAAAAAAAGTATAAAAAGACAATGCATAAAAAACTAAACATTTATTTACGTACCATCTGTAGTTTCAAATGCGCCTTTAGCAATCAAATCGGAAACACCGATGTAAACATGAGGAAAAGGCTGCGTACTGTTCCAAAAAGCTATAACGGCATCAGTCTCTGTTTGGTCTTCAGGATAAAATAAAGTAGAGCCCTCTAGGATGCATCTTTTCTTAGCTTCTGTCCATGTTCGGTGTATGGTGTGAAATTTGTAAAATGCTTCTGTGGTTTCTAAATACGTATAGTCTTTACGAAAAAATGCATTCCTTTGTGCGTCTGAAATTTTAATAATATAAAAGAACAGGTTACCTTAGAATGTATACACTGACGGCTGGGAACTCCTTTTTAATTTGTTATTTATACCATAAATATAAATAATATAATATTAAATAAATATCCGGACACATTATTCACAGATCAAGTTAGCCCCAAACTAAGGTTACTTCACTCAATACATTCTATACTAAACAGTACACTAATATCACAAATCTTCGCGTTTTATGGCTAGTACAAGAAAATCTGGTAAAATACACACACGCAACATATTCCAATTAGAGATCCACGCATTCACTTATTGATGTTTAGGTATGCAAAAGTAATAACTTAAACTTATTTTCAAATTGGTCTAGAAACAAATCAAATCTAAATCTAGGGTTATCTCAAAGTTATATGATTTAAATAAACTACCACTTACCCGTAGAAGATATAAAGTATACTAGATGAAGTAAGATTGAATACAGCATTTTAAAGTTTATTATTACAACTAAACTTAACACTGATCTCGTGTATGTTAATCAAACCGTGTTTTTAGACTGAAGATGATTCTAAGTATCAAGTTAGCAGCACTAGCCTGTAGCATGTGTGGCAAACAAGTAAAACAGGAAAGCAGAATTTGCAGATCTTTGATATTGCAAAAATGACTTAGTTCCATGGTTGCCAAGAACCATATTAGTTTAAAAGAAAATGAAGAGGATAAATTTTAATTTTCAAAATTGCTTTTAGAATAATGATTTTTGATTTTTAGTTATTATAATAACGTTATTATAAATAAGTTTTGAAGAATTTTTATGTGTAACGGTTTTCGGGCTAGAATAGCTTGTCTATATATATTTGCGTGAGTATCGACGGGGTGACGAAGGGTTTCGGACTTATGAAAATGTCGGTGATGTAATAGGAAAATCCTCTCTTTTACCATATATTACCGACTGTAGCTTTATTTCACGAGAACGAACGAAGATAAATAACATATTTTCTTTATTTACTAGTAATGATCTGATCTATTAGTCATGAGGTTTCCATGAACAAAACATTCTAATTATTGTAATGCAGTTAAAAATGCATTTAAGCGCTTAGAGCATTCCATCACTGGTAAGATGCTAGAGGCATGGGCTACAATCCTAAATCGGGCCTACGCCTTTAATTATTTTCTTATAAATATATAAATACATACGTAAACTCACAGCTATAGATCTCTGGAAAGGATAGCCAGAGCTAAGGAATTACAAGTTCTTCAGACACTTTCGGAAGATTAGTTAGCAAAAGATAGTAAGGTAAAGGATGTTGGTGATGGGTCTCCAACAGCATCGCCCAAAATTTCTTAAAACGCCCCAACACCCTTAGTTGCCTATTATTTGTAATTATTTTTTACAGGATATTAGTAGTGTGGGAAAACAACATCAGTAAGTGTTCAATAGTCAGTCATACTTAGTCTTGGGTGGCACCATTTATTAGCAATTAAATGACTAATCTCTTCTCTAGGATTCTGAGTACGCAAAATATGTCTCATTTAGCGCACGTAAGACTAACAATGCTTATAAAATATAATCTGGGTATTAGTAGAAATAAAACACTTGAAATTATGACAAAATATATTTCAATGTCAAAATCACAGTTGACTAGCAATCTTTTTTATATTATTTTATATAAGTTATAACATCAAATTTTACGCCAACAATACTTCTTCTTCTTTTATAGTATTATTTTATGATGTATCATTTCGGTTGGTAAAACCATCATCTTTATCATTTCCATTCATTTTATAATGTGAAATTGTTAGTAAAATAAAAACATTACAAACACGATAAATCTAATCGACGCGGTCATAAAGGTCATCGGTTTAATCTCTACATGAGTATTGAATGGAGTTTACGTATACATTTAGTATATGTGATTGAATATTGCGACTTAATAAGTATATCTTTTATAATAATTACAAGAAAGTTTGATACGTTTGGCAAAAACTCTAACTGATTCTTTAGTATATCTTTAAGAATAAATACAAGGGCGTAAGATACGTATGGCAAAAAAGTTACTGATTCTCTAAGTTATTTGTTTTACTCACGGCTATTAATCCCTAGAAGGGGTAGCCAGAGCTACAGAATAATAAATTCCTCGGCCACTTTTGGAAACTTGAGAGGGAAAAGATTATAAACTAAAGGTGACGATGATGATGGTTGTTGGTGATGGTTCTCCAACCGCATCGCCCAATAACTTCTCTAAAAGCCCTAAAACCCTTAGCCGCCTCTTACCCATGGGTAGAAATGGGGTAGTGCTAATGGTTTACTAAACATCCATTCATCGTAATAGAACCAAAAGTTAGTTACTTTAATAAATAATCTCTGCTCTGTCGTCTGATCTTGATATGATGAAACGATATTTAAAAAAACATATAAATTCTTCACCGTTCCCAGGGAAGTCCACCATTACAATAAACCATAAGGACATCATGCAAATGAAAATCCCTGTATATACGTCTTGAGTTATCAAAAATAAGCTATTTGTTCATCAATTACAACTTTCCCACAAGGAAAAAGATCCTTCAAATAGTAGCATGATCGAGGAATAAAACGTGAGTGATGCAGATGATATTTAAAAAAAACTGATATAGTATAAATATATTAAATTTAGTGAATATATTAATTAAACATAATAAAAAATATTGTTCGCGCAACGAAAAGAACAATATTGGAATATATACGATTATAATAAAATTCGTCATGTAATTAAGTAAACTATGCATCAGCTAAAAAAGTACGTCTCTGAAGATGCTGCATTATAAGGGTTGGACCTCATCTGGCAGCACGGAATCGCATTTTTCCGTTACCCTTTCTCTTTCTGTCCCATAGAACTGCCATTTTCTAGACCAGGAGAGAAAGCATAATGCGATAGCATTCGGTGGAATCCTCGAAGCAACGGAAAAATGCGATTTAGTGCTGCCAGATGTGGTTCAACCCTAAAGAATCACAATAAACACTTAAATCTACTCTCCAATCCTATCTTCAAAGGCTGTACTAAGGCTGTTGATGTCATGTTCGCAGATGAAGAAACATTTGATCCCGCAGTTCATGTCGTTCAGATCTCCGTCGTAGAACATGGTGCCGCAGGTCTCACCATCGGAACCTGCGCTGTCTGGCTGGTTGTAACTCCACCTGGCGTACCCACTGTCTTCTAAAGATGTACCTGAGCACAAAAATGGATTTATACATACCTACATATACTCACAACGTTACTTCCCATTGAGGTAGGCAGAGACTATCGATTTATTTATAACATACATTTTAAACGACAAATTTAATTGATTACAGCCAAGATAGTTTAGTGGGTAGAATAACTGCCTTTCGTGCAGAGAGGTGTGGGTTAAAATCCTAAGTCCAGTTTTCTAAAGCCAAATGTGTGGTTGATTTATCATCGCTGTTAACGTTTAGGGAAAATAGCGCGGGGAAACCGATGAGGCTAAGTGATACTAAGTCTTGTTACAGTTTATTCGTACAAAACGGCGATAAGCCTCTCTACTCTGAACATCAGTTGAAAATAATGTCTGCCACCTGCTTATACAGCTAAATAGTAAGCTATATATCAATTAAGTATGTTTAACATAGGAAGAGCCCTGAGAAACTATATATACTACTAGTGTAGTGGTAATTCTTATAGCAGACCACTGTTGACTATTGTCCAGTTTTCTAGTACAAGTAGACTTGTATTTCTAACTATTTTCTTGCTCTTAATAACTCACACTTGCTACCCGTATTTCACGTGCCGACATCGTTACTACATTTTGCATTCTAAAATGTGTCAATGATGGTTTAAAACAACCCGATAAAACAAAAGCAGGGTTCAATTTGATGTTGTAAAGCTTACAGTACGCTGTTCATTATCCTCTATCGTCGTACAAGTTATAGTTTCATAAAAAAGGTGTAATTTGAATACGTTTCAGCATTCCAAAACTTAAAGATGCTGCTTCACCGCGAGCATTAGCATGTAATGTAGCGTTACAGATTTGAGCACTACAGCAGTGAAGCAGGAGCGAGCATTACAATGCTCATCTTGCGAATGCTCGACAGTCAGGGAGGTTTTATTGTAATGTAATAGTCAAAGACGAATCTTTAATGTTACGGTACACGTGAATGCTCCCGGTGAGGCAGCACCTTAATTTTAGCTCATAATTATTCAATCTTTAGTAGATACATATTGTAGTTATGCCCGCAGTTCTAATACCTTTGATTGTTTGCCATCCTTCACCATTTCTGTTATGGAATCCTAAATGTACTGCTCCCCTCAAATAGTCTCCCTGTACACTATCTTTCGGGGCATTTTTGGTAAGTTTTACTAAATGTAGGGCTTCTTCTCTGCTATTGATTACTGCTAAATACGACTCCTCGGCATGGCACATTGCGACAGCATCGGTCCAATTCATAGGATTCAGATGGAACTTGTAACATTTTCCCAATTCACGATCGTATTGGTATTCTGAAAAAATAATCATAATTATTGTACGATTATGAGTCATTAACCTTTACAATATCTTACTAATCAATCAAGGAAAGAAGAATTTCGACACCAGAAGAGCAAGCACGAGCGGAGTTTAACCTAGTTATCGCGTGGGATAAAGCAGCCATCTCTTACGCACTTACTTAGTATCGTATACTGCCATCTCATTCTAACCGTTATCGTGTCGATAAAATAGCGCTCGTGCTGGCCGGGCAGCAGGCCTTGACCCCGCGACTTTCTTTGAAATCTTTTCTTGCCTTGATTGATTAGTAAAATAATCCCCAAATGAGGTTTAATCCACAACAAAGTCTAATTACTTTACAATAAAACAAAAGTAAATTAAAATAAATCTTGTCCAATTACTAAATATAAAAAATATCGTACTTCGGTCGGGCATGTCGCATAAAACATTCCAATCGAGAGAGGCCAGAGTTTTCTTGCAAATGAAAGGATACTTCTTATTACAAGAATCATCGTTGATGTTCCCTTCCTTTCTTAAAATAACACAATCCTCGATACCGCCCGCATCATTCGGTTCTCCAGGACTCCATTTATTGAACACGTCATTTACTGACCTTCCTGAAAGCATAAGTGGTTTTTTAAACAATAGTAAAAATTTTTTGTGTAGTGTCGGCTTAGAATAACACTAACCCATTTCTTCCGTTGGGTGTACGTAAGAGGCAACTAACTAATTTTTAGGCGACACGGTTGGAGACCCATCACCAACAACCTTTATTCCACCATCTTTTCCCCACGCAACTTCCAAAAATGGCTGAGGAATTACTGATTCCTTAGCTCTGGCTTCCCCTTCAAGGGATTCATAGCCGTGAGTATATGTATGTATGTATGTAGTAAGCATTTTTTGGTTAATAGTAATATTGCGACAGTTGTAGTAATTAAATACATTTCAAATAATTTATTTTTGTAACGTCAATGTTCCTAAATTACTAAACATCTGCAAAATTTGGAAGTAACATAATGTCAAACAATATTGGTAATAAATACAAACTTTGGGTAGAGTGAATTGAAACTGGGTGAGATACCCAGAACTCCTATAGTATTAGGGATAAAATTAGAGCTGTTCTAATATAAAAAAAAAAACAACTGTTGGTAAAATGAACTGTTTTATATTCGGTGTGAGAGCAATGAGTAACCCTATGAATATAAACTTAAATGTGTAATCCTGAAAATTAAAAAGCGTCATGTGATTAAAAATACAGTTGGCCTAGTGCCCCTGATCTTCTGCAACGCTCTATAAAATCTCTGCAAAGCTCATGAATTCGTTTTGCTTAACATAGGCTTCATTGGAATAAGGTAATACCTAAGACTACTGGTTGTTACACGCAAATCATAATATTTTACTTGGTTTTTCCGTTTATCATGCATCTGTTTCAAAGTCTATTTTCGAGAAATTATTACGTGTAATACATCTTAATCTTGGATACACATCGAAAATAAGGAAGCATCTCTATATTGGTTTTACTTAGTTAAAGTTTTTGCACTTTGGAAAGATCGGATTTAAAAATCATCCGTTTTATCGTATATGGTAGTGGTGAAGAAATTTATTCTAATCTTGTCTCTCACAGCCTATATATGTCCCCACCAAGGGGCACGAGCCTACCCTATATAGGGCGATTTGGCCATATTCCACCACGCTGGCCAAATGCGGGTTGGCAGACTTACGACTAATACCATGATAGTAGCTTAACGTGCACTCCGAAGCACGGAATCATCTTAATTTTCGGATAATCAGGTGATTCAAGCCTGCAATATCCTTCCAGACTGGTCTAAATCTTACAAATCAAATTTGTAAGGTTACCATCCCCCGGGGATCGAACCCGAGACCTCCGTACTTGAAACCAAGCGCTCAACCGCGAGACGACGACGAAGGCAGTTCTAATCTTGTACTTTTATATTATACCGTATTTCTTTGTAATGGTGTAATTAAAATGTATTCAAATATCACAACAAAATTTGTTAAGGATACTCGTATTGGCACTATCAAAGATACAAAAGAATACTTGCCTTAGTACTCATTTTGCAATGCGTGTTTCAATACGTACATATACTTAATAAATAAACTACATACATACATACATATACTTACGGCTATAAATCCCTTAACGGGGTAGCCAGAGCTTTGGAATGATAAATTCCTCACTTTTGAAAGTTGATTGGGGAAAAGATGGTAATAATAAATAAATGTTTTTGGTGACGGGTCTCCAACCACATCGCCCAAAAATCACCTAAGAAGCCCCTATACCCTTAGTCGCCTCTTACGATCACCCACGGGTAGAAATAGGGTAGTGTTATTCTAAGCCGACACTACTATTATCAAATTTTTAAGTGATTTATATTCATGCTTGATAACTTTGAAGATATTTTAATGTTACGGGATAAGTTTTGCGTATAAATTTTATAGACCATTATGGCCTTGAAAATATTTACCTTGTTTGATAAAGTATGTAAGTAGGTGTGATAAATAATATAAAACTGCTCCGATAATCTCGCACACGCACAACTCGACACATTAGCACTAATAAAATAAAATATTCTAACCGTCAATCGTTTCAAAAGCTCCTTTTGCTATAAGGTCAGATATACCAATATAAACCCAATAGAAAGGCTGTGTTTGATTCCAAAATGAAATGACAGCGTCAGCCTCTGATTGGTCCACTGGATAAAACAACTGAGCTCCTTCCATCTCACATCTTTTCTTCGCATCCAGCCACGTTCTGTGTATTGTATGGATCTTGTAGAAACTCTCTGTTGATTCTAAATATGTGTAGTCTTTGCGGAAAAATGCATTCCTTTGGGAACCTGCAAAATATCAGTAATGAATCGTGTTGACATGTTTAATTGACCAGAGTACAGTTTCGAACCAACTCCCGTAGCAAGAGGCGTGTGAGAGCGAGCATGTCATGTGAGAAGTGAGATACCAACAGATATTGTATGAGCAATCTGTCAGTTTCTCACTTCCGATGTGACATACGCGCTATCACAAGCCTCATGCAACCAGTGCAGCAGTAGTTCTTTAAAATGGTGCAATCAAAGTAAAAATATACATAGTTTATTTTAGAATTGTTGCCACTAACAAACATACATAAAAATATATTGTCTTAGTACTTATATTTGCAATGCGTGTTTCATATAAAAGATAAACTAGCTAAGAAGCAGATGATTTTGAAAATAATGAAAATTGTGCATCGTATCTAGCAGTGCTAAAACTGTATTACTAGTTAAATGACTATTAAATTAACTCTTGGCACATGTACAGTTTTAAAACCACAAGTAGCGATAATAAAGATTGTGCATTAATTTGAAAGAAGTTGATTGACCAAAATAATTTAATTAATTCATTCTAAATATCGAAACCGAATGAAAAATATTAAATATATTTTTCTTTTCTTATTATTTATAATATGTTAATGTTTTTGTAAAATTTCTTATTCGAAATTTTAAATAAATCGATCCTTAACAGATACGTCAACAATTTGAAAATGAGTGTTCAATGAAATAGAGGAATTATTTATAAATTTTTAATAGAGGTCAAATAAACAGGTTGCAATGTTTCTTATTTTTGAAATGTAATATTCGTTTAATCAAAATATATTTAAATGGAACACATGTCATATCAGACACTATAGAGATACTACTTATATCTCTATGTCAGACACAAAAAAGTCATATCAAATATCGAAACATTGAAAGTTCTCGCATACAAAATAAAAGTGCAGATGTGTTAGAACAAAAGTAAGCTTAACCACGACCTCTTGCGCACCCTCTTATGATAAATAAACATAAACTGTACTAACGGAAAAATTTACTAGGTAAGTAGGACTTACTTATCGATGAGATTAAACAAAACACATGTAAAATAAGTAAAAAGAACATAATTAACGTTTGCTTAAATCTAAACACACGAGTAAGCACAATCGAGGTTATTATTACACTGAAGTTGGCTGCGATAAGTAACCTAGCGTAACCTAACCGCAAAATAAGTCTAGATGACTTAAAACCAACTTCAAACTGGTTTCCACGTCACGAATCTGAGCATTAGTGAACAGGAAAATCCGAACACACTTATGTTTCGACCGTATGACAACGTACTAAAGCTTCATATTTAACGTTTTATTAAACCCAATTAATTTTTCAACTTTTGAGGCCAACGTGGAGTTGAATTTTGATTGAATTGTATTTTAGCTCAAAACAAGCCAGTTTTGGTTAGTCAGGTAAAGCAATAAGGCAAAACATACATATACATATAACATGTTCACGGCATTAGTCCCCAGAAGGAGTAGCCAGAGATCGGAATAACAAACTCCACAGCCACTTCTGGAAGTTTAGCGGGGTCTTGTGTTTTTCGTGATGGGTGGGTCTCAAACCTCATAGCCTAAAAATCACTTAAAAAGCCCAATAACCTCAGTCGCCTCTTATGAACACCCACGAGAAGAAATGAAGTAGAGCTATCCTAAGCCGACACTACACAGCTAACAAAACAATTGGATAAAACTATATTACAGTACGAAGTCATTTTAAGGCTTAAAAATACTTGTAGATATGGGAAAGCGTAACAAGTTGAAAAGAAATCGAAGCGCGTTCATGGAGGCGTAGTTTCGTCCCTATTTACCATAGACGCCATAGACACTTCGTACATGCCAGTTTCTCATAAAGAGGCTTAATAAATTAACCCTCAAACGTGACGTTTTTACGGCGTGAGTCTGAAGTGGGAGTAATAAAGGACCATGTATAAGAAGATTGTTGCATGTGAAGGACGTAACGCCATTGATAGTCGCGATCTACCGCTATGGCAATAAAATGTGTGAAATTTAGTAAGTTTGTAGACAAAAATAAGGATTCACACAGGATTCATATTTGGATTTACACTCTGAGGCACACTTAGAAATGGATCTGAAATAGGGTAGCCAGAGGCTGAATCTAGCTTCAGAATTGGAAATCCCTCAGCCATTTTCGAAAAGATTATTACTTAGGTGTATATTACCAATACGTAACAAAATAGAATCTCTTCTTCTCTATTAAACTGCAATTTCCGTAAAGAAAACATATTCCAATGTGTAGTGTTGTGCCGGCTTAGGATGTTACTTCCCCTTTCTACCCACGGGTATCGTAAGAAGCTGGAAAGGGTATAGGGCTTTTTTAAGTGGTTTTTGGGTGGTGCGGTTGGAGACTTTATTTCTACCATCTTGTCCTGTATCAACTTCCAAATTTGGCTGAGGAGTTTCTAGTTCTGAAGCTCAGCTCTGGCTACCTCTTGTTGGGATGTATAAATGTATGTATTTTCCAAAATAACGGTAGTATAAAGAGTATAACGACATGATAGTCCAATGGGTAGAACACCCGCCCGAAAACTGTCAGGCGTGAGTTTAAATCCTGGATCGGGCCTACATCAATTTGTCTTTTCTAAAGTCATATGTGTGGTTAATTTATCATGGTTGTTAACGGTGAGGGAAAACATCGCGAGGAAACCCACATGTCTGAGTTGTACTTAGCCAGGTGACAGTGTATTACGTGTATGTATGTATGTACGCGACAGTTTATTTACTAAGCAAAACGTGGGTAAAAACTTTGGACACTATGTGGCGCTGTCACATTGTTCATAAGTATTGGTACCTCTGCCAACCCCTTCGGGGTTAAAACGGCGTGAACGTTCATATGTTATGTATAAAGAGTTTTTCTATTTCATAACTCAGCCATGTGCATTTCTAAACGCTGCTTTCCCTCAACGATAAGTACATTGACAAATCATGCATGCATGCATATACTGACGGCTATATTTCCCTAGAAGGGGTAGCCAGAGCTAAGGAATTATAAATTCCTCAGCCACTTTTGGAAGTTCAGTGGGGAAAAGATGGTAAAAATAAAGGTTTTTGGTGATGGGTCTCCAACCGCATCGCCCAAAAATCCAATAAAAAGCCCCAATACCCTTAGTCGCCTCTTAAGACACCCGTGGGTAGACAGGGGTAGCACATTCTAAGCCGGCACTACACGGCAACGACAAATCATGTTTTAAAATATCCTTAGATCTTAGTTGCTTTAAAATAGTCTTAGTTCTGAACATCACAGTTGTGTTTCTAATTTCCTGAAGTAAATTAGTTAACATTCAACAAGGGGATGTTGATGATAAGCTTGAGTTAATCACAATGGATATACAGGACCGATTTCTTCAGCTTGCTTTTCGAATATATTTACTTAACTTAACTTAATGGCGGCTATGCAATGCAATGCATGTATCTCTGCTCCAGTCTCTGCTGCCGCTTCGGGGATATACGGCGTGAAAGTTTGAGATTGAGTTTCTTTTACAGCATTTCTCTTCTCATCAACTTGCTTCTTATACGCGGGTTAGCCGTTTCCATGGAACGCTACTCCTCCGGAACCGCTTGACAGATCTTAACTAAATTTCACAGGCTGATAGCCACAAAGTACCTACAGGTTTTAGTGAAAACTTTTTCTAACATCTAGAAGAAATTGCCAAAATCTTTTCCATAGACTTACCATAGAGAAACTCATACGCTCACTTCCGCCGCTTCTTCGGAACGCTACTCCTCCTGAAGTGCTTGACCGATCTTGATAAAATTTTTCAGACTGATCAAGACTATGATATATATTGTTTTAGTTGTAAAAAAAAATTAAAAAGTACGCACTCAGAATAAAAAAAATCAAAAAACAAAATTTTCATTACAGTCAATGGGAAAAATGAACTGAAAATATAAATAACTTTTAACGAAAAGAAAACCGACTTTATAGTGGGAAAAACAACCGAAAATAAAAATCTAGTACTAAAAAGTACGAAATAAGTTTTTAATTGAATATGCCAGTGTATGAGTACGGTGATTAATACCTTTGCAATTTCTTTATTCCACACGCGTCAGTTCAATTACTAAATGTGAGCCGGTGCCAGCCTGCGTGATGGATGATTGACAATAATAAGTGTGTATTTCGCACTTCATACACATGTACAATGTAGGATACCTTGTAGTTGTAGGGAAATTTTATTTTTGTACGTATTACCATTTAAAACGTGAGGCAATAGATATATATTGTTTAGATTGTAATAATCAGAGATAGATAGTAGGGTGAATTCACTTTTATTTGACTGGCACCGACTCAAAAATTAATTTAAGAGAATTTTAATATTTAGGTAGGTTGAACTGACGCGTGTGGAATAAAGAAATTGCAAAGGTATTAATCACAGTACTCATACACTCATACACTGGCATATTCAATTAAAAACTTATTTCGTACTTTTTAGTACTAGATTTTTATTTTCGGTTGTTTTTCCCACTATGAAGTCGGTTTTCTTTTTGTTAAAAGTTATTTTATTTTACGAGTCTTAGAGATGGGTAGACCTGGCAAAGATGCCTCTCGTATGAGGCAGTGCGACGGTTACTGTATTATTCTTCGTATTTCTGGTATTTCTATTATTATACGATACTATTGCCGAGTAGTGCCGGCTTAGAATGTCGCTACCCCTTTCTACCCGGGTGTCGTAAGAGGCGTCTAAGGGAATTGGGGCTTTTTATTGGATTTTTGGGCGATGCGGTTGGATACCCATCACCGAAAACCTTTATTTTCACCATCTTTTCCCCACTCAACTTCCAAAAGTGGCTGAGGAATTTATAATTCCTTAACTCTGGCTACCCCTTCTAGGGAAATATAGCCGTGAGTATATGTATGTATGTAACATAATAAACATAACATAAACGTTCACGCCGTTTATCCCCGAGGGGGTTGGCAGAGGTACCAATACTCCTGAACTCACATGGCAAGCGCCATCTAGTTTCCAGAGAAGGTACCCACGTTTTGCTTAGACAGTGTACTCACGTGATAGGGGGGTATGTATGTATACGATATTTAATAGGCTCAACAACATGTAACTTTACATTGTTCTTGAAATCCCTCGAAAGGCGATGGTCTACAATTCTACATCTTAAGAAAGACTCAAACGTTCACGCCGAATATCCCCGAAGGGGTTAGCAGAGGTAGTAATACTTCTGAAGATCACGTGTCATTGTCACCTGTTGTTCAGGAGTACCCACGCTTTGCTTGGACCCACGTTCTCATGTTATACAGGGCAGGCCTATCGGCGTTTTGAACAAATACACTGTCACATGATTGTGAGTTTCGACAGTCCCCTCGATTTCCTGGGATGCCATCATCAGATCCTGGTCTCATGGTACTTTCTCGGTAACAATAACATAACAAAAGAAATGTTGAGTGAACCTGTACTTCTCTTCATAAAAGCTACGAAGAGGAGCATAAATCTTTATGGAATGGTGAAAGAACTGTTTCCTAACTCCTAGTGATTAAGGACCAACACCTTCCATCATCAGCTTAGCAGCATAACAATATGATTTTCAGAAGCAAATGCCAATATAAGTTCAGAAAATATGTAAAACGCGGTACATTTGCCTATAAAATTTCAGGGTTCCTCTCGATGTCTCCAGGATCCCATCATCAGACCCTGACATCCTCATCATGGTACCAATCCGGGAGTGTCTTCTTTCGAACAAAAAAATAATAATCAAAATAACATAATATAAACATAAACGTTCACGCCGAATATCCCCGAAGGGGTTGGCAGAGGTACTAATACTTCTGAACATCACGTGACTTTGTCACCCGGTGTTCAGAGTACCCACGTTTTGCATGGACAGTGTACTCACGTGATAGGGGGCAGGCCTATCACCGTTTTGTACGAATACACTGTCACATGACTAAGTACTACTCAGCCATGTGGGTTTACTCACGATGTTTTCCCTCACCGTTAACAACCATGATAAATTAACCACACATATGTCTTTAGAAAAGACAAATTGGTGTAGGCTCGACCCAGGATTTGAACACTAGTCGTTTGCACGATAACCGAGTGTTCTACCCACTGGGATATCACGGTTGCTACTAATAATCATAAATCGGTTCACAAATGGCGAAGTAATCGGCGAACAAACATAAATATATATATATATATATATATATATACGGTCGAATTGAGAACACTCCTTTTTTTGAAGTCGGTTAAAAAGACATTTGATTTTTGTTAAACAAATGTTGAATTGAATGTCCTTCTTTAAGGAACAATAATTTGCAATAAAGATAGTTCAGTCGAGTCGAACATATCGCTCAGCTCTTTTTTTCAATTGCACACTTGCATTGAAGTCCTAGTTACCACTTTCATATTAATGATCTATATATCAACATCAATTAAATTCAACAATAAAAAAATATAGAAACGCATTTTAAAAATGAGTGGTTCATATAACTTAGAAGTAAAGCTAAATAAAATTCAAATATCCAATCATAGTTCGTATCCTCTGGTCCGCACTTCCGCAAACTGCGTAATTTTATCCCTACTGCTACCAAAACAGCGTTAGCAGAATCTACTCTTCTACCGATTTTTGACTGTGTTAAAACATGGGAACGTAACATTACTGAAGAGCAACTCAGCAAACTTGAGCGGCTTTAAAACCTCTGTATTATCAGTGCAGGAAATTATGGAGGAGAAGGTCCAGCCTTCGTTTCAAAGGTTTCGTAATCGATGCCTTCGGATAGGTAGATAGGAGACTCTTATTGTGGGACCAATCATTTGAGACAATGCAATCTGACACAAGAGTAAGAAACATAGTGGTTCGGAAACCTCCTTCTCCGAACCACGCGGTAGCGAGTAAAGCAAATGGTGGGACATGGAGCTCAAATTTATGCGCAGTAAACTCCGCACTCTCATTAAAAGTGCTTCGAGAAAACCCTGGGATTGTGTTAAATAAATATAAAACCTGACCTGACAAACCTGGCCTAACAATAAAGCAGCAAGAGTTATGAAAGTCATATAATAATCTAACCGTCGCGCAACGTAGCGCCGTCAAAATTTTTAATCAAGACATATACCACTACTATCACAGAAGAACACATATTACTGCTAGATTGCTACTTCCTAGACTTCCGTCAAGCTTACGGTACGACCTGTCCAGAAGAGCAAGTAATCAGATCATCGGACCAAGACTAGTCCCAACCCGACCAAACAGATAGTCACGCTCGCTGCACGCAGGAACAGGTTGAATGGGCAATTAAGGGCTTAAGCCTCTTTAAATCACCAACCTTAGATAGAATCCTTCCGGCACTACAACAAGATCCCAAGTCCTTTTCAAAAAATTGAGCCTCGTTTTCTTTCTTTTGTGAACACTATTTGTGAACTTTTATGAAAAGGAAATATTAAGTGAAAAGCCCCTACAATTTATTAGCATGCTTACAATGCTTCACAGAATTGTGAGCCGAGAGTTTTTCCGATAAACCACGGAGGCAGTTGAATAATGGGGAGAGACACAATTATTTTATATCTATTTAAAAACATGTCTGTCATATGTCTCAGCTGAGGAGGTAAAATGTAACTTTATATTCTTATTCTGAATTAAATAAATGCAAATATCTGCCATGTATGAAAATATGAGAAGCGAGGCAGGTTTTTCAGGAATATTTTATTTTATTATCTTTAGGGGGCTTACAGCTAAATTTACAATATAAAATAATAACAAGGGCAGTAACAGTAAAAATTATAATAAGACTGTACCGAGGTCAAAACTGTACATTGAAGAAAAAAAAACCAATGGAATATGTTTAATTTTCGATTATGAAGCCAAATTTGCGCTTTTTGAAAAAAATGTCTGTCTGTCTGTATGTCCGGTCATCACGTTAACTCTACCAGACGGATCTTGATTTAATTTGGTGTGAATGTAGCTATACACCTGGCCAACATATAGGATATCATTTATCCCGGATATCGCAAGGGTTCATACAGGAGCATCAAAAAAAAAATCTTTTATATGGCTATATGTACATGAGTATTTTTTCCATCGAACAACTTTATCAGACTCATCATTAATAGTCTTTTCAGAAAAAAATAGGGTATCATCCATTTTCATCAAAATAAATGTCAATTTTATTGTTCGTCAATAGTATGACTACTAGGTAGCTTATCAAAAAGAAGTCAACACTAACGTCTTTGTGGCGTAGCGGCGGCATACCGTTTGATTAATACTAATCGAACGGAAAACTCGGTTCGAATCTCGGGGATCACAATCTTTTTGCGTTATTTTTTTTGTGTTAGCTTAGAATAATAGGAAGCCTCAGAATGAATAGTTTGTAAATAATAGCACATATTTCATCTATGACTGTTTGGCCGCAATCTCTCACACATCACCAACGGTCAGTGTAGGGGGCAGCACCGGGCCGACACCATTTTGACATGGAAACTTGGTGCAAAATGGTTTGTTTCATGATTCTTTTGAACAATTAAAAAGGTTTTTTGGAAATCATCCCCTGAGGGAATTGAAATATAGTTTTCAGATTTTTGACATTTCTGTATCTAGAAATTTGAAACTGGATGCAATTGACTGATATAACCACTACAAAAAGGAATATATGAAATTTATCTAGCAATCATTCATGGGTAGGTATATACTAACGGCTATAAATCCCAAAAAGTGTAGCCACAGCTTCATAGATAGTAATTCTTTATCCACTTTTGGAAGTTGAATGGGGAAAAGGTAGTCAAATGGGTCTCCAACTGCTGAACCCAACAATCACTTAAAAAGCCTAAATGTTCTTTATATCCTTTTCAACGTCCGAAGGATTATTACTATAAAAAACAGAAGTTCAGATAGTGTTTTGGTATTTTGGATGTAAACCGGATGGCAAAAATGCCACGCGGACGTTGTCGCGGGCAAAAACCTAGTTCAGGAATAAGTTGCGAACACCAGCGTCGTCGTTCAACCCCAAAGGAAACAAATCGCATGAGAATGTGTATGTTACCATTCGCCTGACCCGCCGAAAATGCCCAGGGATTTAAGGCAGTTGTCCCACCGACGGCGAGGGAACGACTAACTATCGGCGATTTTCTCGCTCAAAAAGCGTACAAATAGATATACATTCCGTGTAAACAAAAGAGATACATATACAAATAGTTGATCGCTGACCGTTCACATTGCCGGCGAGGACTCGTTTCACTAGTTTGTCGCTAAGCGACCAGAGCTGTGAAAGACAACATTCGCTTAGCGATACTCGTTCGGCGATTAGAACTCACGTCGAGAGAGCAACCAGCGAGCGGTCATTTCCCTACAGTTCGGATTCGGAGCGAGTGATGCGAGTAATCGCTTGCCCCACTCGCACACTCGTTAATAGCCGAGCTACAGAACTATCGGAACTACGCTCTCGCTTCCCGCGGCTCGCCAACTCGTTCTATATTCTAGCTTTACTCGCTACTCGTTCATCGTTGCTGGTGGGACAACTGCCTAAAATAAGGTATAAAACTCCACAATTTTTTATTCTACATGATAAGATGCAGAGCTGGTTTGTTCCATGTTAAAAAATTGTCGATATAACTACGAGTCCTACCCTGTTTCCTCATGGGCAGGCAGTGGGAGAAAATGTTTTGGTTATGATGATCTTATAAAATAAAACAATAAAAGACAGTATATTTTTTATAATTTTTAATATATTTATCTTGAGGTGTAAGTTATTCGCATAACAATGTCCATACAAATTTCCTCATTTATTTGTACACACTTTCTCTGTTTGTATTGTAGTTATATCTCTTTTAGTTATAAAAGTTGACTCTCTAAAATTTAACATATCCTCATGTCTGTTCCCTATATCTAATTCGCTTCACCACTTCAGATTAAATTATAATTATTACTGAGACACAATTACATTAAATATTGAAATAATTATTACAACTGATTGAGTGCCATAGCGCTTTAAAAGACATCGTTAGACGGGGCACTGAGCAAATGAAATATTTATGCCAAATTAGGAACGTAATGTTAATAGAATTTCGTAGACAGGCGTAGAGAAGTTCTGAGATGTGGCGTGGAGATAGTGAGTCAGACTCCGTGATTGGTCTACATTGCACACCTTGCACTGGTTTAGACGCCTCTGCGCCAATTATACCTAATAAGTCAATTCGTTACTAAATAACAACTAATCACTTTAAAATCATTTCAAAATGTACATTACCATCTTAAAGTAAAGAGCTAATCTGCTACAAAAAAATAGCAAATTTAAATACAAAGATCGCCTAGTTTTTCTATTTATATAAAATTAATCACTTAAGTATTAGAAAACACGTTTTAGTGATAAGGGCAGTGCGCTCGCGCACGGTTGTGATTTCGTTCGTGTATTATGCCTTGTGTACATTCAACGTGAATAGCGAAATATATTGCGTTGACATATTAAAACTAAAAAAATGACTGTACATTTAATATGTAAATATTTTGTACATATTGCACTCTGAAGTAACAAAAATTATTAAGGATAAAAAATGTCGACAAAACATAAAATATTCGGAACGACAATGTCTTAGTTTAAAATACAAATTATAAAAATTGCAATCACAATGTTTGTAACTCGTACAATCTAAGTCCCTAAGGCTTACGTAAGATAAATACAGAGGTAATTTACACAAAAATATATACTATATTTCTAACCAAATAATATAAAAAATAACAACAGCCATCTGTACTTGCTTAGATGTATAAAATTAACATAGAGGCTTCGAACAAAATGACGATAGAATATCTAAGGTTTATGTACATTGTCGAAATGCCCATCAGCGTTGAGGTCAACACCTTGGTAAAGACTGGGGGAGCCAGCCTGGTCACCCTCACTGTCCTCACTGCAACCATCATTTCCTCACTATCTTCCAATACAAATATCTTATACTAGATCGTACATAGACAGAAAGTAGAGCTCCGAAACCAACATAAGTGCACTCATTTCCTATAGAACTCGAGTAAAGAGAAACAATACAACCTAAAGCTTGAACAAAGCCATTTAAGTTTTTAGATTACTAACATTTTCACGACAGATATTAGGTATATTTAAAATGTACTTTATCATAAATGCGCTTTGTTCCAGCCTTAAAGCATGTATGCCGAATAAATAAACCAAGTGGGGAATCGACAAGTCCAATCGGGGCCATCCTCCTCGTGAGACAAATCGAGCGCTTTATTTAAACTTTTCGTTCTGTGCCGTCCCATTCTACACTTACACGTAAGCGATATAAACCTAACATCATACTAACGTACGATTATCTAATACACAAATTATATTAGGTATCTCATTAATTTAATCGTTTTCACGGGAGATTATGTCACTAAATCTATTACATTTTCAAAATCGAATAATATGTATCAAATACGACCGACCGCACCGATTTGACCGACACTATCAAGCGAACAATTCAACTACAAATGGTATATTAAATACACTTATCGAATGGCAGTTAACAGTTTGTCATGAAGTAAACGACGTCTTGTATAATAGCATAAGAACTAAGAACATTTTGGTATTGACGTTATCATAAGCATCACTCCGCTGAATCACTCACTGTACCAGCTGCAAACCCATCAGAAGATATTGGCAAAGCAGAAAATACGACTAATGGATAATGATTACGTCATGTAAATGGCAGTGTGTTTGTATTATTACCTTAATTTAGCAGTATTCAGACACTAATTTGTGCTTTACATCGACATACACCTATTACTAATACACAAAAGTTATGGAAATTGCGCATTGGATTTCTGATTCGACTGAGACGAACGGTTTTATTAGACATTCTTAGCTCGCACTATTAACTTGTTCATTTGATAATTTATCAAGTTTGCTCAATATCGAGTATTTTCTTTAGTATATGCGAGTGAAAAAGCTTTCAAAATTTCCATACATCTCGTCAAGATTAAGTATGAATCAGAAATCCAATAAAAGCGAACTAGCGGTCGGCGGCGGCGGCGGCCGAGTCGGTATCATATAAGTTAACATTAAACGTTCTCGCAAATCAGACACACACTATTAATTTTACAATACATCAATTAAAGTCATGTACTCCGAGTCACATATAACATGCATCCTTATCTTATTCGAATTAAAATGACGTTAAAATGTGAGACATACACATGTTTAAGTTGAAAAAATGAACGATAACCGTACAGTGTGATGGTGAATGGTGAGGTTAGCTGTTTCGACGGCGACTGACAAGCCGAGTTGAGATATTCAAACGAAATAACACACTTAACAATGCTAAATTAGGTTTACTGAGATCTATGTTATTTGTATTTCTATATACTATGATGGTTTTTTTCTTCAACAACATGTAGGTACAGAGCAGGTACCGCGAAATAAGGCATACATTATTATGTGAATGTACTGCGTGTGAGATAAATATTTGGAGATAAGTGTACTTTGGTGTTGTCTGAGGAATATTTTGGTGGAGAGCGCGCAATGGGACTTGCATTGCTATCAGAATATTGTTCCCTTTTAGTAAGCTCGGCCGAGACTATAAAAATACAGCTTGAGGTTTTGGAGTTACTCAGACGATAAATTAACAAATCAACAAATTTACCCACGACTACATAACTTGCGCGCAATCACAAAATGTTCGAGACAAATTAAAGCTTACATTGAATGTTCGTTGACTCCATAATCTTTTAGATGTGCAACAGTCAAATAGAAATTTAGATTAATTAAATATTAAAGATCGAAAGCTGCAATTCAATATAATTTCAATAGCGAAATATTCTTGATTTGATTGCCAGTGAAAAGACGAATTTGTAAGGAGAGTGTTACAATATTTTTTCGAAAGTCATACATAACAGAGATGACATGTTCTTAGTATTTATGAAAGCTACCGACGGCAGTAGAATTTTATGTATAATAAGACACACTTATCTCAGCCTACACATTATAATTTAACATGTCATAAATGTAATCACAGCGATAATAAATAATATTTCTTTCATATATATATATTTTATAAAATTTAGACACGGGCACAGGACGATGGAACATGTAAATTAATCGACAGGACATGATAACTCATCTCACAAACATATACAAACAAAATGACGTTTGGTGAACTACTTCCGGCGGATATGCGCCCGCGCAGCGAGCTAGCCGGCCGACATCAATAATTTTGGTAAATAAACGCGAACAACTATCGACCCTCGCACAATAGAATAATTTCTCTTTATATATTACTCTGTTATAAGTTTCAGTGTACGTATGACGTGAATGTTCCGTGACCAACTGAGTCCAGTCCAACAGAGGGCGCGACAGTCCGCCCTAACAAATCAACACTAAATATATTCTCGAACGTTCAACAACACATATATTCACTATCTCTCGCACACGGTCACTGCACAATAGTCCTCATAGGACCGTTAGTGTCCGATCACTTTAAAGCTAACCAGTCTATTTAGGTCTCTCCTGGAGGGCGAAAATCGGCCCGCTAGAGCGCTTGGTTTTCCATCAGAGTGGCGGCAGGTACTTGGTTGGGATTAGTATCGACGACATCCCATATTTCCTCGAGGAACGGTGGCAGTTTTCGGTTCTTGAGTTTCAATGAGATGCACATGTTAGAGTTCTGCATGCCTAGAGACCTTAGTTCGGAGAGAATGGACAGGATTCGGCCATAAATGACGGGGCAGCGAGGAGAGCCGCTATGCTGGTTCAAGATATACGTCCGCAGTGTGTTTAGGTAATATCTTTGAATCTCTTCTACTAGTTGCGGTTGTTCTAAGCCGGGCCGGTCTGGAAAGAGAAGGATTTATGGTGAGTATTTGGCAGTGTGGTGGCTAATTACATGATAAGTGTTTGTAATAGATATATGTTTCTTTAAGGTTTAAAGATTTTCCTTAGATTGAAAATTGCAATATCATTTGTAATTTTTAAAAGTATTTAAGTCTATTGTTGAGTACATAAGCTACTATTTTATTTAACAAACACACTTAAATAAGGGGATAAAAACTGTTCTATTTTTCTTTCTGTCATTGTTAACCCGATTTTTGTGAAGGTTAAAAAACATAGTTGTGGCGGTTGTTATTTTACAATCTTAACCCTAGTCAACTTCAGCGGCTGAGGTGTTTCTAATTCTGAAACTATACTAACCTTTTTATGATTGATATCCGTGATTATATACTTATATTAATAATACATACCTGAAAATATAACCACAGCAGTAAGCAGCGCGAAGTGCACATTATCCAGAGACAAAGAGTAGATACACCGACAGAAGTGCAATAGATCTTCAATAACGTAGGCCATTCCTGCTTTACGGTAGTTGTCGCGGGTATATGCCTGGTTGTTCACGAAGAGGATCGAGTCTGTAGCTACGTCGTAACGACGGACTACGCGGAGCATCATTACTTCGCTTGAACAGGCCTGGAAGAGTTGTGAGATTATATTAATATCCTATATTGATGAAAAATGTTATTTGAAGCTACGGACTACTCAGAATATATAAAGTCCGTCATTTGGAATGTAGCAAACACAATCAACCTGTATCGCCTAATTTTCGGGTTCGGGTTCAAAAAAGAGTTGTAGTGAGAATATTTGATGAATTGTTGTAGCAAACGGAGAGACAGACGTTAAGGATATAAAAGTTTTTCTTTGGCAATCGACAGCAAGGTATAAAGACAAATTTAATATTATCGCATAAAATGTCATTTTATGCCGCTGACTCCTGACCTATGAAAACATGTATTTAATTGACTCCGGCTGTCATTATACAATACAAGGACAATGAGTGATGCATTAAATATAATAAAAATGATCATTGTGAGCTCGTATTCTTACCGATACAAATTCAGTTGCATACATATATACTCACGGCTATAAATCCCTTAACGGGGTAGCCAGAGCTTTGGAATTAGAAATTCCTCAGCCACTTTTGGAAGTTGATTGGGGAAAAGGTGGTAATAATAAATAAATGTTTTTGGTGACGGGTCTCCGACCACATCGCCCAAAAATCACTTAAGAAGCCCCTATACCCTTAGTCGCCTCTTACGATCACCCACGGGTAGAAATGGGGTAGTGTTATTCTAAGCCGACACTACACGAAAAATTCAGTTGCAGTTATGTGGTAAACGGGTTGCTATTTTTACTTCAGTGTAATGAGTACAATTTTTATCGAATTGTTTGTTTTACGTCGTAGTAAAAGAGGATAACAATAAGAGAGAACAAGACTTAGGAGTAAAACAGACACGAACATGTATTATTTTCACTTTGATAAAGAAACTCGAAAGTAAACGAAATTTCGATTGTAACTCGTACTGCAGTTTCTTTTTCGTTCAAACTTATCGTAATTTATACATAAGAGTGAAAACAATGTATATTTGCATTAAGTTACGTCAGCGTTGTAATAGGTTTATTGGGCTTGCACGAACTTTGATGTTAACTAGGTTTACGTAATGTAACCCGTAGTTATTAAAATTAACAAGTTTAGTTATAACGACTACTAGGTTTAATCCAAACTTAAGGTTATTGAAGGGAGATTCTTACTTTTATATTATTAATAATTTTCATATTTTCTAGTAATATTTGTTTCTTCATCTAAGTTTTAAACATATATCAACGAATATACGAGTCGTGTCTCCCTTTCTTTTCATTTTAACTCTGAAAAGCCTTGTTTTTTGACGTGCAACGTCTTATAAATTGGTTTGCCGGGTGACACTTCAAGAAACTGCGTTACGCTCCGCTCACGTTATGCGCTCACAATGAGAGCGAGTGAGAGGCACGCGTCCCTTCCACTCGGGCATGGTTAGCCCGCCTAAGAGCGAGAGAGACAGACATAATTTCATCCTTCTTCCGAATGAATATTCACATTAAAATTATTTTACCACTCAAAGTCGTTGTCACGTAAAACTTTCGCCCGTATACCGACTTATACAGGCAACCAATTTTTTTAATGAGACGAAAACGATCTCCCAAACAAATACGCACACATACTCAAAAACTTCGCGCATTCATAACATACGGAAAATGTAACATAATATTAATTTTTGAACTTTAAAGGCAAGAATATATTAACTCGAGAGACTGCACGGGGCTTAACTACACTTTGTAATTTGTCATTTTATGTTACCGCCACGCGTTATAATTAATCCAAGGTGGTAGCCAACGTCGCATATGATAAACATAAAAAACACCTCAAATTTCTTCATTTAAAATTCATTGATTCAAAACTATATATTGATGAAATCTTTGTACCATTCGTTGGTGTAAAGTTAGATAACCAAATCGAGAAAAAAGTAGGTATTAAATCACCATTTGGCTTATTAAAACAAAAATCACTATGTATGTAAGGGCATGAATCCGACTTTTATATGATGAATATAAATAATTGTTTCTTAGTCCTGGATTTCATTTAAATATGACCCGACAGACTTCGTACTGTCAAATTTGCTTATGACATAGCTTAAGGCGTTTTTTTAATTAATTTAATAAAACCTCAAAAATTGTAGCCTATGTGTTATTCTGATGTATAAGCTATATTGTGGTAAAGTTTCATTCAAATCCATTTAGTAGTTTTTACGTGAAAGAGTAACAAAGATCCATACATACATACATAAAAAAAAACCGTTGAGTAGTATCCCATATCACATGTTATTATTACACTCAATTAAGGGCTAACATGATACGTGTAGTAAACCTCTACATGGTTTTAAGGGTGCCTTTCCACCAGAGCAGCTATGCGACGGATGCGTTTGATATCCATCAATCCTATTCCTTGGTGCACGAAGCATATATATAAGAAGGACTATGATTGGTGGATATCATACGCATCCATAGCTGCATAGCACATCTCTGGTGGAAAGGCACCCTAATTGGAATAAATAATTTAATCATAAATAAAATTCTATACCTTCAGCAAAGTGATTTGATCCGGTTGCGATATCTTAGAGAATCCAGGCAGACCTTTCGCGAATTCCACAATGAGTTGCACTGTGAGGATGGTGATCTCTGTGATCTGCCGGAACGGAGTGTCTGTGTCTTCGTCGTCATCGTCTGAATGTTGCCATGTCTGGAAGAGATAAGGCAAGATTGGTATGTGTAGGTAGACTAAACATTTATACTGTATTTTTAAATGTTTTGTTCATGGAAACCTCATGTGGGGATTATTACTAACATATACAGAAAAGAAAAACTTCTACTTAAAAACGTTACTTAAAAAATGTATACGAAACAAAGGAAAGAAGAATTTTGCACTCGTAGCCACATGACACTATAGCGAAATTGGCAGAGCGACGGGGGCGTATACCCGGAGGTCGTGGGTTCGATCCCCGTAGATGTCGAAATTTTTCTTTCCTTTATTTATCATTTACACTGTATTTTGAATTTGAATGTGAAACGGAAAGTCGGATTGAATTTAAATATTTGATGTATGAGTAGATATATAAGGAACCCAGTTGAATAAATATTCTTCATTATTATCTTGTAGAAGACTGCTCATAATGAGTGTGAAGGAGGATGCAAAGGATCGTAACAAACCCCCTATTGCTCAAAAGCTATAGGATTCCAATTAGAAAAGTTGTTCTATGAGACACAAGTTTATTTCACTATGTAATTTTAATCGCTGATTCTTTTTGAGTGAAATATGTATCAAGTAGATGAAGGTATAAGCTGTGTAGTGCCGGCTTAGAATAGCACCGACCCATTTATTCCATACGATAGGAATAAGTGGCGTAAGAGGCTACTTATGGTTTTTAAGCTTTTTAAGTGATTTTTCGACGATGCAGCTGGGAATCCATCACCAAACATTTCTGATTTTCAATCAATTCTAAACTTAATTTTAAAAGTGACTAAGGAACTTTCAATTTTCAAGCGCTGGCTACCTCTTATACATTTTAATTATGTATGGATATCTTATAGTAGTTTCGCTTACCTGGGTAACTCTTTTAAGATCTTCCTCAGAGGGCTGCTCGTACCCATCTTGGTACCAAACCAGCCTCGCGATCAGGAACTGCTGGTTCGGTGTAAGGGGAGGTATGTTCTTGGCCCGGTTCTGTTCCAGAAGTTTATCTGACAGGAACCTCGGGACCACTTCGTGCTGAAATTATTTAAGCTATTTTTAAAATATTTAAAGGAATAGAAAGTCCTATTAACGCCATTCAATTGAGGTACATTTGGTAAAAAATAGATAGCATATACAGATTAAACAGTTGGTAAAATGAGACGCTTTTAAATAATTGTTGGAGAAATACCGGCCTCTATTTTCATCTAACCCAGTAATGTATTTGTAAATAAACCCTGTATAAGGATAATCTCATAAATTCATTTTTCTGCAAGTAGTTACTCTTTACGTAATATGTTACTTACCACTCTAGCTGCATCTGGTGGTGGTGGATCACACTGCATTATAGGCGGCATGTGATCGTCCACAGTGGTTGTGCTAACTGGCAGCTTGTCTTTTTCTCTTTGTGCCTTCTTCTCCTTTCTCTTGATTGCACACTGGGTCTCCGGCACAACACACTCCGGCCTCATTCCCACAGCAAGACATTTCTTCAAACGACACTCCTGACATTTTCTTCGCATATACATGTCCATTTCACACGCATGGCCAAACTTGCATATGTATACAGCATTCTTAGTCACACTCCGCCTAAAGAAACCTGCAATAGAAACGCCATTTTGTAATGCGCAAAAAACAGAAAGGATAAATCCAACTCGGAGTCTGACTCATGTAAATACTACTGTGCATGAACCGACACCGACGGTCATTTACACCGATTTTGAAGGACATCGTCGTTCATGGCACTTGCTGTCAATTTTTATTTGTTCAAACAAGATAAATTAGCATACAGATTGTTTGAACTGACGACGCAAAATGAAATCGGATAACAGACCTAACTTACGATATTACGGATTTCAAAGTCTGTATGCTGAAGCAAGTAGTAGGGAATAATCTGATAAATGTAGCGAAGATGTTAGCGAGTAACAAAACCCGGTCGGAGTGAAGGTTGACTGCAAAGTCCGATAGACATGTCGATGAATTGAGCAGACACCCTGCAGACGGCGATTATGACGTGTATCGTCGAAACGGGCACAATATGCACGCCCAGACGACCGGCAAACACAATGCAGCAATATAGCCGCTGAATTGGTACGTCGGCGGCTATCGTAGGCGATTATCGCATTTTCAAGGACTATTTTGTAGTATGCGCTCGAGAAAAGGAATTCCTAACAGGTGTACAATGAAGACTTACATTTACACGTTTTAGCACTTATTTAGTAAGCTTACCTTTGCATCCTTCGCAAGTGAGTGCATTGTAATGGTATCCGGAGGCTCGATCTCCGCAAACAAGACAGAGTTCCTCTTGCTGGCGAGGCGCTGGACCTTTCTTTGGTCTTCGCGCATCACCGTCATTGCTGCAGCCATTGATACTCGACGCAGGCGATAACTCTTCACGTCCTGCAAACAAACAAAAAGATGTTATTTCTTGAAAATTCAACAGCCTTTGGGATGTTGTTAAAGTAAGTGTGCAATAAAGTTTGACGGCCAAAGCATTGGCAAGGCGTCGGAGCAAACATCTAAAATCGGACACTATAAAATTAGCATATATTTCAAGAGCCATTTCTTGATTTGCCAAGCGACTGGAGTTTTTTATATTTCCTTTTTATTTAGATGTAAAGTTCGAAGCAACTTTTTGGGAACGAAAATCCGATGGTTTCGGGTGCAGCATGAACGTTTCCTGTCCAAACAAAAGGTGTTGGGGACATCGGTGCGCATACTGATGAGGATTTGTGTCCGATTTTATATTCGAGGCACAGATGAGATATGTGCGTGCGATGTGCCGTGGAAACGTAATCAGTAATGGTAAATCACGTGGACCTCCCGAATTTGGTACAAGCACAACGCAATTCGCATCGAAATTAAATATGATTTTTTTACTGAAATATTATACCTATGTATAGTTCAATTATTATTTGTGTTATGCAGTTTTGTGGTATTCAATTTCAATTATTCAACACCGAAAATTTCTTTCCTTTATTCATCTTTTATTTATTAGAATTAATCCCCACATGAGGTTTTCATGTCAAAAACATTCTTAAAACACTTTTAAGTTAAATTCAGTCATTGGATGTGAGGTCATTCCAGATTTCTATTTGCATTTTAACCCCTAATCCCGTTTTTTTTAAGATCATATAGATTTAGCCGATTATTACTATTCGTTATTTATTATCCCCGTCTCATCTGAACTCCAAGGGACAATATCCATAAAAAAGGATAATGACAAGATAAAAAATCGACGTTAAAGTCCGGCATAATAAAAAAATGGTATATTAAGCGTGTAGGTCCATTTAAGCCTCTCTTCTCATTAATTTTATTTACATTTTTATTGTGCCCATTAGTCGGACGTGTCGTCAGCAAAGAGGGTCTTTGGCCTGTTTCGGCCGGTACCTGCTCGCATATTACGTAACTCACCAAAATAGACCGGTTAGAATACTAGTTTTACTTTTTCAACTCTACAATAAGAGATTTGTAATCAAATGGTTATTAATATTAAGTCTTAGAGTCTTGCTCCGTAATGTTGAAATATTTATTGCACTGGATCTTTATGTTTCGCTAAAAAAGTAATAAGCATGAACATGCATAGTTTGTTTGGTAAATAGGTTAACCTGAAGCTCATTCACCACCATCTCTACCTATTTTTGCCGGCAAATGGTCGTTATTGTTGTATCTTCTGCCAACCGGTTTAAGAGCAGCTAAAATAGAATCATTCATTATCTCATGGTGTTCTAGTTTTGGATAAGATAAGTGGTAGAGTCTGGTAGTCATGTAGAGTTGTTCCTATGACGGTTATCCACATCAGAAATTCTGGCCGCATGTCTGAAATATCTGCTCAAGAGCAATGTCAGTGCTAAATATATTCGCCTTTGTATCGACCTGTTCGGCTGGCAAGCTGTTTATTGTTTCAACATTATCAGCACATATTTCAGATACCTAGTCAAAGTGGCTTGTCCTCTCTAATGATATCTCTGACTGTTTTTGTGTTGTTTCAACACTTGAATCGTCAATGACAAGAGCCAGTCTCAGATTGCGTAAAAGCATTTTCCCAAAATCGCTTGAAGGTTAATCGCGTGGTGAAAGTGACAGGAAACTGGCCTAGATGGAAGGTTGAAATGATTCTGGGCTCTGACGCGATATGAGAAACATTCGAATTATACGTAATAATCATTAACAGATATGGCTGGCCACACAGTGGTGACCACAAACTAGTTTTTGAGACGATTCTACAAGACAAAGTAAAAGCGGTTCAATAAAATGAAGTTATAAAGTTATAAAGCAGGTATGGTGTTTTTGTATAGTTTTGATACGTATTCCGTTTATATGTTTATGTTTACTTAACAGAGCCAGCCCTCGTTGCATGAGGCGTGTGGAAGCGAATGTGTTACGTCAGAAGGGAGATTCATATAAAATCTTTCAGTATCCCACGTGAAATATTCCCTCTCACACGCCTTATGACTTCGGATACAAGATAAACTAAGAAAAAGCTTAACAATTGAAACATTTGATCGACCTTCGCTAGCAACATTAAGAAACACGAGTAATTTAATAACATTCTTATCGCATTTATTTTGGCTGAACAAAAATTTAAGAAAGTAATCAAAGTTGAATGTACGAATGACCGAGTCAGTGTATTATTACGTCTCAGCTGTTGAGAATGGTGCGGTGCTTGCGCAGTGCGACTATTAGAAGGTCTAGTTCGTGTTGGTTCGGCGGTGTTCGGTGTTGATCGGGTTCGAGAGCGAGAGGCTGCAGGCGGCGGCGGCGGCGCGATCGTCGACCGCCGGGGGCAGCGTGCGGCCTTGACTCTTGAGGTGCCTCTCTCCGCGCGCCGCGACCAACTCGCGAACCACAACCAACATTATTAATGATTACCATCAACTCTCCACGCAAACTTGCTATGCTCCAACGTTTCTAACCGGCCGACAACTTGTTTTTCCTCCTGTTATCGCCCGCTAATTTCTATTTTAAAATATGCTTCAACGCGGTACATGTTTCATTTAAACACCCCTCTTTAGATACATCGGCTGTAAATGTTACCAATTTATCAATGCTGATGCTAGCGGCTCGGGATAAATACTCATTGAGGGCGAGCTGAGTTAAAAACTTTTGATTGAACATTGCAAAACTTTCTCTAGTATAACTTAAGCTAGGTAACGCAATCATTTTGCAAACGACACAACGGTGGGCGTGCGTGAGCAACTAGTGAAAGTTGCCCAAAAGTATTGCACAAGAATACCTACTACGAGTTAGTATGCGCAACTGAAATTCGAATTTGGCGAAAGTGTCGCTCGGTTGCTGGGTGACGGAAATTTACGGCGCTGGTAACTTGGTGACATCACAAGCACATGAATAAGTAAAAGGAAAGCGTTCCGCTTGACCTTAAATTTTCTTAACGCATTTCATTTACTGTGGAATGCTCAGTGAATTCCATTTCAGTGAATGGAAAATAGCTGATATTTATCAGTCGGTACTACGTTAATTTTACAAAAAAGTAAATTGATTGTGGACGCGAGCGTTTATATGCATGCGGGGGACGCAGAAGTGCAACATTACTTTCTACAATACTTTCTAGCAAGAGATGTGGGCCGGAGCGGAGCGCAAGTAGAGCGATCGGTTTCTCCGCGCGCCCGCCTCGGGAAAATTGGATTGAAATAGAAATCGCATTGCCAATGCCATGTCGCAGAGAAAATCGCCACCTATTTTCACATTACGTGCGCGACGTGAAATTTTCTTTCATTCGCTTGAGCTCCCACGGCTTCGCGTCTTCACTTACATTACTTCGGAGATGCTTTGTGATGAAGTGCAAGGTATCATTAACACGTGGGATTGTTTACATCCGCCAGAAGTGCATCTTCAGCAGGGGAAATGGTACAGGCGTAGAACATCTTGACACGTCATGAATCATGTCACTATTTCCGTTCATCGAAGGCGTGTGAAACTATTTTTGTCTCACGAAATTCTCTATGGAACACCGAAAATGTTTCTGACGAGATGCCGCGATATATAGCAGGGCAAAGCAACGACACGAATCACACATGTCGATAATGAAAATGGTTTTACCGCCAGCTCTCCCAAATATTTGGTTTATTGACGCAGAGCTAGTTTACGAGTATGTTGTATTGTCTCTTTTCTATTGTAGGTGAAATTGTTTTGTCCCTTTCTATTCCCCAAATAGAAATGTGAGGGCTGGGGCACCCACGCTCGCTTCGTTCATTCTGGCGCGCCTATTCGAGTAAACATAGGAATGTGCATGTAAATAGTAAAGGGCGATATAATTAGAAAGAATGGTGTAAAGCATAGGAATACACACAAGTATAAAGTTGGTACAAGATATTTAACAAGGTAAGTTAATGTAACATTAAAAATTTAGTTTGTACGAATGTTGAATCGAATATTTTAGTCACTGAGCGAAATATGACCTCGGTATGTCGGGTAAAGGCCGTTGCTATCAATATCGATGTCCTTGCGATCTGACACAGGTGCAGGGCTTCGACTCCATGCCATTCTTCATCAGCTGTCGTTGACACAGACCGGCTCTACCCCACAACATTATTAAGTTGTCTATTATCTGTGGCGATCAGAGTAAACACATACATACACTTATTAGCCCCCTATAACCTCAGTGTGGCAGAGGTACACTTTTTGTGTAAACCAGCGCGCGCGTAAAATCCTATAAGCTGATCAGATGCACTGTGTAATGGAGTATATGTACGGTAACAGAATTAAGAGTAATTAAAATATTTACCCTCCAAAAGATTTACAGATAAAGCAACTGTAATACATGCACATAATTACCATCAGAAGCTGATGTGTTTATTATTTATACCACACTATTAACTTTTCAAAACCGTCAATGGTATGAACTTCTCATCCCTTTTACTATCAACAACTGGTGAGTTATCCAAATCAAACTAATTTGTTATTCTTCAAGCGTACAATAATGTAGAGCACCTTTCCTAGATTATTTCGTAATAATGTGTGGAACACTGCACTCAACTAACATAAACTAGTACAGAGCACTAAAAGAACAACTATCCCGAATAAAAAGGCACGTGTGTTTTTCTTGTATATAAACACTATAAATTAATAAGGTTGTGCAACGCTTAATCACTTATGATATCATAATAATGTTAGTTCAATTGTTGCGTAAATGTAGGTCATTAACATTCGGTTTCCAGGAAAGAGTAACAGGAAAAAGATGATAAACATTATTTACATAAAACATTTGTTACCTTTGTGACGAACAATAGTCGCAGACGAATGGTGGAATAATTAGACTACAGTCTGTAACATACATTTCATTTATTTTCAAAGTGAGGAGTCAGTATAATTTGTTAAAATGCGACTATAGCAGAAACTTAGCTGACTATACAGAATAGGGCGAAATTGATTAATATTGCTTTTCACATTACACACATTCTAGCAATTATAAAATGTGTCATTAACTTGTTAATAGATTTTATTAATAGAAGACTATCAAGTGAAAAAACGATAGTTCCCAACAATTTAACTTGTAAAATTTATTTTCTTCTTTATGTAGGTATAATTATTATCATATATTTGTTTATATTGCTGCCAAAATAATAAAAACAAGTGACTTAGTAACACGAAATATGTAATATGCCGTAGGTATTTCAGATAAGAAGGTGGTTAAAACGCGGTCTTTCACGTCAGCTTTGACTTTATCAGCGGGGAGGATCTTTATAGCATTCAAAAACGTACCGTGATACATTTTAATGTGTATTTGGAACATAAAATGTTCATATATGGCTGCAACTTTATATCAAACAACCCATACGTTCCATTTATAAAATGTATTCAATTTACACGTGTATTTTCGAAATGTACTTTACTGGAATTGAAAGGAATCCTTACGTCTTTGAATTGCTACATTACGTTTCAAAATGACAAATGCTCGGGTTGATTGGCTTAAGTTATCAGAAACATATTGAATGGGAGACGATGCTAGTTATATTACTAGGTACATCATTCAGACACATGAAAGTAAACGTAAGACTAGTAATTAACGAATTATAAATCATCACTGGCAATCGAAATATATTTTTTTAAAGGAGTATGCATCTCATTAAATATTAAAATAAATGAGTAAACTTTAAAATCACTATATATAAAAATGATTCAATAGTTTACGAATATTTTGTAAGGTCCATAGCAATAGCACATAGCATGACATGACGAATTGATTAAGTAATAATATTTAATTTTGTATAAAAGAGCCGTGTAGTTAATAAAAGAACAAAATAAAAAGATACGAATATTAATTTCAATAGGTACTAGAATGAAAGAAGACAATGAAACGCAGAATACACATAACTGAAATAATAGATTTGAAAGGTTGTTGACCGGATATCGGTTGTGAATTTTGATAACACGAGGCCGAAAGCAATATTATCGATTTTGTTTTCAACTGCTTAGATTATGTTTCATCATTTTACAAGAAGTTGAGAGTTGATAAACCGCCATTTGATACCGACAAAAAATGTTCGTCAATTCATACGTAACAAAGTCAAGATGGTTTAATATCTGGAAAAACGTCTTGAAGTAAAACATTGAATTGAAAGCGACCAGCCAATGCAAGATATCGAATCCGAATTATAAATTGCTCTCACGACTGCTTAACTGGTAAAACCGGGGCCTCTCGGATCCTGGTAACGAGCAAAAACGGAGATGACAACCATCTTGAGAAAAAATACAGGTTGCCGTATCGAATATTGTCTAGGTAAAGAAGTCTTTAAAAGACGCAAGTCATTTCCAATATTGAATGAGTACCTATATTGAAGATTATTGTCTGGATTGAGCTTTATTTTGTTACTTGAATTACTCATATAAATAGAACTGAAGACTGATAACAATAGTTTCGCAAACGAGACTATTGATTGCAAATATCTTTGGTGTCTGAATTACAGTCTTAATACTTTCCAAGATATGACTCTACTTTTACGATGAGTTTCTTATGGAGACAATTTCAGATTTTCCATTACTATTTCTTTCAACGTAAGCTAAAAAACTTATTATAATACCGAAACATGTTGAGCATAAGATATTGACAAAAATAATTGAGAAGTCTCCGCTGCGCCGTACTCCAGTAAAGTATGTCATGGGCTCGGCCTACGCATGGACCATCAACTGACCTTAAGACGAAACGGCTGAACTAAATATTATATAGACATATCTTAGTATTTCAACAAAAGCTAATGGCTGTGTTAAAATCGAAAAACAACTTGCAAATTAACGAAATTCATTCTTACAAGAATATGATAGATAAGACTCATTTGGATATAACTATGAATGTAAATGGTCGTAATAACAAGAAATGGCTAAGTGTGAGTGATGTTTTCGTATTAATGGTAGCGTAGTATCCAGCATAGGTAAAAATGATAAATACTTATTGATATAAAAATTTATAAAATTACAGGGAGATCTACACCATAGTCTTCCCTTTTCTTTAAGTTAGATGAGGGCCCAAATGTAACTGCATTTGAATTAAGTGTATTTAAAATTTAATTGAAAGATTCAATATATATTTTTTCTAGTAAAATCTATGTGTAATGGGAGTCCCCAATTAAAATGTTTTTTTAATTAGTTAATACTTTTTTAACTTTAGTTTAAACTGTGTAGTCTAAATTGTTTGGGAAATTAGTTCCTATGTCATATGGACCGTAAATACTACGGGTTTCGACAGAAGCAGATTTAGTTTTTTGACAATCGCTTACGAAACCCTAACAATAAGACCATTGCGTTACCATTGAAACGAAATTTTCTTTTTCATTTCATTAAGTAAGAGTCCTCAATATTACATAGCAAATAATCAAAAATTAATTAATTTGGCATCTCATGATTTCGTTTTCGCAACTTCGTTTCTCGATTTTTATCTTTTTATCTCTTATTAATTGGACTTTATTACGTGATATAATTTTAATTAGAAATAAGTATGACTTGATTGCTTTTTGTTTGCAGCTGTGTGTAAAGTAACACCAAAAGATTTTTTCTATTACAGTCAATCTAGATTAATTATTTTTTAAGTCTGCTTGATGTGTTTGATTGCTACATCAGTAAACACCAAGCTGCAAGCAAACGATACTAAACACAATGAGGAACGTGTAATAGCAGAGCTGTCAACTTGATTGATGGTGTTCTGATGACGCGGTGAATAAGACCTTTCCCCACGAACCTCCCTACTCCGTCACTTCCATTCACTTGATAATGCAAAAAGTAGGGTACTATAATATCAATAACTCACTAACGACCTAAGAAAATTCGTGTAAAGATATACTTAGAAGTTTTTGAGCAAATAACACCGTTTAATGAAATCATTATGTAAATCACAGTCACGACATTTCCTGATTTTAAACCATCTGCAATGTTTCACTCAATATTCCGAAATGTAAACCAATTTAGTTTCCAATTGAATTCCGACATTTTATTTCGTGCGGATTCAGACTGAGTAAACAAGGAGAAATTGAAAGACGGACTTGGACTGAACAACTCACTTTCGTTTTCAGAATACAGCTACTTTGACCCCGGTTCGAATGTAAAACGGTTTAAAATTTTACGTCTTCGAGCAGCTGGCTGCTCGTAACCCGATATTTTATTATTCACTCTCCAAGGATGATTACTCTTTTATTTTATCTCGGCTTTAATATTTACTCACAAACAAAATATGCCAATTCGAAATTCTGGATAGCCGAAATGATTGTTTGGTATTTTAACAATAGAAAACAACTAGTCGATATGGATCTTTCACATATGTCAACGTGTCTAAAAACGTTTACTAGGCCATACCACAGTCTTCTTTGCATGACTATTCAGAAACATCTAAGCGTAATATCTAGAAATGAATATAAATAGTAGTCTGATATGTAGGTGAAGATGCTTGTCGAGTTAAATCGCTGATGGGAACAAGTGGCGACGATTCTGACAATTGAAATTGAAATAGAAGAGCGCTGTGTGAAGTGTGGTATAGTTGGTGTTGTGCAGCAAAATGGTATACATTCCTCGGATCTGCCTCGACCGGTTCCTATAGCTACCATGCCGTTTATGGCCGGACACGATATAAATAGACGCACTGCAAAGCATCCATCTTCGTTGAAACATGCGTTTTGAATGCTTTGTACAGAATTACTCATCTGAAATAACCCATACCTTATAATACGGGGCTAGTTAAACCGCAAAAAGTGATCAGTCGAGCTATTAAACTAAGTAATTTTCAAGTTATATTACCAGCGAAGATGAGTGTTGACTGTATCCTGTGTGAGAATATAACTTCGAGTAGGGAATACGCTATTATAGATTTACAATGCGATGACGTTCAAAAATAGTTATTAGAAAATAGATTTTCGCAGTACATCCATCTTGAGAAAAAATGTTGATGAAACAATCATGAGGTGACATAATTTATGCAATAAAAACTCAGTTACCAAAATTGCTTTCTCTTAGAAAATAATTCCTATATTGTAAATAATAATGTGTGTAATCATTTAGATTTATAGAGAAACGCTGCACGCGCAGACACAGCATCATCACGCACGCTGACTTGAACACATGTAATTTACTTTCGCTGCATTTAATAAATAAATGATTAGCTAATTAATTGGACTCTTGTTGCTCTACTTATTTTTGCTGAATGCGTGTCTCTATAGAGATTCGTTGATTATTCTATACACGAGTAAGTGTTGTGTTTCGATTTTAACCTCATTTTGTCAAGATGTTTATCTATACTTATAATAAATCTGTAGAGAGGTCAATTCTGTACATGAAATATATTTTCAAAATAACTATCAGGGGGTGATTAGGGATCGATACTGATGCCAAAAATGCAATCAGTAAAATTTTTGTCTGTCTGTCTGTCTGTCTGTCTGTCTGTCGGTTTGTATGTTCCTTATGGAAACAAAAACTACACGACGGATTTTAACGAAACTTGGTACAATTATTCTTCATACTCCTGGGCAGGTTTTTGTATACTTTCCAGCAGAGTAGTGAAGGGGAATTTTGGGAAATTTTTGGAAAACGGGAGAAGTTACTCCATTTTTTAAGCTTCCGTCGCGTGTGCAGCCTTAATGGTGAAACTTACATAGAAATCATGTATGACGGAAATATTCTTCATAAAATTATCTAAAAAAAAATCCTGAACAGTTTATGTCTATCTTTTACGGTTGACTCACAATAACACGTGTAATTCCTGATAGCTTAGCAGTTCGGAACATTCTGATTATATTTGTTTACTCTTACGTTTGTAAACCTCTCACTCATCTCTAATTTAAAAAAGGTAACATTATTACCTATTCAATAAAAAAAGAATAATAGAAATCGATAGAGAAACACCGAAATTATACATAAAATAAGCCATCGCGCCCGTGACCAAAACCAAATCTTTACTAATTTACATATAACATACTGGATGGCGCCAATAGTTGCATCTTACATCACGTAATGTTTTTTTTTAGATTGTTATAAATACTTCATAGCGTTTTATTCCAAAATTTGCTATTAAACGGAAATACTGAACCGTTCATTAAAGCGCATTCAAAATCACCAAACTACACTGTTTAGGGAGTGCTATAAATTTAATAAATTGAAAACATTGCGCTGAATTTCACAATGCTTGAGCAGTGACTGAAGAGAAACCTCAGATATTTAAAAAAACAACGCTACCCGTGCGAAGCTGGGACGATCCACTAGTGATTTATAAACCCATAGTTGCTGAAACTTCATGTTTTTTTTTGTGATGTAAGCTCTCAGTATATTATCAGTATAATACTATTAAGTAATTCTTGGTCATAGGTCTAACTTGTCTTTTGGTACGTATTTTTAAATATAAGAACCAAAACTTTTGAATACTGAATGTCTTTGCTTCTATTGCATAGCCACCCTTAGATATATTTCACTTTTTAAGATTACGGTACATTTAATAACTTTTGAATGTAACTGCTTAGGTTTGGGTAGTTCACAACAACACCTCTTGGTTGTTTATGTATAGTCATCGAAAGAGAATTTAAACTTAACGATTAATGCAGATAAATGCTTTGGTGTATTGTTGAAATTTAACGACTACTAAAATTTGCGTTAGCACTAAGCATTAAGCACTAAAAAAATGGTAGACTCTTCGTATGACAAAAATTTGAAAAATCTTAAGGAATTAAAGTTGTGAGTTATGACAAAACGTGCTAGCGATCAATGAACTTGTATTATAATCAAATTTTATCGATTTATCATATTATTTTGGTGAAACAACTGATAAAAAAAATATTGTCATGCTCAAGCATGTCTTGGCGCAATATAGCAATAGGGAATAAACCAATGTCACTAACATTATGATGTAAAACCTAACAAATCTATAAATATAAAAAAAATGCTAGAATTTAGTGGTTAATAAAATGCAAAGTTTTGCGTCCAACTATTAAAATGGATGGAAAATCTATACGAAAACCATTCAGAAAACTCTGCTTAAAGTTCTATAGCCGTAAAAGTATGTGTGTTTGCATATGGTAGCTCCTATACAAACAAGTGTTAAATTAGACGCAGTTACTATGCTAGGTTTCGTATGGCGATCGATATGCAGCAATTCGTTGCTATATAGTTTTCAGAAGCTCGTAAACCGTGTTAGGTCGAAATTGAGTTTGAAAGTAAGTTGCGCTTTGCTGCATAATATTTGACACGTTTCTGCATCGAGTTATCCCTTGACAATGGTAAGAGGTAACTCATATAAGTACCTCTACCAACCCTTTGCGGGTATACTGATTTAATACGAGTATGAGTAGATTTACTTAGGGACTCATGACATAATCATAGGGTCGCAGCTTAGTCAAACATGCTATAGGGAAAGGGGATTAAAATAGAGCGGCTATTGATGGATTGTCTTGTCTGGCATATGACTCGATTATACTAAAAATAATTTTTATATCATTAGCAACCTCTTACGTCATTGGAAAAAAACGTAACTCTACTGGTATTTTAAACCAAGACTACAAACTATGGACTGACTTCCAAAGGTATATATGGGTACAACTAACTCGCATATCCTCGACGATGAGACAGAACAATAAATGATTTGAATTTAACTTCTGGTAACATCCAAGAAGTATTAGCAGGGTCCAAAGGGAAGTGTCGTATCTAAACTTTTTATTTACGGCTTTGCTGTTTCATGTTCAAGAGCAAATTTGATAAATAAAATCTATTTAAAAAAAACTTATTATATTAAAAGTAGGATCAAGCGTAAAGATATTGATTCGATTATCGGATAACAGAACAACCGCAGGGGTGTGACCTCGGTGTAAATAACCTATTGAAGGTTACCAGCGCCCTCAACTCAAATATGCTTAGGATCGTAGAGAAAACATAAAATAGTCTCGACTAAGTTTGAGAAAGTGAGCTTCATTAATATTCATGTTTTATTTCTCAATCAAACTATTATCAACAGAAGCGTTTGAGGTGGTATGTAGTTTGTACACTTTTGAAAACGCACAATATTTTATTAACATATATGAATAAATGCCTCAGCAGCGTAGCGGGACAAAAACCACGAACGATGAGTAGGAAATCCACAATTAGTGATAATCCTAAGCAAGTCAAAAATGCTGCATTAACATGTTGGTTTTATTTGCCTGATAATAATAATCCTTGATCTCTAATCAACTTAAACAGAAGTCTAGTAAGTAAACAACATTAACTAAGGTCCTAACTCGCGTGCCTTCCCTACTCTACAAGTCGTTGAAGCGTTGGTAATCTACAATGTAAGGTGACCTAAATGATAAGATTATTTCAATAGCTCAGTTACACATTTAAATGTGTGGAGTCAACGACAAACACAGCTATGCATGTGTGCGCCCGAGCCCGTACAATGACATTGTCGACCTTGACTAGTGCTTCGTATATCCAACAAACATTGGATCGTTCGCTGTTACATTATATCGTGCGTCATAATTACATCTATTCATATAAAATGCCAAGTACACTGAACTGAGGACTGGCTGTACGAACTCGGAGTTCTGCATCTTCTGTGTTAGTAACCGGTTGACTCGCACCGGTTTTGAATTCGGCATTGAGCGATGCGATTGCTAATCTTTCTTTCAATTGTCAATCAAACGTGTGCGTTTAGCAATGAGCGGTAAGAACTGATATTATGGATAGACGGTTATGGATAATACAAGTTCTCGTAAAAGTAAAGACTAAAGGCTCCTGGCATATATTATAGCTCTCACAAAAACCTCGCAATGTTTGCATAGTCTCACAAGATGACTATTAGGCGTAATTTTAGTTTCATCCATCCATAGCGTGATGTAAGAACCATTTAGAATCATACATTTTAATACCGATTAAAGACCTTTTAAATAAACACCAGATGAAAACAAAGGATTAAAAACTACTCCTTAAAAAAACAAGGATGAACATATATGAGAAATCCCATTACAGCGCAGTCGGTCGTAACAAAGGAGAGTTTCCTTTTAAAAAGGTTTCGTGGCGAACGCTCTGCTGAAGATAGCCAGTTAAATGAGCCCTGATATGGAGCAAGCAGTTCAACACACGATAACATGAATGTCAACGCGCCATAACATGCAACGTCCAAGGCCAAACTCTCGGCCACATTATCAACGTTTTCAAACGAAACCATCCAATTTCGTCATTAACATTTAGTGCTCAGACAATTACATTTAAAACAACTCAGTAATGTGCTTCTTTTGTTTTAATGTCGCATTCCACCGATTGGATCATTAGTGAAACAGACTACATACTAAATCTCAACCAAATCTTTAAGGTCATTACCGGGTAACGAATAATAGGTAACAGATGAAGTCGTAAAAATTTTTGGGGTATTACAAATGAGACACGTCGAGCTATTTCCCGTGAATTGCTGTGAAAAACGTGATCGCAATTTAAACTCGCCAGCCTGGTAAAAACGCGAACTAAATTAAATGGGAAACACGTTTTTCATATTGTAAAAGCAACTTGAATTTTAGATATTTAGTATAATCATTTATAAAGGTTAAAAAAAAATTCAACCAAAACGTATTTATATTATATGTTAAAACTATAATTCCATTAAGGACTGGTCTGAGGTTATGTAACAGACTAATTCACAGTTTCATTAGATTACATATTTCCAAGTGACTGAATAGTGCTTTTAACATCATGGCATAGCACAGTTGGAAAAATACAAATGGACATTAGGGTTTAGCTCTTAAAACTTTTAAACCATTCACATGCATGCTTTCCTGTAAATGTAGAGTCAATGTTATATTTCAATATAACCAAACCTGAATCTTCAAAGACAAGGTTTAAACTTGCACAGATATTGCAAAAGATAATGTGCTACATCAACATGACGTCAAACTCAACAAAATGAAAAATGTGGTGTAATTTCATTGATACATGAGACATGAGTCATTCACCGTGTTTGGAAGATCTTGGATGCAAATTTTAAGTTTAATGTGCTAATTGAAATAGCCCGCTATTTCCTTATTTCGTGCCAATATCATGCATCATTGCAAATATTCAGCGGAGATAATGAAGTTAGCGAGACATTCAAGGCTCTACCACACAAAAAGCACCAGGCCGTGGTGAGGCGAGGAGGGAGGTAACATTACGTTCACGGTACAAATCGTAAGATAAACGTAATAGACATTACAGTGCTGATCACGTACTTCACAATAAGTACTCTTTGAAGTTCCGTGTCTGGCTCAAATTACGTCCACATACTTGTCACGATGTACCAAAACACACAAACACAATTTAGTTGCTGACAAAATATTGCTCAGATTTTAGGATAAAAGTTTTGACAAGGTATCTGGGAAATTTGTGATCGAAATACGCAGATTATTGTGTTGTCAGCATCAACTGTTTTAAGTAACTAAACTACTTGAATGAAGCTTCTCAATTTACAACTAAAGTTGTGTAGTGAAAAGCCAAAGTATTTCATTATGAATTTTAAAAGCAATATTAAAACAAACAACTAACTTAATGTTACGAAGCCTTAGTAATCATAGGATCATTCAATAATCCCAAGACAATACTGACTGCTAAGAACTGGCGACTTTGCAATTATACTTGTGTATGTAGTAGTACGAAGTAGGAGTTTTTTCTGCGTTTCTGTACGTGCGTGGGTTAATTTGTTTGCCGCCATGGCTCTGAAATACTTAGGATTGTAATTATTTGTAATTGTAGTATAATAAGTCAAAGCCACAAGAAGACAACGTTAATAAAGCTTTCTATAAGTCAGTTTTATTTGTAGCAATTAAGACAAATTGAGTTACAATTAAAATCGATTAGGACTTCCCAGAGCGTTGTTTGAATTGAGAAGTTCAATGTTTTAGATATTAAATTTTTAGTTTAATTGTTTTTGACGTCATACCTTAAAATCGATGAACGCCGCCGGTGGATGAGCTAAAATATGATACGTTTCGCGAGCGAGAAGGCATGATGTGGTAACTATCTTTGTGATGCGATTACCAATTACCCAAACCCTTCTATCACTAATTTTCTTTCCAAGACTTCGTTACTAGATTCATCACCATACTAATTAGTAAATTTGATAAAACAAATATAAAAGCAACAAGTGCAAGCAACGTGTCATTACAGTGATTTGTCCCAAGATCTAGTTGTAGGTACGATAATAGGCGAGGCGCACCGGAGCGTGGTAGGCGCTCGACCGCACATCCGCTCAACTCTTCCTACGTACAGCTTTGTGAACAGCTTCTTTAGTTTCTGATGGCGTGGCGTATAGATGTATTGGGCGTTTTAGATGACATTCATTTAGGCATTATGCGTGAAGAGATGATATAGATGTTCTAAAAATTAAGTGGCAGTTGATGTTCAAGAGTAGTCTTATTTGCTTGATAATTTTATACCAATAATGTAATGAAATAGATTTGATAGGGTATATTTTTTTCTACTTATACCATGAAAAGGTAAGAGTCTGGTTTGAACGTTATAGAGAGGCTGTGTATTTTATTGTCGAATAGCAACATATTCAGCTCAAATATTAATGAGAAATAGATAACTTAGAGAGATACCAATTATTAAATGAAATTTCATCTAATTATCAGGAATTAACTACCTTGACATTAGGTTGAACCGATGGTAAATTCTCATCACATTAATTTTGATTAGAGAAATAATTTATATCACAAATTATAATAATATCCTTATTCATATTACATTACTACGTAAATAGAGTTTCCTGAACCAACACGTGATGTCAAAAGATACGCTTGAATAATTAAAATCAAACCCGTTCATATATTAATTTTACGGGTTAGCGACGACTAAAATTATATTTAAGAGAGCAGAAAATTATTCTTACACGTCAGTGATGAAAACCAAATGCTTTATGACTTTTATATGAATTATGATACTCAAGCCTTCCAAACATGGGGTCTAAAGTTATCAAAATAATAAAACGCACGCGCTTTTTTTAATAGCATTTATTGAATGAGCTGTAGGGAAAGGGTTAGGGCTAACTATTAGATTATGCAGTCAAAAGGGTTGCCAAATTCTAACGCTTCTATTATAATAATGAACAAAAACTATAATTCGGGCCCTTTTAAGTGGCGGGCTGCCGACAGCTGCGTTGGTCCTGTGGTATTTTATGCAGGACCTGGACAAGGTGAACCTGAAAGTGGTCGTTAATGGCCGACTAAATACCACTTGGCTAGACCAGCTTTTTTGCAACATAACTACTTTACAAGTCATCTGCCGGACACATTTAAATGATAAAGATAGCCATTTATTAATACGTGCGATCGTTGTGTGCTAATTAACTTGTATGAAATGTTAAAGTACGAGTATGTTATTTCAAACTATATGTTTAGATTTTGTTTAAAACTACATCTTTCAAATTTTCATGCTTACGATTAATGGTATATTGATGGAGACATGTACAATTTGTAATGTCTATTATAAGCCGATTTTAACGTGAATACCGGTGCTAATATCAGCATTGGCTGGTATTCAAATAGAAAACTAATTCGTTTTAAAAATGTATGAATATGTCCGTCGGACTTCAGTGATCGGCCTCTGTCGTAGAGCTGACAGTAGCCTGAACAGTTTCCTTATGTACATTTATACAATTTTATTACTAACATATTCTCACGCTGTTAGGTCCCATTGGGGTAGGCAGAGACATTATTATTACATATTGGATTAAAATTCAGAAAAGTCGTAATTGTATGTTTTGTTATGCAGTTTTTTTTTCGTTTGTTATATATCGCTTTAGTTTATAAGTGAACTATCTGTGTTCACAGAATGTACTATTATAGTAATAAAACAAGCCCACTGAAGTGACGTTTGATGAAGTATTTTAAATCGCAACCAAATTTTGTACACTGAATGAAATACTACCAATAGAAATAGAAACCCGTAGTGGATGACATAATCAACAAAATAATACTATTTAAAACTTATCACCAAAAATAAATACTGTAGACAGTTTTGCGCAGAAAACCCATACTTTAAAAGTTTTGATCATTGGACGTGTATATTTTTGTAAATAATTTAGTAGTAGAAAAAGCGGCGCGACCTTGACGCCCCCACGCGGACACAAGAGGCATTCACCTCCAGGTGAGGGGCCCGAGGGTCAATGTGGTATTGGCTATTGGCTGCCTGCCTCAATTTGCTCATACGTCATACGCTGCCGAATCATGGATGTACTCTTCGATGGTCGTGACTGGAGCAAACACTCTTTTACGTGGGAACCACTGTATCTCGAATGTGCAAGAGTTACGTCTGAGTAATATCGAATTTTATGTAATTCTGTATATTTTACGCATTATTATTAAAACGCTGAGTATTTTCGTAGGCGTAAGATAGACTATCAAATAATGTGAGTAATATAATAATATAAATTCCTTCGGGAGCGCGGCGACTATTTTCGTAGTGAACAACCCGAAGCTTTGCGAAATTTCTAGAATTAAGCAGAATAACTTCAATAACTACCAAAAAGTTAGATAGAAAAATTGTTTTATGCCCCCTTTTCCTTATATAGAAATTAGATTAAATTATTCGTCGGTACTTAAATTAAAACAATGAAATTACTGAACGGTTTACTACATTAATGTTTAACATAAAATTCTATTCATCAGAACCAGAAGGCGAAACCTTGTATGTTATAAATTGAAAAGCTTCTTATACCAACATAAAGCGTTTTATCGTTTTATGTATTATCGATTATAAACTTTTCTATTCTAGTATTATTCGACACAAATTGAATGTATTCTCATTGTTAAATAAAACCAGCCACAGACAATAGAGTTGACCAGTTGACCCCTTTCTTATTTGACATATACATATTATAAATTAATAGAATAAACTTTTATGTTTATTATTGGCATATTTGGACATAGTAAATTTGAATTTAGAGCGAAAATGATAGAATTAAACCTTTAAATTTATATATACCATGAAATATTATGAGATAGTTATCTCATTAGAAAAGTGTTACATGATTTTGAGGGCAGAACAGTAAAGGCTTTTAAAACTGTGCCTGATCAGTATTAGTAAAACACCTACAAAATCATAATTCAGCTGTACAAGTGTAAAAGAGCTCTACAAATTACAATATAGCATTACTTTTGTATTGAAACCAAACACATAAATAACTCAATACATTGTAGCTCCTACCTAACAACACATACTTGAATCAAATAAATGGTAAATTGTTCTCATAAACAATTCCACACCACATCGAGTCAACGACCTTATATTATGAAAAACATTGGCAGAATGGTTTGTTAGGATCCAGAGCAGCATTTGCGATCAATAAACATAATAATGCAATGAAAGTGTCAGATAAATTCTAACGGTCCTGACACGTCCATCAAGCATCATAGAAATGATGGCCCGCATCAAGTGTCACGTCATGACTATTACATTATTATTTGAAGTTCTTACGACCATTATTGTAACACTAATAAAAGAATGCGGGTCTAGCTACATTATCTTGTGATTGCGTTTTAAACATTAGCTTGATTGTTTCAGCTTATTTCAAACTTTATACAACAAAGTAAATGCTAAATTCTGCTTATGACGGACAAAGAAGTACTCGATTTTCCATTTGTATCCAAGTTATTGACTTCGCTTAACCCGATAATAGAAAAATACTAATCGTGACTCATGCTGGTAACAAGTCGTACATTTTCACATATTGCAAATGTCATATTCATGGGCAAGATAACTTGGCAGAGATAAATACGTTGTGATATTTATTATATCGACAAAAGTAAATCTAAGGCTCATTTGCATCGTTTTGCGTTGCGTTCGAGATATCTGTTTAATGCCAAGCCAACCGATTCACGAGCAACATAAGTGGCATAAACCGGTCGGACCGGAGCTGGCTCCAAAGAAACGAAACCACCTCTTGGACACATATTACTTAAATTGTATAATATGTATTTCTCGGCAAATTAAAAGTTGGTGCGTGGAAATAATTTGAAATAAGAACGCATTCGTCTAACTGCAGGTGCATCGCAGAACGATTAGAATTTCTTAAGCAGTTGAGAATTTTAGCTGTGATGGTGTTGTTTTTCTCGTAATTAAAAAGATTTATTCAAACCTCTTTAAATACCATTATTTTGGAATTTTTACTCAAAATGTTGAATCCAACTTTGTAGTTTAATCCTTGCTTGACTGTACGTAATCTGATAACATATGTCCTGGTCGATGCATGGAAACAGTCTTTTAGTGTACCCATGTTCCTAAGTCAGAAAAGTATCTACATCTTAATTGTATTTATTTTAAATTCAATCGTCACTGTACTGTAGCTTTAAAAATTAAAGATTTGTTTCACTTTAAATAGCGAAACGAAGATTTTAATTGATTTAAGCAATTAGGTTCCTAAAAAAGGAATTCAGAATCCTTTAGCTTTTAAAGTAGGTGCTAAAAATATTGTTAATTATTTCCTTTACGCCCGTTTGTTAAAATATTCAATAGAAAGTTTCTTATAGAAACTGGCTACATGAAAGTCATTAACAATTTGGTTAAATAAACGGACATCTACTTAGTACAATTACGTTTTTTTTCTTGAAAAACGTGATTTCAAAACTGTACTATTGGGCCAGTCATCAGCCACAGCCAGTACCGATTACTTTATCTTACAAAAAAGGTTATGTAAACTTTTGTCCAAACTGAAAGTAGGTGAAGTACAGTCACTAACACCATATATTTGTCCGAATACGGTGAAGCAAAAGGGAGGGTTATGATTTTAACCGGTATGTGAGTGTAAGTCTTAATATGTGTTTCAAATGCGTTTTAATGAAACAAATTATTAGTACTTAGTACTTTAAATAATCCTCGTTTGATTAATCTTATATTTCTGAATCTCGCTATGAAATAAAAATGAAGTCTCAATACGAAAAACGTTAAAAACGTATTTTGAAAATACGAAACTATAAATCTGCAAATGGGTGGGTATTAAAACGGTCAAGATAGAGCCGTGTTCACACCTATTGTAAAAAATACCTTTCCTACCATATGGAATACTTTCATTTAATGGAAATATCTAGAACAAAATCATAGGAGATATACAGTGTAGGTTTGGTTCGACTACGGCACTACATTGATAATTTTAGTTCCCATGCATTTCTGGATTTTTAACTGAGTTTGTTTTTGTTTCGCCCTCTTAAACCCAGTTTTATTTTAAAGACTATATTTTTTACTTGATTGCAATAAGGATAAGTAACTTTTTCATACATTCCAAATCGATATTACTAATCTAATACCATAGCAGACAAAGACTTAAACTTATTTTTATAGTCGAGACTCTACATTGTGCCGCCCACACTACTGGCAGGTTATAATTATTCATTTCGCATTTAGTCAGAGTCACATCACATACCTACATCATTCATCACCAGATCAGGTTGTGGAAAAAACATGAAGGCCATCCCAGAAGACTTGAAACTTTAACATAATACAATAGCATCGATCAATATACGGATAAATAAATCTGTATTATATAATTTATTATACTCCTTGAGTCACAAACGAGTAGGCAGGGCTTAGAATCAGCCCCTTTCTTTTTAGGACTAGGTATAGTAAAATAAAAGTTTAGATAATTCGTCGTCAACCGCATCCCTTAGGGAGAGAATCATATATTTTCGGGTTCTGTACTTGAAAACCCACTTACTACTTTTTCCCTTCGATGTCTCCAAGACGTATGTATAAAATGCACTGTACTGTACACCAATCAATTTATGTGCGCATCGTGGTTACCTACCAACTTTACTTTCTATGATATTGCTTTTAAAATTCAAAGTAAGGATAATTGAAAAGTGTTCAAGTACTACTTGATTGAAACACATTACGCTCTTAAGCTTAAATTTTCGAAAGTCGAAAAATAATATCAAAAAGCGACTTTACCAGCAATATAACAAAACGAAACGTATACTGTCCCAGCTATAGCAGCAAGGTACCTATTTCAATACCAATTTATTTAGTTTGTCGATAAGTAGGTACGTGCGGTACGGCTAGAACGGCTGGGCTGACACCGGCCTAGCGCGGTCAAGGTATTGGGGGTAAAAGGTCAATGACAGAAACAGCCGCGCTGTGACCTGCTACCGAACCTTGCCGCCAAAACTATGAACTACCAATGTCAACCTAGGTCATCTCTGGAGCATGCGACGTGAAATATAAGTATCTGAGAATCTGCAATCTCTACTGTTACCAGTAAAGACTACTAAATAATAATCCATGTCAAATCAAGAACTTACCCGACGATATAGAATCATTTTCAGATTTCGGTGTAGTCGGTGGCATCGGTAATGGCATCGATGGCAACGGATGGGCAACTGGCGGCTTTTGAGGATGCTGGGGCACATTACAGGTGTTGCTAAGTAACGTCTGTGTAGTATTATAATTCATTCCATCGTCATAACTCCACAGCTCGAGCCCCCCGTAGTCAGGCGAGGCTAGCGAGTCCGGCGTCATCACCATGGCCGGTGGCAGACCCAGAGCTGAGGTGGATGTCACGTCGGAAGAACTCTCCTCGAGCATCCGCAGCGTCGACTGGAACACACCGTTGTTAGACCAATGCCGCTTCATGATCACACACGGAGCGCTAAACGCTCGTATCCTTCATTGGCATCCTAAGATTATTCCAATTTCACACTTCACTTTCGTCACAAGTTTGAAATTACTATGCGTTCCATGAGCTAAGATCCTTACGCTGAACTTTATCAACACGACAAAACACGAAACGTTTGATGTTCACCGAAAAGAAGCGAGTTTTAATAGATACGTGTCTGAATTCCTTTGGTTATAACTAATATAATTTATAAATGCACAAACTGTTTTCGAAATTCTAATTGGATTTTTCGCGGATGGAGTAATTTTATTGTAATTCAAGAGGCACGTAAAACACGTCCGACCCTTACGCTCAGCGAACAGCGACCGAGTGAGTGAGTGATCAAATCAAATGAGTGAGCGAGTGAGCGAAGCGACTCGGGCTGGGTCGCGGGCGGGCGGGACGTGGACGCGCTGCTCTCACTGCCACGGTCGAGCATGACGTCACGCTACCCCCCTGCCCCGGGAACACCCGCGCGTTTCTTTTCTATTCTACTTTACCACACGCCCCTCCCTTTACCGCCATCGCCATGTTTGCCGTTTTTGCAACTAAATGTCAAAACCACCATCAGCACGTCTATTGAAATCATGGTTTGAGGTGTTGTCATAGTTTAATCATCATATTATATTTGTATTGAATACTATTGGTTGACTTGTAATATTTATTTTTAATAAAAATCACACCGACTGTTAATACAGAATTTTCCACTTCTTTTAAGGTTTTATAGTAAAAAATGACTCTTTTTGCCAACACTGAAGTAAATAATAATGTTAGTTCATTTGAAAATTAATTATTTGTGATTCCTGTAATGATTCATTGTGATCCATCAACGTCTACTGCAATTTAAGCCAAATCAGGACCGACAAAAAGTCAATAGGTGTCGGTCGGTTAAATAAACACATCTTACACTGAGGACTAAATTATTATTATGTTGAAGTGAATTATTTTGCTATGGAATTGCATCTACTTCACTTTTTTACATGTGGATGGATAGCTTTTACTGACTCTTGCTTGTTTTACGCAGAGCTAAGAACCCTTGAATGCGTTGAAATAAATAAATCCTAATAAGATAGGCCGACATGGACTCTACATATCATTATGGTCATATAAAACATACATGGTCTTACAATTTTGATCATTAACTCACGCTTTCGTTATAGAATTCAATCCATGTGTTTATTTTAGTTTTATTATAGAATATTTTTTATGTGTAAATCATTCATAAAGTCTATTTATATCTATTCTGAGCAGTTCAAGAGCTAACAGGTCATGCCTATAAACTTAGTCGTCTAAAACTCAAATCTTAATCGCAATGGATAAAGGAAATGTGTCTGCTAAAGTGTAACGATTAAGAGAATGCATCGTAAAGTACCTTAGTACAAATACTAATATGGCATACACTTGAAGCAAGAATCGAATGAAAGTTAAAAAAGCAAGATCGACGAGAAAGCGTTAAAGTCGGATGTGGAAGTTGCTGCTGAGAACACGGTATTGACGTATTGAGAATGAACTAATTAGGTTGGATTGCAATGATGCGTTCGGTTTTTCATTTCTCTTTTATTGAGTAGAGCCGGCTAAGAAAAGCACTACACCTTTCTTTCATATATTTGGCAAACGATGTACAAGGTGGCTAATTAAATAAGAAACAATGATTGGGCTTCTAATGTGGTTGTTGTGTGATGTGGTGATATCCTTTACCAAAAATACTGAGTATAGATTTAAGCTCTCAAACTTTATGGCATTCTTTATATATAGTTGATTCTGCCTGCGTATTTAAGATAATCTGGCGGATATAATTACCCGTAAAGTCAATTCGAAATGGTGAAGATGAACTTAACACGAACAGACGGTGTGAGAAATACATTGTCTTTAGTAGTTTCACTGAGTTGGAAAAATAGATGAGTGAGGTATTTCAAAATGGCAGATATGAATCAATTTAGTTAGTTATGAATTAAATAGTAAGTTTATTCCTATGTTTTTTTATATAAAACAATAATAGAATATTACGGGGGGTAGAGACGACAAATGATTTAATACAGCTATTAGATAACTATTCCAATAACTTTTATGTCATGCAACTAAGAAATAAATTCATTATAATCAACTTTTCGAAATTCGCAAACAATCTTTTCAATCATTTCAACATCACGTGTTGGGTGTATGAGAAGAGAGCGTTGACCCGTATGTGTTTTGGTAATTCGCCACAACATCAGCACCGAGCCGAGTAGAACAACACTAATTTAAAACTATACACTTTATATTCACTAGGAGTCTATAGATACTCTACAACTATTTGGTTAAAAATGTTGTAGAGTCAGGAATTTCATTAGTTTCAAGCAAGAGTATGTAGTGGCAGTGATGTCCATTTCTATTGCTCTCTGGGCATATCCTCTAATTTATTATAGTAGAACTACCAACTCTACTTATATTTCCTTTAATCTGTTACTATACTATTCTTCAAATTCAAGTAGGCGAAATAAGGTAGTTTATATATTTACAAAATAGAGTTAAACCTAAATTGTGCCGCACATTTGAAAAGCTGTGAAACTTAACCTACTTTCAGGTGCCTTTTACTTGTGTTTGACAGATGATTAAGGACATGAAAGGTTTTCCGTAATGTGCTTGTTAATACAATACCGTGTGAAGAAAACTCGATCGTGCTTACCTGAAAATAAAATAGATATTAATAAAAGAAAATAGTCAGCAAAGCAAAGATGGGTCGCTCATTGATACATCGTTTATTTTGCAATCAACTGTTCGTGGTGATATTTTAGAATATTTTCTGTGTCCAGTAAACACGATCTATGTACAACAAAACACATATTTACAACTGACCATTCTAGACTTGTTTTTTGTGTCCTAGCTAGCGATGTGCAAGCGCATAAATACTGGACGCAACGGGGCGGCGGAGTGGTTGGTCAGGCGCAATTAAGACCAAGGTCTTCGGGTTATCAAACTCATGGCGACTTGCGTTCAACACGGTTACCGCACCTTGTTGCTATCTTAAAAAATGCGGCAAGTCCTTATCAGGGTTTGATGATGACGAAGGTCTCTTCATTCTATGCACTATCAATGTTCTCCAATATGACAACAATCTGCAAGCTCAACTACGGCAAGATACCTTCACGTGTAGACTGATACACCTCACTGTTACGTGAAGTATGTAATTGCAGGTCAGTGAATGGTTCTGGCCTGTTGCCACGAAAAGCATACTAGCAAGTCAAGGGTACTTGTATTTTGTTAACTGAATACGCAATGCGGATCCTGTTCAATTTATTACTTTGCATTGCGTTCGACAATAGCTGATGTCATCTGACCTGCTAACGAAGGAACCCTTACCGTTCATCACAATCGCGCAAATCAATTACTTAACATACTACAACGACGATACAAATTCAACACTTTGACGCATCAATTAAAGTATACATTTCATTGGCACGAACATAAGAAAGTTCATCAAAGATATTCTCTACACGCTTGATAATAAAAGAAAGGGAATTTGCACTCCAACAAACGTATAGAAAGACGAATATCATTCAATTGACTAGTGTTTTAGGACCTTTTGTTATTGAAAACATGAGTATCATTTACGTGATGTAAGTATAGAGTCCGAGCAGTGATAGAAAATTGCACTTTAGATGGAAACAGCCCGTAGGCCTATTGCTTATTGAGTGGCCACGCTTTGTTGCCCCATTCCCAGGGCATTTGAAGGAGGTGATTGACGGTGCGTGCCCTTGCGTCAATGACTGCTAACCCGCTGCTATATAACCTTATAATAAACCTAACGGTTAATATAGATAATATTATATCAGGATACGGTATTTTGCTTTAAATGCTTTGGCAGGTGGAAGATGTCAGCAGAAAGTTGTAATATAAATGTAAAGTACTTGTCGCGAATTTAAACAGCTATCATTTATTATAAAAGGAAGTCAATGTAATAAAATTATCGAGGTCAGTAATAATGCTTTAAGTTACATTGTTTACGAGTTAACTTCTCAAGTGATTTATAAGTTGCTCTCAATTGAAACATTTGCGGAAGATTCATTTGCTATATTTTGATATGGTGCGTACTGGTGTAATTTAGAACATTAAAGTTTTATACAGTACATATCATTAAATCAGCAAATGAACGGATCCGTTGCAGGACATTGATTACTATTTCTGGGCACGACTCTGGTGCAAATAGGTCGGTCTAGGCTATTGGTTTATGCAATTGCCGTGACCGTTGGTGAATGTGCGCGCCTGCGTGCGTTGCGTTCTGACATGGTACGGCTAATCAGCTATGTGTCAATGACAGAAGCAGAACTATTTAAAACTTTTAATAAATATAATAAAATATCACTAACGTAGAAAAACAAATTTGGAAGTAGAACTTGGTCGTATTCTATCATATTGTGAATTCTAGTTATGCACGACGAGACAGGACAAGCTATTCTTGTTTCATAGTTTCCTTGCCAATTTTGCAATTAGAACAGAAACAAAAACCACTAATGATTGACGGCATTCGAACTATCTAGTTTCAGCAAAATAACTGAATAATAATAAATATTTTATTAATTTCGAGCATGCATTGGTAAAGCCATGAGAGGGAAATCATAAAACTGCAGAAGCTTCAAAGAGATGGTCCTTTACCACATAGCAGTGCAAATTGGCGGCAATTACCTCTAATTGCCAGTCACGGTCATGGCCAATAATCACTCATAAACTAATGCAGTAGAAGGTGTACTCAATTAGTCTCTCCACTAATCAGTATTGTTGAGGTATAGTCAGGTTCCCCGGGTTTAGTATTTAATTGGCAAGTTCGATGTATACACTATAGTGTGGCTTAGTTCAGCCTTAAGGAAATATTCCAAAAAAGCTTTTATTTCATCTTCTTTTAACTAGATATTGCATGGTATAAAACAACCATCTCTTAGCACTTACTTGGTATCGCATACTGGTATCTCATTCTAACCGATATCGTGACGATAAAATAGCGCTCATGCTAGGCCTTCTGAGCACAGTAAATCAATATTATCCCTTTTTAAGGCAGTGTTAACTATAATACCACCATAATTTCAACCTTACCTACCTTGAAATAGAAGTGAAATACAATGAACATTACATATAAGAAAGATTCAAGAAAACAATGAGCTCTACATAATATTGTAAAGTATGTCGCATCTGCAATATGTAAAGAATGCAAACCATTTATAATGATTTGACCTTAATGTAGCGGAAGTTGCTAAAAGTATTATTAATGAAAGGCCTTCACATATAACATACTAATTTTAGATTCACTAGCGCTAAGTTTGACGATGCTACACTAGCAATTTAACAAAATGAATTTAAGTTCATTTTAAACACTATCCGTATAAGTTCTCAAGTTCTTTAAATTGTTTTCTTCTTTACATTACTATATTATTACGTTTACGGAAGTAGTCAAGACGTAACGCCTATTCACATACATACATACACTCACGGTCATAAATCCCAAAAAGGGGTAGCCTGAGCTTCAGAGCTTGATACTCCTCAGCCACATTTGGAAGTTGATAGAGAACAAGATGATAGTTTAAATATTTTTGTCCATGAAAACCTCATGTGGGGATTATTACTAATAAATAAAGAATAAATAAAGGAAAGAAAAATATACCCGAGGTCGCGGGTTCGATTTCCGCCTGTGTCGAAATTTTTCTTTCCTTTATTTATTCTTTATTTATTAGTAACAAGATGATAGAATTAAAGTATCGTTGGTGATGGTTCTCCAACCGCATCGCCCAAAAACCAATTCCTATTCGCCTATCCCTATTCCTATTTCGCTAATATCATTTAATTAAGCCACTAAGTTTTGATACGCCACATTGATTTAAAATAACAATAGGTATCGAAAGTATTCACAAAACTTTAAATTAAAATAAACGCTGATTTACTTTTACTTGAAAAGTGAGACTTTATTACCAAACATGATTTAAAATATAACAGACTTTGAGAAATATGACAAAAATATGTTTCTGAAACGGAACTTAACAAAGAATAGTAACAATATAACCCATTTACTTTATGTCAACACTGATTGTAAAAAATCGAAATAATAGTTTCACCTCGTCCAAAAATGTATATTTTTTATCTGTCACACAAAGAACACGACATGATAATTGAATAAATATATTTTTCACGTTATATGTGATTGCTACTGTTGCCAAAAATTTGTACCTATCTTCTTTAAATGAATAAACGTAACAGGATATTCTCAAATTCCCCCTCGTAGCTATGGCAAACATGAAAATACATTTCCGTGCTTACATTTGGAATGTATCTTTTACAAAGTCACAAGTCAGGCCTCAAGGGGTCGCAAAAATATTTGAAGAAAATTCTATATAAAATGTCAGATTCATTGAACGATAAAATTCTATTAATATGAAAAATCGTCACCAAAACTTAGAATTATAATGTTTTATTATATTCTATATATATATTCTATATATTTATATTCTAGACAACAATGGTCAAGAAACCTAACATAACCTAAAAAAATACAGTCCACACTGCATCGCAAACCCAAATGCCTTTAGCCTTCTATAACTCTTAAAAATAGAAATGGCGGTCTAACAAAACCGTGGTAAGTGGTAGAGCAGCTATTGTTCTTGGGGCAGAGAAATAAAATTTCAATTGTTTTGCCGGCACGATTCTTATTTTAGTTGAGAACTTGTTTTATTTATTATTAAAAAACATAGCGCAATCATACATCAAGCGCTGCGGCAACAAAATCGATTTGAACCACAATAACTTAGTAAAAACTCGATTGAAACGAATCAATTTATTTTCACAAATGATTTACTTTATTTTATTCAGTGATGAAAAGATTTTATATTTGAGTTCAATGTTGTATACTCAACCTAAGATTCTAAGTCCGTCTGATATTTCATTGTTATGTCACACTTTTTTTAATAAAATATACAAATAACTTTTTAGCAAACAAAGTCGATGTTAATAGAGATATAGTTGAATTTTGAGACGGATGGGATACACTTTCACATATACACACCTACCTATCCTTAATGTTTTAAAATTAAGTCAATTTTTATATTTTGCTTTTATATCTTGCAGGAAGATATATTGAATTCGTATTGTTGAGGCTACGTGTTCACAAGTAGGTACTATGTCATTACGGCCCATAATAAACAAGCTCCGAACGACTTTAAACTCAGTACAAGTAAGTACTCATGTGTTGTTGAATATCTTTTGACTTTTAAAACGAAGGCTATACGATTCGATGAAGCGTCCAACGCGATTGCCCTTTAATAAATTGTTTTATCTTATAAATAACTCTACCTTAATTATATATTACAGCAGTTTTATAGTCTCAAAGAATTTGACATTTATAAGTTATTATTGGCGGTTAAAGCGAAGGCGTAAATCGTATAAAACCGGCAAAAATACCTTGAGCGTAATTTTCAATTGAACTATTTTGGTTTGTTTTTCCTTCGTAAAATATTTGATATATAATATTACTCCGTTTAACAACCGATAGAAATTTCCTCTATAGCTATTTGAAGCAGTTGGTGCAGAATTTTTCAGTATACTGCGTGAAGCGTTCAGCTGTATAAAATTCGATTTTATTAAGTTTCCTGTCGTGAAAGCTCAACGTCTGTTCACGCATTTGCCATCATAAAATGCGTCTTTATTAGAGGGTATGGCGTGTCAGTTTTGAATGGAGAGTCGACGAATATCAAGCCAACATGAAACCTTGGTCTTTCTCGAATAACTGCTCGTTAAGCCACGGATCACGTCCTCGGCATATAAGCTAACTTTTTACTGTGGGACTATAGCTATAGTAGCTGGTTATTGAACTGTTTTGCCGACCTTCTTACTTAGACCATGCAACTGAACTAGTAACAACCCTTTATAAGTACTTTTATACATATTTTGCCCCAGCCTAGACAGGTAGCGTTATTTTTAATTTATCTGACATTTCTCGAGCCACTGCTCACCCTTTATATAATATAGAGTGATGATATACAGCATATGTTTTTTATTTAAAAATGTGAAGGGACACCAAGCCATGTCCAAGCCTTGTATTTCAATATTTTTTCCGCCCTAAACTTTCAAAAGTGTACTAGAAATAGATGATCCCGATTTGGGATTCTAGCCGTGTGGGAAGGCACAGAAAGGCCGATCATTATAATAATATGCAAATGTTTTGTTTTTCAAGTTAGTAAAGAATTTGAGCTCAAGAGTAATTGAATGGTTTATACCCAACGTTCCCAACTAATAGGATTCCAAAAGTTATTAGAGGATTAACGTGTTTTTTTTAATGTTCTCTTTGTAATAAAATATCTAAAATGTTTGATAATATAAAACGAAACAAATTCTTTTAGGCGAAGAAAATGTGTCTTATAAAATTCTTACAATAACTTCTAAAGGTTAAGTATCCACTAAAGTGAGAAGAAGCGATATTATCTAACCAATAAAAACCTCAACTTATCAATAAAGGTACTAGGACCGACAACTTGACAAGCTATCATAAAATGATATAATAGTGGGAGTAAAGAGAATATTTTATAATTATACATTTTAAGTTTTTTGTATTGTGTAAAATAACGTAATATTGCGTCGACTCCGAAAAATATTGACTACAAGTTCAGTAAGCTCGAAGTACCGATTGGCATGATTGTAAAATACACCATGACCAAACGAACATTCCACAACAAATAACAGTCGTCAAACTATACTTTAGTCAAAATTCTACTAGGAGCCTCTCACACACATCAATGTAACATTTTCCAATTGACCTCATTGTTACTGTACTATGACTGTACTGTCTGGATTTCTTTCTTAGTCTGAGATTAGTAGTTGATGACACATATCTTCGCTTCGCTTCTGTAAAAGCCGGGTCTAAGGTGACGGATAAGGTCTAGACAAGTTTGGCGATAATTTAAAAACGGATGGCGATTACCGCTCGAATAATTCCGTATGAAAATTTGTTGAACAAAAGACAAATCATGAATTCAAATGAAGTAGATGACCTTCAGAATAAAAAATTGAATTACTTTATATGAGCAATTTAAAGTTAAACTGATTAACATGAACTGGAAAAAAAAACCGGACAAGTGTGAGGTGGAATCCCCACCTTGGGTTCCTTGCATATTTTTAGCCCATTAATAGTTTATTGATTTTTCTATGCTCTTGTAAAAGAAGAACTTATGAATTGTAAAATATAATACTTACTTCTAGATCAATTAAAATACCCTAAAGAGTTTATCCTCCTCTATCCTTATATTGACTTGAACTTGAAAATTTGCTTAAGTTTCAAGAAACTACTGGGCCATTTACCAATATAGTTTTAATTATAGGCGTTTCCGATATTAAGGTCTACACAGACAGATGAATGCATGGACTAAAGGATGGACAGCAAAATATACCCTCAAGAATTCTGTTACTTTTTCTTTGAATGCAAGGAACCGTGAAATGGCTCGAGTTTTAATATTAAATCAGAACATTTATTTCTACAAGGTATTGCCCAGAAAATACTATTTTTATATTAAACACACATCAAACACTACTAAAGAGAAAGATTTTCCTTTCGAGGGACTATTTGTTCTTTTCACATCCGTTCTTATAAAATAAGCAACATAAAGGTAAGTACTAAATAAAGAATTATTCTTCTAATAACACACGGTCTTTGAAACAGCTAATATTTTTTCTCAGAAAAACATTAGATGGAGAAACTTGGAAGCATTTAAACCAGGGTTAAAGTGCTTTTATCAGTATGTATTCCTGTTCATTGTGTCAGCTTAGAATAGCACAACACCCATTAGTTCCCGCAGGTTTCGTTCGACGTGTATCGTTGTTTTGAGCCTTTTTAGGTATTCCTTTGGCGATGCGGCTGGGACATCCAAAATGTGTCTGAGGTATATCTAACTCTTAAGTTCTAGGTACCATCCCATTTTGGAATTTATAGCCGTGAGTATAAGTAGGTAGGTAATTGATGACAGAATTTTATTACACAGATAGCAATAACAATTGGTTAACATAATGAAATCAGACGAATAAATAGGAATATAACAATTTCAAAAATATTTCTTGGAATATGAGAATATTTCAGAGCGATATCAGAAAAGCTGTTACCATTAAAAGCTTTAGGATGGAATAAATTTAGGTATTGCTCGCAGTTAGCGGCAAGATATTTTAATGTGGCTTTCACAAAACAATTTTAGGAAAAAAATATTAGCTGTGTACTTTGTTCTGTTTATATTCCTTTATTAACAGAGGCTCTATAAAAATAGCTAAAGTGCTTTTTAATGGTAAACTAAGAAGTGTTAACAAAAACACTTTATTTTGCTTTGTTAAGTCTATTACAGTTAGCAATACAAACATTTTATTTATCAAGGTTTCTTACTATGATGGAAAAACCGCGAACAAACCCAAAAAACTGAGTTGTTTTATGTGACAGTGAATTCGTACAAAGGACAGGCCTGCCGCCTATCACATGAATGCTGACTCCAAGCAAAACCGGGGGTTATTGTCTGACTGCATTTACAAGGCTGACCATCATTTCGTAAAGCAAATGAATGAGAATTGGCAAAGAGATGTCACTCTTACAACGACATTGTAAAAAGGCAATTTGCAAATATACAATGTTTCTGCGTGTAGGACGCAGCTCGGGTTGGGCTCGTATATTAAATAGGTCATGGCAGGCGACCTGTTCTCACAAAAGCTATTTTAGTAGAAGAAGCTTTGCGTCATGTCATCGATCTGAAATGTTTCCACAACATTTATTTATCACATGACATTTTAACATCGATTTATCAGTATCATAATTCAATTGATGTTGTGCCAGATTTTTTAAGAATTAGTTAATATTTTAGATTCTATTAAATACATACAAAAGTCTATAGAAGACATATCAATTGACAGAGAAAAAACTATTCGCGATTTAGTTACTAGGCAACTGCAACAACCTTAAAATTGTAGCATGTGAAAATTAGTAAAAAATATATACATTTGTCCTTTATTAGCTTTATCAAGGTGATCTTAGACCAAAAAGTGATACGATCTTCTAGTTGTTACCAGCCCTGTTGGCACCATTTAGCAAACATGGTTAACAAAATCTGTTAGTAACAGCCAACTGAAGGTAACCTCAAAAGGGGAAACAAATAAAGTAATAGCCGCTCATTTGTGCATCGTCCTGAAGCAGGATACAGCCAAGTATTCCCAAAAGGATGCACATAACGAGAGGACGGGCCCCAACGTCCCGCCGATGGGCGTTTTCCTCTCGCTGCCCCCGCATCGTACCATCCTTGACCCCGCGTGTTGCCACTGACTCAGCTATGTCCTACTTACGAAGTAGGTCTGCTGTCACACAAGTTCATAGCCTCATAACATTCAGCGTGATATCGATTGGTTTGTTAATCCGTCATAGTTTTATCAACGCGAAAAATGTAATTGGCGGATTATGTAAACGGTATGTAATAGTATGCTTTAAATCTTTTGGGTTGCATTGCAGTCGAGAATTGTTACTGGCATTTTAACTATTTATACACGTGTCAAAGATTAAAGACGAGGAATTGTTAAAATGCCTAAATTATCACCAACTCAGGAAATAAACTAAAATAAATTAACTACTTCCGCAGCCAAGCGGTAAAGCGTTCGGCTCATAATGTAAAGGTCTGGGTTTCAATTTCCAGGGGGTAAACACATCCCCCACACGGTGCAGCCTTGTCGTGGCGTGGGGGCTCAGTAGCCCCGGACTAGCCATCCGGGGTGAAGCTAATGCACCGAGGTGGCGTCGCTCCCAGTATCCCTCTCATTAGGAGAGGGGACAGGGGAAGCGACGCAAATCGTAACCCTAGCAACAGTTGTAGCCGCTGTTGCTGGGACCGAGGGCCTTGCCGTCACTGGCAGGTCGCGAGGAGTCAACCTCTATAAAAAATCGGAGGAGAAAACCTCGTTAAAAATCATGGGGTGGGTTGCTCCCGTTTTCCTTTCGAGGTGTAGAGAGGGAACGGGAGCAAGAGGGGAACTCGTAACCCTGGCAGTATTGCACTACCAGGGCCGAGGGTCTTGCCGAGGTGTAGGCTTGACCGCGAGGAGTAAACCTCTATAAAAAATCGGAAGAGGAGTAAACCTTCCGCAAAAATCCGAGGACAAAACCTCGTTAAAAATCCGTGAGGTGGTGGGCTGCGACCGGCGGGTTGCAGTCTGCTACTCCGCAAGGAGAACCTCGAGGGGGTGGGCGTTTGGAACTTGTGGCCCAAACGCCTGCGGTGCTGAGGAAGCACAAGGGGGAGTGGGGGACTTCAAGTCCCCCGAGATGGACGCCGAGAGGCGTGGTGCGCGGGATTGGAGGTAGACTGCCACGGGCGTGAGGATTTCCCCACGACAAAAAAAAAAAAAAAAAAAAAAAAAAAAAAAAAAAAAAGGGGTAAACACATATATTCAATTTGTATGACTCATCTCAGCTTGGTAGGACCTGACTATCTTAAAATTGAGATGATCCCCTGCTTTGTAGAGTAGAGTTAAGCGTTTGCTACCGTCTGGTAGCCTGCAAGTGGTTGTATGTCTGCCAACATGCAATAGGTCAGTGGACCATCGTGAACTATTGCTAAATCAACTAAATAGGCATTTAGGGTAGGCTGAAGTTCGCGCTCAAACTCTTAAAGCTGGCCTATATTCGCCCAAAAAGCAAAAAGAACCCACTATATATGCTGCTGGTGGAAATTACTTAATAAAAGGAATATTTCGTAGTGACCATGATGGTAATATCATTGATAATAAAGCGTGTAGATGAGAGAGTCGAATGGTATTCTCTCGCTGCTCGTTCAGCCAACTGGGTCTCGGATCTGGGGCAAGGTCTGTCAGGTGTTTATTCTATCAACACGCTTCTCACTCTTGAAATAACTTTATTTTGATGCCCCATTCAATGAGTTTGTTAGTACAATGGAAATGATTGATGTCCTCTTAAATTGTAAAACTTAAAATAGAGTCAAGGAATATAAAGTAATTTTAGTTCTTGATACACAACTCTATTAAGTCTGATGGTCTGACGAAACGTATTTTAAAATAAAACCTAATCAATAGTAATTTGACTTGCTTAAGTTTTTTTGCTATCCATCTATTATTCAACTATCAAAATGATCCGCCGTCGAAAGACATTTTATCAGCCATAAATGGTTTATTTTAAATACATGTTCTCTGATTTCGTATCGTAATAAGGTTATACGTCTACTTGTACGTCTTATCAAGCATGTCCTTAAAATATTGTCAAAAGTGCAAACATATCCAAATTTATTTCGGCTTATCTCTGAACTAACCTTGATGCTCTTTAGCCGACGAAGTATTTATAAAATTGTAAACATGGCCAAAAGACGACAGTTTCGTGGGAAACAAAAAAATAAAATCATATTTAGGTTTATTTTGAGTAAATTTTGTATCTTCCGTGTGCTTTATGGATAACATCTTGTGTAATCATTTGTAAAGTTTTAAAATGTGCATGATAAGCTTGGCTTAAATTATCTATGATCATTTTATTTTTAGATCAGATACCATCTCTACAACAGTAATTTACAAACCGAAACATTTAAAGCAACTTTTAGAAGCCATTACAACTTTGTGCGACTTTAAACTCTATTGAAATGTTGAACTCCGAACTTTATCCTTTGAAATGATAATGTATTTTCCGTGTATGTATTGTGTTCAAAATTAGATTATTATAATAACTTGAGGCTGCCCTTTGCTCTCATATCTACATTTAAATATATTAAAACTCAAAATCGCCACTGTATTTTAATTCTATTATCCTCTTGTTAATAAAGGAAAACGGTTCAACTCTGCCAAAACATTTTAACAATGAATGTAAAGATGTAATGATAAAATGTTTGACTTTGTGGTACTTAGTATGATGTTATAAAGAAAACAGTGCGACAACCTTGCGTTATCTTGTACATAACTATCGCCCTTGGTCGACTTACGATGTCTCTGTTTATATAAGAGACTATACAGTACGAATATCTGATACCCTTTTTGTAATGTACAGTTTTTTTAAATGATTTCATCATGATTGAATGACTCTCATTTTTCACATCCAGATGCGAAGTCACCGTGATGTCATTTGATTAATAAAGATGAAGTTGCGTTCATCCTGACTTAGAGTTAATTAATGATCCAATCTAAAACCTGCAATTAAGAACCAGGTAATCGCGGAATCAATCAATGTGATTCGATTTGGATACTTTTAAGAAGCTCAGTCGATTTATTTTACGCCATGGCTAATCAAATGTATTAGAACATCGTAAGTTCTAGAATAAAATGGAAAAATCTGGTGTACAATCTTGTATCACAAATGGTGGTTTAATAATATAAATATTTTCTGAATAGAACCTTAAAACTAAATCTATAAAGTTTAAAAGTATTCAACCATTGAATTGTAGTATGGTGAGAAAAATTAGATCGCCATATACAATTGCTGTAGTGGTAGAATAAGAAAGTGGCAGATCATAACAGCAAAGTGATGAAAGGGACGCTTTAGTCAACAAAAATAACACCATTTCGAGAAACATTCATATGAAATAGTGTAAGCTAATATGAACCTAATGAAGGCATATCTTTATACTTGCGAACATATATTTGTATACAGGGTACCATGTCAAACCAATCTGCATTTCAATTACACACTTTCATTCTCTCCTATCCCTTTTCTCTACTCGACTTCTTAACTTGAATGCAGAATGCTCAATAACCAACTTAAACGATAAAAAAATCTTGATTCCCATGATACTGTACAGTGGTAATTAATGTAGCTTTACATAGCGTTGAGAGGTAATAAAACTGGCAATTAAATAATCGTTGCCGGTTGGCTAAAAACAGAACTTGGACCATTCAGTTGAATTTTTCATTAATTATTCACACTGACATACTTTATTTAACTTGACAATTATGAAGGATAGCTACTTAATTTTCTTAAAATAGATTTCATACTTAAACCTGCTTCATTCATTCCTACCTTTTGAATAAGACATTGTATGTACAATGATTAATCAATCCTGAATTTTCAAAAGCCTATCCCGGTCCCTACAATAATTAAATCGCATTCAAAGTAATGAATTGTAAATAAGGTGACTTTTCAACTCGTCATCGTTAATCATGTCTGGATGTCACGAGCTCAGGAATTACGTCAAAAGAATATCTCGAAAATTAATGTGGGGCAAACAACGTTAAAAGCTGAGACGAAAACGGGCGGCATTAAAGTTGCGCAAGACCACGATCGAGAAAATTCTTCGGTCTCTTTCTTTTCGCAGGTGAGTTATGAAACAGGTGGAATATCTTTGAAGACAATGTTTGGTTTTCTTGTTAGCGCACTCTCTGACCCAATAACTTGAGGCTTGGTTGCGGAGTCATGGTCTGCCGCGTCACGTGGTCTGCGGTCGACGTACTTTGGTCAGACCAATGTTGTTTTGATCACTTTTTATGCGTCTGTCAACCATGATTTTAAGGCAGAAACCACTTGGTCTCACACAGATCGGAGATTCCACTAGTGTATATTCTTGAAAATTTGTTGCGAATTGGCTCGCATATTAATATAATAAAAATATATTACACGTGTTAATAGTAAAACTTGTAGACTGTGTTGAATAATTGACGCTATTATTTATGCTGTCACAAAAATATAGTCGTTGATAAGCAAACTGTTGACATTTGGCTAACATGCGTAGAATAATTGTCTTTATAATAAATTTTCTTCAAAATTATTGTCATAAAGTTATGACATGCGTTCACAGAGCATGTTTTTGCGAGTATGAAATAATATAATTCAAAATAGGAATCCGTGATCGAAACGATTCTATTACAAACATTTTTATAAAAATATTTTTTCAGTGCATATAGGCATTGCATTAACTATGAAATGTTTTGAAAGTTAGTATTTGTTTAGAACGAAAACTAAGAAATATTTATTGCTAAATACATTAAAGTTCTTTAAACGCCACACACAATAAGCCTATTCTTTAAATATTGAAGAAAAGAAATATTGTCAACAATACAACTTAAATATTGATCTATAGTTATAATAAAAATATATCTTCTATACTTATAATAAATCTGTAGAGAGGTCAATTCTGTACATGAAATATATTTTCAAAATAACTATCAGGTGGTGATTAGGGATCGATACTGATGCCAAAAATGCAATCAGTAAAATTTTTGTCTGTCTGTCTGTCTGTCTGTCTGTCTGTCTGTCGGTTTGTATGTTCCTTATGGAAACAAAAACTACTCGACGGATTTTAACGAAACTTGGTACAATCATTCTTCATACACCTGCGCAGGTTTTCGTATACTTTCCAGCAGAGTAGTAAAGGGGAATTTTGGGAAATTTTGGGAAAACGGGAGAAGTTACTCCATTTTTTAAGCTTCCGTCGCGTGTGCAGCCTCAATGGTTAAACTTACATAGAAATCATGTATGACGGAAATATTCTTCATAAAATTATCTAAAAAAAAATCCTCAACAGTTTATGTCTATCTTTTACGGTTGACTCACAATAACACGTGTAATTCCTGATAGCTTAGCAGTTCGGAACATTCTGATTATATTTGTTTACTCTTACGTTTGTAAACCTCTCATTCATCCCTAATTTAAAAAAGGTAACATTATTACCTATTCAATTAAAAAAAGAATCATAGAAATCGGTAGAGAAACACCGAAATTATACATAAAATAAGCCATCGCGCCCGTGACCAAAACCGAATCGTTACTAATTTACATATAATCTACTAGATGGCGCCAGTAGTTGCATCCTACAACACGTAATGATTTATTTTAGATTGTTATAAATACTTCATAGCGTTTTATTGCAAAATTTGCTATTAAACGGAAATACTGAACCGTTCATTAAAGCGCATTCAAAATCACCAAACTACACTGTTAAGGGAGTGCTATAAAATTAATAAATTGAAAACATTACGCTGAATTTCACAATGCTTGAGCAGTGACTGAAGAAAGAAACCTCAGATATTTAAAAAACAACGCTACCCGTGCGAAGCTGGGACGATCCACTAGTCCATAATAGAAATGTACGCTACAAAGCATAAACGCACTTAGTATAATTAATTATATTTGCTTGTATTATTCTTTCTGACAGTTCTTCTTCAGTATATTGTACAGAAAAGTACATGGAGTGGCATAATATAAGATCCTCTAAATTATAAATAACCCTTCATAGGAATAGGGTTGCGCACGTGATTTCATGTACATGTGTAGTATGTATTTTATCGCGCAATTTAAAGATAAGAAAAAGAGCAATGAATTACCACCATTTAACTGTTTTATCGCCTCAACTTAATATACTTTCTCAGCGTCATACTCAGTTGAGAGAAAATATAAGGAATGATAAAATTGTTATGATTCCGAAGTGTGTGTGTATGTGTGTGTGTTATCGCGAACGTTGCCCTCCAACTACTCGGTGACATTGAATAGTCACAAACAACTGATAACACCAAATAATAGGTATTCGGCATAATAGATACATTCCTACAAGAAGTTATTATAGTTAGTTTTTTTGTATCCGAGTAGGCTTTAAGTAACAGGTTGACATTTTGTTAAGCGCTATTTGAAACATGTTATATAGATCATTTACATATTATATAGATTATTAACATACGTGGTTTGATTTGACCATAGCTAGCTGATTAATACTTTAGACATAGATATCATAAATACAATATAGACTAATTTATTTATTTTTAAATGAAGATTGAATTTTATTGTACCCCTTCCCCTTCCCAACATTGATTTAACTAACTAGGAGTTCAATGGGTTAATACTTTTTATTTGTGCAATTATTACATTCATTACTCTTTAACACAGAGAATGTAAGTTGTTTTTCTATTCACTATGGTTTTACAATGTGTAGCGAAAGAATGCCCTGATACAAATAGTGAATCCTAATGAATGTATATATCTATATATACATCAAGTATAGGATGGTGGGCACCTGGTGATAGGAATAATAATTAATTGATAGTCTAATTAAGAGTGGCTTAGGAAATGTTAAATACTGGCTACCCTTTTTTGGAATTTATTGCTGTTAGATTATGTATTTAATGTGTGATATTTTTCTAACTTTAAGAGTTTGCCAGCTACAGCTTAATGTTATCTTTTTGGGTAGGTTCAAACCCCCTGGTAGATATGAGCTGAGTAGGCTTCGGGTTATCTTGTTCCTGTTAACTTGTAAGTGATATTGAACAGCAGCTAGTTTTAAATCCAAGTAAAGAAATATGTAGTTGATTTGTCTCCATACATGTATATTTATACGGTTTATACATACATACATACATACATACACTCACGCCGTTAATTCCCATTGGGGTAGGCAGAGACTATCGATCGCCACTTCGTACGATCCTGGCAAACCTCTCTTGCTTCGTCTACATCCATCAATCTTTTCATACATGCTCTTTTATTCTTCATACTTCGGACGCCTGCCTGTTATATGTTATGTGCTCAAAAAGTGTGCTCAAAAAGGCAGGCGTCCGAAGTACGGTTTATACCTATTTTAAAATATATATATTAATGCAAAAGATCATATTTGTCTTTTTTTAATTACCATTTTCCTTTTGAAATCTTTTCTTCGTTCTTTACATACATACATATCACGGCTATATTTCCCTAGAAGGGGTAACCAGAGCCAAGGAATTATAAATTCCTCAGCCACTTTTGGAAGTTGAGTGGGGAAAACATGGTAAAAAAAAGGTTTTTGGTGATGGGTCTCCAACCGCATCGCCCAAAAATCCAATAAAAAGCCCCAATACCCTTAGTCGCCTCTTACGACACCCGTGGGTAGAAAGGGGTAGCGACATTCTAAGCCGGCACTACACGGCATTTCTTCGTTCTTTCTATTTCAAATATAAATATTACAGATGATACCGTTTCGTATCCTTTAAAATAATATCTCATATTTATGTAATCATGGCTGTAATTCCAATATTTGACTCATTATAGTACATTAAAAGCAATTGAATAAACCAGATTCGTATACTGATTTGATATTTTTCGCATCATCGAGACGGTCTGCCCGGCTCGGCAGGAGGTATTCAAGCTAAATTGCAACAAAAAAAGTAAAACCGAACAATATGCTCATTAGTATGGAGCCCATCGTAAATTATGATTTACTAATATTGAGTTTATATATAAAGTTGGCTTACGGCCGATTTCTGAATTGAGTATTCAAGCTGAGAAAGACTTAAGTATCGTTCTGTCGCATTTCAATCTTAACAACTGAATGAGACAAAACGATACTTAAGTCGTTCTCAGCTTAAATACTCAACTCAGAAATCGGGCGTTAGTATAGCATCACAGATAACCATATAAAGCATAAAGCATAATAATAAGCATAAACGTTCACGCCGAATATCCCCGAAGGGGTTGGCAGAGGTACTAATACTTCTGAACATCACGTGACTTTGTCACCTGGTGTTCAGAGTACCCACGTTTTGCATGGACAGTGTACTCACGTGATAGGGGGCAAGCCTCTCGCCGTTTTGTACGAATACACTGTCACATGACTAAGTACAACTCAGCCATGTGGGTTTCCTCACGATGTTTTCCCTCACCGTTAACAACCATGATAAATTAACCACACATATGTCTTTAGAAAAGACAAATTGGTGTAGGCCCGACCCAGGATTTGAACACTAGTCGTTTGCACGTTAACCGAGTGTTCTACCCACTGGGCTATCACGTTAGCCCTAAATAACCATAAATAGCGCTAAAGTACCTACTTAACAAAAGTTATGAAGATGATTTGCAATTTTAGAGCCTGAAATCCTAAAATTAAGTGTAAAGATTAAAATAATAGATATATATTAAACGATTGATTAACGAATCAATCGATAAAAATGCTTCTCATAAATTATTTAAAGTGTATTGTACTAATTTTCATACATACATACACTCACGCCGTTAATTCCCATTGAGGTAGGCTGAGACTATAGATTGACAATTAAAACTACCGACTAAGTATTTATTTATTTATTATACAAATGTTCATTGGACTATAGGATGATATCTTATTTTTAACATACATGTATATCCCACGGTTAAACTCACAAAATGAGGTAGCCATTAATCCAAAATTCAAAATTACTGGGCTTCTTTTGTAAGTAGGGTGGCGAAAATATATAGATAGATTATTTTTTAATAATGTCAAAAAGCAGGTGCGGAATAACTTTTGACAGTTAATTATGAAAAATATTATTGATGACCTCAAACAAGCTTAAAGGCTTGAACAAAATTTTTGTTTAATTAATATTGATGGTAAAGTAGAGTTTCTTGGCCTAAGTTTTAATGTTGTCTTAAGCCTGTCAATTTCAATCAGAACTAGAAGAAGTTTGTATTTTTTAGTTAGTATTATTTTAATTATTTTGTCTCTACATTAATGTCACTAATAGAGCTTTTTCGAAAGGCGATATAAATTTAATTCAACTTTACTACAAGGACTACCATAACTGTAATTATATTACATATGCCACATATGACACCAGTTGGCAGATGAGCCTATAAATTATAAAATATTTTGCTTTTTATATGTATACTAGCGACCCGCCCCGGCTTCGCACGGGTGCAATGCAAAATATACCTACTACAGAATGTCCTTATACACAACGTTCACAGCTTTTTTGTCATTAGCCAATACAAACATGTTTTGCTTAGACTATTTATAGGCACGCGCCGCCCGGCGCAAACAACTACGACCCTGCATTTTAAATTTGTAATATCTTCGGTAATATTCACACTTAAATTACATGCTGTAAAAAGCATATTGATCTATAATAAATGCACAATTTATTTAAGGTACTTCATTGGATAAGGATTAATGCTGTATTGTTTAAAATCACTTCGTAAATAATCATTTTTTAGTAAAGAATAAAAATGGTTATGCTGGGTTATCCCTAAGAGATAGACATATACCACCGCGGACTTTTTTGTTGAACTTTCTAAGGTGAACAATACTGTAGTACATTATTTTGGTCTATCTCGTAGGGTTCAGCCAGCGTTTGCAATATAAGCGCAAAAAAACGTGCTTATTTACGACATCACATTAGAAACCTTTAAATTTATCAGTATTTCTCTACTATATTATGCATTTATTATACATACAAACCTTCCTTAGGAATCACTCTATCTATTAAAAAAAACCGCATCAAAATCCGTTGCGTAGTTTTAAAGATCTAAGCATACATACGGACATACAGCGAAAGCGACTTTGTTTTATACTATGTATTGATGAGACTTTTAAACAGAAACTTAGATGTCATAACTAAAAAAATATTCTTGAAAATTTTAGTGACTGCAGAGCTCAAGTCCCAAGAAATACAACGCCAAAGAGTAAAGAGAACGCAGAATCAAGAATGCAAGTGATTCCATAAATTTTCTTTCTCATTATATTCAAATTAAAACTTAGTTACAATCCATTACAAAAGTGATTAAAGTCTGCGCCCAACATGGTTCCTCATTCAGATCATTAATCACCAGCTTTATCTTGGCAATCGGATTCTTGAAATCGTGTCCAGTCCAGAAATGCTGATTGCATAAATTAACTTTGAAAATTTTGCATGGATCATTTTATGCATACATTATAATCATGTACATTAACAAGAAAATCCAGTTGCAATTATGTGGGTTCTTTACTTAGACGCGTTTGTACAGAATATTTGAACTGGTGTAAGTGTATGAAATGACATATTTGCAGATGTTTTAAATGCTGTGAGCTCCCGTAATTCATTATCTCTCTCATAATTTTAATATAGAATAGAAAACTCTTTATTGCACATCAAGAGTGGAGAAACAATTACAAATACACAGAATAAAATAACAAAAGTACAATTGGCGGTCTTATCACTAAAAGCGATCTCTTCCAGACAACCTTTGAATGGAAAGGTCAATAAATTATAGTCACGTGAGATAGATGTCCAACAACATGGTGAAACAACAATCTAGTCATAATTATATCTAGTAAAAAATATATAATATTATAAATATATAATATATAATATAGAGATAGCTAAATAAATAGTATCGATAGAAACTATCAAAAAAAATTACTTCGATCAAATCTGGTAATCGAAATATAATAAACGAAATCTCCTATGTATTTTGTACAACAATCTAGTGTGGTGATGATAATTTATTCTGGAATGACGTAATCGCAAAGTTTAGTGAACGATCGATGCCCACGTTGGCGAGTCGTCGATCTAAAAGCCAAACTCCGGAGTCGGAGTTGCTTGAACATCTCAAGGTCTGCGCACGATCAAGGCCACCACCGACTCGAGCCACAATCGAATCGTTACTTGTTAGAATCGACTAGGAAGTAGGAAGTAGCCACGCCAAATTCAAATATCTTAGTAGACAACTAGACAGAAATTTATTGTACAAACTTTAAAATGTGAAAAGCGGTTACGAAATCTGACATACCAAGGAAAAATGACAACAGGATGCAAAACTCTATATTTATTTAACAAATATTTTCTAAGTCGTCTCAATTTGAGTAAAACATGTTATAGTTGGAAGAAGTATATAATGATAAATGATTATTCATCGCCAACTAGTGTCAAAACTTTCCATCCTACTCAAATCTATACTAATATTATAAAGCTGAAGAGTTTGTTTGTTTGAACGCTAGGATCTCAGGAACTACCCAATCAAATTGAAAAATTCTTTTTGTGTTGGATAGTCCATTTATTTAGGAAGGTTTTAGGCTATATATCGTCACGCTGCGACCATCAAGAGCAAACTATCAGCGAATAATGTTGCAAAAACGGGGATAATTATTCATACTAAGGCTTCCGTTGTGTGCGCTGCGTAAACGGTTTAAGTTACTCAAAAAAAATGTATTAAAGAATTATTTCTCTTTAAATGATCTAAAAAAATGCTTGCGACAGTATATGTCTAACTTTTAAGTTTCACTTACTATAACCATTTTTATGGTAAATAAAGAGCGACATGATAGTCCAGTGGGTAGAACACCCGCCCGAAAACAGAAGGGCGTGAGTTCCAATCCTGGGTCGGGCCTACACCAATTTGTCTTTTCTAAAGACATATGTGTGGTTAATTTATCATGGTTGTTAACGGTGAGGGAAAACATCGTGAGGAAACCCACATGGCTGAGTTGTACTTAGTCATGTGACAGTGTATTCGTACAAAACGGCGAGAGGCTTGCCCCCTATCACGTGAGTACACTGTCCATGCAAAACGTGGGTACTCTGAACACCAGGTGACAAAGTCACGTGATGTTCAGAAGTATTAGTACCTCTGCCAACCCCTTCGGGGATATTCGGCGTGAACGTTTATGTTATGTTATAAATTTGGTCGAATTTAATGCATAATTGCCATAATGTTTTATCAACATAATATTAATCTTTATCCAAATAAATATGTTGTTGATTGAGAGTATTTAATTGAGAACAAAATTGTCCTTGACATCACTAAATTTAAATAAACATCTTAGAAGATAATACAATTTTAAAATTACTCCGTAACAAAATTTACACGCGTGCATGAAGCGCAAGACAATACGCTGCGCTGGCCGGCGAGCGAGGTCACCTGCGCGAGAAGCTTATGTTTAAGCCTAATCCTATTAATATTATAAATGTGAAAGTTTAGATGTTTGAAAAATTTGAAACGAATGAATGAAAAAATTGTGAGGACGCTATGAAAAACATCTTTTTTTCTCATCGCATGACAGAGACCCTCAACAGGTCAGTTAAATATTTCAGTTTGACGACGTGAAAGTCTACACTTTTGACAGTACGAAGTCTGTGGGGTCAGCTAGTCTTACATATGCATTGGCTTTACAGTCATCATCGTCAAACATATTGCGTAATTCTATCATAAACATGATGGCTAAAAAAATAATGAGTATATAGATATATATAGATACTTGATAACATAATTGCCTGTTGCGTTAATAATACATTGTTACGGCGCTTACAATCAAATAGTTTAAGAGCGGCTACTGGAAATCGAAATAATACTATGGCAAATGGTACTCATTAATGGAGTAATATCAAGCTAGAGCATTCGAAGTCATGGGAAACAATTTCACGTTTTTACAGAGAAGGCAGTAGAGGTAATCGGTGAGGTAGCGCTGTGGAGCGCTGGTAATGAGCTTTTTGTCTTTTTTCTTTTACTGGAATGAAACGATTGACCGACTCTGCAATGTAGTCGAGCTCGTATTGAACTTTATTTATTCATTTTAATTTGTGCAATCACCGACTGTTTGTGCTAAAATTAGCTGTCCTTTTACAAGGTCTACTTTGCAGCTTTAATATTATCTGCATGTAAACATACACCATCGGCTTCACCAAACCATGTGTGTGAAATATGACGTGTCAGGGATGAGGAGCGTTTATCTTCATAGTATTTTTTTTAATATAAATGGTTTGGTAAATTGAAGGATAAATTCATGCGAATACTCTACTTGTATTTGATTACAGAAATTTCTGAGCAGTTACCTTAATTTTAATCAGAGCCAGGTATTTTTTAAACTTATCATCAAATTAATCAACTCATAAATTATACGGTAACACATTTTCAGATAATCCCTGTACCAGATAATAATCTGAATTAACGGAACCATAATTTCGGAAATCATCAGGATATTTTTCATGAACCATACAGTCTGTAGCTTCGATTTACGATTTCGATGTAGCCACACCCCCATCAGTTAAAAAAGCTGGATCGTTAAAAGTACAATGTGTTATAATGCCGTTATTCAACTCAAAAGAGCAAAAGAAATTTGTTCTGATAAAAGGCATCTCAGGCAGTAAATAATGATTTTCTCAAAATATATGCGTAAGAACGTTAAATTCGCGAGCAAACTTTGTGGTTGCTAAATACATGATAAATCTACGTCAGAAACACTCATTCGTTTCCGTTATAGGACTTTCCATCTACATACTTAGATAACGATCATATTTTGCAGTACAGATTTTTGTAACACACCGAGCAATATAATAATTTTTGTTCTGTGAATTTCTCATAACTCTTAGTTTAATTTTTTACACGTTCATAAAATTTTTGACATATACAAGTATGCTGATATCAAATTATTTTTGTGGTAAACCAAATGTTAATCAAGTTTTGTTACGATCTATCTAATAGCGTAAAGTGACGAATTAATCAAGCAGAATATATTTGAGGCACCTGAAAGTAATGAGTTTGTAACGTAGGCACTGATTCGGGAACTTTAGAAAGGCAGTTGCTTTTTAATCTGCTATTGTAATCATACTTGGACTAAATCCAAGCAAATATCTCCTTCAAGTGACTTTAATAGGATAAAGATCTTTATAAAACGATAATTGGCCGATACAAAGACCACGACAGATCGTTTCTGGGAAATGGAAAGAGGTTTAATAAAAAAGCAGATGCGAGTAGATTGAGTCATGCGCCTGCGCAACGAACCTTCATCTTGAATTTGATGTCAGTCGGCTGTAAATTTTCTTAGAAATTGTCTTGTATTAAATTTCGATTTAGACTTTATTTTTATTTATATCAAAAAGGTATGTTAAACTGCATTGGGCAGTTTGTTCGCTGATTATTTTTCAAGGCGATTCAGGATGATACAAGAAGTGGCTACAATTACAAAGAAATAACTGTGTTAAGTATGTACTTGCGAGATATATCTATTATCATTGTATTCTTAATCATCCTAATTGACTAACATCTACTATTTCATGTGGCCTTACTGGGTAGGAACTACGTAACACATCTGTTGGTTAGTCGTTACATTTTTATAACCGCTCTGATATACCTTGACCCGACCTTGTGTCAATAAAAAAGGAATTCGTTAAACTCGGAAATTTTTAACTCTCAATCAGTAATACTTGTCATACTATAAATAATTGAGAAAATGAATAGCTTATGTTATAACCAAACCATACTTCTGTGAAGTAGGCCAGAATCAAAACTTACTGGTATAGGATGAAACCGTTTTAAGTGACATACCTGAAACAAACGCAGATTTTATTATTATATTATACATTTTATTATATTTTAGTATGAGTCGATATAAAGTATGATTACTTAAACTTTCACTTTTAACGGGCTTTTCATTTGTCCTCCGTTCTGAAGTAAGATCTGTCTCAAAATAGGATAATATATAATGATCTGATTTTATCTTTATCATTATGATATATTATGATCATGTTTTATCCCGTTGCAGTAGAGATGAGATCCCTATCATAATAACAAAAAATAAAAGGTTACAATTGTTTATTTAACAAGCACATAGGACTAACGACAAATGCATGGCGGAAGAAATAGGATAGGATTCTCATGGTCAAACCAACTATAATATGAAAGACCTTGTGGCCGCGTTCGCTGACAGAGATACACAAAGTACACTACCAAAAATAGACTATATGGTTCAGCCTGCAAGGCACCTGATCAAACATAGCCAGAGATAAGTGGGACGCCACTTGATGTGGGAAACTTGGAGTATATAGATAAGAAAGTCTTCCTGAGCTTCTTGGCCTTGTGCTTATTATTAGAGTATTTCAGTAAAAGCATGATTGTCAAGTATTAAATTACATCACTTGAAATACTTGTCGTCTGCGTTGCATCAAAGCGGCGACTGTATACGCTCGCTTTGAGTTAAGAGTTTGAAAACATCATTATTTAAGGACGAAAATTAAAACAAAATGGAAGCATTTTTGTCCAGTTCTCATCTTATATCACGATCATAATTTCATTATTACCTACTTATTCATGATGCTAAAACTTCAATGCCCTCGTGGGCGTCAAGGCGAACACCAAATAAAATATAAGAAAATCTCTGCTGTGTTTCGTGTTTGTGATAAAAATATTTGTCATTCCTTTTTTTAACAGCATTCTCACTGAGTGAGGAACGTTGAGATCACATCGATACTGAACTATTTAAATGCCTGAAACCAATAGTCTTTTTGAGATTCTGCTTTAAATTGTTACTGCAATTATGATGATGTAACATCATTATAAATCAAAATCGAACCGTCAATGGATTTTGTTTATGTCGAACTTCGTGAATCTTCGATTCTGCGGGATCTAAGACAAAGCTCAAATTTAAATTCCTAAAGCGGTTCGTCGGACTGACACGTGTATACCTTTTTTTTCAAAATACCTTTGTATTCTTTTACATTTATTTTGAATGTGTGGCATGCGTACGATTATGCAACTCGATAGCTAATATAAGGTCATTCTGAGTTCGTTCGTTACGATTTCAACAATTCTCTTGGAATGATTTCTATTTGATATCGAGCTATACACCGTTTACTGCATGCCGGCAGCTTATGTAATTACAAGTTAGTAGAAGATTAGGTCAATGGTGAATTGCGTTAAAGCATAGGAGCTCAGCGGGCAGCCACTTTCCTTCTGACCTCGAAAGTAGTAGCTACATTCACTTTCTTCACGACAGGCTTGTTGCGCAACATCTCGCTGTGACCGACATGCCCAAGTCCTCAGACTTCCACCACCGAGATGTTAAACTAGTGACACGTTCCACAATTATTAGTTTTAACCACGAAAACTCGTTGGTAAACATATTATCTGTTTCGAGCATTCCAGCTGGTGATATATTCATTCATAAATATTGACTTTGTACATGTACGGCAGTTGAGTTCTGTATTTTCAATAATCTAGGTATGACGCATAAAAATCTTAACAAAGCTTCAATAATATAAAACACAAAAACCGATGTACTAAATATTTACTGCGGCTATAGGCGCAGAAACTTATTGAAAGGACATAAAAAAGCCAGGTGCCTGCCTGGTGCGTCCAAGGCCAAGGTTTCCTAGAGCTGCATTTAGGTTTCTTTTTACTTGTTGCATGTCCCTTCTCTGGAGTCGGATCGCGTGCGGCCAAACCAGTTTGATGTAGATCTAGATTCAGTTCGCCCGGCGACCCTACAACACTTCGTTCTTATTTGTTCCGCGTTTTAAAACTTTCTCACTTATTAGCTCTTGATTTTCGATTATTTTGCAGCTATATATTATATCAAAATAATGATTACTTCTTAAATTTATGTTTTAAAGTAGTTGTATTTAAAAATGTATCCGCTGAGATGTTCTTGTATCAAAATTGTTAAATTCCTGGAAGCGTTCGACAACTGCACAACGAGAATGACGCAACAGGAAGTAGGGTTGGACTTAGCTTATATAATCTAATCACCTGCTCCGGCCAGCCTACATTCGTAAAAAATCAAGGCCTGACCTCGCCACGCCAGTTGTAACGCGAGCACAAAATCTAACCCCTTTAATATGAAATCTTATATCGCCCGCTGAATGTTGCATAAGTTTTGTTGTTTTGTTATCCATGGGTTGAGTCCACGTCGCATTTTAAATTAGGTTTTTGTACACAACTCAGCGAGATCAAACTTTAGTAGTTTTATTGTTTAATATTAAATCGAACGTTCACAATGAAGACAGCAAAGTTGAGCAGTCTGTTTCTTTGTAAAGCAAAAGTATTTTTTGTAGCAACTTGTTGAGATCATCAAATATTCTTATTCCCACGTAACCACTTGAGAGTTTGTAATGTAATGTAAGACATAGACGAACAGTAATTTTAGTTTGCTCAACGCCACGTTTGAAACTGTAATATTAATAAGACACTCCTAGTTTTAAGCTATTGCTGCAAAATTTTATTGAGGTAAGTGAATGTCTTAATAACGAAGTTTGTGCTTTTAGAGCTTCTGAGATTAAACTAACTTTTTGATGTGTTTAGTTTCTATACATCTTGTGTTTATTGTTTAGTTAGGTGGCAAGAACATGGATAAATTATCTCATATAGTTTTTATATGCGCTTATTGTGTAATAAATATTTATTAACAGCTATGTATTTAATTGTTGCATCCTACTCACAAACTTACTATAATACCGACAACACGTATTGAAAAAATACTGTTAGTATGAAAAAAAAGCTACACCCGGGGAATTCCAACATGAGGTATTCTATGAGATTCTAAAAAGGGCATCCAACCCCAGAGTGTTACATCGACCCCATCCCCAAACCAATAATTAAATTTATTCTTTTGGGCTTTAACAACTCTTATCTCGTTGTAATAAAGTTGAGATTAGAGCAGATATTATAGAACACACATATGTTTTAGATTCGACGGATAGAATTTTGTGCATTCAATATTTTGTTAACTTAGAAGACAAAGTTTGTTCCGAACAGTTATTTTATTATATAAATCAATTATGTTACATTCGTATGAAATAAAAGCAATAGCATTTCAGCAAAAAGTATTTAGCTTCTGGAACTAAACAATCTAAAGCTCTAGATTTGTAAACAATCCAAATTATTTTAAAGGAGATACACATATTTCTTCTTTCTTTTAACATTTGCTACTACGTTATTAATCCGACAACGATGATTTAGTGTTTATTCCACAAGCGGATGATTGCGGACAAAAAAGAATTGCCTATTACCATTCATAATAATATGAATAGCAGACCCCAAACAGCCTTCAGACGCAGGTGCAGCAAGCGTGCCTCTAGAAAAGGTGTTTAGCTCCGCATATGACGACCGGAATATACGAGTCCACCATCATAGGAACATTAAACGAACTCAACCGAACAACCCAGCATTCCTTTTCTATAATAGTTAAAAAGAACTTTATGTAGTCATAACGAACGCATTCTGAGAATGACAAAAAAACTGTAATAAACTCCATAACAGCCACAAGTTCACGAAGATAATATCAAAAGCGGTATACATTTTAGTCGTGTAAAAAGAACAAATATATGAACTAGTCATCAAACAAGGTATTGTGGGTAGGGTCTATACTATACGAATCTACAATTATAATGTGCCCGCGCCGTCGACCGTGATATTTTTTACAGCAGATCTTCTATGAATAATTTATTTCACACACAGACACCATTATAATTGTTTATTTCTCGAAGGATACGAAATATGAATACAAAAACGTAGCTCGGTATACTTGATAGGATGTAAGAAGAAAAAGTAAACGTCGATATTGGAATGATCAGATTACTGAGGCTAGAATGTAGGAATCTAAGTGGGTGGTCGAGTGGAGGTGAATAGTTAGACAATGTGCGACGAATGAAGTTGACCTTAACCTGTTGTTAAAAAAAGGAGAGAATCGTAAGAAGTTGAGCAACAACAACACGGTGACTGAAGGGTTAACGGCCGGGGTTCAACTTGACACATTTTAGTTCGGCCCAATTGTGGGAGCGCTGACCTACGCGAATGCGAGCCACTTGTGCAACAGGAAGTCGGTAAGCCACACATTTTTGAAGATTTTAGGAAATAATTTATAAATCTAAAAAAATATAAATATCATAAGAAAGGTATTCACTGTATATCTAACTAGAACTTCAAATATAAGTAGAGTTACTTCAAATATGAGTAAAGTTTTAGCAGTCAATAACGTCATAGAATTACGTGATATTTTAGTTTTAATAACACAAACTCACTAGCTTTCACTAGTTAAGAAGAATCGGTATCGATAAGTGGTAGAAGTTATTTACGACAATTTTGTAATAAAAAATGATTTCGTCATTGATGAGGGTTGCGTCTCAGTACAAAAAATTCAGGTAAAGCTCCGTGCATCGACCCCAGGGAAAAACTTTACGCTTACGTCATTGGTAACCACGTGAAGTGAGTTATGCTATAATACTAATTTTGTTATTAAATAAAAACTGAGTTTAAATTTATGAAATTAATTCTTTTTCAAAACTGGATGTTCATCATAAAGCTTTAGTATATCCTAGATAAGTGAAGTGACCTAGCCCATAGGCCACAAACTTGGTGATCATGAAATATCGTTTTAGTTTGGGCATACTTGAATATGGTTTCTTTCTATAGTATACACCAACTTTCTGTTATTAAAAGAATTATAGGACTACCGCTTCTTTACAAACATACTAACTACCAGTTCATTTCAAGAAATCTATACAATTCTTGTAAATATACATAAATTCAATAACCATACTATTTCTTGTACATAACATACGAGATATATTGCATTCTTTCATCTATTCACGTACTAGAAAGATTTAGGGTCGTTGAACCTGCGTGCAACAGCTGTTTACCTATTATGATGACGCACTATAATGCAATAGAGTAAGGAGGACGTTCTGCTGATGAAAAGAATACCGGTACACTTTTATGATGCATGACAAAAGATGCCTTGTCAATGGCAAACTGTTTGCTAATAACGTTTCAACTCGGGGCAAAGAGAATAACTGCACTTTTAATGTAATTAGAATTAAAACTAGAATGTATAGAATCAATACAACACATGGTATTATTCAAGAAAGACTCATTATCATTTGTACGGTTTTCATCAGAATTTAAAATTAATGATTTAAGCAAAAGGATGTTATTGTATAGAAATAGCATAATTTAAACACAGCTGTGACAAGGGTTCATGCACGCACCCTTAATAATAACTCACAATGTCACCTAAAAGATTCACATACACACCAATGTTACTCAAATCACTAATGCATGTTAAAATAAAACACCGTATAAGTAATATAAACAGCCGGGTAACTTAAAGTCCCATCTGCAGCTACAGAAAAGGACAAAGAACACTAAGTAACGAAGAATGAAAGAGACACAATAAGGTGGGGAGTAAATTACGTAATTTAGTACACAGCTTATCTTTCAAAGTTTTAGTAATGGTAAAGATTGTAGAATGAGACATTAAAGAAATCGTATTCCGTGACCTCAGATAATACTTCGAAAGAGAATATATACATATGATTATTTCTACCTAAAAGTCTACTCTTTTAAATTCTGGCTACATATGAGTTTAATAGACAAACAGACACGAATGACGAGGCCGTTGTTAATTAACATACAGATAGTTTAATAAAAGGCAGGAAGCGGGCGAGGGGAGTAGGCAATGAAGCGGTAAAAATAGATGTGAGGGCGACAGGGACAACGGGAATCGATCCTTCAGACAATGCCTCGCTACGTAACGTGATGCCAATCAATAAATCGATACAGAACACCCTAGATTCGAAACGCAGTGTAAATCAATATGTAGTGGAGACATACTATGGACTATATTGTAGTTTCTAAATATTGAATTTCATCTATTTGCGTCTCCAGAACTATCTCTTGAATTTGCATCCACAGTCTAAGTAAGAAGTACAAGTAAGTCAGGTTAAATTGTATCCAAGGACACGATTGTAGCAATAATTGATGCGCCAAATGACCGAATGATGCAAATTCGTCGTCGACGGAAGTGAATGCACTCGGCCGTGGCGCGTAGGGACACGTGTGGCGGAGCAGCTGACTGTCGGTTATTTTCACTAGCAAACCACAAGTACTCTCCCGTTGGGGCAGGTCATGGCAAACACTGAATGAAAGCCCTAAAACACTGGAACACTGGGGTGCGTAAATTTAAAACAATTTAAAGAAGCAGTTGCGCGTCGTTTGCTCGAACTTGGCAACATTGGATTGCGAGCTCGAATTGCTTTTAAGTCATGCAACTTTATAGGTTTACAAAGTTTGAAGTTAAATTAAGTGGGCATAATAAAATACATATATTTTATTGATCAATATATTCTCAATATACCCAAAGTTTTTGTATTTTTACGATCATAACTTTTTGATAGGAATCTCAGCAGGATATCCAAGCTCAAAGTTGACCCTAATTTATAAACTTTATGATATTACTTATGCACCAATTCATTCAGTCAAGCATTTGTTTTATTATTGGGAGTTCTGATAATGTAGAGTTTGTGTGAATACCTTTTAAACTAAAATTTTAATATGCTCTCTGGATTTCTAAGCCGATCATCGTAGGTGGTCTTTATAATACAACCATTAATTCCTTCCTACAAAGAAGACAAAAGAATATATTGTGAATATCGTTAGTAAGTATGATCATGTGCGTGTTGTGATTGTGTGCATTTTTGCAATCAGAATAATCGATTGACAAGATTACCGAGTACAACTTGTTATCAGCGTCTCGATCATGCCATTTCCAATAATCTGGGTTGACCTCTTTTCCTAGCTATGGCTTCCAATTCGATAAAAACTATATCAAGTCCTTGAGCTCGTTTTGTAAACCAAACAAATAAGCTGTTTGTTCTACATACATTGAACTAGTTGAGAATGTTATCACTATCACGGTTCTCGCTGTTCGGTTTTTATTTCGTTCGTGTTAATATCACAGCAAATCAGGCTACCTAGACGTGACTCAGAACTTGAACCGCGTGCAAGTTAATAAACTCTTTGTTATCGGCGCCAGAGTTAACGACCAAAGACGGTCGCCGCGCCCTTCAGACGTCTAAGACCTTCGCCAGATTTAGCCGAGGCATTTGTAGCGAGTACTCGCTTTCATATCGATCTCACTGTTTCTTGTGACGTTTTGAGATTATGTTGCGCCGTCGAATCAACATTACGAAATTCACTTTGTTCTGAACTTTAGAAAGTACTAATCGAACGTGAGGTCAGGGACCGTGGGACCTTGGCCGAATTAAGATGGGTTCAACGTTCTATGCCTGACTGAGTCGAACTGCATGAGCGACGACGCATTTTATAACTTTCCCCACTCGCCCATAAACTGTGATGTGTCTGCGTTTCTTATGGCTGCGTCTTCGATACACAACATTAAATAAATGCAGACACTGTAACTGTAAAAGTACCTGTTTTTATTACTCATACGAAAGTAAATTGGCTTAGTGTGGAGTTTGAAGATTAAATTTCATGAGCAAAGCTTTGAATGTTATTTACGGAATAAAAAGTGTAGCGCTGATCATATTGTAAGACTTTGTTGCTTTAGACAAGCTTATTTATAATTTTCAATCACACATCACCATCACCCAATAAACCCTTCAACAAAATCATGTACCACCTCCCTGCAAATTCATTGAAGCATCGAATTTTCCCTTTTTATTAAAAAGTTAAATTTGCATGATCGGCTTTTCAGCAAACCGCTGAATTCAGACTTTGAAATAAAATATAAAAAGGTGCATATTTATTTACTGTTAAAGTGGTATTTAAAAGAAATTAAATACTGTCACTATAAAATACCTTCGCTTAGAGTAGTTTTTAAAAATCGGGTTAGGAATTTTTTTACTGCACCCTCTTTTTCCGCCTGTAGCATTCTATGTTTTTAATTGGGAGTTTTATAGCGCCTGAAAAAGCTAAGCATGGTTCAGTTTGAGTAAAAGTTAAAAGAGAGAGGGTTCTATGCAGAACAAAATTAAAAATATAGGTTTCCTTGGCAATAAAACCTTTTTTTTTGAGAATGAAGCCTTGAAAGTTATAAACTACATTGCTTGGCCGACGTTATCAATACATGTCAATAATTGTCCATCGCAAATATCGAGTGTGGATACAAGATCCCCACTCCCACTTAAACCGTTCTCAAGATATAAGTATTTGCCCACCCACTCCAACGAAAACTTATTTGCTAATGTCAATGATATTGCCTCCAATTGGAATCGAAAAAAACACATTATTATTTGATCAGTAGGTATAAATTGTTTGGTTATGTTATGAGGTCTAGAACAAATAGCCTCTGCTGCAGAAAAGCATGGGTTCAAATTCCAAGTCGAGCCTAAATGTATCTGTTTAAGATTATTTGTATACTTCATTTATCAAGGTTTTTAACTGTAAATAAACAGCGTGAGAAAAGTAAGATGGATGAGTAAATTAAAGAAGGTGCTCTAAAGCTCAAAGTGCTCTTAATCAATACTTTGATAAATATCATACTTACATACATATACTCACGGCTATAAATCCCTAGAAGGGGTAGCCAGAGCTAAGGAACTAGAAATTCCTCAGCCACTTTTGGAAAGTTAAGTGGGGTAAAGATGGCAAAATAAAGGATGTTGGTGATGGGTCTCCAACCGCATCGCCCAAAGATCCCTTAAAAGCCCCAATACAGTAAGTTGCCTCTTACGTACACCCACCGGCAGAAATGGGGTAGTGTTATTCTAAGCCGACACTACACAGCGAAATAATTATCGTGGAATAAAATCATTGTGCTTGGATTCCTTGCTGATATATTTTAATTCATACATACATATACTCACGCCGTTAGTATTTTAATTCAAATTGCACAAATCGTATCTAATATTGTTTGAGAGCCCTAGCTAAGTAAATTTTAACTGATGAGTTCTGCATTACAAAGCTTTTCTTTTAATAGAGACACAAAGAGAAAATGTTATTCGTGCCACTTAATTTTCTTTTAAGTAGATTGCACGAATCAAAGTTCATAAATTACATTCAGTTCATAAAGTCTGTGATCAAATACTTAGCTATCTGCAAATCTGTAAGCTTCTCTCCTATTAACTTTACAATAATCCCGACTTTTAAAGAATATGCAATCATTTAACGATTATTGACTTTTTCCAACATAATCTAAGTATTATCACAACTCTATCTCAACATGAAAAACGGAAAGTGTGTTGTTCAAAAAGGGGTTGGTAATATTAAGGGATCCGCATACAAATTGTTGGTTCAAGCGATATCGGTGTTTACTTTTGAGAGTGGCTTTATCCCGGGGTTCACTTATTACGTGGGAAAACTTTTTGAACCTTAACTTAATTTGAGTGAGCATATTGTATAGAGGAAGTGGTTTTCAAGAATGATTTAATTTGAATACATACATACATACATACACTCACGGCTATAATTCCCTAGAAGGGGTAGCCAGAGCTAAGGAATTATAAATTCCTCAGCCACTTTTGGAAGTTGAGTGGGGAAAAGATCGTAAAATAAAGGTTTTTGGTGATGGGTCTCCAACCGCATCGCCCAAAAATCCAATAAAAAGCCCCAATACCCTTAGTCGCCTCTTACGACACCCGTGGGTAGAAAGGCGTAGTGACATTCTAAGCCGGTACTACACGGCATTAATTTGAATTTATTCTTATAATTATGATTTTTAGTATATAGATGACTTATAAGACTTAATAATGAATGCGTAAACAGAGGAGCACTGAAGACAAAAATATAAATGATAAGATGGGTCTAGAACTTAATTAATGAATGTATTTGTAATGAAACTAATAAGAAAACTGTCAAATAGACCAAGTTAGTTTCTCAAAGTTTTTAACTATTAAGTTTTTAAGTACAGTTAAAATTATTTTAAATCACTTATATACCAATAAATGACTGCTATCATTATCACAAAATATGCAACAAAAAGTAGCAAAATATGACAAAACAAGTATAGAAGACAGGTGAAAAACAGAATAGCCAACAGATAGTATATATTGTAATTAGGAGTGTCTTTAAAGATCAGCTTGTGGAACTGCTCTACGGGACTGGTTTCAACGGAAGAGGACAAGGCCATGAGAACTGAGCAGGCCAATCGGAGCTCCGTACCTTTATGCTAATGTAAGGAATAAAACTGTAAGCAATAATAATAAAACTAATGCCTTGGGTCTCTGCTGCTAATGAATACATAATTGGGAAAGAAGATAGATTTTTAAATTACTTTTTTATGTGAGCGCGATTTATAATAATAAATACATTCAGACATATTGCGACTGGGAATGTAAGGAAGTTTTTACAAGAAGTGGACAACTACTCATAATTTTGGAAGGCAAAATGCTGAAGTAAAAAACCCGAGCGGCTGATTAAGTTGTGACGTTGCAAGTAGACATTGTCAGCTGCCAATTAATTTGAAGATGTTAAATGATAGGTTAAATATAAAGGCCCCTATTTATTATATGCCACAAATAATATATATTTACATTATGTAGATATTTTTTCGTGGGTACCTTCTCTGGAAACTAGATGGCGCTTGCCATGTGAGTTCAGGAGTATTGGTACCTCTGCCAACCCCTTCGGGGATAAACGGCGTGAACGTTTATGTTTATGTAGATATTTTTAGTGTTTATCCACAGCCGCTGTCAATATCGTGTAGCTTCCATGAGATAAAAATAATGGAACCAAACAAAAGGTACAAAGCTTTTTCTATCTGCTATGCACATATAACTTTTCTTTATGATTATTTATAATTTATGGTTTAAACAAAATCGATAGCTTAGCTTCCTGAACTAAACACATTTCGTCATAAATTATTGTCATATTTTTAACTATGCAATTGGTTCTTATTCATAAATAATAGGTTTTCATTTCAAATTATTGAAATATATTTATATATTTTTATTAATTACCTTTGATACAAGTCATCTGATATGTCATTCTGAGTCATAACCTAGTTTATGACAAGAGTGGGCAGATCGTTCGTGCAAGAATATTGGACATCAGAACCTAAGACCATTTATTATAAAGTAGGTATTGTCATAATTATACTACATACATCTTGTTTCATCCTATCAGGCACTACTGACTCATAGAAGGAAACATTATGCTTACAACATACATATTCGGATGCAAAGGTGATTGGAAATACCAGAAGGTGTGAAGTAGTTACAAAAATTTAATTATTTTAACATAACATAACATATACTCACGCTATATCAGAGTCATATGTACCTATATCAGAATATATCTTGGTACTTCTTGCAAATAAGAATAAACAATAAAACTGGGAATGATTACTTATTGCAAAGCATTACTATTCTGAACCTTACGGTATGCTGTTACGGTTTGAACATACATATATAACATAACATATAACATAACGTTCACGCCGAATATCCCCGAAGGGGTTGGCAGAGGTACTAATACTTCTGAACATCACGTGACTTTGTCACCTGCTGTTCAGAGTACCCACGTTTTGCATGGACAGTGTACTCACGTGATAGGGAGCAGGCCTATCGCCGTTTTTGTACGAATACACTGTCACATGACTAAGTACAACTCAGCCATGTGGGTTTCCTCACGATGTTTTCCCTCACCGTTAACAACTATGATAAATTAACCACACATATGTCTTTAGAAAAGACAAATTGGTGTAGGCCCGACCCAGGATTTGAACACTAGTCGTTTGCACGATAGCCGAGTGTTCTACCCACTGGGCTATCACGGTTGTTGTACGGTTTGAAGGCTAGATGAAAACGTTTTAACATAGGCGAAATGAGATTATAAAAAGTAGTTATGAAAATAATGATCTGTGAGGAGTAGGAGAGGTTTCTCAGAATCCTACAAAAGAGTGTATAAAAAGGATTAATATTACCTTTTTATGTAAGCACGAAACCACCTTAATAGTATTAAATACACAAATATCAGGCATGTCTTGAGTTGGAAAGCAGACACAACATTTTATATTAGTCTCTACAAGCAGGTGCAAAACGTTTCCCTTTAAGCTAGTTTTTGTAACAAGTCGATCGATATCCAATAAAATTATAGTGTAGAACGGGACGTAAACAGCCGTTGCAAATAAAGAAAATCAAATGCAAAAATTGACCTATCACGCGGTCGAAAACTACACTCAAAGTTCAGAATATTGATTAAATGTCGTTGTATTCTACTTACTTAGTAAAACTGGGTTTTCAGGATTTTTAATAATAATATGATGAATAATATAAATTTTAATAATTTATAATATGATGAGTTAGACATAAATAGTACATAAACGAAGGAGGTGATTAATATGACGCGTTTATTTTTAGTCATAATATGGTTTGTAGCTAAAATCAAATAAAACACAAGGTACCCTTACTGTAATAAAAAAGTATAGTGGGTTTTATGATGGCTATTCAATAAACCTTGGAAGATCAGTAGGAGAAGGCACTGCTTTTAATGCAATGATGATATTCAAGTCATTCAATTCCACTTATAGTCATGCAGTCATTTATTGTGCTACTAGTGTAAGTGGTGTGAATGTGTCCCTTCCCGTTTGTTTTACTTTCCAAACAACTAACTTCGTAAACAATGATTTAAAAGTACATTTACTTAAATAAGAGTTGGCGATTTTTACGTAACGTTTGAAGAGTGGCAAGACGATATTTTTTAACAACCCACTTTATGTTTTAGGAATATAATTTGATTTATTGTAATAACTATTTATATATTATTCAACAGATGAACACAAAATCTTAGTTGACTAACCACCAAACGCTTCGAGAAATGCAGAGGCGCCATCTAGTTTAGTTTTGATAAAGTTAATGTGTTGCATTCAAAATTCGAAAGTGAAGGAATAAAATAAAATTATAGATTAAAATAGTATAATAAATAAAACAGACTACGTGTACTTGTGAAGTATTAAGTTCAAATAGTGAAAATGATGTAGAATTCGTAAAGTTAAATTAAGTTTAAACCAAAAACATTTGTCTAGTTGCTGTGTTTATGTTAGATACATTTTATTATTGTAATACGAAATCAAACTTTGTTACGTGTTTTTCAAACGCGGTACGCATAAATCTATATTTGTCATCAGCACGGTTAGCTGAACTCGAACTAGCAGTCAAGAACGTTCATTTACCGGCCGGTTGGTCGGCATCGCTACTGCCACGCACGCGATAGTTGTTAAACGTTCGTTCGTCAGCGTCATGATTGTTCAACTCGTGTTTATAACCTACTATTGCCATCTAGCGGTCAATGTTAAGACTACTTTGTGAACTTGAGCAACACGTGCGGAATAATTGAACAAGTTCTTCTTATGACTGATAGGTGGCGCTGTATGTATGAAGTAAAAAGTGAAATTATGTTATGTAATCTGAATAATTTTGAATTTGTTATTAATGCGCCCTAATCTAACACTTCAAATACACGGAGTATAATACAACATTCGAGATTTGATTAAAAATATATATCTGTGGTTTAATCAAATCAAAAATAATAGAGCACTACCATGGATCCGGAGGGCACGGGTTCGATTCCCCCTACGGGTATATTTGTATAATTTGTGTGTTGAATAGAGAGGATTTTTTTAGTATTTGGTGTTTTATATGTAAATTGTAGCTTATGCTTTAATATATCGTTGAGTTAGTATCTTAGAGCTCAAGTCATAATTGTACTATTCTTCGGGCTAAATTTATCTACTACTTATTACTTTTAATCAAAGACTAAATTATCACTCTACGCCCTACGCCCTATTATGTGTCCCTAAATATAAATACTTATTTTATGTTTTCTAATAAATGTATAATTGTGTGTAAATGTAGGCCTGAGAATATGATGTTAACCACTTATGGTACACCCTATATTTTTTTATTATTTATATCGGATAAGACAACGTTTGCCGGGTCAGCTACTTTCATCATAACCGCTCGTATCAAATCATACATCATTATTTTAGTTACAGCCCATCATAATATTCTTAGAAGCTCACACTCAATGCATCTATGTTCCAAGTCTGTACACAAGCGGCCGGATTCATGGTCAAACTATAATGAAAGGAGATACGCGGCAGACGGTCGCAAGTGTAACGAACCACATTCAGGGGTAGCGGCTGTAGTAAATTATCAAGCTGAAAATGATCTCATCGCCAGAGCATGGGCCATTACTCATCGGCCATCAGAGTAAATTGGCTAAAGGTCAATTCACAATTACAGGGCGCGCCGCGAGCGATTATGGTACGCAAACAGCGCCCTCTATCGAGATGCATCGAAGCGTTGCGGGGACAATCGCTAAGTAATTAGTTGGACTCGGGCGCGAATGAAAAGTACTAGTACAATATAGCGTTTCAAATTCACGACTAACTGAATGAAGAATGATGTTTCTAAATCTAGATACTAATATTTCTATATAAACGATTCATATTACCTATATCGAAAAATGCTGTTCAATAATAAAAATATAGGTAAAATACCAGAGTTATAAGAAACATATGTAAATAAAATAAATAATATATATAAATAAATATTTTTTTGCTCTTTACAATGCACAAACTGTCTCACCCTCACTTTTTATCTTTGCACTCAACATGCTACCAAAAGTTAAAATAGTTGTCCTGCCGAGTGTCTTCATTGTTTTATTTAAATAAGTTATGAAGAGACATTTCAGAAAGTTGTAAAACACGATACTAGAGTTTAATCTCTACTTTAAATAAGAAGGCGGGTCGCCGGTTAACCGCAGCACTTTCGTTTTTGCAGATTTCTCCAGGCTACATGCTGCTTAACTGAATTGTTCTATCTATTTATAGGATGATCTTTAAATTATATCTATTTGTTTCAATTAATAAGTCAATTCACATATTTTATTACTTCTGATATAATTCACATTTGACACTTGGTGGAACTATAAAATGTATCTAGATAAATCACTTGCATTCAATAGAAAATAAGAGTATTCGCTTATCCATGTGAATACATACGAATAATGAGGCATTTTATATACAATATATAGTTAGGGAGGTTTTACAACGAACTTTACTTACACTTTCAACTCGGTCAGAATATATGAGAGACTTCTTACCTGCAAATAGAAAAAGATAAATTAAAACAAGTTTTGTCTGAGTGAATGTTGGTTTAGAATATCGCTACACCAACACCATCCTTTTCTACGGGTGTCGGACGAAAGGTTCTAAATTAGTATTTTTAATATTATCAGCTTAAGTTTGCACCTTACATAAATAAGACAACTACTTTCAAAGAAAATGTATAAAGTTTAAGCGGTTCATTCAATATCGTTCCAAAACAAAGAAAACCCTTTTCATTCCTACACTCTAGTAATATCGCTTCATTTAATAAAAGCTTGATTTAATTCATAAAACATATCGCACCAGACGCGCCACAATACCCAGGGGTACATAATAAGTAATGAACCACGTTAAAAATAGGTGTGGCCTTATAAAAATTCTCGTATAAACCCATCGCCGCCGTGCATGATATAAATCTGAATTATTGATGCACAATTCCCTCGGTAATGCAAGTCAGACTATTGTTTCTGTAAACAATACGAGGTATCTCGCTGTTCCAAGGTTTTTATTAAATATACTTTAGCTCGTTGGCTCTCGGTTGCGTCGCTTTCTCCTCACTGTGTTTACGACGCGGCCTTGTTGGACCAGAATTGTGCCACTTATTGACTCTGTTGCCTAAACTTCAGCTGAATCAAGACTCAAATTATCATGCCGTATGACATTGGTGCGTATAACTACTCACATATGTCACCTGGTTATCAGAGTACCCACGTATTGGATTGAATACTCACGTGACAGAAGACAGGCCTATCGCAGTTTTGTACGCATACCTTGTCACATGACCAAGTATACTTAGCCATGTGGGTTTCCTCACGATGTTTTCCCTCACCATTCACAACCCTGATAAATAACCCCACACATGACTTAAAAAAACACACATTGGTATAGCGTAGACTCGGGATTTGAACCTATACCTCTCTGGATGATAGACGAGAGCTCCACTAAGCTACCACCGTTAGCAGCTTGGTGGCTCTCGGTAGCATCGCTTTCTCCTCACTATGTTTACGTTGACTCGGCCTTGTTAGCCAAGAATTGTGCGACTTATTGACTCTGTTGCTTCAACTTGAGTTGGTGGGACGAAAAACATGTGGGAAACTTATTATTTTGGGGGAAATTACTAAAGTCGATAACGACAGAGATGGAAAAGATTTCTCTTTACTTGTACCAAGCTTTGTCATGAATAAATTAATTTGAATATGTAGAGCAAGAAAAATACTTATAGGCCATTTAGAACTAGGGCCGATTCATGATTTTAAAATGTAACTTCATTGAAGTATTGTATGGTATGTACATCAAAACTATTATAGTGGCTGACTTTCTAATCGATTTAGTAAGATTAATGGAATGGAAAGCATATTAATGTAAAAAATCTCCCGTGTATAGTTAAGAGGGAAACCTAAGAAGTAACTAAGTCAAATTAGTTAACGTTTTCAAAAAAAAAACTAACAGTTTCGATACACCAGTATTTGTCGGATTCATGCAAACTTTTTATCGATTTTGATACAATGCGGGTATGAATTCAATATTCAATACCTCAGTAATAACTGTTTATTTTTATTATTTTATCTGCTAAACACAGATTTCAGTCAGGTTTATGTTAAAAAGCCGGAAAGTTAGCCTTATATCGTCTGTCAAGTAAATGTCTAACTTTAACTGCATAGTAGTCGAATAAGAGCGCATGCGCAAAGGTTATGCATTTACTTCGTAGTGTTACCGTTTTCAATAAGCTATTTGACTAAGTTTTGAAAACTATCTTACGGTGTTAATTTGTTTATAGGGAGCCCTAAAAAATATTTTTCTGTCTTCACTTTAGCTATTTTATTAAAAAATCGAAAAAGAAAATGCAATATTCAAATGTGCCGCAAAAACGCGACTTTAAGTAATATGGCGGCTGTAGCACCAATGACGTCAATTCCGCATTAAACACCAATGAGCGAAGCGATACACAGTCTGTTTATGTGCAATCTACGTCATTATAGAAATAGCCAATCACGGTCGTTTTTAGTCACGTGACAGTTGCATCAAAAATAGTTATTTTAGAAGACGGATTTTAGTGAAATAATGCAATATTTTTATCTCGCATTATTACATATTGCTCCAAAAAAGAAATATTAAGACTTATGAAATAAAAGAAATGTATATTTTTATAACAGTCAAATAGCCTATTACTTTGTATGTCTGTCGGATGAAGGGGAGACCATATGAAAGACTTGCCCTTACCAACAAATGTGCCATCATGCATTTTTGCGTTTTAAAATGGGGTTTTTGAAACTATTTCTGCGTGTATGATAATGAATATTTTATCACACGAGAAGCTAGATATGGTGGTTCTTGATAAGTGCTTGAATTAAATAAACAAAAAAAATCTAAAGTTATTTGGTTCATAATGCTGCTTTGTATTTATATTTTGAGTGTGAGTAGAATTGAAGATGTGATTGGAAAAACATAATATGTTCAACTTACAATTCTTCTCTTTAAGCTTCTTTAAGCTCAAACTATACGTCCAGGAAATTGGTCCTTTTAATATCCTCAGGACAGACCAAGCGTTAAAGAAATTTTTGTTTGCGGCCTGTGTACACCAGTGGACCTCTTGGGCTGGTATCATTGATATTTTACGTTAGCCGCCCTCAGACTTATTAATGCATCCTATCACCTATTATTCCAAATCTATAAGTAGCGGATTTAGAATTACTAACTTATCACCATTCAACAATTCTTCAGCCTTCCCCTACAAATTTCCACTATGTTCTGAAGTAGCGTTGCAGACAAAAGGCAATGACGTCACTTGGTGTGTTGGTAGAAGGGCGCGGCTGCAGCCGAGTGCACCCTTGAATATGGATGAGCTGGTTCAATATGGCTCATTTTTATTAATGCTGCTTGTGGTAGCTTACCTTGCCACAATTGGCCACTCGTGTTCACAAGAATTAAACATACATACATATACTTATAAATCCCTAAAAGCCAGGGAAGGGAAAGGGTAGCCAGAGCTTCAGAATCAGAAAATTCTTCAGCCACTTTTGGAAGTTAAGTAGGGAAAAGATTGTAAAATATATGATTTTGGTGATGGGTCAACCGCAGCACCCAAAAAATACATAAAAAGCTCCGATACCTTTAGTAGCCTCTTAATCACCCATTGGAATAAATGGGGTATTGCTAATCTAACCCGATTTCATGAATTAAAATTCATTTATTTACTCATATTATCTGATAGATCAAGGTACTACATAAATAGTTTGACACGTATATCCTTGGTAGGTGATTGAGGTATGCAAGATGCAAATATAAGAAATTACGGTAATACAATTTTGTTACATACATACATATACTCACGGCTATATTTCCCTAGAAGGGGTAACCAGAGCTAAGGAATTATAAATTCCTCAGCCACTTTTGGAAGTTGAGTGGGGAAAAGATGGTAAAAATAAAGGTTTTTGGTGATGGGTCTCCAACCGCATCGCCCAAAAGTCCAATAAAAAGCCCCAATACCCTTAGTCGCCTCTTACGACACCCGTGGGTAGAAAGGGGTAGCGACATTCTAAGCCGGCACTACACGGCAATTTGTTAATTTAATTCTTAACATTAATTTATATTAGTATAAAATACTTTGAATGTCAAAGTCTTTTTTAAATATATTAGTTGGCCAATATTACTAACTAGCTGACCCGACGCAGTCTTCGAACTGTCATAAAAGTTTAGTATGAACTGAAATGTCTATAACAAAGAAAATAAGAAATCTTACCGCGATGCAGAAAGCAACGCAATATTCATACAATATGCTTTCAATTATGTTTTTCAAACATATTCGCATAGTTGAATGTGAAAAAGAAGGATTAGTGCATCCTATTATTCTAACCTAACTCAAAAGCAAAAAAAATACGCAAAAAGACTTTGACCACCCAGGATTCGAACCTGGGTCTTTCGTACTTAGTGTTTACCAAACGGTGTACCGCTACGCCACGCAGACATTTGTGTAAGTCTCAAATTTGTGATATCCTATATATCTAGTAGTCATACTATTGACAAACAATTAAATGGACAATTATTTTGATGAAAATGGATGAAACCCTTATTTTTTACAAAAAAACTATTAATAAAGAGTCCAATAAAGTCGGTCGATAAAATAATTAATCTTGTAAATATGGAGAAACATATAAAAGTTATGTTTTTTTATGCTCCTGTGGGAACCCTTTAGAAATCCGGGATAAATTATATCCTATATGTTGGCCAGGTGTATAACCTACATTCATGCCAAATTTGATCAAGATCGGTCCGGTAGAATTAACGTGATGAACGGACATACAGACAGACAGACAGACAGACAGACAGACATTTTTTTCAAAAATAGCAAATTTGGCTTCAGTATCGAAAATAAAACATATTCCACCGGTTTTTATTTTTTTTTCTTCAATGTACAGTTTTGACCTCGTTACAGTCTTATTATAGTATAGATAGATAGATAGATAGATAAAATAATAAGCGAAAACGAAATCGACTGTAGTGTCATTTTAAAGTACCTATTTGTATGGTTGTTTGGTTAAGTGTTGGGATGGAAGTCCACTCTTTTTGTGTGTGTATGTGTAATGGAGATCAATGGATTATGGGGCCTTTTTGATCAAAAAATGGTATTAAAACATACATAACTTCATACATATACTAACGGCTATAAATCCCTTAAAGGGGTAGCCAGAGGGAATAAGGGAATAAGCTAGGGAATAAGAAATTCCTCAGCCACTTTTGGAAGTTGTGTGGGGAAAAGATGGTGAAATAAAGGTTGTTGGTGATGGGTCTCCAACCACATCGCCCAAAAATCCCTTAAAAGCCCCAATACCGTTAGTCGCCTCTTACGTACACCCACCGGAAGAAATGGGGTAGTGCTATTCTAAGCCGACACTACACAGCAAATGTAGTGGTATTAAAACATAACATAAACGTTCACGCCGAATATCCCCGAAGGGGTTGGCAGAGGTACTAATACTTCTGAACATCACGTGACTTTGTCACCTGGTGTTCAGAGCACCCACTTTTTGCATGGACAGTGTACTCACGTGATAGGGGGCAGGCCTTTTTATCCTATCCTAGGCCTATCACGTGAGTACACTGTCCATGCAAAAAGTGGGTGCTCTGAACACCAGGTGACAAAGTCACGTGATGTTCAGAAGTATTAGTACCTCTGCCAACCCCTTCGGCGTTTTGTACGAATACACTGTCACATGACTAAGTACAACTCAGCAATGTGGGTTTCCTCACGATGTTTTCCCTCACCGTTAACAACCATGATAAATTAACCACACATATGTCTTTTTAGAAAAGACAAATTGGTGTAGGCCCGACCCGGGATTAAAAATCTTGTTCAATACAATATATTCTTGTGTCTTATTTCATAGAGCATTATTGTTGCTGTTCGAGGTTATATCAAAATGTTATCTTCGTTAAATCATTGGCAATTTACGTTTTTAAATGTGTCGACTTTTATCTTATGTGGAAAAAAGTTTAAGCTTTTAAGTAAAGTTTACCAGTAAGCTTCTCGGAATTAAAACCGAAAGATGCTTTACGTAAACAGGTTTCTTATTTGCTAACACGGATCGACTTTACAGCGTAACACTAATTAGATATAAGGCTTCAATGGACTCCCTACTAGCTCATATTACTTAGCCAGCGATAATGGTGCATTTATTGAACTATATGTATATTTATATATTTTATAACTTTGATATAAAGATAGGCTTAGAATAGAGCTAACCATTTCTCTACGTTTTTAACCGACTTCATTAACCGACTTCAAAAAAAGGAGGTTCTCAGTTCGATTGTTTGTATGTATGTATGTATGTATAATTGTCCGCGATTATCTGGGTTTGGCTAAAGCTATTTGGATGCGGTGTTCAGAAAAGTATTCGTTACATTTAAGAGAAGGTTTTAGTGCTTTAACCGACCAAAAAAAGAAAGGAGGTTCTGTATTTGACCTGTATGTATGTCTGTTGGTCCGCGATTATTCTAACCCTTTTTTGGAATTTCTAGCCCTGAATATAGAATAGGTTAGGTTTAAATATGAAGGTCTATAAAAGTTCATTCTAACTAACATAAATTTGATTCCCCATCAAGTCACCGTACAACTTCTTAGATATACCAGTTAAACAACCAAAATGTCTGAACTTATACTAATTCCAATGAGATGACTAACATACATACATACATACACATACTCACGGCTATAAATCCCAAGAAGGGGTAGCCAGAGCTGAGGAATTAAAAATTCTTTAGCCACTTTTGGAAAGTTGAGTGGGGAAAAGATGGTGAGATAAAGGTTGTTGGTGATGGGTCTCCAACCGCATCGCCCAAAAATCCCTTAAAAGCCCCAATACCGTTAGTCGCCTCTTACGTACACCCACCGGAAGAAATGGGGTAGTGCTATTCTAAGCCGACACTACACAGCAACTAACATAACATAGCTAACATATTTTGAGTAAAGGGATCCTGCTATTGATAAATAGTATCATGACAATACGACCCATATTTTGAATAACAAGGAGCTAGAGACTACTGAATAGGGTAAGTAGGCTATAGTCCACCACGCCGGCCTTGCTCGGATTCACAGCCCTTAACGCCTAATCCGTGATAGTAGCCGGGACAGAAGGCTTAGCGAGCTCAACGTTGCACAGAATCAATAGAAGCCTGCAATATCTGTCTCTTGAATTGAATTTGTGATTGTTACAACTGTAGCATAGCTTTAATGTAGTTCACAATTTAATATTTTAATGTTTCGCAATGTTCAATTGGGTACCAAAAACATGATACGTTTCTATGGCATATTTATTTGAACACTTTATTGCATACAGATATAATGCTGTGTAGTGTCGGCTTAGAATAGCACTACCCCTTTTCTTCCGGTGGGTGTACGTAAGAGGCGACTAACGGTATTGGGGCTTTTTAAGGGATTTTTGGGCGATGCGGTTGGAGACCCATCACCAACAACCTTTATTTTACCATCTTTTCCCCACGCAACTTCCAAAAGTGGCTGAGGAATTTCTAAATCCTTAGCTCTGGCTACCACTTCTAGGGACTTATAGCCGTGAGTATATGTATGTATGTATGTATGTTAGTCATCTCATTGGAATTAGTATAAGTTCAGACATTTTGGTTGTTTAACTGGTATATAATCCTAACCCTAACTCGCATATTGCTTGCTAACTATTCTATTCTAAGCTAAATCTATTTTGCAGCATAATCTAGAATTAACTTTGTTATATCAACCACTAGTACCTAGTGACATCCACTATGCTCTAGTTTATCTGGAGACCAGATTCGAGGATATGTTGCCATGGTAACACTCTTCTGGGAAGTAAGTCTTAGTTAATAAACCAATCCGAATCATTTTCATTCGCGGAAGCACAGATTGAAATGCAAGTTTAAATTGAAATGGTTGTTTACCACCATTAAATTTTTATAATTTAAAATTAGCTACTTTGCTCATAGCTGAAATCCCAATAAGAAGAATTGAAAATTACGGATTATAAATATTAGAATTAATAACGGAAAGAGTCTGCTATATACATTTACTAGGAAGCTACAGTAGGTATTACGCGATATGGTACAAACAAAGAATACGGTAGCAAGTGAAAGTGTAGTATGATAAGATAAAGTATAAGTAACCATAAGTGGGTATATAAGTTAGCCATAATTTGCTGTGTAGTGTCGGCTAAGGATAGCACTACCACATTTCTACCCGTGGGTGCTCGTAAGAGGTGAATAAGGGCATTGGGGCTTTTTAAGTGATTAGTTGGGCGTTGCGCTTGGAGACTCATCACTGACAATCTTTCATAAGTGGCTGAGTATTCCGTAGCTCTGGCAACCCCTTCTGGGGATTTATAGCCGTCACTATATGTATGCATAAGTGGGTTACAACGAGCAAGGGATTATTATGTATTCCATCAATTCTTCACCTACCGTTTCATTTTCAATTAATTTATCTATATTATATGCTAACTAACTCTGGGATCTCCACTTTAAAGCTTTAACTGATTTTCTATGGGATTAATTATGTGTGTATTGCTCTGTTTCGAATTTAACCCGCACTTCCTGCAATGAAGGCTGTGTTCTTGCTATACTATAATATAACGGCCTTGTTAGCTCGTAGAGGCTAACAATCATCCAAGGCTAGCTTTACATTAATTACAAATGATAGTTGTTCGAGTTGATTTAGTGTCGGCATAGCATAGCCGTGTAGTGCCGGCTTAGAATGTCGCTACCCCTTTCTACCCACGGGTGTCGTAAGAGGCGACTAAGGGTATCGGGGCTTTTTATTGGATTTTTGGGCGATGCGGTTGGATCCTGGATCCATCACCAAAAACCTTTATTTTACCGCCTTTTCCCCACTCAACTTCCAAAAGTGGCTGAGGAATTTATAATTTCTTGGCTCTGGCTACCCCTTCTAGGGAATTATAGCCGTGAGTATATGTATGTATGTATAGCATAGCCCGAACCTATTTCGTCCCGCGCGCGGGTGCCGTACGTGGTGACTTAGGGTTGTGGGGGCTTTGCAAGTGATTTTAAGGCAATGTGGCTGCAGACCCGTTACCAACAACCTTTACTTTGCAATCCTTCTCCATTCAACTTCCAAAACCTACCTATCTAGAGAATTTCTAAGAGTACCACTTTTAAGTAAAGAATAAATAAAGGAAAGAAAAATTTCGACACAGGCGGGAATCGAACCCGCGACCTCGGGTATACGCCCCCGCACGGTAGCTCAATTGGCAGAGCGACGGGGGCGTATACCCGAGGTCGCGGGTTCGATTCCCGCCTGTGTCGAAATTTTTCTTTCCTTTATTTATTCTTTATTAATTAGTAATAATCCCCACATGAGGTTTTCATTAACAAAAAAATAATTAAAATAACCACTTTTAAGATTTGTAACCGTGAGTATATGTATGTTTGTGTATACGCATAAAAGTCTATCATCTATATTAGAAGGATACAAACTTATTATTTCACCTTTCTCACATTTTACTTATAATCTTTGATATACTTGATAGCCCTTCTTAAGCAGGAGACAAATGTTCGAATCTTAAGTTTGGTTTGGGTCTTCTCTCACCAATATGTGCCGTTTTTCAAGTTATAATATGTGGTTAATTTACCAAGGTTATTAACGGTAAGTTAAAACTTGATGATGTGAAAGTGTATTCGTATAAAATGGCCGCCCATCACGTGAATGCACTGTCTATGCCAACTTTAGGTACACTGACCAGACCAAAGATCACGTGATATTTTGAAGTGTTAGTGCGTCTGCCATCCCGTTGGGAATACATAGTACAAACATTGAGTTTAACTTTGCCGTGTAGTGCCGGCTTTGAATGTCGCTACCCCTTTCTACCCACGCGTGTCGTAAGAGGCGACTAAGGGTATTGGGGCTTTTTATTGGATTTTTGGGCGATGCGGTTGGAGACCCATCACCAAAAACCTTTATTTTACCGCCTTTTCCCCACTCAACTTCCAAAAGTGGCTGAGGAATTTATAATTCCTTGGCTCTGGCTACCCCTTCTAGGGAATTATAGCCGTGAGTATATGTATGTTTAAAGTATGTAAGTTTAAAGTATTGAGTCAATTTTGCTTTATAATAGATTAGCGATCCGAGTCTGAAAGGATAGACAATGATCGATAAATATGTCAAAAGCGAAGTAACCTCCTTTGTTTATCATGAACCTATTGGTCAAAACTGCAAATGCATATGAAGTATTTATAACTCTATAAAATTAGTTTAAATTATTCATCTACACATGAACCAATTTAGCCTTTATGTCAAAATCGATACGTATCATTGTTGCATGTATCACGTTTCATTTAGTGCGCAAGTCTGGCGTCCTTCCCCGACCTACCTCAACATAACCTAATTCCCTCTCCATAACGAGGAGCAAGCCCTGAAGCCCTGAAGTTTTATTGCTATTTCAGGATAACAAAAAACTCCTAGAAACTAGATATTTCTCTGAAAAGTTTTAATTTTAATATATGTATTTTTAATAGACATTAAAGACGTGAGTTGTAATAATGATGATTGACAAATAAAGTTTGCAAAAACTTTATTTAAAAAACAAATAAAAATATGTATATTAATAAATATCTACGGTAAGATAAGAGTAAAAAACTATATAATTTTGCAATTTTATCATTGTACTATTTACAACTACCATATTTCAAGAACTTAAATACATACATATACTCACGCCATTATTCCCATTGGGGTAGGCAGAGACTATCGATCGCCACTTCGTACGATCCTGACAAAGCTTCGTTTACATCAATCAAATTTGGTCCAAGTGTGTTCTCCGTGGTCGTCCTCTACTAACATCACCATCCATACTAGCTCTATGGATCCCTTTTACCAATTTTCTATCATCCATCCTCTCTATGTGCACAAACCATCTCAACATTCTTTTTTCTATCTTTCTTACAATATCATCTTTCACACCACACTTTTCACGAATAACACTATTTCTCACTCGGTCACATAATCTAACATTACATTTTTTTCTGAGGGACCTCATCTCTTCTGCATTCACTCTGCTTTCATGCTTCTTCTGCCACACTCAACATTCGCTTCCATACATAAGCGTAGGAACAAGAACAGCATCATGCACAGCCATTCGGGCCTTTTCAGACACCGATTGACTGGTCATTAGGGTATTCATTGCTGCATTTACAGCATTACCCTTTTCACTCTTCTTTCAATGTCTTCATCACATTTTCCATTCCTTGTAAACAAACTTCCCAGATATACAAGCTCCTTCACCTGTTCTGTCACATCTTCATGTCTCTCAAGAACTTAAATAGTATTCTATAAATTTTGCACTACAGAAAAATTACGCGTAGTAACTTAGGGACCAATACATCCTTATCGGTTCTTTGAGGACTTTCAGACAATAAAACGTACACATGACCCTTTCTAGCCAGAAAACTTACCGTTTCTATCCTTTTAAACGATTTTGCAGAGCTTTAATCATATCAAACCAAAACACGCTTGTTTAAACATATAAAAACGGTTAAGGCTGTAAAAAAGATTTTAAAAGAATCGTGTAATGGCAAACACTGGGTCAACTGGGCAAAGCTATTAAATTATGTTAAAGATTTAAAACATGTTCATTACATTTTAGCAATTACAGTGTGAACTACATTTTGCTACGCTGTGCTCTATAAAGGATTGTTGCGTGATTTAGTCATGTCATGTATCCTCTATAGAATTGCGGTGAATTCACAATGTCATCGCTATCGTGATCATGCATTACCGGTTCCGTTTCATGAGCCATATAGCAAATAATTTTTGTAGAATTTAAGTAGTAATATTGATTTTTTAATACTTGGGAAATATAATGTTTATTTCTCTGTGTTGATTAAACCTTTAATAACTACCGAAACTGATCGAGTCCTAGAATTCGATCTACCTATTTCTATTCTGAAAGCAATCGAAGAAACACTGTGCCAGTGCTCTTAGCTCTTCCCAATGTGCTTCCCCGGTTTATTATTCAAGCATAAGCAAATACCTAAAAACTTGCATAACTATCAATTATAAATCTCACCATTTCCAATAAAGCTGATACTATGGCCACGTTATTTATTAAGCGAGATTACGTAACAGTGTGGTTGGGTTCACACGAGTTCAAATTTGCACGAGCACTCCGGCCTTGGCCTAACCGGGTGCCATATCTATTATTAAATGAAACTACTCCGATGATTATAGTAATACAAGTTGCACCCCGCAGAGTTACCCGCAGTAGTTCAACTTCGCTCTATAGTAATTTTGACATAGAAAGTGGCGCCACCACTCTTGCTTGTATGGAACATTTTCGGATATTTAAAAAGTTATCTTTATTTTATTTTCATCAATCGAAATTTCATCATTCCGAGGCGCAATTCTACGCAATCAACTCTTGGATTATGACATTTAAACTTTTTGCAGAATTGCACTTGTCTTGTATCGTATAAGTTAATATCAAGTCTGACATAAAATATTCCTCACACTTTTTTGTCAGAAGTAATAAATTACCAAATATTTATCTTATTTATGATATTATTAAGTTTTTTTAATAAAACAAACTCAGTACAATTAAAGAAAGTCATTTCGCATTGTATAGAAATATAGGATTTTAATATTAACATAGTTGCTTTGTGACATATGCATCCCTAGTACTGGCAATACACATTTTAACATGAACTTCTACATAAGTACATGGATATTATTAAGTTCCCAGACTGGTATTTTGCTGGTGTTCCTGCAGCATGGATTTACGCGGCTAATGTCATATCACAAACATTTATATAATCGATATGGATATTTGTTTGTTGCTTGGTCTTGGATTTTAAATAAAATACATAACTAAATACATGTGTGTTTTGGTCAAGTTAGCTACTTTTGTTAGATTTGTATCTATTGACCAATAACATAAAAATATATGTTTAGTAGAAACGTTGGCACCAAAAATTCAGACACACCGATTTTTTCATGTTTTGCTTCAAATCTTTTGTCATTTATTGCCACCGGAACCTAGAAATCGGTTGAAGTAACTTTAAAAAAACTGTTACATGACTGGACTTAATTGTGTTCATGATTGTACAAAACCTTATTTTATTTCTTTGTTAAAACATATAATTTATCAAATTTATAAATATCAAAAAGCTATGTATCTGTGCCCACAGTGCAATACAACTTGTAATCATCTGATTTTTTCCAATTATAGTCAATGGAACACGAGAAACCACTAAAGATTTCTCATTCCCTTTTGACGTATCTTAATTACAGACAACTAATAACAAAAGCAATATTACTGCAGTTACCGTAATATATAGTCAGAGTCGTCTCGAGATGATAATCACTACGCCATTATTCATTTGAGCGGGTACAAATGTATTGGTTTTTGTCTTGTTTCTCATTCTGTCCGATTCTCTTTTTCTATTACACTTTGAGGAATTATACTGTTTCTGGGAAAATTATTCATACTGTAGTTATAATGATGGGCGGTTCGGAAAAAAGGGTTGGAGAAAATTTAGCTAAATATGGAACTCGGCGATCAAACGGGGCGACTCTAAATTATAGTGAGGAATTCAATCCAACTTGAAAAATAATCATTAATTTATAGTTAGGATGTCACACTTATTTTGCTGCGTTTAGTAATATGTTTTACTAAAAATAAAATTAAATCAATCTAATATCGATTTAGTCAACAACAATAACGATTAAAATAGAGTCTAAACACAAAGAAGTTTCCACATGATTATTTAAAACAATTTGAGGAACAAACAAATCATAACAATGGGCTGATTCAAAGACCACCTATTTAGCAATTAGCATTTGTTGTTTCGTCGTAAATATAATTACAATCTAGACCTTTGATTGTAGACCTCTTTGTTCTGAAGGTTAATTAGTGTCAAGATGCAAAAATCGCAATTAGGTTCAATGCTCTTTATCATCGCGGCTGGGAGTCACTGACTGAAACGTTGATACTAATCTTAAAAGCTTGTATAATCCTATGCAGATTTTAGGATTTTAGAATACAATTTTATGTGGGATTACAATTTTGTGTCAATTTTATTTTTATTTATACAGGACACAAAGACTGTTGGTAGACCGCACAATGGAGGGTGCAAATACGACAGCGTACGCTTAGTTTCCCTTCCACTTAGACATAAGTGACGTCACAATGCACATGGCACACTCGCATTGTATTTTGTCGTACACATCTCTATTAAACAAAAAAGTTAAAGTAACTAAAGACGCCGTCTGCAATGTGTTTTTGCGTTATAACAAAAATATTTCAGAAAAAGACATTAAAAAGTTTACAATTATAGAGTAACACATCAAAGTGTAAAGCTACAAGATTCCGTGACCGTATTAATAATTATAAACACGAGAAAGAAATGATGACAGTAAGGTTGATTTGTGATAAGGTTAAGACTGAAATAACGTATTCAATTTAAATAAATAATACATAAGTTAGCTGTGTAGAGTCGGCTTAGAATAGTACTCCCGCATATCTTTCCGTGGTTGTTCGTAAGAAGCGAATAAGGGTAATGGGGCTTTTCAAGTGATTTTCAGCCAATGCGGGTGGAGATGCATTCCCAACAGTTATTTTTCTGCATCATTTTCCCCACCCGACTGCCAAAGATACTAAGGAATTTCTTATTCGGAAGCTCTGGCTACCTACTCCAGAAATTTATAACCGTGTGTTACATGCATAAATGTATGCATTTCATTAATAGGGCGAAACGAAGTGTTATCCTTACGTATAAGTACCTTGTGAAATATAAACAAACAAGGTCGTTACGTACATCTGTTGTGCTCTATCGGTTTCTTAATAGATGTAGTCATGATTTGAGAATGATTTTATCTGGGTTCTAATTGGCGCGTAATTGGCACACTGTTATTAAAGATTGTTCATAAACGAAACAATTAATTAGAGAATACAGTCATCGAAAAAGAAGCGCAGAAGTAAAAATAATTAAAATCACTGTTTGGAAAAAAGAGTGAGCCTTTAAATATTTGCCTCAGCAGTAATGAAAAGTCACTGAATGAGCACAACGTTTTTTTCTTAACTTTTTTTTACCTCGATTTTGAGGTTGTATTAATCATTAAATGACTGAACTATATATAATCTCTCTTAATTTAAACGGTAAAGGATTTGGTAATTTAGTTCGCCTTAAAACTTTAAATATAAAGAATCCATAAAAATGCATACACAAATCATACACAAATCGGGAAACTTGTTATAGCGATGTCATTAAAATGAGTCTCTCTATTTTAATGACATCGCTATAACAAGTTTCCCAGTGCCTACTTAAACAAATTAAGTCATCGTGTCTCTTTTAATATAAATATAAATCATATGTAATATTTATTAGATACGATTATATTTGGTAATTTCACCAAACTCGATTGTGAACATTTGCTCACAGGCGGTCGTACAATCCAGCTTATTATTTCTTCAAAAACTTGTTAATGCATTTTCCCCAACATCAAAGCAATTTAATCAATGTCAGCATGTCAGTCAATGTCAGCTCTTGCCGTGAATAAACTTTCTTCCAAAAACTTTCCTGACTTGAATTATTACTTAAAGTTAATTAAAATTGTTGCTTATTTATATTCCAATGATATATAGTTTCATCAAACTCTAGACAACATAACTTAATCGGTGCATTGAACAAGATTAGTAACTACTTTACAAATTGCTGCGCTGAATATTAATGAGTGTGAATTTGCTAAATAGCCCAGAATGTAATTAATGTTAATTAAGACTTCAAATCCAAAAGTTCAGTAAAATACGTTGCTGTGACTTGATTAATTGAGGTAGGCAACTTAAGCGCAGCATAAATGTGATAAAATAAAGATAAAAAGTTGAATAATGGTATATTTTAGTGGTTTTGCAATGGGTAATGTTTAGCATATAGTAACACGTTCTTTAGATTTTAACTTGCTGAAAATATGATACCTGAAAGAATTTGTCCACTGAACTGTTTATTTGAATGAACTCTTTGTCTTTCTTTTTCTGTGCTTCATACATTTAATCCTCGTTTTATAATTACAAAGCATTTTTATTAAAACACAGACTACCTTAGATAAAGTAGTTTGACAGCTAGGAAAACTGATCGGAGGCAGGGAAAAACTATATTTTGGGCACCAAACTACGACTTCCTATATCTTTGTTATTGCAAGTCTGATTATTATGCACCTATTTATACAAACACTCCTTCGGATATGTTACCCAATGTAAGTGTATTAATTCTTTGTTTAAGATCATGCATACAAATGTTATTGAGATGTTTACAAAAGATGCAGAAAGTGCTTGTGAAAGGAAAGTGGTGGTGTATTTTTCTTCGTCCCAGCAAATCCTCACTAAAAAATTACGTAAAATCCTTTGGCTATCTTGATGATTGGTGTAATCTACTGCTTTTTCAAACTCTCTACTCCTCCGTCTTGATTTCATTATCATCAGTAGTTTCATTTTTTCGAAGTCTTATTAGCCAAAAAATAATAATATTTTAACACTTTAATCTACATGACAATCTACTTTAGCGACATGATAGTCCAGTGGGTAAGAGCACCCGCCCGAAAAACAGAAGGGCGTGAGTTCCAATCCTGGGACGGGCCTACACCAATTTGTCTTTTCTAAAGTCATATGTGTGGTTAATTTATCATGGTTGCTAACGGTGAGGGAAAACATCGTGAGGAAACCCACATGGCTGAGTTGTACTTAGTCATGTGACAGTGTATTCGTACAAAAACGGCGATAGGCCTGCCCCCTATCACGTGAGTACACTGTCTAAGCAAAACGTGGGTACCTTCTCTGGAAACTAGATGGCGCTTGCCATGTGAGTTCAGGAGTATTGGTACCTCTGCCAACCCCTTCGGGGATAAAACGGCGTGAACGTTTATGTTATGTTTATGTTATGTTATTACTTTAATCTTAATGTGATTGAGTCATCGTCAATAGATGTTACGAATATGGCCCGAGAAGAAAGGCTAGTGTTGGCTTGGTGACGCTGCCATTAAATGGACGGACGGAACCCTTAAATGTTAATTCAATTAAATAATTTTAAATTATAAAGTCCCAACTCTTTTCACTTAATCGAAAAGACTAAAAAGGTATGAATATCGTTAGTATAGTTGTCAGATTTCCAAACGTAACTAATACAGATTAATTCTTTTGGTCCCAAATAAAGAAATACGGTTTTGATTAAATCTAAAAAGTCGGCGATGCGATGCGACGCGTTCTCGGCTCATCCCACGCCGGTCGGCCATTAGTCGAATACATTTTAAAAATCGAATTAGAATTCTTTAAATAACAGCCGAGGTGCAAAGCGGTGATATATGGTGGCTCTGTTTCTTTGTTACGTTTTTATTAATTGCGGAGGAAATACATTTTTAATCCTTTGTCACTATAGAAAACTTAAGAAATGTGATTTTATTTTTGACTTTTGAAAACCATTTGGCACAATTATCACAACATACATACATACATACATATTCTCACGCCGTTAGTTCCCATTGGGGTAGGCAGAGACTATCGATCGCCACCTTGTACGATCCTGGCAAACCTCTCTGACTTCGTTTACATCCATCAATCTTTTCATACATGCTCTTTTATTCTAATACTAGTGGATCGTCCCAGCTTCGCACGGGTAGCGTTGTTTTTTTAAATATCTGAGGTTTCTCTCTTCAGTCTCTGCTCAAGCATTATGAAATTCAGCGCAATTTTTTCAATTTATTAAATTTATAGCACTCCCTAAACAGTGTAGTTTAGTGATTTTGAATGAGCTTTAATGAGCGGTTCAGTATTTCCGTTTAATATCAAATTTTGGAATAAAACGCTATGAAGTATTTATAACAATCTAAAAATAAATCATTACGTGATGTAGGATGCAACTACTGGCGCCATCTAGTATGTTATATGTAAATTAGTTAAAATTTTGGTTTTGGTCACGGGCGCGATGGCTTATTTTATGTATAATTTCGGTGTTTGTCTACCGATTTCTATGATTCTTTTTTTATTGAATAGGTAATAATGTTACCTTTTTTAAATTAGGGATGAGTGAGAGGTTAACAAACGTAAGAGTAAACAAATATAATCAGAATGTTCCGAACTGCTAAGCTATCAGGAATTACACGTGTTATTGTGAGTCAACCGTAAAAGATAGACTAAATAGTAGTATAAAAATATTTTTTTTAGATAATTTTATGAAAAATATTTCCGTCATACATGATTTCTATGTAAGTTTAACCATTAAGGCTGCACACGCGACGGAAGCTTAAAAAATGGAGTAACTTCTCCCTTTTCCCAAAATTACCCAAAATTCCCCTTTACTACTCTGCTGGAAAGTACACCAGTACCAAGTTTCGTTAAAATCCGTCGAGTAGTTTTTGTTTCCATAAGGAACATACAAACCGACAGACAGACAGACAGACAGACAAAAATTTTACTGATTGCATTTTTGGCATCAGTATCGATCCCTAACCACAACCTGATAGTTATTTTGAAAATATATTTTATGTACAGAATTGACCTCTCTACAGATTTATTATAAGTATAGATATCTTTTATCACAACAATACAGGTTTAAAAGTTGAAGTCTGCAAGTTGGGGATTTGGGGTCTGAATGGGGATTTGTTTTGAAATTTCCTTCCTTCATGATGTTTCTCATGTGGTATTAAAAGTTTCCGGATATATCATGATACAAAGATACACCCTTAGTTCCCGTTGGGGTAGACAGAGATTATCGATCGCAGCTTTGTACGATTTTCATACTTGTTCTTTTATTCTTCGCACTTCGGACTAATTGTAATGTGTTTTTAGTATTACTTAGAGGTTCAATAAAAGGAGTACTTATTAAAATTTATTAGTGTACTTTCGTTTGTATGGATATGTTCATACATACATACATACATATACTCACGGCTATAAATCCCTTGAAGGGGTAGCCAGAGCTAAGGAATTAAAATTTCCTAAGCCACTTTTGGAAAGTTTAGTGGGGAAAAGATGGTGTAATAAAGTTTCTTGGTGATGGGTCTCCAACCGCATCGCCCAAAAATCCCTTAAAAGCCCCAATACCGTTAGTCGCCTCTTACGTACACCCACCGGAAGAAATGGGGTAGTGCTATTCTAAGCCGACACTTATGGATATGTTCATGGTATGAATATATGGCCTCTATCTCTGAAAAAAACTATAGAGCAAAAGTGATTTTAGCGTTGGTATCCGTGTACCGCTTACCCCAAAGGATCTTAATATCAAGATGATAGAAGTAATTGTTAATTTTCCTCAGCGTAATGTTTGGATGAGTAATTGTTAATTAAAAGAATAATCATCAGACATCACAAGCTTGTGTCATTTTTAACAGTGTATAGCAAAATTTTGAAACCAAATTCAAAAACAATACACATCAGAGTACCTATTGTACAAAACATGATTTCTATATTTCCATATGGAAAATTCGCGCCTCATACTTACTACAATATTTTCCTTGTAACTTCGAGTTGGGATATTAAACCATGATGCGTAAGTAATAGAGAATATATTAGATTGAGGCAGCTAATTTGTTTGGTTAGGCTTCACGTTTCGTAGTAGATGAGAGTTGGCGTCAATGCCCCGCTGCCCTTGAGATTTTGACGCAACGGCACGGCACATATTTTGCTACTTAATTCCGCCAGTAGCGCTCTTGTAAATACTAAGTAAACATAATTGAGTGAGAAATTATTTCGTCGAAAAGCCTTCATAATTACTTATGTTTGATTTTGTGAATATTTCTACATGATTAAATGTGTGTAGTGTTCGGCGAGGGATACAGCATGATTGGCTTATGCCGATGCCCGTTATCCAATAAAAATTCCATTCAATAAACTTTTTTTTTAAATGTATAAATTTTTCCAAATATAAATTATTATTTTAATGTAATGCCAAAAAAACGATATTCATATTTAATCACCGCTTTAGAAATTTAATCATCAGCATCACCATTTCTAATACACTTTTTTTATCACCATTTCTATTCCTAATCGTCCTTGGACAAAGAAACTGGGAATCTCAATAATTTTCACAATGACATCACATTGTTTAGACTACACTTCCTTGTAATAAAACCAAGCTATCTCAATACATAATTTTATTACTAACTATCTAAATCACGCGATATGAGGGTCATTCACCCTCGTGCTATCGCAGTGATATAAAATATGATAAGGTGCTTCTTAACTACAATATAAGTTTTGCTTGACAATCATCTTTTGAAATGTTGAACTGTATACTTTCAACAAATAATTTAACGCATTTAACAGTACGTCAAATAATCCTACTAGAGCTATAATGTTTTATATATTAGAAAAGATAAAAAGATGGAAAGTAGAGACAAGACAAATTTTAATTTAATTAATGTTTATTATTTTTCGTAGACAAATTTCGTTCACTTGTTTTCAAAATATAATAACATCCCCATCATAGCAATGTATATGTCGTAGGATGATTTGATGTTTAGGTTTTTTGCAAAAAACCTAGGGATTTTGCAAAAATCCGGATAATTAGACAACGGTTATAATATTTTCTAATCTTACTAGGTTTTTTGCAAAAAAACTAGTTGGTTTAGTATGACTCCGAAACGAAATGTCAGTTTTTATGAATACTGTACACTGATTGGTCGATTGCAGTGCCCCATAAACACGTCATGTCTGATTGGTTGTTAATAAAGACGTAATTACTTCATTGTTCCTTCCTACATTTAATTTGATTGTTATTTTAATTTTAGTAACACAAAGTTCGTAAGTATAAAAATAGTATTGTCATTTCCCTTTATAACTCTAACTATAATACCTCAATACTACAATTTAAAACGTTCTTACTTTATTGTTCCTACATATATTTAAGACGCCCGTGGCCGAGTGGATAGATGACCAGCTTTTCGGTCTGGAGGTTGCGGGTTTGATCCCCGCTGAGAGCAACATTTATATGATGAGCATATGTGTATTATATTATCTATACTTATAATAAATCTGTAGAGAGGTCAATTCTGTACATGAAATATATTTTCAAAATAACCATCAGGTGGTGATTAGGGATCGATACTGATGCCGAAAATACAATCAGTAAATTTTTTGTCTGTCTGTCTGTCTGTCTGTCTGTCTGTCTGTCTGTCGGTTTGTATGTTCCTTATGGAAACAAAAACTGCTCGACGGATTTTAACGAAACTTGGTACAATTATTCTTCATACACCTGCGCAGGTTTTTGTATACTTTCCAGCAGAGTAGTAAAGGGGAATTTTGGGAAATTTTGGGAAAACGGGAGAAGTTACTCCATTTTTTAAGCTTCCGTCGCGTGTGCAGCCTCAATGGTTAAACTTACATAGAAATCATGTGTGACGAAAATATTCTTCATAAAATTATCTAAAAAAAAATCCTCAGCAGTTTATGTCTATCTTTTACGGTTGACTCACAATAACACGTGTAATTCCTGATAGCTTAGCAGTTTGGATCAATCTGATTATATTTGTTTACTCTTACGTTTGTAAACGTCTCACTCATCCCAAATTTAAAAAAGGTAACATTATTACCTATTCAATAAAAAAATAATCATAGAAATCGGTAGAGAAACACCGAAACTATACATAAAATAAGCCATCGCGCCCGTGACCAAAACCGAATCGTTACTAATTTACATACAACACGTAATGATTTATTTTTTAGATTGTTATAAATACTTCATAGCGTAAAACCAAAATTTGCTATTAAACGGAAATACTGAACCGTTCACTAAAGCGCATTAAAAATCACCAAACTACAGTGTTTAGGGAGTGCTATAAATTTAATAAATTGAAAACATTGCGCTGAATTTCACAATGCTTGAGCAGCGACTAAAGAAAGAAACCTCAGATATTTAAAAAACAACGCTACCCGTGCGAAGCTGGGACGATCCACTAGTATTAAATATATCACTGAGTTAGTATCCCATACTACAAGTGTTACTTAGTTTGGGGTAACTTGATCTGTGTGTAATATGTCCGAACGTGATTGTAATTTTACTCCAACAAAAGAGTAAAGAAAAATATTTGATTCCTAGTATCAAATAAGTATTGTCATTTCTTACCCTTTATAACTCTAGCTATAATATCTCAATAACACAATGACGAACCAATCAGAATAAGTGTAGGCGAGCAATCAGAAATCAGCCAATCAGCATTAAAGAAGTACAATCTTACTAAACCAACTAGTTTTTTTGCAAAAAACCTAGTAAGATAAGAAAATATTACAACCGTTGTCTAATTATCCGGATTTTAGCAAAATCCCTAGGTTTTTTTGCAAAAAACCTAAACATCAAATCATCCTACGACATATACAAAGAATATAAAAGTCCATAGGTGCCGTTGCAAATTCGGCCGCAACTACCTCGCAGCCAGGGGTAAGTAGGTTATATTTTGGTGTGTTTTATACCTTCATAACTTACACGCATATTTCTTATATGAAATCAAAGCTATTTTTTTTTCCTAATATGATAATATATAGTTGTCTTTGAAAAAGTGGCCGCAAATTAGGGTTGCCATCTGTTAAAAACGTGATTTATCTTCTCATACATGCTCTTTTATTCTTCTCACTTCGGACCCCCGCCTTTATAAGAACAAGATAGAAAATGACCGCCTCAATTCGTTTAATATGGTATGAAACTTCAATCCGGACTCGGGATTTTACCTCTGCCTCTTTCCTAAAATGACGTGTGTTGTTTACCAGAACTTTCAACGGTAAGTTGATAGCCTTCCTTTACACGCTTGGAAAGTGAAAACCTATGTCCTGCGTGTATAGTGAAATGAATTTATAAATAAATCCAAAACGACTATCTTATGAAAAATCGAAAAATTCTTGCCTAAAGTGATGATCGTTCCTTAAAAGTAAACAATCATATGTATAGTAGGAATTTATTATCCATTTTAATTACGCTATCAAATTTTTCCTAGCAACCAAACAAAAAAAAGTTATTTTTACTTGTTACGCCACTTGTCATAATTCTACAAAGTTACATTACAACAAGAGTTAGCTTTGCCCAAACTTGTTTGTTGTTTAAGTAATTTTCGGACTAAAGTTTAGCGTTCTGTTTAAGTTTTCTGTTAAGTAAGACCCTTCGTCTTCGTCCATCTTAACTACTTACACGGATTAAAACTAACATGGAGTTGGTGTGGCTGATGGTGATTATGGTTGATTAGCTGTGAAGGTCGGCTTAGAATAGCCCTAACTTGTCCATTCTCACACGCGTACGCGTCGTGAAAGGCAATGTAAATTTTATAGATTATATTAATCATTGGATGCAACATTAAGTTTGTATTATATATCCTGAGTTATCTTTTTATGGGAAAGATGATAGTTGAGAATTCTATAACGAAATTCTTAAAAACCTACAATGAAAGTCAGCATCATCAATCCTTTGTTTAAAATAATCATATAAACTAACTTGACCTCTTGACTAACCTCAGATAAATAAAATAAATCCCCTAATTGTTACCATTGTCCGAAAATAATAAATGACAGTTTAACTTTGAGGTCCAATACAAAGGTTGCAGCAAAAAGTTACAATATAATTGGCCATTACACGATTGTTGAATAACAATACATATTAGACCGGGCGAGGATCAACGGAAGGTCATTCTTTGAGTCTCTAGACTGCTATGATTAAAAAAGCGAAACGCTCATTTGAATGTTTGTTCGTTTAAGTATGTTATTAGTCTAAATTATACTGTCAATTTAGCCAAGACCAAGTATGAAGCAACTTGAAGCTTTGCATTTTAAATACGCTAGAGATATGTTTGAATGAGTTTCAGCGCCACTTCACAAGACTAAGAGGTCTGCAGTTTTCCAAGTAATATGTGGTTATAGTCATTGGTAACCTATAACCTACCACCATCAAACATTCACTTTATTAATCTTTTCACACTCAACTTTCGAATTTAGCTGAGAAATTGTTCAGTTGATAAAGAAACTCATGCATCATATGATGTAAACAGAGTCTAAGATAAGTCTAAATCGAATTTAAATCCTGTAAAACGATTTATACCCTGACATTTTCTGGAATTCTTCGACCAAAAATATTTGAAGGTACCTTCGACCTGTATAACTAGAAGTAAGTACATATAAAACTACTAACCTATTTTCCCATTAGGACTGTACGGCCCGTAGCTGCTGGTCGACAGCGGCGAAGAATATCCATTGTTAGGCTGCGGTTGGACTGCCGCCGGCGACGGCGACGGCGCTCCCCCAGCCATCCAGTCGCGCACGTGCCCGTTCAGAGGTTGGTGACCGTTGTGGGAGACGCCAGGCTCGGCCTTGACCGCGGTCGGAATACTGCGGTATGCCACCTCGACTTGTTTCAGATCCATTACGCTGTTACCGCATGCTGCTGCCCCGCTGCCGCCTCCGCCTGCACCCCACACTTCTGGAACATTGGAGAAAGCACCGGGTCAGTTATGCACACAGAATTGTATGGTTGTTTATGCTGGTTAGTTTAGATTTTTGATACACTCATGAAAAGTGATTTGGCCCCTCTTTGTAAACTAAATCACGCTTATGTCCGGTAGCTTCTATTGTCACATAGCTTTGAGTCTCATACATATTATACATCTTTTCATGACTTCTGGCGAAAATATAAATACGTTTAAAACATCATTCAGTGAATTTCTATGAAGAAACCAATAAGTTGAATGCTCTTTACTATATTTAGCTCCAGAAAAGGGAAAAGATTTAAAAAGATTCACTTTATTGCGTTCGTGTTTATAGCAAAACATAAACGAGTAAGAATTCTTCTAGTTTCCCAGAAAGCTTTGCAGCAGCGCACATTTATTTTAATAAAACCTTAAGGGACCTTTCCCGCCAACAACAGTTTGTTTCAAATAAATTTTAGATTAAACAGAACAAATTGAATACTTTGGTCTCAGAGCCGAGACAAGATTTAGGATCTAGAGATCGTAAAGTATACGGGCTCTAGATTATATAAGACTTACAGTCACATATTTAGCAGAATTGTCAGCAATTAGTAACAGCTTGTTTTGTCTTTGCCGAAAATCTGACTAAAAGTAAATATCCGTCATGCAATATCAGGTTAATAAAATGATTTGTTGTATTAATGCTCATCACTTTGACATAGAGTTATCTTGAGAGTCTTCTAGCTAAATGTTGTGATCATAGTGTAGTCGAGTAGTAGTGGTAAATCATACCAAAATATTACATTGAATATTATAATAGCGGCTGCGTAACAATAATTCAAGATAACTTCTGTGAAAAACGTCAAAACAGCCATCATCCCATTTTTGCGTGTGTTCCATATTTGATTCACAAACAGTAAACTCAGAACACTGCCATACAGTATTCAGACCGCCCTCCAAAAGAACATAATATCGCAAAGCATGTCACATGGTCACGACAGTTCAATGACAGCACGAAGTCAACATGCGGCATCAGCAAAGCAGTGCGCAGGCGCCTGGTTAGGTTGCATTGCACAACGAGCGCGCAGAGAAAGCGCATGACGTCATGACCTCGACACGCTCACCTACTGGCGCCCGCGCCGCGCTGCGTTTCCACTGTCGCTGCATCAACCTACTTTTGCCTTTCAGTACACAACTTGATAGACAAGCTTTCTCCGTTTCTTAGATCATATCAAACGATTAATCTATACTTGACATTCTAATTACCAACCAATCCTATAGTATTATGCATTTAATGATGGTTTAAGTACTGAGTAAGTTTCAAAGTCACCAGCTCAGATTATTTTGCAGTCTTTGATACTGTATTAGATACTTATGCTTTCCAAACGGCGTACTTACATTTATGAGGTATGCAATAAATTTTTACGGTTCATTACAATGACAGTGAAATAAAACGTTAAGAGAGCTATCGTTGGAAATAGAGAACCTCATTCCGGGTCCCGGAGCGCTGCAATGTGCATGCTTTGATTCTTTTTACAGTATTCATTGTCCTCGAACTGAATAGTAATTCTAGACTGATTTATGCACAATTTTCTAGGGAATATGCACTCGGTATTGTCAGTGAATGAAATAAATCTGATGTGGTTGAGTGGATCTGTAGAAGAGACGGTATAAAATGTCGTAGCGTCGGAGTTATATCGCTCGGTGTGTGGTCAGCTAGCGGTCGCATGCACCTCGTAAACTGTAATATCGGGTATGAATACGTGGCAGTGCTGCGGAATGTTCCCAAATATATATTTATCCTCGAGAAAGTGGCACTGATGAAGAGCTGCAGTCTGCATGGCGCGACAGACGACTATTCAGAGACACGAATCCTCGATCCCTTTGATACATAAATGTGAAATACTTCTTTGCTTAACAATAGCGTAGCAAGGCAAGCAAGCGTAGTAAGCTTTGATTAAAAATGTGTTATTTATTTGTGTCATCTTCAAAGGTTATAGAGGACCATAATTTATTTAGTTTAGTAGGGGTATATTACTATAGACTTTCCAAAATCATTCCACTATGACTTAGGAAGATAAATTTTAAATGATAAGTGCCTATTCTGAGGGCTATTTCTGTTCAAGTAAAATTTAATAGTGATGTCCAGGACAAGCAATAATAACGTAGTCACACCATGGTCGATCGATAGTAGAATGGAAAAACCTGGCAAAATAATAACCCAGTAATTATAGTAGATAATTAACAGGTTCCCGGTCTCAACACAAATAGAACAAGTCAATTGCGGCTTTCTTGTGTGGTTTCGTATAAAATTTAAATGAGTTTTGGAGACTTTCATATTGCAATTGTATTTATTTTTCGCTAATTGCTCAAGTAATAATTTTTGTAAGTAAATTATGAGTTTATTTTAGTCTGAAATGACATTAAATAACATATTTGAAAGTAAATATTCCTCATTCGTTTGAATCTTATTGTTCCTTAATAAAACAAAGCTTCGATATCAAACAAGATCCTGTAGAAACCTCATTTTAAAATTCTCAATTCACTTTTATTCATCGATGAGATCGTTCGGCGTTAAAGAAAATTGTGTTGTCTGATCCAAGATTAAATTCTTTCGTGGTTCCCATTTCATTTTATTGTTTCAACTTCGAATTAACTCTTTGACACTCGAAGGAAGCGATATCGAAAATACGAACATCAATTTCAAATATTGCTATAGTTTCAGTCTATCTCCTAACTTAAGTTTGCTTCGAACGTTTGATTATTTATGAGTTTTCCGAGGATAGAGTTTAAGATTTTCCAATATGATTGCCAAACACGAATCGCGTATAAAATCTGTTGGAGAAATGACAGTTTATTTGTGCTTCCAGTATACATCGGTGAAGGGAAGACGATGAGAAGATTGCAGCTTTAGAACCACGTATGTGTTTTATCGAATCATTTTACCGTCTGCCAATAGGGTGCACTCGGTTGCTTCATAAACGCTACAATAAGCTGCAGATCTTAGCAATATCGATACCAAATACGACCATCTGTCGATAATGTTCAAAATACATAATTGACCTCAGGGTCAGGCACTTCACAATGATATTTATCAACCATGATGCCTTCTTTGTTATTTATACAACATTTCAAAATAATTTCTTTTGGATCATGTGTCTTACAAATGGCTCTTTAAATAACAACTAGCTTCTGGGTAGAGATTTTGCAGGTTGTATCCCGGTGAGAGCACAATTGTATAAGAAATATAAAAGATCGTTTTACGAATATAAATTACATAAATACATAGATATACTCACGGCTATAAATCCCTAGAAGGGGTAGACAGAGCTAATGAATTAGGAATTCCTCAGCTACTTTTGGAAGTTGCGTGGGGAAAAGATGGTAAAATAAAGGTTGTTGGTGATGGGTCTCCAACCGCATCGCCCAAAAATCCCTTAAAAAGTCTCAATGCCGTTAGTCGCCTCTTACGTACACCCACCGGAAGAAATGGGGTAGTGCAATTATAAGCACAAATATAAATTATATCGCATTTTTCCGATTTAACGTTCAGCATGATATAATCATTTGCTAGTATTTCTATAACTCAGAAGCAAGCTTAACACCTTATTATTTTTACAAATCCTAGCCATCTTATCAACATTGAAAGTTCATCATTATAAGGTTCTGCAGAGCAAGTTAAAAATAAGTTGTCTACGTTGAAAATGTATTTTTACAAAAGCAAAAAATAATGTAAAAGTACTGGAAATTGTTTTACAGACGAAGAAAAAATCTTTTATCGAACATCATTTCCGATTCGTAGTATTGTGTAGATGGGAAATGACTCTGTTTTCTTCCATTCAGTCGTAAAAATGACAAACCTTATGAGCAGGTATTCCTATGTCAATAGAAGAGATATTCCATTTATACTTTAATTGATTTCACTTTTAAGCAACCGTGATAGCCCAGTGGGTAGAACACTCGGTTATCGTGCAAACGACTAGTGTTCAAATCCTGGGTCGGGCCTACACCAATTTGTCTTTTCTAAAAGACATATTTATTATACTCTACAGATTTATTATAAGTATAGAAGAAGATAGATGTATGTTATGTATTATGATTTCACTTTTATCCTTTGCTCTACGTTTTGCTAACGTTCGATTTATTAAGTTATTGTAATGAGTATGTGGAAACAGTACCATGACTCCCACAAGTACAGTACGCATTACTGTAATAAATTTAATTTGGTAATTTATCTTGGCTCTATTTTCCAAATATTGTAATACTTATAATAACATAGATACATAAATATACTCACGGCTTTAAACCCAAAAAGGGGTAGGCCAGAGCTTCAGAGCTAGAAACTCCTCAGCCACATTTGGAAGTTGATAAGATGGTAGAAATAAAGAATCTTTGGTCATCACCAAATGCGGGTGGTGACCCATCGGTCTCCACCCGCATCGCCTCAAAATCACCTTAAAAGCCCCATATCCTTAGTTGCCTCTTACGACACCCGTTGGTAGGACGGGTAGTGGTATTCTAAGCCGGCAATAAACGACAACTTATAATAAAAAATATTCTTTCCGGCTATTTTGGAAAAGAAAGAGACAAAAATATATCCTTTGTAAGAAGCTTTAACGTTGATTAAAATCATACTTTTACCAATTTATAGTTGAATAGTTCAGAATAAAGTATACTAATAATTAATTTTAAACATAATTTAGTTAAATTTTAGATAAGTTCTCTTCCTTCTGAAGTATTTAAGATAACATTTTCATGTATATTTACAAAACAAATCAAGCGATAATATTATGGTTTTACATACTTTATGTTATGACTCATATACCTGTTCTCTACATCAATCTCATCATAAGTCAGCAACAATAATTGATATATACGAGTACAGAAATGAAAGAGTTTCTAATAAAATATAAAAATGAGAACACTTTTTATTACTGACTTTTAAATGCCCGGACGACGGTCGGTCACTTTATTTCGTCCGCTGCTGAGTCCCGTTACTGTTAACTAACTGGTGATGTCACTGACTTTACTTTTCACAACAAACGCGATCTATCTTTTATGTTCAACGACCTCTGCAATTTTGTTTGAATTATCTCTTTGATACATTGCACACCGGTTTTCATATACGTCTTGTTGTAAGACTTCAAAGGAAGCTTGGATGTTTGTTGGTTTGGCAAAACACGGAGTTTTCAACCTAAAAGGTAACCGCTGCTTGATTACGCTTCATAAATATACACACACAATACACAAACAGACATTTAGTATTCAAGAAGATTTTAAGTTATTCGTGTCTGCGCTTTAATATCACAGATTTACAAAATACACTGACTTAAAATTCAGTTCTGAAGATTAACATATTGACACTTTCAATGAGATATAAAGCACAACTGTCGATACATATATTTGTATAATCAATGATATAAAATAAATGCCATCAGAATCGGTGAAAATTAAAATAATTTGTAATTATTACCATTAAAAAAGATGATCTAGGAATGATTTTAGATTTCTAAATTCATATCTAAATAACTTACAGCGTCATTGGCATTAGTGATATGCAAACTAATTAATTTGGGTGCATGGAACAATATAACAGCCGTGTAGTGTCGGCTTAGAATAACACTACCCCATTTCTACCCGTGGGTGATCGTAAGAGGCGACTAAGGGTATAGCGGCTTTTTAAGTGATTTTGGGGCGATGTGGTTGGAGACCCGTCACCAAAAACATTTATTATTACTATCTTTTCCCCAACCAACTTCCAAAAGTGGCTGAGGAATTTCTCATTCCAAAGCTCTGGCTACCCCGTTAAGGGATTTATCGCCGTGAGAATATGTATGTATGTATGTATGGAACAATATCTTCTTGATGATATAACTCTCAAAAGTAGAGCGCGAAGTAAAGTACAGTTATTCCTACGTTAATATATTTATACGTAAGAGCTGAATACTGGGTACATTTCTCTCTAACTAGTAAAGATTCCCACTTACAGAAATCACAACAGATATCTATAAATGTCAAAAAACTCAATACGCAAATACATATAATCACGGCCATAAATCCCAAAAAGAGGTAGCCAGATCTTTAGATTTGGAAACTTCTCAGCCACATTTAGAAGTTGATAAGGGACAAGATTATGGAAATAAAGTATCGTTGGTCATCAGTCTCCAACCGCATCGACCAAAAACTAGATGAAATGAATTACTATCTAAATATAATCTAACCATATTCTGTATTATGATACGTATCAATGAGAGATTTTACGAAAGGTTAAAGCTGCAAGGGCGTTTCGACCTTGCTGTCTGATTTCAATAGCAAATTACTGCGAGCATGCAATAGCTGTTGAATGTTGACCTGTATCTCTCCATTTTACTCTTCTTGCATAATTATGAAACCTATTGTGTTCTGGTTTGTTCACATTTAGATTTTCCAGGTCGGCCGTTTCAATGGCTTAACGTAAGAACTAGATATCATAAATTTACACAACAAATGAGCTCAGACAAAATTTAATACGAAGTGTTTCTTGGCACTTTAGAATTCAAAAAGAGGAATAGATGTCACGAGAATATAGAAGCTTTTTTCTTTAATTATGTTTTAAACATAGTTATTAAATAGTTTTGCATAAAAAAAATATACATTTATTTGATTCATCATTACAAAAACATAATGCATTTCGACCTATCCTAGTAAACCCCGTAGGGCCTGTAACAGGATAGCGTCGATCCTCCGATTCGTGGCATAGTGTAGTAACATATTTATTTCATTATCATTAGTTTTCCAAATTTATATTATAAGCAATTTAAATTTCATTTTAATATTTTATACTTTTGTCAATATATATAAAATGTTCATTTTTAGTTACATTAAATTAAATCATAATTTGTTTATTAGAATTCAGTTCTAAATAAAGTACAGAATACAACCTTAAGTGGTTATGGATAACTTACCAGAAATAGTATACAAAATATTTGCTTCATTAATGAATGTATAATAAAATCAGTCATAGACATCTTAATTATGGCTACTAGAACGTATTTTAAAAAAGAAAGTAGGCTTTGCATTCTCTCATCTGTCGGACATCAGTTTGGGACATATTTTGATGATGACCAACTTTAGTGTATCAACATATTTTCAGGAGGATATATTTTTTAAATATTTGTATGACATTATTAGTATCATTCATTTGGATAATTAGTATATAATATTTTTATATAACATCGCATCAAAAAGAAGTTTTCTCCACTTAACTTTGACACTAAATCTGATCCCTGAAAATAAAACTTGAGCGTATTTTGAATGGAATGAAAATAAAATACGTCTTGAACGTGTAAGTTTTCATATAAAACTGAGCGAGCCATTGCAGTTACACCACCAACTTGGACTATTTGCATAATAGTTTATAAGTTATTTCATATTCACTTCTGTAAGCACGCTTGTTCAAATCTGGGGAAATAATTTTATATTCTACGAGTGTCAGTTTCTTAAGGTTATCATGAATTTTGTAATATAGTATGTTTACTGTTTTTTTTTAAATAAACTATATGCTTGTATTTGAAATCAATGTATTAATTTCTATCGATCGGGTAGCCTCAAATTATTTATCAAAATAAAGCACAATTTCGGCAAAAATATTCAGCTTTCTATAAAATGAGAGGATTATGCATGACCTATCACTACGAAAATCTCAGATGATACAATTGGCTAACATCCTGATGATTATTACGTTCAATACATAATACATATCGTACATACATATTCTAGCGCTATAAATTCAGAAAGGTATCCCGATCTTAAAAATGAGAAATTCATCAGCTACTTTTGTAGGCTGAGAGTGCAAAATATTGTAAAATAAAGGTAATTATTTCCAATCGCTTCGCCTAACAATAACTTTAAAAGTTCCCGAAACCCGCGGAAGAAATGTGTGTGTGCTATTCTAGGCCGACAGTACATAGCTTATATATCTATTAAACGGAAGTTGTTATAAAAAGCCCGAAAAATAAACTCCATTTTTTTCTGAGAAATGTCATAATGATGCTTCTTTATAATCGTCCTTTGATAACTTTAATGGTAGTATAAATCACAGCCCACGGCTATATCTATATAAATTATTGCTTAGAAATTTAATTGTACTTAAAACCTCGACATCTCGGGCTTCTTCGACCCACGACCCGCCCCCACCTGTGTCATATTAATTGTAAATAACATTGTCATTTTATTCAAATAACAAATCACGGTTTTATTTATCTCCGCATTATTCAAGTTGTCCTTTGTGAGCAGTAAGAGTATAAAATTCTTTATGAATCCTCGGATGCAAGACTTAATATTTCCTATATTTGCATGCGTCTTTACAAAAGCGACATGAGTCGTCGCCGCATTTGCATTCAAATGTGCAATCTCACCCACTAGTTCCATGCACTTACTATTTCCTTGCAGACACCGATATTGTCATGTTCTCGACAAAAATAACGTCGTAAACCAATAACCGTTCCCTTGGAACTATCCAGTGCAAACAATTGAGTTCGCTATTCTCCATTACATACACTAGTAATGGCGGAATTCAAATTCAAAATGTCACGCTTTAATTTTACCGCATTGTTTACGACGTTTTGAATCTATAAAATATAATTTAATTTATTGTAACTACTAGAAGCATTTGATGTTTCTATAGTGCATATTATGAGAATAGTAAAAGCAGTAACAAAAATTGACAAAACAAATGCAATCTTAAAAATATACAAAAAAAAAACAATGTAATATCTCGACAAACAATTACATAGAAACCACAAAAAAGTCATCATTAGTAAGAGTGGTAAAAGCGTTTCGAGGCTCGATGCAGGTATAAGGTAGGCTGTGAATGGGTGCGAGGGCGGCGCAGTGCAAGCCTGTTTTGTCTGGCAGTATCGATCCGACGCCCTATTTCAGCCGCCACCGCCGCCGATACAGGGGTTGCAGGGAAGCCTACTGTCTCCTTACACTTTTCAGCGCTGAAAGGCCTGCGATTATATCATATCGTAGACAACACTTTGTGCGTTTATGGTGAAGTATATGGAAGGTTTGAGAACGTGGTTATGGCACTAGAAAGTTGAATTCGAATGAATTTATCTTTTCCTTTTGGATAAAAATATTGATCGACTAGTTTTAGTAAGAGGGTGTAAATATATGAATATGAAGTGTCTGCCTTCTGAAATGACTCGGACATAATTGTATTAATGTGACTTTGGTCTCTATATCGGTTGAATTTATGTGTATTACTATTTTAATTGATTGCATTACCCACTCGAGGGGGCAAAATCTATTGCATTGTTGTATTTATTATGAAATTTGCCGTATTTTAACCGATTTCATACGAAGATGGGTCTTTTTAATTCGTTTAATAAAAATATATACTTGATTCATTTTTTCCACACTTATGAAAAGATCTAAAAATCAAAGTTGTACTCAGTAAGTATAAACTTATTCAGTATTATACAAAACTTTTTTATATCGTGCAGTTGCATATGTTACTGATTTGTTTGTTCCTGCGAACAGAAAAAACACACATTGATTTGAGTTTACTTTAAGCGACTGGCAATAATTAAGATTAAAACTAGTATTCATTTTTTAAATCTTTTTGTTCATGAAAACCTCATGTGGGGATTATCTATACTTATAATAAATCTGTAGAGAGGTCAATTCTGTACATGAAATATATTTTCAAAATAACCATCAGGTGGTGATTAGGGATCGATACTGATGCCGAAAATGCAATCAGTAAAATTTTTGTCTGTCTGTCTGTCTGTCTGTCTGTCTGTCGGTTTGTATGTTCCTTATGGAAACAAAAACTACTCGACGGATTTTAACGAAACTTGGTACAATTATTATTCATACACCTGCGCAGGTTTTTGTATACTTTCCAGCAGGAGTAGTAAAGGGGAATTTTGGGAAATTTTGGGAAAACGGGAGAAGTTACTCCATTTTTTAAGCTTCCGTCGCGTGTGCAGCCTCAATGGTTAAACTTACATAGAAATCATGTGTGACGGAAATATTCTTCATAAAAATATCTAAAAAAAAAATCCTCAGCAGTTTATGTCTATCTTTTACGATTGACTCACAATAACACGTGTAATTCCTGATAGCTTAGCAGTTCGGATCATTCTGATTATATTTGTTTACTCTTACGTTTGTAAACGTCTCACTCATCCCAAATTTAAAAAAGGTAACATTATTACCTATTCAATAAAAAAAGAATCATAGAAATCGGTAGACAAACACCGAAATTATACATAAAAAAAGCCATCGCGCCCGTGATCAAAACCAAATCTTTACTAATTTACATATAACATACTAGATGGCGCAAGTAGTTGCATCCTAAATCATGTTATGATTTATTTTTTAGATTGTTATAAATACTTCATAGCGTTTTATTTAAAAATTTGCTATTAAACGGAAATACTGAACCGTTCATCAAAGCGCATTTAAAATCACCAAACTACACTGTTTAGGGAGTGCTATAAATTTAATAAATTGAAAACATTGCGCTGAATTTCACAACGCTTGAGCAGTGACTGAAGAAAGAAACCTCAGATATTTAAAAAAACAACGCTACCCGTGCGAAGCTGGGACGATCCACTAGTTACTAATAAATAAAGAATAAATAAAGGAAAGAAATTTTATTTTCGAAATCCCGCCTGTTTCGAAATTTTTCTTTCCTTTATTTATTCTTTATTTATTAGTAGTATTCATTTTTGTTTTATTTCACTTTCAACAAATTGAGACTCAACTATACTGGTGTTAAATTATGATGTTACGGTTTCATGCTTTTCCAAGTAAAAAGAGCTATTCTGTTTCCAATATCAAATAGATTGGTTTTCAAAACACCTCACCTTGAGAAAGTTTATACCGTTTCCCACCTCAATATGGAAACTACAGCTCAGGTAGCCGCGTAAATACAAATTATGAGTTACCAACGAAGTGCTCAGTTCATATTTGTTTTGCACTCTTCGAAGTTGCAATTTGCTTAGACGGTATCTCGTTGCTCTGTGGATGCAGAGTGTTGCAAATTGTAGTGTAAGGAGAAATGGGTGGAAGCTTATCTTGTTATTCAATCTAAAGGAATCCTCGGGCGTGCTTAATCTCGACTGCGCTAGGTATTCAACGTTTTTCTGTTGCTATTTCTTCTGGCAAACAGTTCGTTTTAAATACTTATTATGCAATCATGCGAATGTTTTGCAACATTTCACGCATCGCCTAGAGTTGTGGAATACTGGAATTATAATAATATAATTGTAATAGAGCTCTTTTGCTGGTGGTAGAGTACAAAAGTAAGATAAATATGGAACGTTTATGCATATTTTTAATGACTGTGTTTCCATAATTCCATTTTTTATAGATTTTAAATTGCTATTGTATTGTTTACTAAACTGCTTGGAAAATTTATACGCTATAAATCTGCCGAAAACAATAAAATAATAGTCAAAAAAATGACGTGTTATCTTAATCAATTTTAATATGTATTTTCACTTCGCTGCAATGTGCTCAGCCCGTAGCCCAAAGAAGTAATATATTTTTAAATCCATGCCGAACCATGAAATATTGTTATGGAGTCCTTAATTCAAAAAACAAGCAAATGGTATGAAAGTAAAACTTTCGAGTGACAATGGTATAACAATGATATCAAATCCCAGAAAAACCTCTGAACTTCAAATAAGTTCAGAAGTAAAAATAATTTCATTTCAGACACGGAAAATTAAATATAAAAAATAGAACAACAGTCTAAAGTATAGAAAGTGCTAAACCTACAAACAAACCGAACATAAAATATTATGAGACGGACAACTTATCCTTGAAAAACGATATACCGTTGTCCTTTTGAACCTACACTAATATTGTTTACGAAAATTTAACGAAAGATGAAAAAAAAAACAGTTTCTTATTCTGAAAGTTTTAGGCAATCCAATAAAAGCGAATACTCATATTTATATTCTTGACGCCATCTACTGATTAACTCTTAGCTACTATTTATGTTACATCTATAAATAACACCATTGTGTTTTGCAAAACAGGGACCATTTCCCTAATTGAATTAGTGTTGTTTTTGCTTCTGTAGCAAATTGGCTTTGTGCATTCAATAGTGGAAAGGAGCGGGCGTGAGAAAATGCATGTGTAGAATATCTTAGAACACTTGGCTCAAGAAAATAGTGAAATGCTTTTCTTTCGATATAGCTTTCTTGATATATGTCTGCTTGAATTGTCGATGTTTGGTTTCTAGCGAGATTGATATTGGAAATATACATTGTAGTTTATTTTCTCTTAGTATTTATTGTGGGGAATCTCGTATGCTTTTCAATGATTGTTGGGATTTTTGTTGTAACTTTATTACAAATGATCCTCTATTTTAATATTTTTCCCTTGTTAACGTCCAAAAGAGAGTGAAGTGTTGTTCAAATTCGTAATGTTTGGATGTCTACGCAAGCCAACGCTATTTATTTACTAAGACAACTATTAAGACTCCGCAGTTCAAAATTGATACTATGATGTTTTCTATAAACCGCCTTTCGATTTCAATGGAAAATTATACGCTGTTTATTACTTCATTAGCTTCGATAATATTTATTTACGTTTTCTTTTTTCTTTTGTAATAGTAACAAATATTAATAGGAAAGTTTCCGAAGTTTGTTCTTATTTCCAGTTATAATATCTTCACTCGATTAAGCAAGTTATTTATTATTTTTGATTACTTCCGCTTAAAACGAGGAATTTAGGTAAAGATAAGAGCACAAAATAAATTAAACCCATTGTATCCCTTGCCAATTCTTAAGCCATCCTCTCTTTAGAAGCAATGAATGAAATAAGAACCAAATTTCTTACATTCGTCAATTGCACGCATTCTCCTTGAGAAGGTGAACGGTAAATTTATTTATGTTTGGCTGGGACTCGGGGTGACCTCAACTCGACCTTTGACCCCGAGCTGGTGACCTAAATCGTACCGCACAGTACCAATCGATCGTTACAGCCTACAGCCCTTACATCTCGCTTACGCAATTCGGAGACACACTTTTTTGTCCTCCTTTTCATATCCTCAAAAGGTTTGCTTACTAAAGACTGTGTTTAATTTATTTGCGATTGGGGTTAAACAATAATATACCTGATAGTTTATTAGCTGTAGTATGAGGTAGTTTGTGAAAGCTTAAAAATTAACTGCAATTTACTAGACCAATTTTGCTCTGTTTTCTGTATTGTGGTACAGTTTCAGTTATTTCTTTTTATCAGCTAATCTCAAAACTTTATGTAAAAAGAATCGTATTTTGAAATCAGAGTCATATTTATATTCCAATGTTTATTTGGCCTAATTCCATTTTATAGTATGTTTTGAATCGGTCTGTAAGTATTTAATTAGGTTTTGGTTACTTAGAATAAGCAAAACTATATTTATATTTGCCTGATATTTTCCTATAGTAACCACCATAGTTTTTAAAATAAGCTCATGAGATCGCATAACTGTTGTACTTGTATTTTATATTGTCATTATATTTATGAGTATTTAATGATATCATCAATAAACTATGATTATGTGTATTAGCAAGATCTGTGTTAGTTATATAAATTTTAGAGATATTACATACATACATACATATACTCACGGCTATAAATCCCTTAACGGGGAAGCCAGAGCTTTGGAATGATAAATTCCTCAGCCACTTTTGAAAGTTGCGTGGGGAAAAGGTGGTAAAAATAAAGGTTGTTGGTGATGGGTCTCCAACCGCATCGCCCAAAAATCCCTTAAAATGCCCCAATGCCGTTAGTCGCCTCTTACGTACACACAGCGGAAGAAATGGGGTAGTGTTATTCTAAGCTGACACTACACAGATGCTTGCTGTGTAGATATTACAATACAATGTAAAGACCCATAAATAGAACAAAGGTATTTAATTAGTCACGTATGAGTATAAATAAGTGGGGTTTTAGCTGGGGATGTATCTGGGTGTATATATTTAGCGGAAGTGACATTAATTTGCATTAAATCTTCTTATAGCCAGAATCCGTCGCTCATTGAAAATTAAAAGGAACTTTATGTAAGTCAGAAGCTGATATGGTGACCAAACATTGTTTCCCATATTTAAGCAATTATTATATTGAGTGAGAGCCAAATTATTAAACAGGTAAAACTTCCTTGCTAATGACATATGCAGATTACAAACCATAATAATCATTATAGTATTCTTTATTCGACAACAAACTTGAACAATAAAATAGTATGTGAGTAAATTCATTTATTTTGTAAAAATATTTACATGTTCATGTGCGGCTGGCAACAAATAAACGTTTTTTCTTCTTTTTCTTAATTACATAGTATGGAAGTGTGCAATGATATTTTAATTATTATATGTTCTTTTTGTATAAATTACAAGTGAGCGAAAATTCACAATCCTGAGTCAGCTCAATTTTTAAAGATAGTTTTTATTTCACCTACTGCTTTATTTACCTATATAGAACACAAGGAGAATTAAAATGCTTATATTTGTACTCGACAACTGAAAGTCACATTTTCATCTCTAATAAAACTGTTACATAATGATAAATTCTCAGCACCGCTAATAAGTTTCGATTACTTTCTGTCGATTTTCATAGGAAAAAATAGCCAGATGGTTATAAATAAACGTTAGTGGGATAGACACGTGATCACGGCAATGCCTGGGTGTCCGCTCCCGATCGATCGGATGACCCGGTCATGAGGTGGATTGCTCTTGAACCGCTACTTTCGATTTCGCATACAGCATGACCTACCCAAAGACATAAAGATTAACAGTTAAGAGATTTCTTCTAAGTGTCTAATATTGTTTTTTTGTTGGGATTCCGTATCTTTACAAAATTGCTTAGTGATACCCAGCTGCAAACGAGTTCGATGAACATCAAAAGGATATCGGTATGAATACGTTGGAAGGGTCATAGAAGGGATAAAAAATAACTAAGCTTTTTAGGTTCGAAACCGATACTTAAACATGTAGTAAAATTTTATTGTCCGGCGCGGTTAGAACAATGATTGATCAATCATGGACCAAATGACACAATCGACTGGAAAGGTATAGTATTGGTTCCTTAGATATTTTAAATATGAAGATTGTCGAACTAATTGAAATAAAGTTAATTATGCTTAATAACTAGGTTATTTTTTACCAAACTATATGTATTTCAGGATAAAAATTTAAATAAAATACGTAACTGATAAATATCAAATCATTTGCTAGGCATATTGAAAAAAAAAACACTGAATAATGAAAACATGCGTGATAAAAACAATGTGCTGCTAATCAAGAAATTGGATTTATGAAGATCGAATTATTAGCTGAGCCGTGAACATAAACTTGACGCCAATAAGTCTTATTTTTCAAGTTGAATATGTTCGACAAGTCTTGGTGAAACCACAAGGATATTCTGTAAAAGATTTATTTGAATTGGAAGTTATTAAGATGTTATGAGGTCTATCCAGCTCGAACTTAATAGTTTTATCTATATTTTAGTTTTAGCCTACCCAAATATTTATCCATCTTTCATTGATGTCAATTCATTTATAAAAAAGACGCTTCTATTATTAATAAATACCAATTCACAAAAGAGCTACTTAAAATTTAATTTCAGAATGAAAAAAATAGCCATAAATGGCTAAAAAATCAGAGCAATTTTCTGTGTATACACACACGCATGAATATGAAGGAAAGTAAGATTCGTATTAAAACTAAACTTCAATTCTATAACTCTAAAATAAAAGAATAATAAGTTAGTAATTTATTTTACTTTACATCATTTCAAAGTCAGCCTTACTCTAACCATTTTTCTATATTTCAACCTTTTATGTTATCATAAATTGGTTGTATCCGGATTCCAGACTGCAAGTATAATAAGGCACAAGATAAATGCGAGGACGGGGTGGCTATACGTCTCACGATAACACCTAGCGTGCCCATAAATCTGACCTCCACGGAGTTAATGTGAACAACCTTTTTCGAATTACTCTCTGCCTGATAACAGTTTAAATTAGTGAGTGCGATACGAATACACCGATAGGATTGCTGGTATATCCTTGAGGATATGTTTTTTGGACGTGTTCTTTGGAATCTAATGTGTTGTGTTAATAACGAAAAATCTGATAAATTCCTCAATTTCATATTTATGTTTAGTTTTATAACAATGTCCAAAAAAATCAAATTATTACGACAATTATACAAAATGAATATAACTATTATGCATACATACGTTTTTTTTTAAATGAAATGTTAAGCTTTAATGATACGATTAGATTAAAAAAATGACTATTCTAGTTGTACACCTCTCTGTAAGAATAGTTTATTTTTATATACTATACAGTACCATATACACTATTTTAATATACAGTACTTTTGTTGACGCGAATGCCGTCCACATTTTGTAGGCTCACAGTTAGGATATAGAATCGATCTATTAAAAATCGCAGCAATTATATTAAGTCGAAAGCGAGTTTTTCAAACCAGCAAACCTCATAGGAAATTTAGTTAATTGTAAATACAAGGTTTTATCATATGATTTTCAGTGGAAAATTAAGTGTAATAGCAGTCTAATATATCATAATTGATTATGTAAATCTACTCTACTCTATTATGATGTGAAATTAATCACAAAATAAAAAAAAATCATATAAAGTGTCGTATTGATTGTATAATTTAATTTAGTGGTAGTCGATGTGCCGATAAATAAGCCTTTTGCATCACCTTTTCGACTTTCCATTAATAAAATAGTTGTAGAAAGAGTTAATATTAAATATACATAGGTATGTCCCCACTTTATTGTGATGTATTTTTTTCAATTATTAAAAGCAATTTAAGCAAGTTGGTCTTTATTGATAGCATTGATATTATAATGTCATACACAAAAGACCTAAAAGAGCTAACGTTAAAACAGCAGGTAGTGTTAAGTGTGTTTATGAATAGGGTTTGTTCCCGGGAATTCTCGTCCCGGGAATTCCCGGGAAATCGGTCGGTCTCGTACCCGGGAAATTCAGCTCGAGAAAAGTCGAGACATCGAGAAGTTTAAACATTTTTACGCTTAGCTTTCTTTATAAATGCGAGGCGGCAACGGCATCCTTTGACAGCTTCCCACTACTACAGAACCTTCGACAGGAAATAATTCAGAAGTTGTCGAAGCAGGCGTAAGCGAATCAGAAACTGAACAAGACAGCTTGCAGCTCAATTAGAGAGAGCAATAAAAGGTGTTTCGAGAAATGGTGAATCAACTAATGCTGTGGTGCTTTCCAAATCAATTATAAAAAAAGAGTTTTTGCTATTTGAAAAAACAGGCAAGAGGACCCCTAATCTGGAAACACTATACAAAGCATTAATTTCAGTCAAGCCGACTTCAACAGAAAATGAAAGGGTATTTTCCATATCGGGAAATGTGGTCAGTAAGATTAGGAGCGGCTGTCTGATAAATCTATTAATGCTTTGGTTTATCTTAAGGCATATTTCATAAGAATTAATAAGCAGGCTTAAAGACAGTTATATTTTTCGTATTAATAGTAGATAGATATCTCTTATTTAATTACATTAAAACTTTAAATCTTTTTGTTCATGAAAACCTTATGTGGGGATTATTACTAATAAATAAAGAATAAATAAAGGAAGAAAATTTTTTCTTCCTTTATTTATTCTTTATTCTTTATGCCTGTGTCGAAATTTGTCTTCCTTTATTTATTCTTTATTTATTACATTAAAACTGCCAAAAATTTTGATACCATACCACCCACTTGTTGTTGTTTTAAGCTGATTGTTAACAGAGATTTTGTTTTTTATTACAGATTAGTGAGATGAGATTAGTTATGATAAGGAGAAGAAGTATGATTGTTTTTAGTTAGCAATTTTGTTTTGAGCTGATTTTTTATTGAGAACTTGTTTTTTTTGTTAAAAATTATGTTGATTTTTTTCATGTAAAATATACACAGTTAAATTAAAGACTCTTTTTATTAATTAAACAAAAATTTAGACGTATTTTATTTTTTCTCGACAACCCGAGAAGACCCGAGAAATCAGGCTCGAGAAGTCTCGACACCCGAGAACTAAAAAACCTCGAGAAATCGGAAACCCTAGTTTATGAACGTAATAAAACGGATCTTTTGGGATCACGATAAAATGATTTATGACGTAAAGGAATAAAGTGTTTCGTGTATTATTTAACATAATTTAATAACATCCTGTTCTGCGGTCACCTCTTTCATGTTTCATGCATGTTCAGATCAGATCGCCACATCTTCCATTTTACATATCTGAGGCGACGACGGAATTCAACTAATGGAAAATTTATTGGATTTACTCAAAATAGTCTACACTCTGAGGCATAATCCATTTGTTTTTGTGTTTAGGTGCAGATGATCTATAACATTTGGGCATTAGGGATTGCCTGTCAATTTTAAAGAAGGAGCCGAAGAGACGAAGCCAAAGTTTGAATTTTGCAAGCTTCATAAGACGTGCAACGTGGTTAAATGCCAACTGACCCTTAATCCATGGAACTTATTTAAAAATTATTATTTTAATATTTTATATTATTATTATTATTATATATTATTATAATAATTATAGTGACATTATTGTTATTGCAATCATAAATTCTTTAAAGCGAAGTAATGTTTCGACAATGCAACATAAAATATTCACCAGAGACCAGCCATTTTAAAAGTAAAATTAGGATGTGGTTTGCCGCCCATAATTTACCATAACCGATAAAAATCTTCCTCTTTTCCTCGTCTCAATCTATACATCTGAATATCGTTTTACTAAGCATTTATATTGTAATCTGGTTCTTTGCTAAACCGGCATTTAGCTGACCTTTGTAAACAGTGATCATGCAATAAACTTTCACGTGTAGGCTAGGTTGGTTGAGCGTTGAACAGGCGGGTAATAAGAGTGCTTCGCTACGCGTCGCACCAAACCAGTTGCTGATTTCACCGACTCGAGATCTGTGCAAGAAAATATTGCATTCCTGTCCGTGCAGTTTCTCTCGGATGTTAAGCGCACTTGTCGCGCAAACCAATTTCATTTTTATTGTAACTATAATACAGACTTTTATCGCAGTGACGCTGCCAATTTTGAAACACTGAACGCTGGACATTGATGACGAAGAACCAGTTTTTATGACTATTTACTTGTAATGACATATTTATATATTTGATAATTACGGTATACGAAGTTAAACGACTTTTGGTTTGGTTTATTGAATGGGAATTACGCAATGGAATGCTCAATACAGAAGATAATAATTAAGCACGGTGAAGGTTGAAATAGTTGTTTTTATGAAATTAAAAGGCATCCACAAGCTATATTAAAAGAAAATGAAACAAGACGGAAGGCGAATTGGTATTTTTTTTTTCATATCAACAAATTCAACGAAATTAAGTCCATCAGTTTTATTAATAATCGAAATTCTCTGACGTTATCTGCCTCATCTCATCTGCTAAAAAGAGTGTCTCCTTCCTAACCTTGGTACAGAAGTAGTAACATTTCTCTACTGAAGTAGAAAATATTTGAAATAACTCCTTAATAATTTTGAAAGAGTATGTCTGAAAAATTCCCACGCAGATTACCACAAATCTTGATCGCATCATCAATCTAGCACTAATTGCTCCGTCCTATTATGAGCTGAGTAGCCACTAGCCAGCTAATAGCGAGAGATGTTCCATTTTCTATAAATAAGCCAAATCACCTAGTTTGACGTTCGCAACGCAACACACAGTAGGCGGGGAGAGGCGCGGGCGAAGCGCGGAAGTATGTAGGCCGCCTGCCTCGACGATACCTTATCTTATTGGGTTAACAACCTACAGACCGGCCAACTTTATATCTTGTTGTTCAGATCGGATATGACGATCTTGCTCAATTGAAATACATATCATATTTGATCAAACTGAGTGAATAGCCGGCATTGGTAATTTGGTAGATGCTCCTTCGTGATGTTTATTGATGGCATCTTGGGCTATCGTGGCTCAGCTGTATATTGAGCAGATTTGTTTCAGGAACTTGCACCACGTGCAAGGTAAAGTTTGTCCTCATACCATTACATAAGAAGTTACAAAATTGAAGGTCTTATCAAAAATGTTTACGATATTACGATAAATTTTGATTTGAAAGATAGAAGAAGTAAATATTTACCACTGGAGGCGTTTTCAGAGGCGAACAGTGGGGCGTTGTAATCTGGAAAAAATATAATAGACTGTTAATATATTAATAAACATATAATTAACACAATGACTCGACTTATAGTTCGGTAATATTTTTTAGTTTCATTTATTTTTTCCGTATTTATTATTTACAGTAATTATACTTGCTTCACGATATTTGGGCCATCTTGTTAGCATAGTACAGTGAATAGATATTATAGGCCTACTCTTTGCCTGCCCCCGTAGCATGAGGCGTGTGAGAGCGAGTATGTCATGTGAGAACTGAGATACTGACAGATTTTGTATGAGCAATCTGTCAGTTTCTCACTTCTCAGGTGACAAACGCGCTCTCACAAGCCTCATGCTACCAGTGCTGGTCAGTTTTAGTGAAATGAGAATCATTAACCTAAACCAGAAAATAAACATTGGAATACCATAATCAAGACATATTTTAGGATTCTCTACTTGATTTCAATGTATTCTCGGTTGGCACCTCTAACATCATAGGCTCTACATACTACCACATTCCAAGAATGAATTCTACATTTATTGTTAGTAGTAAAGTCGTAGACTTCAGTATTATAATGCCACTGTTTCATACACAGACGGAAACGTTACGTTACGTCCTCGAAGGCCGTGAGGTAAACGACATTACTGTGTTACGTAACTTTGACATTGCCGGGTATTAGACATAGACCAGAAGGCCCAGCACGAGAGCTATTTTATCGTCACGATATCGGTTAGAATGAGAGGACAGTATACGATACTAAGTAAGTGCGAGAGAGATGGCTGTTTTATACAACGCGATATCTAGTTAAAAGGTCGCTCGTACTAGCTATGCACGTTGACTTAGTTAAGTTACTACTAGTTAACAGGCTGGTGTTATATTTATTCTTGGCAAACATTGAATGCAATAAATATGATCATTATTATAGCTTTCGTGCTAAATATAATCTAAGAGGTAGGGATTTCCGTTGAAGATAGTCTCTCTTTGTTTTTTTTAATATTATTTTATTTTACAGGATAGTATAACGCTGCCATTTAATACATATTATGTAAGCCTTATACTAAAAAACCTAAATGTAAGTAAATTTAATCAAAGGTGGTCGATTCTGTCCTAAGTAGAACCATATCAAAAGAAGAAGAAACTCACAGTTCCCTAGTTACGAAGTGACAAAAGCACTTTAACCACGTTGTGTTCAATTACATGGCTGCCTGAATTTCAGCTCTTTCATTAGGCATCGGTTTTAATTAGGCAACTAGCCGTTAGCTAGTAACTGTAGATATCAATTTACAAGTATACAGACGTAACTCAGTGAAATAAATGTTTACTACTAGAACTTGGTAGTAGAGAAGCTCTTTACATCTATAACAATCGGAAATTTAAAACAATTGTATGACACTTGTAGTCTAGCCTATTTACATAACAAATGTGAAACATTTGTACGAGTATGCATGAGTATTGTTGTATTTTATAGATGAATATGTTAGATTCATTGAAATTTATTCAGAAATCTAAGTACTATAAGAAACTGTATGCCATACTTTTGTCTTAAATTTGAATATTTGAAGTAGGTTAAGGTGTACCTAGACTTTAAGAGTATTAGTAGACATAAGTGAAGTTTCTATTGACTTCATCACGATAACCGAAGTATTACTTCTGGTTGGTTTGTTAGCTTATTTAAAAAGCCAATGGGATAAAAATTGCTATCGATTTTAATATGTCAATAAAAAAGCAGAAGGCGCCATTTTCTGGACCTGACTTATGCTTATTAGCTAAGATAATACTTTGTCATGTTACAGTGTATCCTCACTGATTTGTTTCTATGACATGAGTTTACTGCAGTCAAGCCATTGCGAAATAGTTCACATAACTCTTAGAGAAGATATTCGATGTAAATGGATTAAAAAGATGTATGAAATTTACTTGTGACACAGGACTTATGGTTTTGGGTATTTTGACATGATTTTTAGGCGTTGTGACATCTTTATTTTACACTTTATTTCGCACTGATCGCATCCTAAAGTTGCTGATGAATTTCCAATTCAAAAGCTTTGGCTGCCCCATTCAAGGGATTTACAGCCATGAATATATTAGTGTCTATTAAAATCGTTAACTATAATGAAAAAATATAGAGTACTATAATAATGAATAGCTAAATAGTGCCAATGACCAGTGCCTGCCAACCGCAAAATATATAGAACTATCGACTTGTACAAGATGTCATTACAACAGTAAATTTGGTAGCAATCCAAAGACACACCTCATTGCATTCTGCCGCTGTGCTACCGTTTTAACTCGATCTCAAATTCGATGCCGTAAAAAAACGAATAAATCATAAAACAGCATTGTGTTGATCTGTTAATGTCTGAAAATCTATATTCAGCAGAGGTCATCGGAGTCAACACGCTTGTGAACTCGATTTAATAATGCGCTGATGATTCAATGACGCTCAGCTTAACTTCTATGTATAAAACAGATACGTACATATACTCACGGCTATAAATCTCAAAAATAGCAGCCACATTTGGAAGTTGATAGGAGAGAAGAGGGTAGAAATAAAGTGACGTTGGTGATGGGTCTCCAATCACTTACAAAAGCTCCACACCTTAAGTCGCCTGTTAGGACACCCGTAGGTAGAAAGGAGTAGTGACATTCAGTGGCATTAATAATATCTGTACTCATACACAAATCAGTAGCATAACTGTCTGACTGACGAACAGTAAAAACTACAGAATGTAGGATATTGAAGTTTATCTCAATCAACTAAATGTACCAATAATTCCCACGGTAACTTAAATAATCAGATTTTTATGTAACATCCGAACCTTATAGAAGCAATATAGTTGCTTTGTCAGGAATTTAGAAGAGCAACTTTGTGTTTAATATCTTTAATGTATTACATGCTCTTAGTTAGTGTCTGTCTTTGATCGCATTTTACTCTACTATTATATGAAAACGTTGATGTCTTAACTAAAGAATGCCTGGATAAAAATTGAAATAGTTACATAATTACATTAGGTCTTGCTAGCTTGATAACGTTTAACTCGGTAGGTCGTGTCGAAAGAAATAAAGCAGGTTAATAATCACTACAGAAAGTTAACCTTAACGTATTCTTACAAATTTTGTTACTTACATATTCTTACATACATACATACATATACTCACGGCTATAAATCCCTAGAAGGGGTAGCCAGAGCTAAGGAATTAGACATTCCTCAGCCACATTTGGAAAATTGAGTGGGGAAAGGATAGTAAAGTAAAGGTTGTTGATGATGGGTCTCCAGCCGCATCGCCCAAAAATCCCTTAAAAGCACCAATACCGTTAGTCGCCTCTTACGTGCACCCATCGGTAGAAACGGGGTAGTGCTATTCTAAGCCGACACTACACAGCAATACATATACATTATAATACATTACATATTCTTGTTTCTGTTTATCACAGGTTTAGCAAAACGAAACTAGCAAATTTAAATAAAATATTGCGATAATAACAGCCTTGACCCGTTTCAGAAATTAACAAAAATATCGTCCCAGTTAAAAGTTATTTTAAACATATTATATGTCATATTACAACAATCAATCACTCAAAAGTAAACTTTTTTACAAATTGCTTTTACTTCACTTTGGCGTTAAGTAAACGATTTCATAAAACTTAGATTAGTCTTAAAGGGCTTATACCTATAGACACTGAGAGCGACAGTGCCAGAACTAATGACAGCTGTCTCATATTATCTGTCACAGTTTCTTGGCAGCAATTTATTTTCATCATTCTAAGGATACGTTCATTTTTACTGAGAAATGAGACATGGAAAAAATATTGCTCTTGTTTCCTAAAGGTGACTTGTTTTGTTTTTAAACAAGGCGTTTGGAAATTAATGAAACAAAAATGAACTTAGAAATGTGGTTCGGTTCATATTAATAGTATCGAAGTTGCTTTAGATTGTTTTGGTAAAAGAACTCGAAACTATAATCTGTGCTTAATAATGACATATCGTTTGAATCAATATTTCTAAACATCACATGACATTGTCCACGTTTTGCTGGGTCAGTGTACTCACATGACAAGGGGTAGGCCTATCGCCGTTTTTGTCATGAGTGCAACACTGCCCTGTGGGTTTCCTCACGAAGTTTTTTCGTTACAATTTACAGCCACGGTAAATTAACCACACATAATGTATTTAGAAAAAAAAATGGTGTGGCACTAACCCGGGATAAGAACGATAAGCAGTGTTCTACCCACTGAGCTATCACTGTTGTACAACGCAATAAAGCACAATTTGACAGCGTGCCTGAGTTGTGATTCTACAACCAGGCATCATAACAATCAATACAAAGTCGTAACTTACCTACACCAACTTCTTCTATTAATGATTTCGCTCGAGTAAACAAGATGCATGCAATACTACTACTATACAGCGTATAGCTGAATATGTGAGCGGTTTATGTGCGTCAATAAGTTCGTTGTGTGCGTCCGATGTGCAATATACACGCACACAAGTGCATGCACCCCTATGTGCCTCTTATGTCCTTGTACCTCTTCCTCCCTCTTATGCAATTTTCAGGGCTGTCAACTGAAGTGTTTTAGGAAATTCTTCAGTTAAATTAAAAGAGACTTCCTATGTTAAATTTAAATTAATCTGTATGTGACTGGCTTAAAAAAGACAGGTTAGATTAATGAAGTGAACTGCCTACCCATTCTCATTCCAACAATAACCGTAAGATTTTCAAATATTTCCACTTTTGAAGAAATATATATTTATTAGATAGCGGTAGATGTTCAAATAGTTTTAAGTCTATAGTTTTAAGTAAAAATCATCAAGATTAATTAATTTTGTCATTATGTATACATGTGATGGTATCTACTAGTAACGAGCATTACGAATCATCTACAAAATAACTGAAAACAAAAAAAAACGTTTAAGTGAAAATGGTTCCTGACAGCCCTCCCAGGACGGGGAACTGAAGCGGGGGCAGGAGAGTCCTGACCATGCACAATACAAGCTGCAGTGTCCCGCATGCCTATATTTAGCTTGCACGATGCACTCGGATTATGCAAACGCACTTTCGAAATCTCACTATGCTTATTTTCCAAGGGCAGAAGTATTAAGTTTATTTAGACTCCATTTGATTCAAACTATTTCTGACGGATATGTATGACACTTCGTTAAATTTTGGTTGTTAAATGGTAATTGATACTGCCATTAGGATAATTACAATATAGATTTGAAACATCCAAGTTACTGTCAGCAATGAAACAATAACATAAAATTGTTTACTGAACACACACTAGGATATACTAACAATTTCCAATTGGTTCCAAAATGAACTCTAACCAATTTACCTCTATTTAACCGATTCCTTCTTCACCTAACGTCTAGCCACGTCCAAATAATTCTAGTTTGCAACTCTTTCTCTGCCTCATCTCATACAATCACAAAGTGTCCTAGTATGTATTAAGAAGTTGCTCTATGCATAAGTGAAGGGGTCATTCGAGGTTACGAACACAGATTGTTTGAGACCGCGACAAACGGCTGTTGCCAGAATGCGTGTGGCATGGAGCGAGATATTAGTTTTACGACTGTCTAGGGTTGCCAATGCCATCGATTTACTTAGGATGACCACTTATCGTTTTGGAATGTCCTGGACGATCCTGGATATATTTTGAAAGTCCAGATTTTAAGAGACTATTGTGGCTGTTTGAGTTTAAAGTTTGAGCTCCTTAAAGCTATACATATGGATACACTTATGGAAGTTAGACAAAACTGTAGAATTTGAAACTCCTCACCCACTTTTGAAAGTTGGATGGGGAATAAATTGTATTTTCATTTTTAGGAAAAAGGTCTTTGAAAACTTTATTCCTACTAGGCAGTGTAAATAAGTTATTTTTAAGTAAAAACATTATATTTAACCTAAAAAAACTCCTAGTACCTAAGTTACTGGTTACTGAATATATAACCATCCCAGTTTTAAAATGAAATATTCTGGTAAAAGTTCAAATCCTGAGACACAAAGAGAGCTGGTAACCCTAAGACTACCCCCTCCCGAGCCCTCCACTGCGTACGTCTAATTTAACTTGCATGCGACCTAAAGCAAATTACGTCGGTCCGATACACGCAACGTCGATTACACACCAAATTATGTTTTAATGTTTACTTGCTGGCTCGATTCGTTTGTTATGTCTGACGTGAAAATAAATCCTAATGAATTAACGGATACAATACAAATATGTCTAGCCTTGATTCACAATATCCCACCTACACATATGGCTAATATAAAGCTATAAAGAATTAAATTATAATATTTGTTCTACATTCCTTTTATAATCTTGTTTCAAAATATATGTGTAGTAAATTATATGGATCTACTACTTGTCACCTTTATGAGTTTCTAGTATCATTATGAATAATAACTTAAGTTTATTTATTTCTTAAGTTGCAGATTTAATACATTTAGCTTGTTCGGTTCAATAAAGTTAGAAAATAAGGGTATGACTGATTGCTTCTGAAGTTTAAACTTAATAATACTTTTCATTAATTTCTTAAACTTTTCTTTACTTTAATTAACTGACATCACCCCTTATGACTCTGGTTGATACAAAATTTACTTTTATCTATTCAGGCCATCAATAATTTTTATATGAATTTTTGTTCTCATTTCTATTGTGTGAAACTGCAGCAAATAAGCTTGTGAAGTCCATAACATTTGAGCTCTATATATGAAAACAAAATGTATTCTTGACGGGTCAGTATGCTATTAAACTGTCATAAATGAAACTACCTGTATTACTTAGGCAGGGTTCCGCCTATTTCCGTCCAGACCGCAGGGCAGACACAAATTATTGAAAAAATACATTTAAAGTGGTGTTTTGCCATTTTTACATACCTAAATATTATACGAACAATTTCGTATGTGGGAAAGGAAATGGTCGAGGTTTCTTTTATTGCATGTTAACGCATCGTATTGTAATACTAGGAAGGTGCTTATTTACGAACATGCTTATTATGTAGATTCATCAGGATCTATTAAATAACATCTTCAACACTTCAACATTATAAAACAACAGAGTGAGTCCTTAATATAGTGATATGTTGAATGCAGTAATAAATAATTGCCGAAAGATATATTTTTTACTTGCAAAACTTTGTATTCTAAAACAATGACAAGATACATACGCAACATAATTTTAAACACACCTTATTAATAGCTCTACATATTTAATATAGCTCGACATCAATGTGGGGTAGTGCGGTGTTATCAATAGAGAATACCATACAAGAACTACAATTTTATATTCACGATACAACAAAGAAAAAAGTAGGGTTAGGTGTCTCCTGGATCCGAAAGAAGAATAGTGAATAGATACCACCCTCATCACAAGTAGAGTACTTTAATGACTCCCCTTTTGCCTCACTGAGCCGCATTGTCCGCATAGCAACGTCATGACGACTCAAAATTAATTCGAAATTGTTTAAGTAATTCAAAAATACATTCTCAAGCCATTTATTACTGACTGTTACAAATAGGTTTTAACGACCATTTGTATACTTGATATTAATGGGTACATAAAGAATTCATTAGCAAGAATCGCAACAATAGCTGTTATGTTTTCAAAAAGTCGTTTTTGTTGCATGTAGAATAGTTGTACGAGTGCATAGCGAAGCAGAAATCGATAATGAGAAGTATGTAGTATGTAGGAAACCCTCCGAGTAGTTCAGCAGTGCGTGCGAGCGACCGACCTATACCCACTAGTGCGACGGCAGCCATGCAATGCGGGCCGCGGGCTAAATATACTGAGCTCGCGTTCCAATCCACACTCGCCAATCAACGACCTTAACTTCCAAACAACACAGCTCATAATCTCCTGGCTACAGAAAAAGCCGGTTTTATACGTGCACACAAAAACAAGTTTTATCGTAAACCAATAAAGATCAAAGTGAATAAACGCCGGCCGCGTATTATTAAACGGCGGTGCATTCTCGCTGCAATTTCGTATGATTTCGCTCTCGGTCGGGCTCTGTGTTTGTGGTGTGTTGAAGATCAGGGCTAACGATCGTCGCTCATTCACCGTCCCTCTCCAACACTCGGCCTACAGTACAGCTGCAAAAAGAAACTGTACGAGTTTATCTCGCGAGCGACGCGACGACCGACCAGCCGAGAGGCTTTTGTGCGTTTTCCATGTTTATGGTATGCCTCGGCACGTTCACGGGGTGCTTTGAACCATTGGCACTGCTACATAGTATATTTTATAGTTCTTTTGTTTTTATTGTTCAAATGTACATGTCGGAGGGGCAATAAAACAGGTTTTCGCAGTGAAATAGAATAGCTTACTAGCTTAGTGCTATACCTGACGATGTTCGCCATTATCAACGAGATAATCTCGAGGCTATACTTGTTGCCACTAACGGCGACACTAATATTTCAGTGAAAGAAAGACTATACTGTAAAATAAAATCTATTTAAGAACGATTATGGTTGAAATATTATAGAATTTGATGACAAATGTGCTGTCGAGTATTACGACAGTACAATGGCGTAATACAGGAGAATACTATATTTACTTGCGCGCACGTGTTCGCTGGTGAATGGGCGCACCCTTGACCTTGAACCCGAGGGGAACGCACGACGAAGTCGCGGTATCACGCACCGCCCGCCCAAATGCGCGCCCAACGCCCTGCGGCCCTCGGGCCATTGCGCCCCCTTACCCTCGCCAATCTGATCAATAGGTATTCCCACTTACACAGTACCCTACTTACACGTGCTAACTATAAAAAAATCTATAACGTGCAATGCGCGACGAAGTAAGTCTTCAATATTCTTCATCACATCTTTTTAGAATGAGTCATCTTAAGACCCGTCGATGTACTTTTTGTACTTTACGATTTCATTCCAAGCGTTATGAAACACCGTCAGGATTATTTTGTTCATTGAACCTTAGACGACCAACTTAAACTATTTAAAATAGAATCGTTGGCAACCATTATTTAATGCATTTTATTTGGCACTAGCAGAATGATGAATATATTATTAATGATTCAGTGTCATTAGAACACATTAACTCGTAGCAAAGGACACTGTCGTAAAATTAGATATGGCTAGCTAATTATCTTCACTAGTTCTTCTGCAGACCGCGCAACGCTTTCTTGATATTTTAGTTCATAGATTCATACATTATTACAGGAGTTTAATTCCGAAGCCGTTGTATTATTTTATTCAATTGCAGTCGATTCGAAGTTGTGTCACGCGACTTGCGAAAAGGCAAATATTTTACACACCACAGAATGCAGTTTTTACTGAATCCTAAACGAAGAGGATTAAAGGTTATTTTGCAATATTTGGTTGGTACGAGTAGCTTGAAGGCGAGAAGGACTGGATCAATAGTTGTTTCCGTTGGGTCTATTTTAGTTTCATTACTAATCACATTTTACTGTACAACTTCTATTTACTTTCATATAAGTTTCATGTGAAAAAATGGAATCTTTATAGATGCCATGAACTTGTGTTGACTGCAATTGAATTATAATGTACAGTAGCCGTAGTAGTTATAGTAGTATTTGGATCATAGTATCAAATAATGGCCTGAAATCCTTCATGTGATATGTAGCAGGTATTATGTAAATGATTCATTGGGACTTTATTAATATATAATTATGGCTGGTCAAGATGTCATGCAAGCATGTTTTTGTACAAATAGAAATGGCATTAATATTTTGGCAAATAATTTTAACTCCAGCTACTTCGGGGATAGAACGTTAAACGTTCGCTTTGGGATTCAAAGGAGACAACCAAACAAACAAAAATGGAAAAAGTAAGTACTATATAAACGCGTTAGTAAGTTCTATAAACCTGTCTTGTTTCAAAGAAATAAATAATTGCATCACAGAAATGATAGATACTTAGCTAGTTAGAATGCGGTGTTTTATTGTAAATACTAAGTGAAATATACTTCGTTTTTGTGTGACCATGAAACACACGCAAAGTCGGGGCATATATCTAACGCTGTGTGTATATTACAAATCGTCGCACGTGCCACATTAATAAACGTTTATAAAGGAACATTCATCCTCTTACAAGTTTTTATTGTACAAAAGAAACCAGTTAGCTTAGGAATGGTATTGAATTCTGGTCAATGTTAAAGAGATGTTGATTTGCCTGTTTAGGAAAAAAAACATCCACGTGTCATGTTAAAATAGGCGCAACGAAGAAACCGCGTGAGCCATGAATAATTTAGTTTATACAATGTAGTATATGTCATATACTCGTATATAAATCAATAAAACGAAATCAAATTACTGAATACCAAAATATACCAAAAGAATAAAGCCATGTTAATATCTGACTACTGTATGTCCAAATGACGATAATGTTTCATTTAAAAGCTACTTGGATAGTTTAAAATCATTCATGTACACTTCGTGCTTGTAAGCCCAAACTACGGAATTAATCTGTAAATACACAAAATGATAACTGGTTTTGTAGAGTCGATAAAATCCAATAAAATCGTCCTTTATACTCGTGTTAGAGACGAGGTATCAATGCGATAGCGATTTACATAACATAACATAACATAAACGTTCACGCCGTTTATCCCCGAAGGGGTTGGCAGAGGTACCAATACTCCTGAACTCACATGGCAAGCGCCATCTAGTTTCCAGAGAGGGTACCCACGTTTTGCTTAGACAGTGTACTCACGTGATAGGGGGCAGGCCTATCGCCGTTTTGTACGAATACACTGTCACATGACTAAGTACAACTCAGCCATGTGGGTTTCCTCACGATGTTTTCCCTCACCGTTAGCAACCATGATAAATTTCGATAGCGATTTCTACTGTAAAAACTATCATCATCAGGTGTTCCGAAAAAGGTACTCTTTTGGTAATTGATCATCCTTCTACAAATCCCTTTGTTGAGGTCACTGAACTTAGCACATTACTATTTCTGTCTACCTATTGTTGCATAACAGATTTATAATTCCTACCGAAACTTTCTTATTCCTAGACCTTTTAATACGAGTATTCTGATTGTGATGTAGCGTTTTTCTGTTTAGTAATTCTTACCACTACCAAACATACATAAAATATCAACAATAAATCAGAAATAAGCTAAAAGATTATTGACCGCTGCCGTGTGATCACGCCCCGCAAACTAGTGCAACTCTACTAAGTTACGGTGTCAGTACTCCGCACGTATTTCAAGTATAGCGACCACTATTTAAATTGACCGGTTATTCCGTATTTGTAACTCAGGACCGGTCTTCTGTAGGTGAGAGGGTTATGGAATGTATCGTACAGATAGACCATGTGGCTTGAAAGTATGCTTACTGACTGAATCAAGCGTTTATTGGCGTTTTACTGGGACTTGGAGATCTTATGAAACTTCTATGTGTATAATTTACTTTATCATACTTATGGTATCAAAAAGAGGCAGCTGCAATAAAACATTTTTGACAGTGGAAAAGGCATACGTTAGTAAAATAAAAATGATTTTGGAAGATAAAATACATTATCATGAAATATTTTTTTTTGCTATGTAGGTACATTGCTCCCTTAATTTTAAAATGTAGTTGATTGATAAACTGTGTTTTTTAACCTATTTTTATTTAAATAGTTGTTGTTGAATAATTTAATACCATATAACTATGAGCAATACTCACCTAAACGTAGACTTAGAACAAGAAGAAAATATTCTTTTGAACCTAACTAAACTAAAATGAATTGCTCTACAACTATATCTTTCATCTAACCATCTGATACGCTTTGCCAAGCAGCTGAATAAATGATGGATCTGAATACTCGACTTCAAAGTTGAGAAGATACTTTCAGTAGATAAAGCCACAAGCTGTGACAGCTCTATATTTTTACAAACGACAAAATAAATAACTTATTAAATCCTTGTAGGTCTAATCTTTGCGTTGTATTTTTTATTACTGACACTATAACTTTAAAATACATAAATATACATACTCACAGCTATAAATCCCAAGAAGGGGTAGCCAGGGCTTTAGAATAAGAAATTCCTCAGCAACTTTTGGAAGGAGACTGTAAAATAGAGATTGTTGGTGATAGGTCACCAATCACATCGCCTAACCATTTGTTCACAAGCCCCAAACCCTGTTACATACTTTAGAATCTAATCCGAAATATATGTTCAACTCTATCTATCTATCTATCTATCTATCTATCCTTTAAGTATCTATTAAACTTGGTGAATAGAAGTTATCTTTCAAGGGAGTTAGGTATATGGACTGAAGATTAATCCAAATAAAACACAGATAATTACAGTCGGTAGTTCTCGAATTCTTTCTAGGATCGTTTTTGAATCACTCCTGCACTACAGCAAAAGAGCGTCTTAATTAGCTTGAGCGCCTTTAAAATATAAGCATAATGTAACAAATAAAGAATAAATAAAGGAAAGAAAAATTTCGACACAGGCGGGACCTCGAGCCCGCGACCTCGGGTATACGCCCCGACGCTCTGCCAATTGAGCCACACCGTGTCAATGGCTGCCAGCGCGAAATTCTTCTATCCTTTATTTCTTTTACACGTTTAAAACGTGGGTACTCTGAACACCAGGTGACAAAGTCACGGGATGTTCAGAAGTATTAGTACCTCTGCCAACCCCTTCGGGGATATTCGGCGTGAACGTTTATGTTATGTTATGTTACGTTTAAGTAGTGTTTGCGTTTCCTACCTCCGAATTTTAACTAATTCGGAAGGCAATATATATTATATTGGTTAAAGGTTAAAATAAGGATAGAAGAATTTCGCGCTGGCAGCCATTGACGAGGTGGCTCAATTGGCAGAGCGTCCGGGCGTATACCCGAGATCGTGGGTTCGATTCCCGCCTGTGTCAAAATTGTTCTTTCCTTTATTTATTAGTAATAATCCCCGCATGAGGTTTTCATGAACAAAAAGATTTAAATTATAAGCATAATGTGTCACAACAAACTTAAGTGGCTTCCTATTCGTCTCCACTAGCCTCCGTAGCATGAGGCATGCGAGAGCGAGTTTGTCATGTGAGAAGTGAGAAAATGTGACATACGCGCTCTCATAAGCCTCATGCTACTAGAGTAGATTGCACATACTCTGTCTCTTCTTCACTCGATCTTATTTAATACTGCCATCCCTTCCTACCTAAAAGAATTGATTTTTTTCCATTAGTAACACTAACTTAATCTGCGTTCATGTCATAATGATTTCTTGTTGAGTATACCTTTCGAACTAATTTCTGACTACTTTCTTACTGCCAGTCTGTTTTTGAAGATTTTTAAAGGTATGGTAAAAAAACACTACCTTATAGAAACACACAATTTTATGTGTATTAAGATTAAGTATATCAATAAAATTCATGTATGTATTTAATTTACGTGCTCATATTGCTTCATGTTTGTTACTCCATAGCAATATATTTTAATATGTATAAGATGTTTAACCTCAAACCATAAAATTCATAGTTTTGTCTCTTACACGCGAGTAGGCCAATTCTTTGTTATCGAACTCCTCTGGAACGGCACAACCGATTTCCACCAATTTGGCACAGTTTTCAACTGGACATAATTAAGTGTCGTAAGAGGTCGCATGTCGTGATCGTATCTACCATTGAGGAATAATCACCGAAAAATCCTTAAGAGCTTATTCCATTTGTCTGAATGAAGACGTCTGAAAGCCACAGAATCTGAATTCAGGCTAGTGGAATAACGTTCAAACTGAAATTTGTGTAGTGGAATAACAAACGTCTGCGGCAGTAACTTCGAAGGACGTCTGAATTCAGCAACGACAAAGTGTAATGGAATAAGCTCTTTAGCGGACACGCTCAGCTCAATTCATTTCAATCGCAATCCGCATTGAAGTCCTCGTATAAAAAGTATTCAATCTTTAAATAGACTAGAACAAAATATTGGGTCACATATTATCAACATTTTGTTTTTGTTCTAGTTGGCTCGGTCTGGTTTGGATTAAAGTGATAAAGGTTTTATATCTAGAACAATATTTGATCACATATTTGCATTATAGTACGACGCTGACGTCAAGTTTTTATCATATTGAATCTTTGTGTGCTTTGAAGGACAATCTTGGAAGAACAAATGTGAAACAGCTGAGAATACGATAGAGACCAAAACAAATACAGAAGAACTAAATTGCAATTATCATTGATTGAGTCTCTGGGAGACTAAATATGTTTGTTCTTATAAACATTAAAAAAAACACTACGAAGGAATATTTTTAATGCTATAGTGTGTTTTCTGACTAATTAAATAAAATATTTGCTCTACATGATATAAACTGCAGGGGATCGAAAGCTAGAAAGAATATTACTGCATCAGACAGATTAGAGCTAACATGACAGTCATAGAGACAATTGGTTGTTGTTTTAGTACACGAACAACTTAAAATTAATCACTTTTCAAGTAATATTATATTCTGAATATATGATCAAACGTTTCTACATCGTTTCAAATTCTTATTCAAAATTCTTGCTAGAATCCAACCGGTCATTAGTTTAATAAACTCACTTATCAGATTTCAATAGAATCCCCAGTGGACTGAAACCGCGATTTTAACGGGCTGTCCTAATTCGGGCCCCGAAATAACATTGTTCTACATTCGTGTCCCCTTGCTCGCGGTCGGCCCTGCAAACGTAATCAACAAACGGACATACCACTCGTTTATGTGTTAATGTTTACTTCGAACGTTCTAACTAGAAACAGTTCTGTAAGAAATAGTGCTAACTAAGAATGATTGCTTTTACCGAAAATAAAGTGATGCGTTTGATAAAAACGTGAAAATAATGAGGTTAGTGTATCTTATCAGTGTCGCTGTTGCAGCGTTAAAACCGAAATAAATTATACGTAAACTCAATCTATTGGGGTAGAAGAGGGGTATATTTTCAGTAGAAATGACTTTAGGAAAACCTTTTGTTCCTAACATGTATACATACATACATTCAATAGATTTAACTTCGGAGTTACCCGCCTTATTAGAACGCTTTCCAAAAGTATCCGCCGTCGTGGTAGCTTTACATTCAGCTCTTTATATTATATGTATATTTTAATACATGCAAATGCATATTGCATAACAATTAATTTTGGGTCAACTGGTAACCTGGTAGCCAAACTCTGACGCTCATTTTCTTGCCACTTATTATAGTTTAAACTGAAAATATGTTCATAAATAAAAGATGTTATTAAAGGAAAGTAAAAATTTCGACACTGGCGGGATTCGAACCCGCGACCTTCGGGTATACGCCCCCGTCGCTCTGCCAACTGAGCTACAGTTTCAGTTGGCATCCAGCGCGAAATTTCTCTATCCTTTGTTTCTTTTTTACACGTTCAAGTAGTGTTTGCGTTTCCTACCTCCGAATTTTAACTAATTCGGACGGCCACTTGTCTACCTTTTCAGATAGAATGCAAATGTTGGAAACGCCTAACTATCACATAATTTAATGTTTTTTGACATGAATTCCTCATGTGGGGATTATTACTCATAAATAAAAGATGTTATTAAAGGAAAGAAAAAGGTAGACAAGTGGCCGTCCGAATTAGTTAAAATTCGGAGGTAGGAAACGCAAACACTACTTGAACGTGTAAAAAATAAAAATATACCGGTCGAATTGAGAACACTCCTTTTTTTGAAGTCGGTTAAAAAAGAAACAAAGGATAGAGAAATTTCGCGCTGGATGCCAACTGACACTGTAGCTCAGTTGGCAGAGCGACGGGGGCGTATACCCGAAGGTCGCGGGTTCGAATCCCGCCAGTGTCGAAATTTTTCTTTCCTTTAATAACATCTTTTATTTATGAGTAATAATCCCCACATGAGGAATTCATGTCAAAAAACATTAAATTATGTGAAAATATGTTGTCTAAGGGATTGAATAATTGAATAATGTAACAATAATGATTTGGGTTACACCATGAGTATTGACAAACCAATGTGTACAATAATGTCCAAATACTGTCGGCAAGCGGGGTCGTCGACCTCCATCATACACACATGCACAGGACCCACAGGTGCCAACGGCGCGATTGCTTGTCAACGTAAATACCCAATGAATTGAATGTTTATAGCACTTAAAGTGTTACAACGAGTTCCTATATGACTTTGAACTTATACCAATGGAACGCTGCTGAATGAAAATAGGAGTATAGCGAAAGTTGAGTTATGTAATGATGACTTTAGTCTCATTACAAGGATTATATAATAAACGTAATTTGGCACATTTCAAATAAAACTATCAGTACTGAACATTTTTTTTGTTTTACAGTAGCTCAAGTATTTTTTGTCTTTACATTTTTCAAAGTATGCTTTGCATTATTAGCTGATTTTTTGCGGAATGTGGTTATTGCTTGGTTATTGAATTTATTATGTGGAAAGCTATCGAATAGACTCAAAATCCTTTTTTGGGCGCTTTATTTTACGATTATCATTTTATTTGTCATGAAAAACTTATATATTTTTATTTAAGTCCCTTTTAACTGACTGTATGAAGTACTGACCTGATATGAGATTTCTCAATGCGCAACCTACCATACTGTTTGCTCGTAATCTAGGTCGAACAAAATCGTTGTCACACACATTTCATTCTATTGTGACATACAATAAGTGGTAGCATAAATTTCTACTTGGTCATTCATAGACATATTTTTAGTAATCATATTGGAGAAGGGATATTATTTCGGCTTTCAGACTGTTCTCGTAGATATCATGGTTTCATTTAAATGTACTTAAGATGTTAGCCTTAAATGTTATTAGAGTTGTATTCATGAATTTATAAATTTTTCATATTGTATATCAAAGATGTGTTGCATACCTAGATCAAACTATTTAAATTTCTATATGTCGGGACCTGCTTAAAATGTAGCCAGAGTGAATAAAAATAGACAAACCAAAAAAAAATACTACGTCCACACTGTTCATTTCTAATGGATAAATGTATGAAAGAAGAATTGTTTTGAAAATGCTAAAAGTAAGAGAGCACAATAGTTGTCATTTATGCTAGGATCCAGCTTCACGTGATAAATTATGCTAAAATGGCAAGTAATCATGGCAATAGGCTTTCGTAATAATAAAATAGGTCGAAAATATCAAGATCAATAAAAAGAATTATTAAAAGCACATGATACATATGATGCAAAAGCAAAATTATCTTTAACAAATAGACCATTGCCATAAATATTTTTCGAATTCCTGTGTATCCATTTTTATCCAAAGCTCAGCTTTCTATTAGTTTTATTAAATTAATACAACGATACATGCTCAAATGTAGTTTTTTCTTACAATATATTTCATAAGCAACTAGAAATAAGAAAGAAAAAGCTGTGTATAAGTTGATTGATAGAATAGAACGTAGCGGTTGCTTTCTCCGTGAGTGAAAATCGAGGCTGCAACCTTGTCCCCGTTTTGAGATTGGCACAATTTTTATTATTATACAAATTTTAACTCCTATGCAACGTGATTTTTAAATACATATTTTTATCTTAAAACACTAAAAAAATTGCTGTGTAGTGTCGGCTTAGAATAGCACTACCCCATTTCTTCCGGTGGGTGTACGTAAGAGGCGACTAACGGTATTGGGGCTATTAAGGGATTTTTGGGCGATGCGGTTGGAGACCCATCACCAACAACCTTTATTTTACCATCTCTCCCCCATGCAACTTTCCAAAAGTGGCTGAGGAATTTCTGATTCCTTAGCTCTGTCTACCCCTTTTAGGGATTTATAGCCGTGAGCATATGTATGTCCAAAAAATTTTCTGAGGATTCCTTTAAATAAACTCATTTTGTGATGTGGAACATCGTGCCGTTTATCGTGACGATGAGGTTTCAAATCCTGTGTCGGACCTACACCAATTTGTCTTTTCTAAAGTCATATGTGTGGTTAATTTATCATGGTTGTTAACGATGAGGGAAAACATCGTGAGGAAACCCAAATGGCTAAGTCGTACTTTGTCATGCGATATTGTATTCGTACAAAACCAAATCACTGTCTTAACAAAATGTGGATACTCTGAACACCAGGTGACAAAGTCACGTGATGTTCAGAAGTATTAGTACCTCTGCCAACCCCTTCGGGGTATACGGCGTGAACGTTTGAGTTTGTGATGCTTGCTCTGATAGCTCGATGCAAATAAACTATATTGTATAGTTTAACAACAAAGAAGGCAAGTTTTGGTATAGGATTTTGATGTACAAGAGCTTGAATCTAAAATATATTCAACATACATACACAAAAATCGAATTTTTCATCAGATAGGCCAAATTTACTCTTAATGCAGTATCAACAAATAAGAGAAAAATAAAAATCAGTACACCAGTTAAATCATGTTTGGAGGAATTCCGATGAAAGTGAATCACTAATCAGTAATGAAGTGTGGATTACTAAATGACTTAATTTAAAAATAACTTCTTTCATATAGAACTTTTTTTAATCAGCTGTGTAGTGTCTTGTAGTGGCTTGGAATAGCGTTACCCCATTTCTTTCGGTAGGTGTACGTAAGAGGCGACTAACGGTATTGGAGCTTTTAAGTGAGTTTTGAGCGATGCGGTTGGTGACATCTCACACCACACTTTTCACGATTCACATAATTTCTCACTCGATCACATAACCTACTTTATAAATTTAAGATGAATTTGTGTAATGGAGTGCACTTAAAGCCGTCGTTCCCGGCTACTATTACGGTAGTAATTGACAGTTTGCCAACTGTGTTAAAACAAAATATGGCCAAATCACCCATTTCGGGGTATGATCGAGCCTGCGTTGATTAAAACTGTGTGTTACAGATAATGCAAACCGTAACACGGTCTTACGGTGTGAAATCCTCGTAAAGTTTTAAGTTAGTCAGCGACAACTTATTTCACAAATAAATTTCTATAAAAATGCATCTACAAACATATACTTAAGGCCAAATACTAAAAAGAGTAGCTTAGTACTTCAGAATAAGACAATCTTTATTATTTTAAAAGATGAGTTGCCAACAAGGGTGTCGTCCATCTTGTCTCCTATCTAGTTCCAAATGTGGCTGAGGATTTTCTAGCTCTACAGCTCTGGCTTACCCTTTTTTGCGTTAATGGCCGTGAGTAAATGTATGTGCATGTGTGAGTTGCGAAACGATTATAAAATAAAGGATAATCATCAGGTATGCGGTCTCTAATCTCATCGTCCAACAATCATTTAAAGGAACACCCAAATAAGTTTGTCTGTAAATGTCACGCTGACCATCTAGCGATTTTAACTAATTTCTGCTTTCATCCCTGAAAGATAATTTTGTTAAAATTTTTATAGCCGTTAATCTCGACTATATATTCGCAAAAAGGGTAGCCATAGCCTATGAATCAGAAACGCCTCAACCCGTTTTGGAAGTGTAGAGAGGAAAATATTGCATAATAAAGCTGATTGGCGATGGGGCTGCAACCGTAAGGTCTAACAATCAACTAAAAGGACCTAAATCCTTTAGTCAAAAATTGGTAAAACATATAATATTAAATGCAGATTTTTAATAATGGTTCCGTTTGGTAATTTTCCGTTGTGATAAAATACAACTGGACTTAATCTTTTTGTTATACAATAATTAAATAAACATTTCGAACGGGCTGTGTGGATTAGTAAGAACAAATGGTAGAATGGACTCATTCATATTGATCCAGGATCATGAATTATCAGGTTTTTTTCTTATACATACATACATACAATATACTCACGGCTATAAATCCCTAGAAGGGGTAGCCAGAGCTAAGGAGTTAGAAATTCCTCAGCCACTTTTGGAAGTTGCTTGGGGAAAAGATGGTAAAATAAAGGTTGTTGGTGATGGGTCTTCAACCGCATCGCCCAAAAACCCCTAAAACCATTACATTACAATAATGCAATAACCATTTTTTCTGATACTAACGGCTATCCTCACTCATACTGACGAGTTATGTATCGAAGTATTTCTAAATGTGTGTAGTATTTAGATATAATACAACACAACTCAAACTCAAGCGTTCAGGCTGTATATCCGCGAAGGGGTTGGCAGAGGTACTAATACTTCTGAACAGCACATGACATTATCACCTGGTGTTCAGATTACCCGCGTTTTGCTTGGACAATGTACTCACGTGATAGGGGGCAGGCCTTTCGCTCTTTTTGTACGAATACACTGTCACAGGATTAAGTACAACTCGGCCATGTGGGTTGTCCTTACGATGTTGTCCCTCACCGTCAACAACCACGATTAATAAACCACACATACATATGTGAAAACGTTAGAAAGGACAGGCCTGACCTGGGATTTGAACCCTTATCGTCTTTCGGATAAGCGGTGTTCTACCCACTGAGCTATCACGGTTATTTAGATATACCATTCTTGTATGAATCTTACACGAAAATAATGTCCGTAACAGTGAATCAAATTGTGTAGTGTCGAGCAGTGTGGTAACACTATTGCAAAACAGACTCAAGTTGAATCCACATAGGAGACACTTTCCAATTGCAATCTATAAATATTCAACCGCCGTACATCCATCGGCCACAAGCGTTCTCACTCTCACCGCAGCTATTGAAGAATCTCAAATCATCCGAGAATACTCACCGAGGTACACTTTAGGCTCAATTTTGACTATTGGTCCTTCCGTTTGGGTCAAAAATTGGCGCCTTGCGGCGTCCACGCACAGCACTCCACGTCACGTCACTGCAGTCTACAACTCCATCACTGCAAATCCGCAAAATTTACGAAATCCACGATCACACTGTCACAGAGTATTGAATAGCAGCTAACCGATTGCTGCTGTCATTGTAACACATTAACTAGGTCTCTACTATTTACAATTCCGAAGATTGTCAAAATTTTAAATTAGGCACTAGAAAGTAGATCCAATGGATGGTATAAACGTGGCAGTGTCGTCCATAGTCACTGGACCAAGGGGTTCCAATAAGAAGAGTAGGAAAAGTGTAGGAATGGAGCGCAGCGGAAGCGCTAAGGATTTATATTACAGAGGACGACGTCTGCGACTGACTGTCGCCGACTGACGGGCGGTCGGTCGGTCGGGCGCTCCGCGGCAGGCTCGCCGTCGCTCTCGCTCCCCTCACCACCACAAGCGCACTTGCGCACACAACACAGCGCCGCCGCCGCGCTCTCACCGCCGCTCTACATCACCCAGACTAGTCAGCTCCTCGCTACCCGGACGCCCCGTGATCCAGCAATATTCTAATGTCCACTTCCATTTGACTTTAAAATACAATGGAAATAGTATCAAATTCGTATTCGAGTTTCTTATACTGAAATGTAAAATTGAAGTTGTAACTCGTGGCTGTAGGAAATCGGTCAGTTGCGCAGTGTATGTACTCCAAAGCGTGTTTACACTTAATCCGCATGCGCCTCGCCACGCACACACCCTTGCGGAGCCTCTGTTTGTATCTAGCTAGGCATAATTTTGAATTCGGACACGTGCCTATAGTCAATGAGACTCGGTGTCTAGGTATATGCAGTCTGCATGTATATTTGAAAAGTGATTCACCACATACATTTGCTGTGTAGTGTCGGCTTAGAATAACACTACCCCATTTCTTCCGGTGGGTGTACGTAAGAGGCGACTAACGGTATTGGGGCTTTTAAGGGATTTTTGGGCGATGTTGTTGGAGACCCATCACCAACAACCTTTATTTCACTATCATTTCCCGACGCAACTTCCAAAAGTGGCTGAGGAACTTCAAGTTCCTTAGCTCTGGCTACCCCTTCTAGGGATTTATAGCCGTGAGTATATGTATGTATGTATGTATGATTCACCACATAAGTTTGGCTGCGCGAATTACTATTTGTGAATTTCGGGTCATGTATGCAGTGATGATAATGAGTCAAATAGCGCAAATAGATGATCCAATGAACTCATTTTAATTTTAGCAATAGATTGCGCCCGGCGCTGTTTCGTCATTTTGTTGGTAAATTAAAAGAATCAAGCTGAAACAATTGAAAAAAAATATCGAAAGTAACTTCACACTGACCCATCAAGGATATTTATGTATTCTGTAGAAGGCAAAGTTATTATTTGACATGTCAAACTTTTTAAATGTGTATTTTGACAAGACTCTATGTATGTAAAACTGAATAGAACATAACACCCCCATTAAGGTATTGTTTTATTATGTCAAATAAACATTGATTCGGCCCGTCTTCTCCTCTTGACAAAACATTAAGTAAAGCGATGGAAAATTCAATTTATTTGTATTTCCAGTTTAGTTGAAGTTGAGTAAATGTCGTTTTTGTTTTAACCTCAATAATCATTTATTTTCTGATTGCTTCAAAAGAGCTTTTTTAATTGAGTAAGAGCTAGCGCGCACTGGTGACTTTAGTCACCGTGACTGTTTTGTCACTCTTATCAAGTCCATGGATGTGTATGGAGATGCGCGCATGTTACGACGTGACAACTGGGTGACAGTTGTGAACGCCGACCAGCGAACAAGCCCGTGACGAAACTGTCACCGAGTCGTTAGGTTTTCATAGCGGTGCGCGCACTTGTGACGTGACGTGAGAGTGACAAAAACTTTATTGTCACGCAGACAAAAGTCACCAGTGCGCGCTAGCTCTTAAACTTGAGTCCGAAAAAAAACACAATCGACATAGTGAATATCATACTCGTAGTTGTGATACTGATATTATCCTATACGCATTGTACCATTAAAATCTAAAATGTAGAGTTGACCAATTTAATTTAGTAAACAGCTGAATATCAAAGAAAACATTTGATATTGTGTTCGAGCATTATTTCTGCAATTTAATACATACATACATAAATAAATATAATCACGGCCATAAATCCCAAAAAGTGATAGCCAGAGTGTTTAGCCACATTTGGAAGTTGATAGGGGGGGGGGAGACAAGATGGCTTAAATAAAGTTTCATTGGTGATGGGTCTTCAACCACATCGCCCCAAAACCACTTTTAACAGCCCCATACCCTTTGTCGCCTCTTACAACGCCCATGGGTAAAAAGGGCTAGCGATATTCTTAGCCGGCATCACACGGCAATTTCTGCAATATAATAAGTATTAAATTAATAATAATTAATATAATTAAGTAATTCAACATAATAAGTATTCTGTTTTTATTGTATTAAGTCTTTGCCGTGTAGTGCCGGCTTAGAATGTCGCTACCCCTTTCTACCCACACGGGTGTCGTAAGAGGCGACTAAGGGTATCGGGGCTTTTTATTGGATTTTTGGGCGATGCGGTTGGAGACCCATCACCAAAAACCTTTATTTTACCGCCTTTTCCCCACTCAACTTCCAAAAGTGGCTGAGGAATTTATAATTCCTTGGCTCCGGCTACCCCTTCTAGGGAATTATAGCCGTGAGTATATGTATGTATGGATGTAAGTATTCTGTTTTGTAAAATCAACGGCACAAAAATATCTTACCAGATGTGGTAGTCTGTTTTTTATCATCTTTCGTAATTTCAGGAGACTTGCCATTATTTGTACAACTGTGACTTATTGCTACTGAAAGACACAAAGTTTTTTGTTCGTCTTCTGGCCATAAATTTTTAGCAATTAAGTGAAGAATAATGGTATTCTCTTTTAGCTTATTGTTTTATCCTGTGTAATTTGTCTCGCAAATATTTATTTGCTCTGTTTCTGTAACTTGAATACTTTACTTTATTTATTTGATTATTTACTACTTCTTTCATTATTGAAATAGTAATGGTTTTTGGATTAAAGGATTCCTTATAATTATTATATTATTGCCGTGTAGTGTTGGCTTTGAATAACACTACCCCATTTCTACTCGTGGGTGATCGTAAGTGGCGACTAAGGGTATAGGGGACTTTTAAAGTGATTTTTGGGTGATGTGGTTGGAGACCCGTCACCAAAAACATTTATTATAACCATCTTTTCCCAATCACCTTCCAAAAGTGGCTGAGGAATTTTTCATTCCAAAGCTCTGGCTACCCCGTTAAGGGACTTATAGCCGTGAGTATATGTATGTATGTATTATATTAGATAGTTTTATATAATAGATAGGTTAATATTTTATTTTGAAGTTTAGTCTCAAGCAAGCGTCTTTGACAAACGATGATAAGAATATAATAGTTTTTTTTATTTTCAAAAAATAAAGTCGCCGAGATATCGATGGCTCAAGAAAGATAAAGTATTTAGCAAAGTAACAAGAAAAAAAAACGAAACTTGCTTTGCGTTGTTTTGGTTAGATTTCAACAATCATACAGATAAAGCTGATACATCCATGCTGATGATCAAGAGTAAACTTATACTCCGCATCATCCTTTCCATATTTATTTTAATTAAGAATACACTAAGTTAGTTTTTTGCGCAATTAAAAGTTTTGTAATTAGAATTTATCTAAATTTGGTTATCCTCATATTTTTACGATACCGTCTTTGATTGGATTTAACGTTTCAAAGCCATCTTTATCCTTTTAGACCCTCATTAGCGTGTTCGTTTATCGATTCGAGTTGATCGCTTTGTCGACCCATATAAGGATACTGCGGTCTGCGATGCTTACAAATAATTTAGCTTAGCCATTGAACGCTCAGCTGTAAAGATTTATAGAATAAAACTTTGACTCTTTGTTTGCTATAAAACGCCGACGACCAAGCTACAAAATCATCATATAGCTACAAGCTCACTTCTAAGTGAGAACAATACCACATAAAGAATTGTATACACGTTGCTTTCGGTTTATGGGTTAGAAATAAATATTCTCATAGGCTACGCTAATCCGTGGATGTTCATCATAATATTTTAACCAAAGAGGTTCTAAAAATCAAAACATTGTTTGAGTTAATGGTTTCAGTGTAAAACAAAGTCTCGTTAAGACAAGGGATCATAAAAGACAGTTATTTGTTAATATTAAAATTACCTAATATAAGCCTGTCGTTGTGTGAAAAGGCTCGAATGGAAATGAACTATCCTCTGGTTCCTACGTCAATGTATGGTAGACAATGTTGGGCATGGCATAATAAGCATGAAAGTAGATTGAATACAGTGGAAATAAGATCCTTCAGAAGTATATGTAATATACTCATAGCTTTGGAAGGAAGTAAGTAAGCCTTTTTGCTAGTTTACTAATACTTTTACATAAACATACTTACATACTGGGCAGCCAATAGTAGGGCTTACATCTATTCTACACAATGTCTCCAAATCATGACGAATATGAGCGAAGTAAAGCCCATGAATCTAACCAAGAAGATTTTTAATAATGATGACAGAGGTATTCGTTCTTTTGACCATCATGTCGTATATGCCACCCGGTGTTCGGAGTACCCACGTTTTGCTGGCACAGTGCATCCATGTGATAGGGGGCAGGCATGTGATAGCTTTCTACGAATACGCATGACTAAGTACAACGTACAGCTATGTGGGTTTCGCCACGACTTTTTCCTTGTGACTTTAATTATTTGGTGCAGGGCCTACTCAGTATTTAAACTCATATATTACCATGCATAAGATGCGGTGGTGTTCCCACTGAGCTATCCTAATTACTTATACTTGCTCCTATTAGGACTGCCACTTTGTACGATACCGACAAATCTCTCTTGCTGTTATCCCTTTAGGGCTTTACTTCGCTCATAATCATCATTATTAATAATATAATACTGTATCATTAATTACATCAAAAACATCATAGACTGATGAAACTAAGAAACTAATAAAAAGCGATCTAAACGATAATCTACGAAAATAGTCATTTTCGTAGATCATCAATACCAATGATGAGATGCAGCAAAATACGTGTGTATGTAATACTCCCTATTTTTGCTTATAACTGATATTATATATATTTTAGTTAGTTTGATCATTATTATAAAACGAAGAGTTTGTTTGCTTGAACACGATGAACTCAGAATTACTAGCCCGATTTAAAAATAAAAAAACATATCAAATTATATAATTTATTTTTGATCAGAGGAAGGCTGGCATAATAAATACAATCAAAACACTTATTACATGTATAAAGCTGGGGCCAATGGCTAGTAAAAAATAAAATGAAAATAATCCGTTGTTACTCGGGCAGTAAACTTTGCATTTGCAATTAGCACCTTGGAGGTCTTCTATCTTTACGTATCTGCTACAGAGTAACATATTTTGCACGATGTTACCTATCTGTTTCTTTTGTAGAGAATTTCAAACTTGTTGTCCCTGGTTTAAGGTAACAATTTGCATAATTTATTACAACTAGAAGGTGCTTTTACGATAACAACGCTCGTACATAGAAGGCGTCTGAGCACCCACACACTATGGCTTCCCACATTCGACCACAGCGCAAATAAGTCAATGACTAAGGTAACAAAACAAGGTAGAATTATTATAAATCATTACACAAATTACTTTCATACTTAGAGTAACAAGGCATTTAAACAAATGTTATGACATTGTCAATTGCAATGCCAGTAGTTGTTAATATATCATTTATCTGAATACCGACTGATGTCAAATGGATTGATGTTAGTAATAGTCTTAATATTAATTTCTATGTACATGTAGTTGCTCTGTGCAAGATATTGTGAATTCAATGTCAATAAAAAAATATCTGTCTCAAAAGATCTTAGATGTATTTATCAGAATTAATATGGAAGAATACAATAGAAAACTTTTTTTTGTACATCACAGGTAAAACATTTTACATACACTATATTATTACATAGAAGTACAATTTAAGTACTTATGATAGCTTTCATATAAATAACACGCCATTGAAAAAACTACACTAAAGGTAGTCCAGTAATCCAAATTATACCATAATTTCAATTAGTTAGATTATAATTTCACTTTCTTGCTATTCACAAATAATATTAAAGACTTCTTATTCTTATTGAAGAATCTTTAAAGACAAGCAATATTAATTTATTTTTATGCTGACTTGACTAAATATTGTGACTAATATTGTAAATATTATTATAATTAAAAAAAATACGAACTCATAATAGAATAATGTGCTCTTAATATACTCAATATGCCTAAATTTGCAACCAAATCCAAAAGGCTGACTTCCAATTCTGTATATTATTCGAAGACATCAGACAAAACGAACATCAAAACAATAAAGAAGTTTTAATAATAGGGTGATAAAATTTTACGATCAAAGCCCATACTCAAATTATAACTTAAGCTATCGAATATCAGAGAAATAAATGCTGATATAATTGTATATCAAATACGTGTTCATTTGGTAACGTTTAGCTGACTTATTCAGGAAATTTTATGATGTTCCATTACATTTTAAGGAATCTATTTAGAAGTCCGACAAAAACAGATAATCTATATAATAAAATGGATCACTAAATGTGTTGGTAAGCGCAAAACTCGAAAACCGCTAAACCGATTCGATTGATTCTTTTTGTAACGTGTTACTTGACACCTGGAGAAGGTTCTGAGCTTTAAAAAGTTATGTGGATAATTTTAATAACATGTGTTTCCTCATCGCACCATCAGCGGGTCGGCTAAATATGACAGTTTGATGACATGAATCAAGTAAACGTAAATCTTTGACAGAACGAAGTATGTCGAGTCAGCTAGTAAATTATAAAAGTTCTACTGGACCTCATCATAGCCAGTTAGGAATACTACCTGGCCACTTACTGTTATAAATCAATACATTAGATTAAATTGTAAAACTTCAATTAATTACTCCTTTTGTAATATATTGATGACGGCAAAGACTCTCTTGAAATGTTCTAAAAATACTGATTTATATACATAATTTACTTCAGTAATTAATATAGCTTTCCAGAGAAATTTCCAATACCTTATGAAATGTGCGACTCGTACTTAGCCGGTTTTTATAAGCTCAGTGTAGCGCGCTAATTGTCTGCTGTCACCGAAGTCGAAGCAGGATTTCCTTTTTAGTCTAGACTCTAGACTGCGTTCTAGCTATGGGTCAGTAAGCTAGCTATATCTTAGTATTTTTTCATTAGGAAAACAAAAGTAAAAATCGGTGTTTGAAGAAAGAAAGGAAGAAAACATTTATTCTTTCCTTTATTTATTAGTAATAATCCCCACATGAGGTTTTCATGAACAAAAACATTCCAATTTACGTTGTTAGTTTTTAGGGTTCCGTAGCCAAATGGCAAAAACGGGACCCTTATAGATTCGTCATGTCTGTCTGTCTGTCCGTCCGTCCGTCCGTCCGTATGTCACAGCCAGTTTATTCCGAAACTATAAGAACTACATTATTGAAAATTGGTGCGTAGATGTATTCTGTAAACCGCATTAAGATTTTAAAATAAAATCTGAAAAATAACCAAAATTTTTATCGTTCCCCATACATAGAACTGAAACTCAAATATTTTTTTTCATCAAACCTATACGTGTGGGGTATCTATCAAAAGGTATTTAAAAATGATGTTGAGGTTTCTTATATAATTTTTTTCAAAACTGAATAGTTTGCGCGAGAGACTTTTCCAAAGTGGTAAAATGTGTGTCCCCCCCCCCGTAACTTCTAAAATATGGGCATGATAAAACTGAAAAAAAAATATGATGTGTATTACTATACAAACTACTAACGAAAATTGGTTTGAATGAGATCTAGCCACTAGTTCTATTTTTAAACGTCATAAATCAAATTACTTACCTAATTTATAATTTCACTGAAATATATAACAATAATTTTACTATCACAGGCCTTACGCATAAAACGTGAACCATTGTTTTCTTATAGTAAATCAGTGATAAGTAAATAACATTTTAAACTAAACATTTTAAACTTGTATATTACTATGTTACCTACCTGCTGCTAGTGCTGCTACGGAACCCTTCATTAGCGAGTCCATCTCGCTCTTGGCCGCTTTTTGTTGATATCTACGATATACATTTTATTTATATTTGTCGGATTCTAATGTCAAAAGTTAAAGAGGAGGTCATTTTACCATTTTAGGAGTTTTAACAATTGATTTGAATCATTACGGTTAAAGAAACATTGTTGTCATTTTTAAAAACCTTTTTAAGTTATTTTTTTGGTATGAAATAAATAGCACTGACATACATACAGGCAGACAGACATGATGAAACTAATATGGTTTCTTTTTTTGCTATTCGGCTACGACACCCTAAAAGAGGAATACACTAGTTTGCTGCTCTCTGACTTATGGCTATAAATCTTAAATAGGGGTAGCGAGAACTAAAGAATTTCTAAATTCCTAGCCGGAGATAAAGTGCAGAAAATGTTGTATTTGTTTATATAAATCAAAGTATTGTAATTTATGGCTACCTTTCATGTCACCCGCCTATTACATTTTAGATTAAGTAGGTATGTTGACACTAATTAAGCTAAGTATCGATGCTGAATGAATATCGAATGAATTCGAAAATAATATGAATATATACATACATACATATACTCACGGCTATAAATCCCTAGAAGGGGTAGCCAGAGCTAAGAAATTAGAAATTCCTCAGCCACTTTTGGAAAGTTGAGTGGGGAGTAGATGTTAAAAATAAAGGTTTTTGGTGATGGGTCTCCAACCGCACCGCCCAAAAATCCCTTAAAAGCCCCAATACCGTTAGTCGCCTCTTAAGTACACTACACAGCAAATATGAATATATGTAACATAAATAGTATAGAAAATGTAAATTCCGCTGAATACACAAAAATCCTTACTTAGTAGTAGGAATACCGATTGAGAGATTTAAAAACTAATTCAAACAAACTTATTCTAAAATTTACCTTTAGTTTCAGTAATTAAAGTTAATATAGCCTAAATCCTAAAACACACACTTATGCCTTCCAAACTAATATTGGATATTATGCCTTAAATTGACAGTGTTCAATGCCAAACATGAACAGTTAGCCTTGGACACACATAAACAAACAATTATTCGATGTACAAATACGATTACACAAATAATGGTCTGGATTTATTAGTTGAAATACAATTATGTAATTATAATTATAAGATTACCACAAACATCTAAATTGGCATGATCGAAGTTAATGACCCAGTGACGTAAGACCCCATAGATAAATCGCCGCGTGCATTCGAAGAAGTTTGAGGCCGGTTCTGTTTTTATAAAGCTTTCTTCTTGCCTCGCTTTTGTATAACGGCACCCACCACAGCCCGGTTTAGGACCGTCGGGGTCAAGAGCCCTTGCCATGACTCGTTTCGAAAACCATGACCCACGGAAATGTTTGCGTTCTATTTTATTTTTGATACGCACTTTAAAATAATAATTGGTTCAAAGACCTTAGCATTTGAGTGATTATAGTACACCTGCTTTCTTACCAAATATTTTAGTTCACATGGTACAGTCTCACGATTCGCTATTCTGTTTGTTGTAGCGTAATGTTGCGTTTGGTGATGCAATAAGCAGCTGTGGCCTACCAATCTGTGTTGAGTAGACTTGGATGTCACAAGATTATTATAATAATACACATATTATTATTAATATAATGTTGTGTTGTAATTCCTTAAACGCATACATATATTAACGGCTATATATCTCAAAAAGAGGAAGCCAGAGCTTTAGAATTAGTAATTCCTACTTTTGGAAATTAATTGGGGAAATCATATTAAAAAAAGGACAGTTGGTGATGGGTCTCCGTGACTTCGCCTTGCAATTAATTGAAAGCCTCAAACCCTATATTTTCCCACTGACGTGCTCTAGGTTACTCCACCACGCTGGCAGAGTGCGGGTTGGCAAATTAACGAATGTGAATAAATTAAAATGAAATTGAATTAACATACATATACTCACGGCTATAAATCCCTAGAAAGGGGTAGTCAGAGCTAAGGAATTAGAAATTCCTCAGCAACTCTTGGAAGTTGCATGGGGAATAGATGGTAAAATAAAAGTTCTTGGTGATCGGTCTCCAACCGCATCGCCTAAAAATCCCTTAAAAGCCCCAATACCTTTAGTCGCCTTTTACGTACACCCACCGGAAGAAATACACAGCAATTGAATTAACTAAAATAATGAAATGAATTAACCGTGATAGCTAGAACTGACGACTCGGTGTGCCTTCCGAAACACAGAAACATAATAATATTCAGATTTTCATGTGATTCTAACCTGCGATATCCGTCCAAACTGGGCTACTCAAGACTCAACTTAAGTGTTAATGCCATATATCCCTTAAGGGGTGTGTAGAAGTACTAATACTTCTGAACATCAGATGACGATCACCGGGTGTTCAGAGTACCCAGTTTTGCTTGTACAGTGTACTTACGTGATAGGGGGCAGGCCTAGCGCCGTTTGGTACGAATACACTGTCTCATGACTAAGTACAACTTAGCCACGTGGGTTTCCTAACGATTTTTTCCCACACTGTAAACAACCATCATAAATTAACCACACATATGACTTTAGAAAAGACAAATTGTTTTAGGCCCGCCCGACCCGGTATTTGAACTCACGCCTGTCTGTATTGAAGGGCGGCGGTCGGTCTACCCATTACCGCTAGGCCACAGAGGCAGCAATTAGATTAAATGAATATTGTTTTGTTGTGATTGTGAAGGATGTTTCAAAAGGAATGCTAAAACGTATTTAGCGGCAAATACTTTGAAGCGTATTTGATCTTTGATTGTATTACAAGTATAGCTAAGGAAGTCTAGGGCCTGCTACAAAAGGCACCGTCGACTTAACTAATTTATGCATCTTTGTTTATAAATCTTATCTTCTGTTGTGGTTTTAAAGACCGTTGATAGATATAGAATAGTTTTATCTATACGAATATGTATACTGCAATATAACTTCTAAACATTGGCGTTTGATGATATATTTCGGAGTTTCCTTCCTAAGTGATTGGTGGGAATGGAGCTAGAAAACCATACAACTCGTATAATTATTCCTTTCATTACTTTTTGATCAAACTCAAACGATCACGCCGTATGTCTCCGAAGGGGTTAGCACAGGTACTAATACTTCTGAACATCGCGTGACATGGTCACCTATAATATTCAGGGTACCTACATTTTCCTTGTACAGTGTACTCAAGTGATAGAGGGTAGACCTATCGTCGTTTTTGTACGAATACACTGTCACATAACGAAGGACAACTCATGTGGGTTCCCTCACCGTTAATTACCATGATAAATTAACCACACATACGACTTTTAAAGACACATTGGTGTAAGCCCGACCCGGGATTCGAACCCTCATCGTCTGCACGATAAGCGGTATTGTACTCACTAAGTTATCACAGTTGCTAGTGTTTTCTTTCTTTCTTAATTTAAGAATTAACTAGTGGGTAACCCTGGTGCGACTACGTCGCGTCCAATAAAATGAGTTTATTTGAAATTTTCCGACCAATCACAGCGCAGCTCTTTTTAATTTCTAGTGAATTTTTCTGACTGGCCGGTTTGAAAAAATTCCGACTAATCACAGCGCATCTCTGATCGACTAAAGTTTGCGCGCGCTTATGACACTCAAGCAAAGTCTATGGGCAAAAATCGAAACTTTGAAATTCTGTAACAATTAACTTAATCCAGTTACATCAGATGTCTGAATTTTGTGCACACCACGGCCGCGAAAAACGATACCTGAACCAAATTTCTAGCTTAACTCATCGCGTCACAGGCTTCCGGGCAAGAAAGAGGCTTACAGAAATAATATATAAAGAAAATGCCTTAGTTCTCGCTAATCCTGGCTTATGTCTGTATTAAGCATGGGAAAGCATTTCCATTATAACTATTGACATTTTAAGGTTTTAAAGCCGATTAATCCCCTAAAGATTCATCGTATATTTTTGTATTCCTTTCGTCTGCGAGTTTTCAGTTCTCCGAAATTAAAACTTAGGAAAATTAAATGTGAATTAATATTAAAAGTACGTTTTTTTTCGATTTTATATAAAACGTGGTTAAAGAGGCTCCTTTCTCGTAAAACTATTATTTTTATTGTAATATCTATGCATGTAGGGTGTTAACGATACGGATCAAGAATAAAATGTTTGTATCCTTATTACGAGCGTATAAATACTTATTATATTTTTATTGTACTACCCTCATTAGTTACGTATATTCTTTAGAAGTCACTATGCAAAATTTTGTTTTGATAATGTTTGTGAATTTTAAGTAACAGTAAATTAAGTGAGACTAAGTGAAGCGTTTTTAGAAAATGGATAAAATAGAAAATCGTGCGGTCATCAAATACGTGTTTAAAAAGAAATTAACACCGAAAAAGATTCACGATGACATGCAAACAACATTAAGGAAACTGCACCATCATATACCACTGTAAAAAAATGGGTAGCTGAATTCAAACGCGGTCGAGTCAGCATTGAAGATGACCCTCGCTCCGTCCGGCCCTCGACGCCTACGACCAAAGAAAACATCGACAAAGTGTGTGATCTCATATTGGAAGACCGCCGACTGACTATCAGAGATATTGCAGACCTCATAGTCATCTCGTACGAAAGAACACAAAACATTATAGTTCACGAACTTGGATTTTCTAAGGTCTCCGCTAGGTGGGTCCCAAGATTGCTTTCAGTTGAACAGAAGCGAATTCGACTCACGATTTTTCGCGATTGTTTGGAGATGTTTGAGGCTGATCCACAAGATTTTATGAATAGATTTGTGACAATGGATGAAACCTGGGTTCATCACTACACTCCAGAATCGAAACAACAATCCAAGCAGTGGAAAAAAAACTGATGAACCAGCGCCAAAGAAAGCGAAGACAATTTTGTCGGCTGGCAAAGTGATGACGTCAGTTTTTTGGGATGCTAAGGGTGTAATCATGGTGGACTACCTTGCTAAAGGTGAAACCATCAACTCAGCATACTATTGCACCCTTTTGCGTCGTTTGCAACAGGAAATTAAAGAGAAACGTCCAGGATTGCTCTCTTAAAAAGTGCTGTTTCATCAGGATAATGCTCGCGTTCACACTTCAGTTGAATCTATGGCTCAAATCCGTGATCGTGGTTTTGAATTGTTACCCCAACCGGCTTATTCTCCAGACTTAGCACCGCCGGACTTTCATCTGTTCCCAAACTTAAAAAAAACACCTCGGTGGTCAATAATTTTTGTCTAATGAAGAGGTCGAAGCCGCCGTAAGTCAGTATTTTGATGACCTTGATAAATCTTTTTTAAAAGATAATTTAGTAAACAGTTTCATAAACGGAAACATTACTATTTATAACATTTAATTATTGAAAGCTCAATCAACCACTGTATTGACGGTCTCTCCTCGCACATCTTCAGCAATAAGAAATTTAGAATACACTCAGATAGGCTATTGCGTGATAGAGCCAGGCTCATGTTGTACTTGAATAAAAGTTTTTAGGTTCACATCTATTGTGTCACTAGTGTTAAAGTGGTTTAGAGTAGCACTTACCGTTTTTTTTCCTGTGGATGTCGAAAAAGGTGACTCTGAGGTTTGTGGCTTTCAAATGTTTCTTGAGCGTTGTGGCTAAAGACTTATCACTACCCTATCACCACCCTATCACCAACCTTTCTTTTACAATCTTAACCCAAAAAAAATTCCAAAAATTGCGAAGGAATTTCTAATTCTGAAACTCTGGCAACACTTTTTTGGGATTTGCAGCCGTTAGTATGTATACATGTATGTATTTTGTAATCACAAATCAAAAATATAATATTAGGAAATAATTTCTTAATTTTTTTTGGGTAACATTTAAGTAATACGTTGCAGACTCATTATACGTTGGCTTTTAAAATACTTTAAATTTTTCTCAGTATAAACTCATAAAAAATATAAATTAAGACTTCGGTGTAAAATAAGAACTTTATCAATTAAAACTTCTCCTTCGATGATCACTTATTTGTTTCTGTCAAAGACGATTCGAAAAGTTTCAGCAAAAAAGGTGTAAAAAAAACTTCTACTTGGGTATTTTTTCGTTTATAAATTTTAAATACAAAGAAATATCTTATGATCTTTATTTTTTAACGATGAATACTGGCCAAGCGTATACAAAGTTTATCGACTCACAGAAATAACATATGAAGAGGGAAAAGACTTATTTTAAATTTTCCTTTAGTAGTTAAGAACTTACTGATACCTAGGTTTTTTAACTGAAATTTACATACATTCATATATGCACGCCCTTTAAGTTCCCGTTGGGATTGGCAGTGAATACTGATGGCCACTTTGTACATGCATATTTATGAAGTATTTTAATATAAAATATTTAATTTTGCAGAGTGCAGGTATATAAATTTAAGCAGCACAATATAGTATATTGATTTTGTTTTAGATCATAACTTCAATTCGTTCGAGGAGATCCGTAGAAGAACCGGGGTCATTAACATAGCTCGAAGAATTGCAAAACTGAAATGGCAATGGGCAAGGCACATTGCACGCAAACCCGACGCGACGGCCGTTGGTGCTCTGACGACCGATGTCTGAATTGTGTATTCTAGCTGAGAACAACTTAAGTATCGTTCTGTCGCATTGAAATCTTAACAACTGAATGAGGTAAAACGATACTTAAGTCGTTCTCAGCTTGAATAGTCAATTCAGAAATCGGGCGTGAGGTTCCTTGTGGCGGCCACGTACCGGACGACGCAGTGTGGGTAGGGCTCCCACAAGGTGGACCGACCGGTAGTAGTGGAGATCTTTGGGGGAGGCCTATGTCAAGCAGTGGACGTCTATAGGTTGATGATGATGAGGATGTTGATGTTAGGTTATCAGATAGGTCTGTAAAAAGAAACATTAAGTTTTCTCAAATCATTTATTCCGAAGTCAATCGTTTGAAATATAAAATCATCTTAAACTCAATTCTAAACCACGAAGGGGTGGTATTGGTATTAATACTTCGGAGCACCACGTGACATTTTGGTCACCTGTTGTTCGGAGTACTCACCTTTTGCATAGACAGAGCATTCAATGTTATAAGTTGGTTATATAAATATAAGTATATCTATTGCTACAAAGATACCCTTTAAGGGCATGCCCCCTTGCATATTCACTTTTTTTTACGAAAGTATTGATAATAGCTTTCCTGGTGTTTTTAAACGTTTCCTTTTTTTTCTGTCGTATCCTTTCAAGTTGGTTCGGAAACAGAGTTTAGTGTGACTTGCAAACATTATTTTTATTATAATTTCGCCACTCTATATTTTTCTATAAAATGCAATAAATTTTATTGGTTCAAAGGTAACAATAAAAAATATAGTAACGATTTATAGTCCAATTTTAAATCATTAGTCATCACTCCATGTGATGAGTAATATAAATTTCAAATTCTACTAACATAGTTTATTAAGTCTTTTCACTAACAGATATATGGACATTTTGTGACTGATTTGTCTGAAATAAATGATTTTATTATATTTATTATATATTATTATAACCCACAAATTAATATTTAGTGCTTAAAACCTAAGTCTGTACTTACAATGTCTTTGTGAAAATGAGGACAAGGTCTCTTAAATCGAAGCAATACCTACTCATAACATAGGAAGTCAGTGCAAGACGTCAGTAACAATTGTTTGTGTTGAGATTTATTATCTGCCATCAGTAGATAGAGCATGGCATTCAACTTTATTCATTATTGTATTATTTCCAGCATGCAAGGCCGAAATATTACAAGACTGTATGATAAAACTTATATATATATATATTTTCAATAATATATCATTGTTACTTTAAACACAAAACTCTTTTTTATTGGCTTGTGAACTGAAAGGATTTGTTAGAGAAATGTAATGAAAGGCATTAGCGATAGACAATTTTCGATCGCAGTTCTAAGGGGCCACAGGGGATATAGTGCTCTGACAAGAAAAAATACGTCAACATTAAAAAGTTTATGTTTCAAATTTTAGTTACTTGTTTAAATTAATTTTATCACCTCACAACTATGCTCCCGCAGAAAAATCGCCATAACACCAACGAATAATCTAACTTTTAAAATATTTTATCAACACGTTTTCAGGAGATGATTTCACAGAATTCTTAATGTAACTCAGCAGAATAAAAACAGTTATTAGTGGTAACGGTTGCAATAACCAAGTATTTTCTTCCCATAGAAGATCTGGTCTTTTTTGTCGAATTGCTTTCTTAATTGCAGCATAATATTACTTTTTTTGGACCCTCCGATAAGAATTGCACAACACCACGATAATCAAATAAAAATTTCAATATTACTTTGATAATAGCCGCCGTCCCGGAGCCTGGTGAACTCCGGGTACTAAATAACCTTAACTAGTCAAGCGGGGCTCTGGCTAGGCGGACAGTTTACTTCCCTTGCTTTTCGTGGGGTCCAAATGTGTTTCGCAACAAAAATTAAACACGATGGCGGCGATATGGCTCGCCACCTATCACGCCGTGGTTCCTCGCGGGGCGAAAAGTGGGCTAAAGAGACCCGCTTTGGTACGATGAATGTGTGTGGAGGGATGCATGAAAAATTAGATGAAGTATGTTTGATTATGGAAGAAAGAAAACTAGATTTTCTGTGTGTAAATGAAACGAAGCGCAAGGAAAAAGAGGTTTCACAACTTGGCCCATTTACAGCTATCTGGTCGGGAGTTGCCGAGAGTGACAGAGCTTGCCAAGGCGTGGGACTTCTGATATCTGAAAGGATGGCTAAGTGCATGAAAGATTATGCGTGTGTGAGTCCAAGGCTCCTATGGATAAAGGTGAAGGTAGGGCTTGTCCGGATGCGCATAATTTGCGTGTATGCTCCGGACATGTCCAGATCACTATCCGAGAGGGAGGAGTTTTGGAATCTGTTAGACGATGTTGCGAATGGGTGTGATGAAAATGAGAAAATTGTTATGTTAGGAGATTTTAATGGTTGGGTTGATGTGTCACGCAACGGTTGTGAAAGAGTTTTAGGAACGTTTGGTGATAAAAGAGTGAACGAGAATGGTGAGAAAGTGATTGATGTATGTTTGGAGAGGAATCTTTGTGTTACGAACACGTTGTTTGAACACAAAGATATCCATATGTATACTAGTCAGAGAGGAAGCGAGAGAAGTATGATAGATTTTGTGATAGTGGATGAAAGGCTAAGAGCAAAGGTTGTTGACACCAGAGTCCATAGGGGCATTAACGTTGGCACAGACCACTTTCTCGTGATATCACGATTGAGGGGACTGTGCACGCGTTGGCGTCACAGGGCCAAAGTGTCGACAACTGAATTTGCGAGAATAAAAGTGGAGAAATTGGAAGAGGATGAATTGGAAATAGAAGAAGTATGGGATGTGCTCAAATCGTCAATGGTAGAATGTGCGACGGAAGTATGTGGATTGAGTAAAAGAACAAAAAGACCACCAACAAGTTGGTGGGATAAAGATGTGAAAGAGGCAGTTGGAGATAAGAAGAAAGCTTGGTTAGATTTACTAGCGATTAAAGCTAGTAAACGAATGGATGCGAGAGTAACAGATGATGTAGTGAAGAATAGTGAAGATGAATATAAGAGAGTTAAGAATGAGGTTAAGAAAAAAATAGAAAAGAAAAAGCGTGATCTGATAGAATGGTGTGAGAGGAAACTCTCCGATAATTTCCGGAATAACCAAAAGTTGTTCTGGAAATATATCCGGAAAGAAAAGGGAGTTTCCCAAAACACGAGAGTGAATGTTGTGAGAGATGAACAGGGTGAATTGGCGACGGATGAAAGTAGCATAAGGCGAGTATGGAAGAAATATTTTGAGGGACTCTTTGAAAAAAAGGGTACATCCATTTCTTCGCCAATCGGCAGTAATGTTGATTGGAACGACGTTATGGGTGACTTTAGTGACAGTGAGATCATAGTATTTTCTAAGATTTTCACGATTGCACATTATAATTGAAACAACTATTGATTTTCAGATATTTTAATCGCGTGTTATTACATTATTTTTAAAGCCCGACGTTTCGAAAACTTTTCAGTTATCATGGTCACGGGAAGACTGAGATGTTATTTGTCATTATACAGTACTATAAAATTATTAATACTAACTACCTTCACAAAATTTTAAGTTACATTTGCGTTTAATATTTGCTATGTACAAAAAGAGCTTATGTTATCTGGAGTCTTGCTAGTGTTCTTCCCCCGCTTAGTTGTGCTAATGATCGGGTTCCAAGCAGGTGGTAATTGCCAACCATCATCTCTATTGAAGTTTGGATGTTTCTTTATTTCAATAGATTCGCGTATCATTCTAGGTATCAATCGATTCTCTTTTGCTAGAATTGTAGGTTTGTCAAAACGCATGTGGTGGTTTGGCTTATCGAAGGTGTGTTCACACAAAGCAGATCTTCCAGGACGCCTATTCTTCATATCAGCAATATGTTCTCTAACGCGAGTTGCTACACTACGCTTTGTTTGGCCGATGTATGAAAGACCACACTCACAGTCTAGTTTATAAACGCCTGCATCTTGTAAAGGGATCTGACATTTGATCATCTTGTAAAGGGATCTGACATTCTATCAGTGTGGGTGGGTTTCCTATAAACTGTGTGACTAATTGAGTTATCAGAATTCCTTATCAAGAGGACATCTAGAAAGGCTAAACTATTATTAGTCTCTAATTCCATTGTAAATTGGATCTTAGGGTTAATGGAATTAAGATGGTCTAAGAATGCAGAGACTATGTTTTTGGGTAGGATTGCAAAAGTATCATCTACGTACCTCTTATAAACCTTTGGAGTGACAGGGAAGGATTTTAGTGCAATCTCCTCCAATCGTTCCATGAATATATCGGCTACAATAGGAGAGACTGGGGATGATAGGTACCTCAATGGTGACTCACACCACCATCCATCTCAGTTAGCTACTGTTGGTAAAACTTTGTTTCAGAGAGCCAAACATCTTTGTGACGAACACCATCTTGCTGGAGAGCTCAGTCATGTGAAACAAGTTCTTCACAACAACAAGCTGAAATTGCCCCGCCAACGTCACCGCTCCTCCGATAAACCACCTACTGTTGAAAGACTCCCTGCAACTTTACCTTTTGTAAAGGGTGTAACAGACAAAATTAGTACTGTGTTACAGCGTGCTTCCATTAAGACCTACTTCAAGCCGCACCAAAAGATAAGTCAGTTTCTAAGACCTATCAAATGTCAGATCCCTTTACAAGATGCAGGCGTTTATAAACTAGACTGTGAGTGTGGTCTTTCATACATCGGCCAAACAAAGCGTAGTGTAGCAACTCGCGTTAGAGAACATATTGCTGATATGAAGAATAGGCGTCCTGGAAGATCTGCTTTGTGTGAACACACCTTCGATAAGCCAAACCACCACATGCGTTTTGACAAACCTACAATTCTAGCAAAAGAGAATCGATTGATACCTAGAATGATACGCGAATCTATTGAAATAAAGAAACATCCAAACTTCAATAGAGATGATGGTTGGCAATTACCACCTGCTTGGAACCCGATCATTAGCACAACTAAGCGGGGGAAGAACACTAGCAAGACTCCAGATAACATTAGCTCTTTTTGTACATAGCAAATATTAAACGCAAATGTAACTTAAAATTTTGTGAAGGTAGTTAGTATTAATAATTTTATAGTACTGTATAATGACAAATAACATCTCAGTCTTCCCGTGACCATGATAACTGAAAAGTTTTCGAAACGTCGGGCTTTAAAAATAATGTAATAACACGCGATTAAAATATCCGAAAATCAATAGTTGTTTCAATTATACAGTGAGATCAGTATGGAAGAAATAATGAAAGCAATGAAAAGTATGAAACTAGGGAAAGCGGCAGGGTATGACAGGATAAACACTGAAATGCTGAGGGCTGGTAAAGGGGTGGTGGCTTCCTGGTTGTACTTCCTTTTCCAAAAATGCTGGTCGAGTGGCAAAGTGCCACAAGACTGGTGCAAAGCGGTAATTGTGCCTTTATATAAAGGAAAGGGGTCACACCAGGAGGCTAGAAACTACCGTGGAATTAGCCTACTCAGCATTGTCGGTAAATTGTATGCAAAGGTTTTGATTGAAAGAGTGATGAATGAAACGGATGATAAAATTTGGGATGTGCAAGCAGGATTTAGAAAGGGAATGGGATGTATGGACCAAATCTTCTCTTTACGGAGCATCACCGAAAAGTTCTTAGCTAAGAACCGAAAGGTGTATTGCTCCTTTATTGATTTAGAGAAGGCGTATGATAGGGTGGTAAGAAAGTGTTTATGGGAGGTGTTATCCAAGTTCGGTTTGGGGAGTCGACTTATACGTGCACTGGTATCACTCTATGAGGATTCCAGTGCATGTGTGAGAGTAAACGGGGAAAATACTGACTGGTTCGGGATCTCTCGGGGTGTCCGACAGGGTTGTGTAGCTTCTCCGTGGCTTTTCAATTTGTTCATGGATGACTGTTTAACAGAGTTGCGTGAAAGTGATTATGGATTGAGAATGGGTGGATTCATCATTAAATGCCTCTTATATGCCGACGATCAAGTGCTACTTGCATCATCGGTGGAAGAGCTGCAAGAGATGATGAATATTGCATGTGCGTCTTTTGAAAAAAAGGGAATGAGGGTGAATGTGGATAAAACAAAAACTATGGTTTTTGAGAGAGAGGTGAATATGACCGAATGCGTGATTGAGATTAATGGTAAGAAAGTGGAACAAGTGAAAGAGTTTGTATATTTGGGAAGTTTGTTTACTAGGGATGGAAAGTGTGATGAAGATATCGAGAGAAGAGTGAAAAAGGGTAATGCGGTAAATGGAGCACTGGATAGTCTAATGTCTAGTCAGTCGGTGTCTGAAAAGGCCCGAATGGCTGTGCATGATGCTGTCCTCGTTCCTACGCTTATGTATGGCAGTGAATGTTGGGTGTGGCAGAAGAAGCATGAAAGTAGAGTGAATGCAGTAGAAATGAGATCCCTCAGAAAAGTGTGTAATGTAAGGTTATGTGATCGTGTGAGGAATGATGTGATTCGTGAAAGGTGTGGTGTAAAAGATGATATTGTAAGAAAGATAGAAAAAGGAATGTTGAGATGGTTTGGGCACATAGAGAGGATGGATGACAGTAAATTGGTGAAAGAGATCTATAGAGCCAATGTGGAAGGTAATGTTAGTAGAGGACGACCTCGGAGGACACATTTAGATCAAATAGAAAATGTGCTCAAAAAGGCAGGTGTCCGAAGTATGAAGAATAAAAGAGCATGTATGAAAAGATTGATGGATGTGAATGAAGCTAGAGAGGTTTGCCAGGATCGTACAAAGTGGCGATCGATAGTCTCTGCCTACCCCAATGGGAACTAACGGCTTGAGAATATGTATGTATGTACTTTGACTTTTCAGCGACTTATGCGTACTTTTTCAGTTTCGGTTCAGTTGTAAGGAGCCACTTTGTAGTTTGTCTACTACATAGAAAAACATACATATACTCACGGCCATAAATTCCAGAAAGGGGTAGCCAGAGCTTCAGAGCTAGTTACTCCTCAGCCACATTTGGAAATTGATAGAGGACAAGATTGTAGAAATAAACTATCGTTGGTGTTAGGTCACCACTTAAAAAGGCCCCATACCGTCGTTATTCGCCTCTTACGACACCCGTAGGTAGAAAGAGGTCGTGACATTCTAAGTCGGCACTACATGGCGATTGACACGTACGTACTATATTTAATTTCATTATCAGATGCAACTCAAATCTTCACACTAGAATAGAAAATAGTTGTGCCAAACTATATAATAACCATGATGTCTTCAAGCCAAGTTCAAAGTATCATCGCCGAAAGTATCATCGCCGATAGTATCCGCCTACCCCAGTGGGAATTAAAAACGTGGGTGTAAATTTACTGAAGTAAATAAGATGGATAAAGGTGAAACAAGCTCCAGGTCTACGTGTGAATTTATTTTGACAGCGTGATAGCACTGTGGGTAGAACACCGCTTATCATGCAGACTTGGGTCTAGATCCCAGAACGGGTCTATACCATTTTGTCTTTTCTTAAGTCATATGTGTGGTTAATTTATCATGGTTGTTAACGGTGAGAGAAAACATCAAGTTAGCTTAATTACCCCAAGATAGATTTATACTTGGCGTAATATAAATTTCAACAATCCTTTTTTATAACTAGCTAGGGGTAGCCAGAGCTTCAGAATTTGTTCAGAATTTGTTCAGAACAGTTTCGGCAAATGAGTGGGCCGAGCAAATGAGTGGTGAGTATGGTTGGTGATGGAAATCCAGCCACAAGCAATTGAAATTAAAGCAAAATTTAATTAACTTCTTAAAACCATCTTATGATGGGCTAAGCAACACAGTTGCAGTTCCTAATATACGATGACTCAGCTTGGATTTATATCGATTGAGGACACAATTTCATGCCATTAGTTCCCATTGAGGTACTCAGAGACTATTTTACTGTATTTTTCTTATAACGCATCTCATTAAGGCATCTTTTATTTCTCTTCTTTACGACTCTTACTTTGTTAGAGTCTTATATCTGGTTTTTAAAGGTCTAGCGTAGCCTTCCCCTCCAAACAAAATCATTTACACTGGCTCTATATACGAGTATATACATTTTACGCTAATTTTCCTACATTTATGATTTTTTTAACATAATGATCATACATACATGTTCATGTACGTCAGTCTGCTCGATACTCAGAGCTGCGAGTCCCAAAAAAGGGTAGCCACAGCTTCAAAATCAGTTCATCATCCACTTTTGGAAGTTGAGTAACGAAAGATTTTAAACTAAAGCACCAGCACGTGACGGTTCACTTTTAAAGACCAGAACTCTAAGTCGACACCGGCGGAAAAAAATGTGTTATCCGTATTCTAAGCTTCACTACACAGCCGATGATAATGACCATAAATGAACCCATGCAAAACCTGACCACCCATGAGATAAGAGTGTTTCGTGAAGTTTATTTGGGTGGCAGCGTAAGCGCAGCAAATAACTGAAATTACTACATCCGACCGCCGCACAGTGATTCGCGTAGAACAAGCTAGGTGGACAAAAGTCATTGTCCAATTTCCTGGAATTGATCGTTTTATGTTGTCAAGAACAACCCTATTATCTCATTTCCAAAAATTGATTGTGCAAAGTCCCGTTATGGCTTGCTAATGAGGTGTTAAAGGGTAAGTAATGACGATTATTACTAATTTGTAATCGTCTCAGTTGCAATTTTGCCACATATTCGACAACACCTCATGACTTGTGCAGTAAACGAATCAGTGTTTTGTGCTATGGATCCTATTAGTACAGGTAAGAACATTATATTTTTATAGAAATCTTACTCCTAGGTAACTAAATCCAATTAAATTTTACGGTCTAAAAGATAGTAGGAAAAACACAAAGAAAAATATTTGTTTTAAATGTTTTATAGACTGCAACTTTTTGTCTCCACATGTCTCCGGGTTAGATTTTATATATGTCGTAGATCTAAGCCTAAACTTAATATTAAACATCACTTTCCATGCTCCTTTTTTGCTCTAACATTTTTTTTATATTTTTTACAGAGCAAGTGCTTAGTGTATCGAAAATTGAATTTTTCGAAAAGTGGATCAAACACGATAAAGAAAACAGAAATTCACGCATTTTCTATTTTCTTTCGGTTAAATTTGATCTCTCAAATATAACCGAAGTATCCTTGCGTGAAATCACCAAGAGCATCGCTGCTAGTAGCACGAAAATAGCCCAGAAATGGAATAGTGCTAGTCGCAGTAGGGAAAGGTTTCTCTCTATGCATAAAACATGGCTGGAAGGCACAGACTTTCATTTCAAGATGTCTGTTAACCCTCCAGTTGCCACCACTTCTACTGAGGGTGCTCAGCGACCGGGAAGACCTCAAAAGAGCTTTGAGGAGTCATCATATAAAACAAAAAAACGACGTGTGGACGGCATCGTTTCTGAATGGAGTGCAAAAGAGTTGGCAATTGCTGCAGAAGTAGCTAGTAGATCGGAAGGCAAGCGGAACGTTGCCCAAGCTATTAAACGAGCGAGTGATGGAACAAGTGTTGAGCAAAATGAAGCCTGCCCTAATGGAAGACTTCTCACCAATATTGAAGCGTGTGCCTATTATATGGACGCTAAGTGTACAAGTCACACGTACAAAGCTACGAGGAAGTGGGAAATGAAGGCGGGACATAAAGTGTTACCATCATACTATAGTATACGTAAGTGTTTTTATCCTGTTATCCCCCTTCGGAGCACATTTCTGTAACGGAAACACGCGCAGAAATTAAGCTACAATCGATTTTAGACAAAACTGCTGAGAGAATAGTAAAAACACAGGAAGAAGATATAAGAAGTGTGCTTCCACAAAATTCGTTCGCCTATTTCGCGACCTTATGTAAATATCCCTCGTAATGAAAATGATTACATAGAGTCGGATTCTTCAGTTGATGATAGTGATAGGGAATGATTGTAACATATAAAGAATATTATTTTTTAAGTAACTGACTTGTAAACATTTGTTTTTCATATTAGTTTTAAGTTTAGGAAAATGTTTAATGTGGAAGAAATCATGATTTTTGCATTTATTTTAATATATATATTATTATTTTTTTCATTTTTTGTATTTTTAATTACACTACCCCCCTCCCATTTACCTTAAGTCATGAAATGTAAAAAAAAGTACAGAATACGTATGATTAAGCACATATAGAGCCATTCGAGTCGAAAAATAATTTTGTCCATCTGGCTTGTTCTACGCGAATCACTGTGCGCCGCGCCGTCTGCGACGCCAATTGTGCACCCGCGGACATAAAGTTGTGTTACACTCGTAAACACGGAGTAATCGACGATATCCTTTAGTTGGTTGGCCGATTTACTAGCAAATTCTGACGGATTTTGTGGTAGTTTTGGGTTTTAAAATGATTGGAGACAAGTTGAACTCGCTTTTAGGCTGATTTTTATTTGATGCTATTCTCATAAGAGCTAAGTGACGGCTTCGAAGATCATAAGTCAAGATATAACTTATTTATTATTAATTTTATTTTTAGAACCTATTTGAACCTCACCTGTATTATACATTGTAAATATTGTAAAATTATTTAACAAATAGCCGTGATTGACTGCTACGAGTACCTACAGTCACAAATACAATTTGAACCCCCAAAACACCCGATTATGCAAAAATCAAGATGAATTCGTGATTTCTAGGGTATGTTCCTGCTGGGAAAAGGGGAGGGGATAGTATGTGGATTTGTTGGTGATGATTTTTTTTTCTTACTAACTCAATCGTGTTTTATTCATCAAAAGATTCGCTTGAGTGTTAGATTCTAAACTATACATAAAACAATATAAATAAAAAGCTACAACTTTCAGAAGAAACTGATACATTACTAAGTTGGATAAAGTATTTCAGAGGTATTTTAGTTCACAATCTGCAATAATAGTGTCCCATGATGTTCAAATTTGTATTCCTTCTACCTTCATCAATAACACATGCGAATGTGTGCTGCTATTTCTGGATTGCTGCATGGCTTATAATAAATTTGGTAAGTATTAGCTACAGACTTATATGATGTCAGCATAGGAACGTTATTCCATTCTTTCAGTTTGCTTCTTATGAATGGATAATAGAATGGGTAAAGAAGATGCTGAACATTAACAAGTATACAGTGTTATTTATATTTTTAATATAAATTCAACATTTTATTTAAAATACTAACTTTTCATATTTGCGAGATTAATTCCCATCGGGGTTGACAGAGACAACTGATCGCCACTTTGTAGAATCCTGACAAGCCTTTTTTGTTTAACTAATCATTCTTCCGATTTATAATCTTCCTCGTTCGGTCCACCACCCTTTTTAAAACGTTTTCAATCTGGTCTTCCGACATCTTGCGTGGCCATCCTCAACAAACTATAACAATATTGTATTATCCTCATTGGCTCCATATGCAAGTGACATCATTGACATACACATTTATTTGCAATTAAGCGTATGTGCTCTAAATATAACTTTTGCAAAGATCGTTCAGTGTGTGCCACACCTAGAATACATAAATTGTGGTGCGCAATTTACGCTCGAATGCTCGTAAAGCTGCATCTATGACCTCATCCCATTGTCGGCCCTCACTGACTTATGACTACGATGGCAGGAGTGACCGATGCGATCGTAAAATCTGTTCGGTTTCAAGAATAAATTGCCTTGGGACTAGCAACTTCGCGGTACGAGAGGTGCAAAGAAAAGTTATTTGTGTAACTTTGTCGACGGAACTTAAAACAACATTGAACGCGCTTTTTTATTTATGGGTTGCTGCTGTTATGTGTGTATGTGATATAATTTAAATTAAAGTGTTATGTCAAATTCAAAATTTCTGTAACTAAAAAAAGAGAGAAAACTGTCTACAAACACCAATGGGAACTAATGTCATAACTCTTAAATTTATTTAAGTCTGCCGAATTACAATTTGAAGGGAACTCTCCCGTTAAAATAGTTTATTTTGCATTGCACTTAATAGACAAAGTTAAAATTAAATCATATTTGTTTACAATCTAATTATTTATTCACAAAACATAAGTACTTGTTCCTCTCTGCAACAGATCCCTTAGCTACACTTAACTGGTCCCCTTGACATTATCATAGAATAATGCATCAATCTGAAATAAACACATTGTGATGAGATGACCTTAAATGACCATAGATAGTGTTAATGAATATTGCTTGTTGAATAAATGACGGTCGGGTCAAGATCACGACAAATTTTGATCTCTTGTATTTTATTGGTATTATTGACTCTAGCTATATATGTCCCTCATATCATAGGTACTGCAAAAACTTACCCTTTTGGACAGTTTTCCGCGGGGCTTTTATAGACTTAATAAAAATGCATAAATAGCCCAATGATAGACAAACTAATAAAAGCAAATAAATAAAGAATAAATAAAGGAAAGAAACATTTCGAGGCGCAGGCGGGAATAGAACCCGCGATCTCGGGAATACGCCCCCGTCGCTCTGCCAATGAAGCTACCGTGTCAATGGCTGTCAGAGCGCGAAATTCTTCTATCCTTTATTTCTTTTATACGTTTAAGTAGTGTTTGCGTTTCCTACCTCCGAATTTTTACTGATTCGGAAGGCCACTTGTCTACCTTTTCAGATAGAATGCAAATGTTGAAAACGCCTCACTATCACATAATTTAATAATAATTGTCAATTGACACGGTAGCTCAATTGGCAGAGCGACGGGGGCGTATACCCGAGGTCGCGCGTTCGATTCCCGCCTGTTCCGAAATGTTTCATTTCTTTGTTTATTCTTTATTGATTAGTAATTAATAATCCCCACATGAGGTTTTCATGAACAAAAAGATTTAATAATAAAAGCAAAGTCAATTATTAGGAAAAAAAACAATTGAAAAACACAAGAAACTGAATGTTTTCGCCAACAAAACAACCATAACGATTAAACCCAAGGCCTATCAATAAATAGAACATTAACTCTCAGAAACAATAACTTAAGAAAATATTAGTTTCAAACATAAAAACAAAGTACCTGAGTTTTGTATTGTTGCGTGACTGGATTGATTTATTTCAGCTGTAAGTGTTTAGAAAAACGATAAGTCAAGTGAGCAAGGCCAGTCGATGAACTTTCAGTGAAATAGGTACCTCGGCACTTCCCTACGCATTGGGCGACATCATGAATCATGGTGTTAGAACTGCTGACGTCATGAGCATCGTCGTATTTCATAGTATCCTATGTGTTGTATACAAATTGGTTCTAAAATCTTTAGAAGTAACGAGTGAAGATTGGGTGGCTTTTTTGGTACAGGAGTAATGCGAATAGATGAATCTTAAAAGCTGGTTGTTGACTCATTATAAGTGTTTTGACATCTTTGCTGGCTAACTAATTATGTCTAAACGTTAAACAAATATATATACAAACTGCAAAACAAATATACAGAATTGTATCTAGATATTTCAGTATAGTTGTTCTTTAGTGTTTGTCGATCTTAGTTTGCAAAACGTCTCACCCACACATCACTCAACCCCTGATCCTTTGGTCTCAATATGTGACCCTCAAGAAAATGAAATGGTATTGCGCTATTGAGAAATCTTATCTGTGTAGCTTATCAAGAAAAGATAGAAGACCAATAAATAAAGAATAAATAAAGGAAAGAAAAATTTCGACACAGGCGGGAATCGAACCCGCGACCTCAGGTAAACGCCCCCTTCGGTCTGCAATTGAGCTACCGTGTCAATGGCTGCCAGCGCGAAATTCTTCTATCCTTTATTTCTTTTACACGCTTAAGTAGTGTTTGCGTTTCCTAACTCCGAATCATGAGGTTCCACATGAGGTTTTCATGAACAAAAAGATTTAAATTATGAGATAGAAGACCACTTTAAAAACTGAGTGATAAATATTGTAAAAAAAGGTAAATAGATTTTTCTATTCTCACCAATCACTTGCAAATCCCCAGATACATTGTCATTCATGTAAGATATTATGTTCCTTTTAGACCGTGCGTGTGACCGTAAATGCTCGGTTTAATTTAGAATGCATTTTTGATTGAAAATATATAGACATATTTTACACAGATTAAGTTAGCCACAAACTAAGTAAGACTTATATCAACGATATATTTGATACTATATACACCTATAAATAACACCCAAGACAAGAAACAATCATTTATGCTCATCACATAAATGTTGCTCTCAGCGGGGATCGAACCCGCAACCTTCGGACCGAGAAGCTAGTCACCTGTCCACTCGGCCACGGAAGTTGTAGGTATAGGTATTATACGCATGCGGTCAATATCATTCATTCATTCATATACTCACGGCTATAAATCCCTTAACGGGGTAGCCAGAGCTTTGGAATGAGAAATCCCTCAGCTCATGAGAAATTGATTGGGGAAAAGTTGGTAATAATAAATGTTTTTGGTGACGGGTCTCCAACCACATCGCCCAAAAACCACTTAAAAAGCCCCTATACCCTTAGTCGCCTCTTACGATCACCCACGGGTAGAAATGGGGTAGTGTTATTCTAAGCCGACACTGCAAGGCAAACGGCGGTCAATATCCTATACCTAAATTGGTATGGCCTGTTAGTAAAATGACTTCATATCATAGATTCATATCCAATTCCCAATTGCCTGTACGCCTTTACAAACAACGGAAAGACACTAATAAAATCAATTAAATATTACAAAGCTGTCGCGGGCGACACGTTTCTCTATAAAATATTCGAATCATGCGCAAGTCGTTATACTGGATTTTGTACAATGTAAAAAATGTGTGGGGGTTTTTGTAATATGTCTCTTAGCGCGTAATTTTGGTTAAGAATAGCGTGATCAGAGGACTTTTTTTAACAAGCTGAATAAAAGAGAATGTATGAGAAAACTGATAAATATGAACGAAGCGAGGTTTTTCAGTGTAGTTCAAAATGTCTGCCTACCTTAATAGGGGTTGATGGCTTAAGTATAAGTATGTAATTAGAACTAGGAATCCCCCAAATTTAAAATGATGATCGTGAAATAAGACCTATAATATAGATTTTTAGTGAAGGTACTACTAGTACACGATAGAGTTTTATGTATTTTCACCATTTTTAGTTTTTATTTTCTACTCCTTTTTTCCAAAAACTTTCCTTGTTACTTGGTTTTAAACTAACTTTACCTTATAATCTTGATATAGTCGTGCTCGTGAAGTTATTAAAGCACCTAACCTCAATTTAAAATTAAATATAAACATGAATTTTGTTAAACTGGCTCAATCCGTACCATGAAAATCTTTAGCTTTATCCATGAAGGTAAATATGTCAAGGCGGAGTAAGGTCAACATTATCGCAATATGTTTTCTTGAAAATCTCCCGGGATTTAGTAAAGTTACCAAGTTTCGAACACGAACATCAATTTACTGAGTCAACAGTATTACTTCTCGAGTATCATCTGATCAATTTATCGAACCTTCCAACGTATGGATAATCCTTTAATAAGGTTTACGTGAGGCTTTGCCGCAGTTAGTAACTCAGGGGCAAGGTGCACTTTCTTGTTTTATTCATCAATCAATTTAAAAGTTTGGAAAGCTCTAAGTCTGAGATCATAATTTGTATGTTAAAATGTTTCAATATGAACAGTGTTATTTAAAAAAAACTGTTTAAAAGTATACAGAATGAATGCCGTGTTAAATTTTTAACATAAATTAATTACTCACGCCATTATTACCCATTGGAGTAGATGGATTGGAGTATGTAACAAACAATACAAATTTATAATAAAATAGAATGGGCGGACTAAAACTATATAATAAAACTTAATTTATCTTTATGAATAAAACATATATATTTAGGTAAATCCTGCAATTAGGAAAATAACTTTTAATATTCATTCTTTTACTGTATTCAAACCATTTCGTATCTATAACTACTACTAGTGACATCTTGACAGAAAACAACCAACCTTAAGAACATACATTGGTCTGTCTAGGATAAAAAGCCATCTTATTTATGTAATTGCTTTCGATGGAGTGCTAAGCTGAAACGTGCCATTACCTCGGCTGCTCTAAGCTAAAAACAAGTATGTCGATTTTTGAGCGTTTGCATTTTTTTACACCGTTGGATTCGTCATAGAAAGACCCTTATTTCTGGGTGATTGTCAAATAAGCAAAAATAAAACGAGATATATATTTTTTTACATTTTATAGATTTATTTTTGTGATTTCGACTCATCTTAATCAACAATATATTAATCTTACATCAAACGAGATCATGCATTTCAACATAATGAAAAAAACGACATTTTCTATTTTACGTGACCACCGAAAATACGAAACAGGCCACCAAATAGAACATAAACATAAATTTCACATCAAAAAGCAAATAACAAAATAAGATTAGACTTAAAATAGATAATATTTATAAGTCTTTTAATTATGATTGTGATATCAAAACGTTTTAAAACACAGAGACATAAAAAAATTAAAGAAAAATTGACCACATAATGGAATGTCCGTTTGGTGGTCACATTTTTAATTTTTCAGAGGACTGAAAATGTCTTCCTTTATTCTAAAAAGTCGGGATCTACTCTTCTTTGTTCGTTTTTTGAATGTGTCTTCCCCTGTTTCTTCCTTCTGCCTGTTCATTCTCATTCGATATTTGCCAGTCTTGCTTCAACAATCTTCAATATTAACCTTAAATGATTCTTTTTTTGTTTTAAGCATTCGACGATTACGTGCAGCAACACTTTTTCCAGAGTTAACTCTAGAACTTCCTACGGAAGGAGCAGGTGTAGAAGGCGGTGTTTCATTGTCAATAAAATTCTGAGCACGAATTTGAAGTTTCTCTTTTTCACGGCGTTTTTTAATTTTCTTTGGTCTCGCGGAGTCAGGACAGCTATAGCCTTAATAAGACCCTTCTCTTTTTTTGTGATAGTATTCACGATCTTTTTTCCTTTTTTCTACGAGAGCTATTGGATTGCTTTTCAATTTTTCTCTTAAACGTCGAATAGCTAGTTTTTTTTCCTTCCTTTGCGCCGCTTTTTTTTTTTCTTCATTGATATTTTGATTTTTGGGTTTAGCCATAACCTAAAAGCTATAAAGGAAAACAAAAAAAAATGCTATAGAAACTACATAAAAAACCAAGCCCCACATCAAACCCCATAAAATTAGTGAGACCCAAGAACACGAGAGCATTCAATAAAGCAAAAGTACAAAAAACAGAATACAGTGTTCAAAATAACAAGGAAGCAGGTTAAATAAACACACAAATATTGTTTTCAGATTTAAAAATACTGAATTCTAAGTAGAAGAACTTTTTGGTGGTCATCCTTCTTTTCGATAGTCACTTTAGACCACCAGTAAGATGACCACCGAGTGGAAAAAAAATACGTTAGCTGGCACAACATGAAGTATTTTAGATTATGTGTAAAATTACTAGAAGATATAATAAAACAATCATCTTTTGCAGTGAGCTAAACCATCCCCGATAAATAAAATTGTTTACTTACCAATTCACACTAGTAACCGTAAAGAACCACTGAACTTTTACATAAAATGATTTTTGTGTCTTTCGATAGCAAAACACGATCGCATCAACAAATGATTTTAAATCATGGCTGCCGAAAGTGATCGGAAACTTTTTAAATTGCATTCCGTTTTACGCAGTTCATTGTAAAACTAATAATGTGAAAATATATCTTGTAAAAAATTGGGTACCAAAAAGACATCGACCGTCTGTAACATATGACAATCGTTAATAATTCAATTTAATTATTTTATATTTTTTTGTCTATTTCACATGTTAAGGTTTAAAATATTATCTATTAATTTGACTCTGCAAAAAGTGTGATTCTTTCTTATTACTATTTATCCTGAGCGCCCAAAGTAATGAACCTGGTTTCGGAACAGACCACCGAAACGTACTTTTGCTGGCAAAGTCATCTTTTCAGGAAATGGTTTTAATTGTAATGAAAAATGGTCATTACAGGATTATAAAATACACCTTAGTGGTCGCATTAAGCTATTTCTTTTTGATTTTATTACCTTAGTTATGGGGTAAGAACATCTGAACAGTTTTTTACTCGTTTTTGACAATGACCCTTCTACATTATTAAAACTCAAAATATCTTCTTATTTAAGGCGCTATTGATAAAAATAATAGGGTAAGACTATGCTAAAAGCATTTTTATTCTGCATTGGCGTTACTGTAAAGGTCAAGTTAAAAAAAATATTAATTTTATTAGGAAACTACATCACGTCAGACATATCCAAAAATCATCAAGATCCGACAATCACTTTAGGAAATATTTAAATTTATAGAAATAAAATATTTTTTCGCTCTCCTGTAAAATTTGCCAAAAACGACATACTTGTTTTTAGTTTAACATAAACCCCCCGCGAGGCGCAGAAGGCGGAACCGTAAGGGGCCCGCCGCTCCTGCGGCTCCACCACCACCCCCCCCGACGGCACAGCAGCCAGAAGCGGTTGCGACGGCCAAGGTGGCAGCCCCTGCTCCATCAGGGACGGACGTTGGACCAACAGGCCCAGCACCCTCCGTCCCTGCCGCATCGGTGTCGCCCCAAATGGCCTCCACATTGCTTCGAATGATCGAAGTAATTAAGGAGGCCCTAGAGGCGACGCTGATGGGTAGAAGCCCAGTGCAGGCCCTGCGAAGGGCCCTGCTCATTCTAATGGAGGCCATGGATCCGGTACACGATGGGTAGTACATCTCTACGCATTGTGTATTGGAATCCCGGCGGTATCAGGGGCCACATCCTAAGTCTCCGCACTTTGGTCCAGGAGCATGACGTCCACATCGTGCTCCTGGGGGAAACCAAGCTGAGACATAGCGAGGAGCTCCGCGTACCCAACTTCTTCGTGTACCGTAGGGACGAGGTCTCCCCGAGGGGTATTGCGTACCGTGGTACCGCAGTACTCGTAAGGAGAGACCTGGTGCATGAAGAGTTGGGACAGCCAGCCTTTAGCAGTGTCCGATCTATCGGAATACTGTTGAGGGCGGCCGACATGGAGCTCAAGGTGTACGCCGCCTACAAACCGCCTGATTGCCCCTTCTATCCCCAGGACATCCGGAACATGGTGGATGGCCGGACCGCCACTGTGGTGTTAGGCGATTTCAACGCCAAGCATCCGCAGTGGAATTCGGCCACCTACAATTCGGCTGGGCGGGGACTGCTGAGGGATGCGGAGGACAACGACTATACGGTCATTGCCCCCTGCACCCCGACGCACTACCCGACCAACCCGAATCATCTTCCCGATGTCCTGGACATAGCTCTGCTGTCGGGGATAACATGCCCGACGGCGATCGAGGTGCTGTATGACGCCGACACGCAGCACCTCCCCGTTCTTCTGGCTCTCGGAATGAACGCTGATTTCCGGCATCCCCTTCCTCCCCGGGTCAAGATTGACTGGGGTGCATACTCCTCCAAAATGGAGGAGTTCCACCCAACGGGGGGGATATCGTGCGCCACTGACGTCGACGAGCTGGCCGAGGCTTTAGCTTCGGCCATCGCGTCGGCCAAGGATGGCGCAACAATAGCCCGACCTCAGCCGGCTCTCGCGAGTCGCCACCTCCTGCCGGAGCATCTCCGGCGGAAGTTACGCGACAAGCGGGAGCTGCGCCGCCAATGGTCGCGTTCTCGCTGTCCGGCGCTGAAGAGGCAGCTAAATGCTATCACGTCCTTTATCAAGGACGCGATAACGGAGTTCCGAGGGTGGACGTGGGAAAGCCTCATTGAGAGAGCCTCTGAGGACGACGCCACCCTCTACCGGCTGAACTCTAAGCTCAGCCGGGCTCCGGCCCCGGTTTGTCCCATCTTCGACCGGGGTGGCAAACGCTGCTACTCAGCGTCGGACCGAGCCGCGATATTGGCGGATCATTTCGAGAGTCAATTCTCGCCTAACCCTGTCGTCGACGAAGAGCACAACAGCCTCGTGGAACGGCGGGTACAGCAGTTTTTGACCGACGACCGGATACCTCCGATCAGGGGGGATGACTTCATCTCCCCCTCGGAGGTCCGGAAGTTGGTCAATAGCCTTAACAGGCGGAAGGCTCCCGGCCCCGACGGGATTCCCGTCGAGGCCCTAGTGCAGCTCCCCCGTAGAGCCCTCGTCGCCATGACGAGGCTCTTTAACGGGATATTTCGCACGGGCCGATTCCCACCCTCCTGGAAGACCGGTAAGATTATTGTCTTACCGAAGGAGGGAAAGGACCGGCGGCAGCCGAGCGGGTATCGACCCATCACTCTGCTGCCGCACATCGCGAAGCTGTTTGAGCGTCTGCTGTTGCGACGCCTTCGTCCCCACATTCAGCTGCGGGACGAACAACACGGCTTTCGCGACAGCCATAGTACGACGCTCCAGCTCGTGAGGGTAGTCGAACACCTCTCCTCCGAGATGAACAGGGGACGCTACACGGTCGCCGTCTTTCTGGACATAGAAAGAGCGTTCGACCGTGTGTGGCATAGCGGGGCCCTGTTCAAACTCTTGGAGGTGGGGGTGCCACCGGCATATGTGAGGATCATCGCCTCCTTTTTGGAGGGGAGGTCCTTCTATGTGTCGGTGGAGGACGCCCGGTCCGAGGTGAAGCCGATCCGTGCGGGAACTCCCCAGGGGAGCTGTGTCTCTCCACTGCTGTACGCGCTGTACACCAACGACATCCCCACCCTCGAGGGTAACACCCTATACGAGGGTGAGGAGGACGTTACGCTGGCGCTCTACGCCGACGACAGCGCCTTCTTCGCCTCCTCTCGTCGGCCCCGGGTAGCGGTTGCCAAGATGCAACGTGTCCTGGACCTTCTGCCGGCTTGGCTTGGGCGGTGGAGGACGGCCGTCAACGTCGGGAAGACGGCCGCCCTGATCACCAGGGTGAGACGGCCGACCGGGCTCGCGCCGCTTACGTTAGGCGGCGAGAGCATCGAGTGGCAGACCTCGGTCAAGTACCTGGGCTGCAAGATCGACCGCAACCTCCGTATGGGGTCTATGGTGGACCATGTCCGCCATAGAGCCCTCGGGGCCCGGTCGGTCTTGCGGCCGGTGCTCGACTCCGGCCTGCCACTACGAGCCAAACTGCGTATATACAAAATGTATATACGCTCCCGCCTGACGTACGCGGCGCCGGCCTGGTATGGCCTACTCTCAGCCCAGAACAAGCAACGCTTGCACAGGGTCCAGAACATGGTGCTCCGCCAATTTGTGAAAGCCGGGCGGTACGTGCGTAATAGCACGATCCACCGTGTTCTCCGGGTCGAGACCGTGGAGGAATTCGTGGTGGGGTTGACCCGTCGTCTGTTCGACCGGGCGGACAACTGCCGCCACGAGCACCTCCGCGGAATCGCCCCGCTACACGCACGACCGCCCGACGGGCGACCGCTGCCTCGGGAACTCGCGCGCTCCCCGGAGTCGCACGACACGCGACCCCGGGGACCGCCCCTTCCACCTCCTGCCCCGACATCAGTTCCGAGGGTGAGGTGCGTGACACGCATCCTCACCCTCCCTCACCCTCCTTAGTGGCTAATCCCCAATAGGGATAGCCACCCCTCCCCTCTATCGCCTGGGGAGGTGCCCAAAGACCGGGGGGGACGTTCCCCCCCGAGACGAAGCTGGCCCATGGGGGAAACCCCGACGCCTATCCCGCGCGTGCCGAGCCTGGTGTTTTGTGCCGCGTGGATGATCCTCTGAGACAGCCGACCTGCTTCACGTGTTCTGCGCTCTCACTCGCGGAACGTGTCATTTTTACGTGTATGCAGCCGGGTGGCGATAATAAACGAATTTATAGGACAGTCTGTCAAAACAAATATATATATTGGAAAAAGAACTAAAAGAATTTTATTATTCAATTGAATTAAATTAGTGGTTAGCATCTTCACTTTTCGGTTTCCCACTTAAAATCTACTTACCGCGCGATACAATAAAATTAGGACATAGGAAGACCTGTAAAATACCAAATACTTTATCAATTATTCAATTCCGCAGCTCCGGAGTGAGCCAGACACTCTAACTTAGCTCAGACTTGGCTTGTCGAAATTGAATAGTAACAAAGTTTTACAATGCTGTAAATTGATGATACACGTGCAAAATTACTGAGAAGCGGCTCGTTTCAAGAGGTCATTGTACGCAGCTATGACGTCATTGGTGACCTTGGAGTGTTCGTGGCGCGCGACAAGTCTTTTGGGCGTTCCAAATTGCATGCTCCGCTCAGATTCGCTGTAACAAATTGTTACAGCTTGTTATTCAGTTTTTGAACACCCTTGTGATATTTGAGAATCAATTGTGTAGCTGAAATTGCTGTACCAAGTCTAGATATTTTGCAGTAAAACACGATGCGTCTGAATCTGAAGAAATCAAATAACACATTTACAAACTTTTATTCTATGGACACATTGAACAAAATAAAACTCAAACTTAATAACTTCACGTCGTCTCGTATATCCCGGGGTGGTGGAAGAGTTGCTAATTATTCTGAACATCACGTGATATTATAATCACCCATATTTACTTGGACACTGTTCTCACGTGAAAGGCTTAACGACGAATGTGGTTTTACTCACGATGTTTTCCCTCATCGTGATGATAAATTAAATACATAATTATTAATTATGTTAACATTATATCTTACTCTTTTTTGTTTGAACTCTGTTCTAAAAATCAGTTATAAATGTAATGAATGACGTAAAGAGAAATTAAGCCGAATTCAGTTGTGCAAATCTGTATGTAGAGGTTATGTTTATAAAGAAATATATAAATATATTAATAGCAAATATTTAACACGGCAACTGAAATCCTTTCTATTAAGTCACAAAAAAAACTAACTTTGCAGTGATTAAATATCTTAGCAACTATTAAACTATACAAACAACAAAATGCTAGGATCAAAAAACTAAAAAAACTGCTGCTACTGCAAGGTATCAAATATATCAAGCGGGATCAGTGTAAAATTGGTAAAGGTATTATACAACTCTAGTTACTCAAAGTAGGTAGTTTCATTTAAAAGAGGGAAGGTTAATAAAATAGCCCAAGAATAGTTTTATAGCATGTCACAATTTGCTTAATTTAGATCCCTATAAATGTAGCCAAAAGTATTTTTTTAAGATCTTACATACATACATATACTCACGGCTTTAAAACCCTAGAAGGGGTAGCCAGAGCTAAAGAATTAAAAATTCTTCAGCCACTTTTGGAAGTTGCGTGGGGAAAAGATGGTAAAATAAAGGTCGTTGGTGATGGGTCTCCAACCGCATCGCCCAAAAGCCCCAATACCGTTAGTCGCCTCTTACGTACATCGTACACCCACCGGAAGAAATGGGGTAGTGCTATTCTAAGCCGACACTATACGGCAAACGGCTTTTAAGATCTTGTTTGTATTTATTTCAGACCTTGGTCGTGTTTATAGACAACCCCATTTTAGATTTTTTGAAAGCCTATTTTAACTTTTTTATCCGCCAATAGTTTGTCGCCTTAGAAGAAATTCAATTGCCACAAAAGAAAATCACTGCCAGATAAAATTTAAATAAAACCTCAAAACTCATTAAAAAGCCGCCGCTTTCTAGTTAAGATGCTACCTCTAATTAGTCACCAAAGTAGATTAATACTATCCATTTTCAGTTTTTTTACGACCCGGAATGGTATCAATTTGTCGCCGCGTTAAATACATTCTCGTAATTTCGCCATGTACGTTTGCCTGTCAGTTATTCGTGGTATAGCTCTCAGGTCCAAACTCCAAGGTATAGATAGTTGTAATTTGTAAGTAAGTGTAATCCACTTGCGAAATTATGATTCACACATATAGAAATAGACAGACAGACAGACAGCGTAGTCTTAATACTAGGGTTCCTTTTTAACTTTTGGTACGGAACCCTAAAAAGGGTTGTTCTTTATTTGGTTCGGAAATTATAAACTCACACCTTCAAATCGCGATTAGGACCAGGAGGATAAGCTATAAGATACATAAGAGGAGAGATGAACAAGTTAAAAGAAAAATAATCCTACTTATCACAAAGGAATTATTCACTATGTAATGCTGTGTAGTGTCAGCTTAGAATAGCAATACCCCATTTCTTCCGGTGGGTGTACGTAAGAGGCGACTAACGGTATTGGGGCTATTAAGGGATTTTTGGGCGATGCGGTTGGAGACCATCACCAACAACCTTTATTTCACCATCTTTACCCCACTCAACTTTTCAAAAGTGGCTGGGGAATTTCTAATTCCTTAGCTCTGGCTACCCCTTTTAGGGATTTTTAGCCGTCAGTATATGTATTTATGTAATACTTGTCATTGAAGTAGTTGATGAAAAATTAACGAATTAAAACATATTAACTTGTCGCATTAATTCTGTGCAAACGGCATTATCATACGAAATGCACAAAAAATGTTTTGGTGATAGGTTTCCAGGTACTACCCAAAACTAATACTCGAAACAGAGACACTTCAAACGACATGGCATCCTGGGAAAGAGTAATGCTGTTCAAAATCATTGCTTCACGTAACACCAAACGGGTGAGACATAGGCAAATGTATAAAATATTTTGCAAGTAAAATTTAAATTTTCCGCTAAGCTATCAAACGAATAGAAGGTCACGTCTAGAAAGAGTCCCTATGAGAAATAAGGTATAATTTCAAAGAGTAAAATGAGCCTACCCTTAACTCGTTCGGAAATTAGCAGACTTAATCATATTCGGTGCGTATAATGAAGGAGTAACGTGATTTGATTTTAATTTGTTGATCTTCGTACATTAAGGTTTCGCTTATATTTGTTAATCTAAATCATTTAAACATAAATATATATCATACAACTCAAACTCAACATTGGCGTCAAAAATTCCCGAAAGGATGGCAAAGTTATTATTAGGTTATTTTTTATTGTTTAATATGATCTCAATTTATTTAAATTTTAATTCTGTTTATTTTTAAATGTTTTTTGTATTTTATTATTGTTTGATTTTGTGTAATTTTAATTCTATTTGTTGTAAATGTGAAATTTTAATTAATTTAGTTATATTTGTTGTGAATGTTAAATTCTATTTTGTATATATTTTTTGTACTGCCTAACAATAATTGTGTGTTGGCCATAGCTGTTAAGCATTATTGTGTTTTTATAATAATAAATAATCATAATAATAAAGGTTACTAATACTTATGAACATCGCTATACACATTTGCACCTGGATATCAGGATACCCAAGATTTTCTTGGACAGTGAATTCACGTGACATGGGGTACGCTTATCGCCGCTTTCAACAAAACACTAACACATGTTTAGTCATGACTTAGGTTTTGGCACAACCAAGCCTTGTTGGTTTCCTCACCTCCAACAACCTTGATAAATAACATACATACATACATATACTCACGGCTATATTTCCCTAGAAGGGGTAACCAGAGCTAAGGAATTACAAATTCCTTAACCACTTTTGGAAGTTGAGTGGGGAAAAGATGGTAAAAATAAAGGTCTTTGGTGATGGGTCTCCAACCGCATCGCCCAAAAATCCAATAAAAAGCCCCAATACCCTTAGTCGCCTCTTACGACACCCGTGGGTAGAAAGGGGTAGCGACATTCTAAGCCGGCAGTACACGGCAATAAATAAATCACACATATAACCGACCCGGGATAGGACTCACGTTTCCTGTCTGAGGAATGGTGGTGTTCCCATTGAGCTTTCAAGGTCGTTACATTCATTATTCTGCGTGCTAAAAATCTAAAACGGGGAGAACCAGAGCCTTAGACCTCAGCCATCTTTGGAAGCTAGGTGGAGAGAAGATTTTTTAATTAATTTATTGTTAGTGCAGAGTAATTCGCCGCTTATTTATATAAAGTTAAAGTACAATAAGCTAAAAGTATTTATTTTGCGGTATTTACTACAATTGGCCTAGGCGCTTTTAAAACATACCCTTTTTATATTTTAAATTGATAAAAGACATCAAATTAAACAACTTTGCCTATGGAATGCTTATCTAAAATAATGTAATTTTCAAAATAATTGATACATAAAAAGTGTCGTACCTAGATCAAACTGAGAAAGTATGGTAAGTTTCTCAGCCTAAGCTAAAATAAAAATAAAAACGTATGGTCAAATCACAAGATGTTTTTAGGGTTCCGTAGCCAAATGGCAAAAACGGGACCCTTATAGATTCGTCATGTCTGTCCGTCTGTCCGTCCGTCCGTCCGTATGTCACAGCCAGTTTATTCCGAAACTATAAGAACTACATTATTGAAAATTGGTGCGTAGATGTATTCTGTAAACCGCATTAAGATTTTAAAATAAAATCTGAAAAAACCGAAATTTATAGGGCTCCCCATACCTAGAACTGAAACTCAAAATTTTTTTTTCATCAAACCTGTACGTGTGGGGTATCTATCAAAAGGTATTTGAAAATGATGTTGAGGTTTCTTATATCATTTTTTTCAAAACTGAATAGTTTGCGCGAGAGACTTTTCCAAAGTGGTAAAATGTGTTTCCCCCCCCCCGTAACTTCTAAAATATGGGCATGATAAAACTGAAAAAAATATATGATGTGTACTACTATACAAACTACTAACGAAAATTGGTTTGAATGAGATCTAGCCAGTAGTTCAATTTTAAAACGTCATAAATCAAATTACTTACCTAATTTATTAATTTCACTGAAATATATAACAATAATTTTACTATCACAGGCCTTACGCATAAAACGTGAACCATTGTTTTCTTATAGTAAATCAGTGATAAGTAAATAACATTTTAAACTAAACATTTTAAACTTGTATATTACTATGTTACCTACCTGCTGCTAGTGCTGCTACGGAACCCTTCATTAGCGAGTTCATCTCGCTCTTGGCCGCTTTTTTTTTATTTCAGCTGAGGCTAAGAACCTCATTATACTTTCTGAGTTTGGTCTAGGTACGACACTTTTTAATTATTAATTATTTTGAAAATTACAATATTTTAGATAAGCATTCCATAGGCAAAGTTGTTTAGTTTGATATCTTCTATCAATTTAAAACATAATAATTTTTAACAAAAAGAAAACCGACTTCATAATTGGAAAAACAACCGAAAAACAATCTAGTACCAAAAAGTACGAAATAAGTATTTTAGTTGAATATGAGTACTGTGATTAATACCTTAGCAATTTCTTTATTCCACACGCGTCAGTTCAACCTACCTAAATATTACAATTCTCTTAAATTAATTTGTGAGCTGGTGCCAGCCTGCGTGCTGATTGATAATTAATAATAAGTGTGTATTTCGCACTTCATATACATGTACAATGTAGGATACCTTGTAGTTGTAGGGTAAATTGATTTCTGTACGTCATTTAAAACGTAAGGCGATAGATATATATTGCTTAGATTGTAATAATCAGAGATAGATAGTAGGGTGAATTTACTTTTGTTTGACTGGCACCGACTCAAAAATTAATTTAAGAAAATTTTAATATTTAGGTAGTTTGAACTGACGCGCGTGGAATAAAGAAATTGCTAAGGTATTAATCACAGTACTCATATTCAACTAAAATACTTATTTCGTACTTTTTAGTACTAGATTGTTTTTCGGTTGTTTTTCCAACTATGAAGTCGGTTATTTTTTGTTAAAAATTATTTTATTTTACGAGTTTTAGAGATAAATAGACCTGGCAAAGATGCCTCTCGGACGGTTACTGTATTATTCTTCGCATTTCCGGTATTTCTATTACTGTACGATATTAAATAGGCTCAACCATATGTAACTTTACATTGTTCTTGAAATCCCTCAAAAGGCGATGGTCTACAATTCTACATTTCAAGAAAGACTCAATAGTTCACGCTGAATATCCCCGAAGGGGTTAGCAGAGGTAGTAATACTTCTAAATATCACGTGACATTGTCACCTGTTGTTTAGAGTGCCCACGATTTGCTTGGACAGTGTTCTCACGTTATACAGGTCAGGCCTATCGGCGTTTTGAACAAATACACTATCACATGATTGTGAGTTTCGACAGTCCCCTCGACTTCCTGGGATGCCATCATCAGATCCTGGTCTCATGGTACTTCCTCGGTAACAATAACTTAACAAAAGAAATGTTTAGTGAACCTGTACTTCTCTTTATAAAAGCTACGATGAGGAGTATAAATCTATATAGAATGTTGAAAGAACTGTTTCCTAACTCCTAGTGATTGAGGACCCACACCTTCCATCATCAGCTCAGCAGCATAACAATATGATTTTCAGAAGCAAATGCCAATATAAGTTCAGAAAATATGTAAAACGTGGTACATTTGCTTATAAAATTCGAGGGTTTCCCTCGATTTCTCCAGGATCCCATCATCAGACCCTGATATCCTCATCATGGTACCAATCCGGGAGTATCTTCTTTCCAATAAAAAAATAATAATCAAAATCGGTTCATAAATGGCGAAGTAATTGGCGAACAAACATAAAAAAAAACAAATATACGGTCGAATTGAGAACACGCCTTTTTTTGAAGTTGGTTAAAAATGGTACGTTTTAAAAACGAGGTCTAGGCCAATTGCTATTTTTCAAAGTATAAATACAATGTTTTCGTCTATTTTGAAATGAACTGAATATCTTTTTTTGATTTTCATTCTCCCATTTAATAAGTAAAACGGGCAAGGCGCGACATTTTTTCCACTTTGGAAACATTTCCTATCACGTGTCACTAATAAAGCGAACAGCTAAGTGGCGTAATTTATAAAACCGTCACGTAAATGATTGACAAAAAATCATTTTGTTCAGTTCTATGAACCCCTTAAAAATTTAATGATCTCATTTTTATAGTGTAAATATCTCAATTAAATTGACATAATACAGATATCTTGAAGAGTTTTGCACGTGTAGCCGTGACCGTAAGCGCTTTTTAATCCTTTTGAGGGTTTATACTGGCGTGTTTATGTAGCTGAATATTTTTTGCCGCTAATTACCCTAAATATAAAGTAACCGAATCAACAGGAAACCCCACCATAAAACCGTGTTACAAGGCTTTTTTACCCTTTTAAGCTTGAAAGGAATACCTCTCCAAAACAACTCACTCAAAAAGGGTTTTCAAAAGGGATTTTTAAAGGGAAACTCTCTCATTTTATGCTTCATATAAAATACTTTAATTTTATTAAGCTGTTCTCTTTTGATTTTCTTTTTTAAGGATTTTGAAGAGTGTTGCTCTCATTACGTTTCTTATAATGTAATTATTATAGTTTAAAAATAATTCAAATACGAGTAATACAGAAGGACAAAAAACATTTCATAACAAATCTGACCTCACTCTGGAATATATAAACACAACGTATTGGTTTCATTTTTGCAAATTGACTTAAATACATTAAATCCAGCTCACGTTTCAGTTAATTTACGACATTGTTATGTGCCGCATTTGCAGTCATGCACTGGATCATAAAACATGTAACGAATAGTATAAAAGTTTCCTAACGTTCTTGGTCTGTATTTTCTTATAGTGTAGTAATGGCATAGAGAACTTAACTGAATTAGTGAAATTCTTGATGAGTAATGGATAGCTCCAAACAACCATGATAGTTCAGTGGGGAACACCACCGACTCTTATGTAGAGAGGCGTGGGTTTGGGCATGAGCCCTTTCAGGGATAATGAGGGTTTTCGCTTTTGGGGGTTTTAAATGAGATATTTTTTGACTGGAAATACTTAAATACCCTAAGCCCCTGAAGGGTAAAGCCAAACAAATGAAAATTCCTTCTGAAAACCCTCATAAGAGTTTCTTAGCCTTTACTATTGGAAAGGGAATGCCCTTTACTATTACCCTCTGAAAAAGGTTTTGAGAATGGGATGAGCAAGCACTCTCATTTTATTAAGTTTCCCTTTCATAAGGGTTGCCACTATAGGTGAGAACGGTTTTCGATTACACTTTTTATCCTCTAAACGGTTAAAGTCGAAGGTTCTTCCCCAAAAATTTTTCCATGAAGATATATTATTATACTTAATTAGTATATTATTATTATTATTGCTACTTAGTTAACAATATAAATAAAAATATAGTAGTTATAACAAAGAGAAGCCAGAATAGTTATATGGAAACTATATTTACAAACTGGTGCGCATAGTTCACACTACTCCCGGGACTGTCAGTGTAGAACGTATTATACATATGGCATGGGTTATATCTTCCTCACACATAATTTATGTAGTAATGCGTCCGGTTGTTTCTACCTTCCTCTTTTCTATTTTATTATATTTCCAGGCTAAATTTGTCCTAAATTTGACAAGCTCGAAATAGAAATCCCAAAAAGGGTCCAAATGAAAAGTGACATTTGCTTTAAGGGCGTCCACGGAAAAATAGGTTGATATTGATTGTTTGGAAATTCTATAAAGTCTGATTTGATGATATTGATATGACATGAATAAAATATATGTTGGTGATTAGTTCATGGTGTTAAAATTTGATGTTTAACATTTTAATAATTTGTTGAAAAATATGATGAAAAAAAATGAATTGGAACATGCTTTGTTCTCATAAAAACCATATAGGCTCCACTGGCATAACATACATGTGAACTCATTATGTGTCTATATACGCGTAGCTTTAAGATCTGTAACTTTGATGTTTAACTTTTCATTTAAACATTATAGTTATTCAATAAAACTAAATAAACTACATTTATCCTGCGCGCGCGCTTTTTTCCGTCCCTGTCACTCTCAGTAAATTTGACGTAAGAGTGAGCGCAATAGCTGCAATATGCGGGGAGGCCCTTAACAAATGAGATTTTTCTGCAAGTTTACTTACATTGTCTGAATAAATTTACCAAGTTCAGCTCGAATAAAATCAGCATTGTTTGTAATTTTTTAACTTCTACACTAAACTTTATGCATACATTTAAAATAAAAGTTGATCACTCAATTCTCATCAAATCGTCTTAAATACATTCGAATACTAACGCCATTATTTCTCATAGGGGTAGGCAGAGACTTTCGATCGCCACTTTGTACGATCCTGGCAAACCTCTCTTGCTTCATTCACATCCATCGATCTATTCATACATGCTCTTTTATTCTTCATACTTCGGACGCCTACCTTTTTGAGCACAATCTCTATTTGGTCCAAGTGTGTCCTCAGTGGTCGTTCTCTTCTAACATTATCCTACACTTTAGCTGTAATCGTAACAATCTTATTAAAATATAAAAATTGTTCCCGAATTAATTTGTTCAATAATTATATCTATGAAATCCAGCCAATTTAATAGATAGTTGGTGAAAATGGACATTGAGTGAATAGAAAATGTATGGATGCACAATCATTAATATTTTTCTTTTGATACAGGTTACGGTCGCAAACATTATCTGCCGTGCTTTATATAGAATCAAAATGAACAAAGTTTTAGCGAAGGGTTGATCTACACCGGATATGAAATGTAAACCTAACTCCTTAACATGTGTTTTATTTCAAGACCACAAGGAGTACTTTGATCTCATGTTAGAATGAGCATTTCATTAATTCGCTAAACAATCGACCTCTGTTTAATTTAGGAACAAAGTTTTTTAATTAATGAGATCTCGTACTTTAATTATGCAGATTTAAATCGAAAAGCAGAACCTATTCGATGCTTTTCCATACCATGTGTCAAGGCTTATATATAATTGCTCATATAATTAATTACTGTCCCATGATTAGAAAGATATATTGTTTTGTTGGAAATGTAGTGGCGGCTGAAATAGCACACCCATGTCCTTGCCGTAAGGGTTGTAAGGTGTGACTCAGGGTTTTGGGGCTTTTTTAATTATAAAAAATCTAATTTTGAAGCTCTAGTTACCTAATTTGGATTCATAGTGGTAAATGCATATTTATGATTATCTTTATATAGTAACAATATTCACTAGACATTGCCGTGTAAGGCTAGAATGTCGCTACCCCTTTCTACCCACGGGTGCCGTAAGAGGCGACTAAGGGTATTGGGCCTTTTTATTGGATTTTTGGGCGATGCGGTTGGAGACCCATCACCAAAAACCTTTATTCTTACCATCTTTTCCCCACTCAACTTCCAAAAGTGGCTGAGGAATTTATAATTCCTTAGCTCTGGTTACCCCTTCTAGGGAAATATAGCCGTGAGTATATGTATTTATGTATGTATTCACTAGACAATCAGTACAACTTTCTACCCGCGGGTGTCGTAAGAGGCGACTTATAGTATGGGGCCTTTTTAAAGTGGTTTTTGGGCTATGCGGTTGGAGACCTGTCACCAGGGATACTTTATTTCTATCATCTTGTCCCCTATCAACTTCCAAATCTGGCTGAGGAGTTTCCAGCTCTGAAGCTCTGGTTGCCCTTTTTTGAGATTTATGGCCGTGAGTATATGTATGTATGTTGCTGTGTAGTGTCGGCTTAGAATAGCACTACCCCTTTTCTTCCGGTGGGTGTACGTAGGAGGCGACTAACGGTATTGGGGCTTTTTAAGGGATTTTTGGGCGATGCGGTTGGAGACCCATCACAAACAACCTTTATTTTACCATCTTTTCCCCACGCAACTTCCAAAAGTGGTTGAGAAATTTCTAATTCGTTAGCTCTGGCTACCTCTTTTAGGGATTTATAGACGTGAGTATAAGTATGTATGTATGTAGTATATGCTCGATGCTGTAAGGGGTATACTGTGCAGACTGTGCATGTGCAATCACCACCATGAATGCAACAATAAGAATCTCCCGGTGGAAAGTCTTACCTGCAAGAAGTTGAAAGGAAATTGATTACTTACATATCTGTGAGAGTTTGAGAAAGGTTTTCTATTCTTTGACAGTGTGACGTGCTTTTGCCATTTAAAACGGCGTCATACGGAATTGTGGATTTTACGAGACATTGTCCAGAGGCCGGTCCCACTAAGTCCAAGTGCAGCAAAAACTTTACGTTAATACTCGAAGATTGTTCAACACATCGTTTTATTGCGATGAGGCAGTTTTCCTAGTATAGGACCATACTTCTCCGGATAACACTTCATTGTTTCTATGTCCACACAGCTGTTTATGGAATTAAAATTGCTTTTATTCAATAACCTGAGGCACTATACTCAATACACAAACATTTATTTCATTCAAAAATGTGTATAACAGTTCTTATTCAAAAATACATTCATGGGTCTATATTGAAGTCCTGGTCGATCACAGCAATTTCTTATATCTAAGTTATTTTGCAATTATAACTTATTTGCAAAAATAATCATAATAACATAACATAACATAAACGTTCACGCCGAATAGGTTGGCAGAGGTACTAATACTTCTGAACATCACGTGACTTTGTCACCTGGTGTTCAGAGTACCCACGTTTTGCATGGACAGTGTACTCACGTGATAGGGGGCAGGCCTATCGCCGTTTTGTACGAATGCACTGTCACATGACTAAGTACAACTCAGCCATGTGGGTTTCCTCACGATGTTTTCCCTCACCGTTAACAACCATGATAAATTAACCACACATATGTCTTTAGAAAAGACAAATTGGTGTAGGCCCGACTCAGGATTTGAACACTAGTCGTTTGCACGATAACCGAGTGTTCTACCCACTGGGCTATCACGGTTGCTAATTAAAAATAATCATATAATTAAAAATAAAATAGGCCAGTGCTATTCGAAACCCACCAATATCCTAACCATTATCCATATTGATGACATAACTCCATTCCCAGAATTCTAAGATTGGTTTACCAAAGTTGTAAGGTACAGGATGAAAAGTAATGTGAAGATGTCAAGTCCGATGATTAGGGAGGGTGTGCCTGTTGGTGCGGACCACTGAACTCGATAATCATACTAAAGTCGATCTATTCGTGACCTTCAGTCGAAATGATAGCAGATATGGGCCCCTATTCTGCGTTATAAAGTGACTGCTTTCGTCTGTTCTACGACCTATAACTTGGATATGCTTCTGTAGTGACGGCTCAGAATAGCACCACTTTGAGTACAGGGGCTTTTTAAGTGATCATTGGGAAATACTCGCCAGAAACCATCCTTTGTTTTACAATATTTTCCCCATTCAACGTCCGAAAGTAAATGAGGAATGCTCTGGCTACTAGCAAGGTAAGAGGTAACTTTTATGAGCAAAGTGATGTAAAATCTACAGGTTCCTTGATCTGAATGGATAATTGGCACATATTTAGCGATAATCTGTTGTTTTACCATATTTTCCATGACCTAGCATCCTCCAATGCTGGCGGCTTGGTTACTTTAAAAAAAATGTTTTCAGAGCTACGAAACCAGATTTTTGTTAATAACAAAAGTTCATAAATATAGTGTGTAAATAATTTAGACCAAACTCTTTGTGACAAATATGTGTAAAGGCCGTTTAGCAGAATTGAAACTAAGTTCAATGAAACCTAAATTACATGTCAACCAATTGATATAACAATGATAATAAGTAAATATTCAAGGTCTCATGTAATATTGTATGCTACTAAAAGCGTCACAAGCCAATATCTATTTAAAATGTTATTTTCGTTCTATTAATGATTTATTTACTTGTATTGTGTCAGGCTTCTTAGCAAAGTGATTCTTAAGTTGTTGTTTTTGTATAGATAAATGTATCTGTGAAACAAACCGAGATTTCCATATATCTAGATTGGTATCTGTGATTTTAACACAGCGCTCCACTAGCGGGTATCGAACCCACGACCTCCGGGTATACGCCCCCGTTGCTCTGTCATTTGAGCTATAGTGTCAAGTGGCTGCTAGCGCGAAATTTTTCTTTCCATTTTTTATTAGTTATAATCCCCACATGAGGTTTTCATGAACAAAACATTCTACGGTGAGCGCTCCATTTTGTTTTCATAATGATGTTTGATAATACCAAACTATAACCTGCCAACGCTAATGATTTTAATCTGAAATCGGAAAAACTAGAGTCAAAGAAACAAATATACAGTCAATGTCGTAGCTTAAAGGAGCATAGAGATAGTTACATAAATATCGTAGATGGGGTATTAGCCACACAAACCCTTAAAAGGGGTAACCAGTGAGCTTTGGAATAATACATTCCTTAGCCAATTTCGAAAGATCAACATATGGTGATGGTTGCTGATAAATCTCCAGCCATATCGCCCAACAGTAACTTTTAAACAACAGTTAATACTCTAAGCTGCCTCAACTGACATCCGCGATGGTAAATGGATTTAAACTAAATGGCCGTGTAGTGCCGGCTTGGAATGTCGCTACCCCTTTGTACTAACGGGTGTCGTCAGAAGCAACTAACGGTATGGGGCTTTCTTAAGTGATTTTTGGGCGATGCGGTTAGACACCCATCACCAACGATACTTTCTTTCCACCATATTGTCCCCTATCAACCTCCAAATGCGGCTGAAGCTAGCTCTAAAGCTCTGGCTACCGCTTCTAAGGATTTATGGCCGTAAGTAAATGTATGTATGTATGTAATTAAGCTCCTAGGTTACATTATTTAAAATGAAATAATAATTAGTACATGATATCGACGCCACATGTTATAGATGAAACCGCAGGTACCATATTTAACGGGTGAAGTGCTGGTGTAATCCACTTGATAACCATTTAACTTCGTCTCGAGGGAAATCAAACTCTATTTGGATGTTGGACGAACAACTTAAGTAGATTTGCGAAGTAAAAACCTTTTAGGGATGGAAATTACTCAGCTAAATCAAAGTTGCGTTTTATTCGGTAATAGCATTACGTGAATGATTTATTTGATTGTTGAATACAAAATTTTCGGAAAGTAATAAAAATTGTTGTGGTTCCATTTTCGCAAAAGAAATGTATTTCATTTACTTTCTTAGAGTCGTCCAACAAAATGTTGGTATGCCACTTAATGGTAACTGAGATGTGAGGCATAGGTTCGACACCTGAATAAAGCATTGAAGCCAATAAAGCAAATGTATCATTCGTAGAATTCTTGTGAATGGTTCATTTAAGTATTAAGCGCTAAAAGGAACCCACATGACTAATTAATAACCTGTTTTAATGTGTTTATACAAATCGGTGATAGGCTTGCGCTCGCTGCGCTATTAACATACTGTCTAATCGAAAGAGAGAGAAGTGAGATGACTGATGGATTATTAGTACAAAATGCAACAGAATGAAACATCTCACGTGATATACTTCTCACACGCCTAATGCTAGCATTGCTGGTGATACAAATGAGGATAATAAAAACCTAAATTTTTGGTAGTGTCAACACTTTTATTTAAATAGGATCATGCATTTTTTTCAACCCAAAGAGATATATTTGTTGAAATAGGAGGGAGGGAATCCATACTAATATTATAAATGGGAAAGTGAGTTTGTTTGTTTGTTTGTTCCGCTTTCACGCCGTAAATACTGAACCGATTGCTTTGAAATTTTTCAGACTTGTAGGTAGAAGTCTAAATTAAATGATAGGGTACTTTTTATCCCGGAAAAAATGTTCCCACGGGAAATCAAAAATATGGTTTGCTTGCTGGATGCATTGGAGATGGCGCTGTGTATCGTTTAAAACAACGTAAAATATTGTAAACTAATATAAAAATCAAAATTAAGAAGCTTAATGGTACGGTAATGGATCCCCGAAAATAAGGAACTCCCGAGGGATGATGTACTATTTTTTTATCGTATACATTTTTTTTTACATCTACTTATATTGCAAACGAATATTAACATGTAAATTTAGAAGCTAAATGAAACGACGACGATTCCTTGAAACTAAGGAATCCGCAAGAGTTCTCATAGGAAAATCAAAAAACCTTAACTCATATATGGCTCAAAATATTGCAGCGATTATTTTTATCATCGATGGAATTCACATCAGCCACTTTGTTAATGTTCATTTTGGAAAGATGAAGGGGTTTTATCAATTTAAATGACACATTTGTTTATCAATAGTAAGACTAATATGAAATAAAGCGTAATAAAAATTTGACACCGCCCCGGTAACGTCTCCGTGGCGTAGCGGTATAACTAACTACTATGAATATTTAATTAGAACTATTATGAATCAATCGTCCCGGGTTCGTATCTCAGGTAATTCAAGGTTTTTGTAAAAAAATGTTTTGTTAGCTTAAAATAACACTATATATAATAATAACAAGCACTATCCCTTCAATTTAGCGATTATTTTGGAAGGAGATCCACCACTAATCATCCCTATATTGCCGAGCAATCGCTGCAAGCTCTCCCACTATCACCAACGGTCAGTGTAGGGGGCAGCACCGGGCCGTCGCCGCAGCGCCAAACTACTATCCGTATCTGTACTTACTAAAGATATTCTCATTTCTGAACATAAAAACTTGGTATATTTGTTTCATGATTCTTATGAACAATTAAAAAGGAAATTTTGGAACTCAACCCCTAACGGGTTGATATAGCAAATGAAAGTTAATATAGAGTTTTTTTACATTTTATAATAAAACTTGGTGCGATTGAATTTATGAAATCCATCTATCAATCATTCATGAGTATATGCTAACAACCATAAATTCCATAAAAGGGTAGCCATAGCTTCGGAGATACTAATTCTTCATCCAATTTTGGAAATATATTGATAAAAGATAGGTTAATAAAGGTTGTTAGTGATGGGTCACAAACTGCATCGCCCAACAATCACTTAAAAAGCCTCAATATCCTTTATGTCATTTACAACGCCCGCGGGATTATAAATATAAAAAACAGAAGTTGAGATAGTGTTTCGGTATTTTGGTATTATATAAACTGGATGCAAAAAATGAAGTCCACGCGGACGAAGTCGCGGGGCAAAAAGCTAGTAGAGAAATAAATGATTATTGACAATGAGTTTGCATCCTTGCATCATACGAGTACTGCCCTGTAATGACTATAAAATTCCTTTAGTTCTCTCGTACAATAATACGTGTAGTGCCGGCTTAGAATATCACTACCCCTTTCTGCCCATGGGTGTCGTAAGAGGCGACTAAGGCTATGGGGCTTTTTGGAGTGGTTTTTGGGCGATGTGGATGATGTCTCCAAGACTCATCCCATTACCAACGATACTTTGTTTCTGCCATCTTGTCCCCTTTTAATTTCCAAATGTGGCTGACGAGTTTCCAGCTCTAAAGCTCTGGCTATCCCTTGTTGGGATGTAAGGCCGTGATTATATATATGTATGTATGTACGATGATTATGCTCGGTCAACCATGCATTTTTATACAACACTAAAAATATACAATATTTTGTTATGTTTCAATCGAATAAAATACTATTTACTCTCTCATTTTCTACCTATTATCGCTTCAAAACCTTTTTTTAACTAATGTTAAGTTTATCTACCTTTTGCATAGTGAACTATTACGATATATTGAGTTACTAAAGTTTGTATAACTACGATTTATCACACACGCCCACCTCAACAGTACCCAGACAGCTTTTACGTAAATTAATATGTAAAAACGTAAGGATCTCGAAGGGAATACATTAGCAGAAAGCGCTCACTCATTCAATTAAATTACTGAGCTAAATAACAAAGCCACAGAGATGAAAGTTGTATTTTCTAGTACAATCCATTGCGAGGAAGTAACGGATGTCTATTAATTTAAATAAACTATTGCATCTCGTGCAATTTAGTTTAATAACATGATGTTGATCTAGCTCGGAGCGCGCGGAACTCGCTTCATTAAAATGAATGTTTGGTTTATTCGTTATGGAAAATTTAAATAAAATTTGTATGAAAATACATACATATATTTGGTTATTACTATAAAATTCTAAAGCGACATGATAGTCCAGTGGGTAGAACACCCGCCCGAAAACAGAAGGGCGTGAGTTCCAATCCTGGGTCGGGCCTACACCGATTTGTCTTTTCTAAAGTCATATGTGTAATTAATTTATCATGGTTGTGATATCATATCATCATCATCAACGGTGAGGGAAAACATCGTGAGGAAACCCACATGGCTGAGTTGTACTTAGTCATGTGACAGTGTATTCGTACAAAACGGCGATAGGCCTGCCCCCTATCATGTGAGTACACTGTCTAAGCAAAACGTGGGTACCTTCTCTGGAAACAAGATGGCGCTTGCCATGTGAGTTCAGAAGTATTGGTACCTCTGCCAACCCCTTCGGGGATAAACGGCGTGAACGTTTATGTTATGTCATCTTATGTAATTCTAAAATGAGTATCCTGTGCTTCGGAGTGAAAATCTCGAAGTCACTCTTGAAAGTTTATTGGGGAAATCATTATTTATTTGATCTTGATGACATCATAGTATTTCGTTCATGGTTTAGATGAGGTATAATCTTTAAATTATCTATTATGAAGTTAACAATGTTCCAAATTATTATCTAAATCATTACCTTTCAAAGCTAAAGATTTCATTAAACATTAAAGAGCACCAAGAAAGAATGGCTAATAGTACAATGCAGTCGACAATCTCAGCAGAATAGCACGATATAAACTAGCTTAACATGCACGGCGACAATTTGAATCCTTGTAATTAACTCTTAAAAGAGAGATATTAGAATTACTAAGAAGATTGGAACAATTATGAAGGCGATGTCTCTCTAACATCGTTGGTAGAAACTTTAATATCATAAGATTCTGCAGCTACGATGATAAGAGACGGTTAGAATATTAGAGAAACTATACTGATATTATTACGGGTTCGTCTGCACTGCAAATTGAGACACTTCAAAGTCGTTTCCTTAGAGCAAAGTTAAATTAGTTTGTAGCTTGACTTTTTCAGATTATTCTGTAAGTTGTGTCAAGGATTTTGATTAAATTATTTAATGAAAAGTATGGTTTTAACTTTACTACTTCCGAAGTTTCGTTATTTCAGTATATTAACATTTGTGAATTTCATTATTTATTCATGAATATAAATTGTACAGAATGGAAAAACTTTTTTGTTTGACAAAAGTTTTTTTTACTATTTATTGTTTATTTTAGCTACTTTCATATCATCATTTCCTATGACATTCTATTATGGCGTAAAAAAGCGTATGTCAATAAAGTAATGGTCTATTTACATGTTGATCTCGAGGTATACACGCAAAAAGTTTTTTAAGAAATTGCCATTTTAAGAGTTTCGTATCAATACATATATGAGCTATGATCTATCTATGATATATATGATATAATCTTTATGCTAAAAATTATACCAACAGTTCGGTAAAGTTTTGGACTTTGTCGTTGACTGACGTTCAAAAGTCTTGGCTTGAGGTTAGCCAGCGAAATATGGAGCGCTGTATCCTTTGGGCACCCAGTCAATCCAGTCGGGAAGACTAAGGTACGCTCCAGAACTAAAATAAGACATAGAACAAAGGCAGCTGAATTGAAGTGGGACTGGGCTGGCCATATTGCCGTATGCAAACCGAGCGATGGTCCAAACTAACAATTTTAACCTGCTACCTAGTTAATTTTATTGAACCGATAAAAATAATAGGACGTTTCTAATTTGACTGTATTATACAAGGTATTCTAGTACATTTCTAGAAGCAAGTTCATATATAAAACAATTGTGGAGCCATGATTGGAGTACTAAATGTTTGAACAAATTAAACACTAATAACATAAAGTGGATTAAGAAGATGACGCTGGAAATCCCGCTTCGTCTGAAGGCGGTCGGTTAAAACTTCATTATCATAAATTGTATGAGACAGAAGCTTACATAGTGAACATTTTGTGTGGTTGCGCGTTGGTAAACAAAAACAACATAAAGCTGATAATAGACGGACGCGGCAGATAGAAATACTACCTGCATTTACTCATAACAAATATCGCTTAAAGAACAAGTTTGTAAAATAAGAGATAATTGCTGATGATCAATCACGTAAGAGCCTCAAATACCCTTAGTTACCTCTTATGACACCAACGGGCAGAGAAGGTTTAGTGCTATGCTAAGCCGACTTCGTGCTATTCAAAGCTTTATAGCGTTGAAATACTCCCACCATAATTAAAGAACGATATTTTTTTGCGTGTTATAACTTATATAACAAACGTATACAAATCAATCCCTTAGGATATATTGGTAGTTGGGAGGCCAGATATACACTTTGTACGGAAAAAATAATAAAAAGCTTCCAAATGTAAGGGCTTAAAATCCTTTATGCCGTCAATACCCGTTTCTACCCACTTTTTAAGTGGCTTTTGGGCAATGTGATTGGAGGGGGACCTATCAACAACGATACTTTATTTCTTACATCTTCTCCCCTATCAACTCCCAAATGTGGTGGCTGAGAAGTTTCTGGCTAAGCTAAGCTCTGGCGCCTCCTTTTTGGGTGTTATGGCCGTGAGTATATGTATGTTAAAATCCTTGCTGTAGTATGTAACAGTTTTGCCTAACCACAAACTCACTGAAATACATACATACATACATACATACATACATATATATACTCACGCCGTTAATTCCCATTGGGGTAGGCAGAGACTATCGATCGCCACTTCGTACGGTCCTGGCAAACCTCCCTTGCTTCGTCTACATCCATCAATCTTTTCATACATGCTCTTTTATTCTTCATACTTCGGACGCCTGCCTTTTTGAGCACACTTTCAATTTGGTCCAAGTGCGTCTTTCGTGGCCGTCCTCTACTAACATTACCTTCCACATTAGCTCTATAGATACCTTTTACCAATTTCCTATCATCCATCCTCTCGATGTGCCCAAACCATCTCAACATTCCTTTTTCTATCTTACTTACAATATCATCTTTTATACCACACCTTTCACGAATCACATCGTTCCTCACACGATCACATAACCTTACATTACAAACTTTTCTGAGGGACCTCATTTCTACTGCATTCACTCTGCTTTCATGCTTCTTCTGCCACACCCAGCATTCACTACAACATTCAATATATTTATACTTTAAATATTTATTTCGCCGTTCAATTCTCGTTGTTGCCTTTTGTTTCACTTATAAATAAAGAGGGAATATAAATGAAATTCGTTGGACAGTGAAATTAGGACAAAGTGAAGAAAACAAGGGAAACCTTTGTTCCTATTATTCATTTGCAAATGGATATAATAATGCCTTTTAAAGTGAAAGTGACCTTTTGTTTGCTTTGATGATTGATTTAATGATTGTTCATGGAAATATTTTTTAGATTATTTCATGGATCAAGAAACAAGATAATCGTCAACCGACTGTGATATAAAAGCGGAATGATTGACAAAGCATTTTTCACAAGCGGATTGGTGAGATATTATGATATGGCTGGAATATCTATTCGATAAGATGAATATGGGTATTTACCCATCACTAATAAATGACTTAATAAATTTCTTTTCTTGACCCAAGTTCCAAACAAAGCAGGGGTAGAAGCTGTACGTCCCTGTCTTTGAGATTAATATGTATAGAAAGCAAGTATTAAACGTAGTATGATTTCTTTAATGGCGATAAGTATTAGATATTAAATTAATTTCATTAAATATTTGTATATAAATAATTAATTTAGTGCTTATTTTTCAGTAAATATACAAGCAACAAAAAATTTAGAAACATTTTATTTCATTATGACCTACGTATTTGGCTTCTTTATTCAATCATTGCGGTAGGTGTAACATTATTTTTAATTCGTTAGTGAAAATCACAAATAAGAAAACTAAAAATACAATGTTAAAGTACATAGGTCCCCATACAAAAAAGGAGATTCATAACATCATACTAAATATCCTAATAATTCAAAAGCTTCTTCGATATTTAATCTTACGGGCAAATATATTTTAATAACCGATATTCGATCTAGGCCCGCGCTCGCAAGCCGAGCTACGCAACCGACCGTGAATGTCACCCAACATACTTCGCATTACAATGAACACTTTTAAAAATGTCATAGCTTCTTTGTCACTAAATTACTAATCTTTAGATATGACATTGGCTAAATGTCATGTGGATTGAAGACATCTTGTAGAGGTGTAAGCTATGGTTTTAAAAACCATCTTCCTTCGTTTTTTTTATTAGTTGTGTTAATCTAAACTTATAGACGTTCATAATATAATAATATTTCAACAACGTGATTGCGATTACCAAGCAATCGTCAGCTGCTCTTTCATATTTCGCTTAACCATATTTTCGATTAACAAAAGTGAGGGATAATTTTATCAAATTCTAGAATAGAATTAGTCCCTTTTTGGGTTGAAAATCATTTATTTAATCTGGAAAATATGAGATTACATTAGTGTTTTAAACTAGTCTAAGAATATTATAGTCTAAATGTTATTTTCCTTCTAGTTGTCAATAACTTTTCAATATCTGCTAACAATAAAATTATTACAAGAGCGAAATCTTCCTTTAGAATTTAAGCCCTTTATTTAAGAATTTGCCGTGTAGTGTCGGCTTAGAATAACACTACCCCATTTCTACCCGTGGGTGATCGTTAGAGGCGACTAAGGGTATAGGGGCTTTTTAAGTGATTTTTGGGCTATGTGGTTGGAGACCCGTTACCAAAAACATTTATTATTACTATCTTTTCCCCAATCAACTTCCAAAAGTGGCTGAGGAATTTCTCATTCCAAAGCTCTGGCTCCCCGTTAAGGGATTTATAGCCGTGAGTATATGATATGAATTTAAGCCTACTAATTAAATAAAACAAAAGACATACATTGCAAGTTAAATAACAATTTAAAGTAATAAAAAACATAAGATTTTAATTCACGAAACACATATATGTACGCATATGGCTATAAATCCCAAAAAGGGGTAGCCGCAGCTTCAGAATTAGAAATTCCTAGGATAGATGGTGATGCGTCTCCACACCAGCCGTCACCTAACATACATACATACATACCATATATTCACGGCTATAAATCCCAGGAAGGGGTAGCCAGAGCTAAAGAATTAGGAATTCCTCAGCCACTTTTGGAAATTTGAGTGGGGAAAAGATAGTAAAAATAAAGGTTGTTGGTGATGGGTCTCCAACCGCATCGCCCAAAAATCCCTTAATAGCCCCATACCGTTAGTCGCCTCTTACGTACACCCACCGGAAGAAATGGGGTAGTGCTATTCTAAGACAACACTACACGGCACCTAACAATAACTTAAAAAGCCCCAATATCCTCAGTAAATTAAGAAACTTTTCTGTTTTTCCTCATTTAAACCAACGACATTAATCTGCTCAAAGCGTATAACTAACACAAACGCGAAGTTAATTACATCACAGAGAAATATGGAGTGTTACATAATTTTAAATTAACTTTACATCCGAAATTGCTGGCTGATCTTAAGTTTTTTTTTAAATACAACTCAACAATTGAATATTAGAGAAAATCTTTTTATTGTGTATAAATGTATGAAACATATAAAAAAGAAATTTTACAACGAAATACAATTTTAGTTAATGTTCAGTCATGCACACAACTAGTGACATAACGTATTATAATAAGTACATACATACATATACTCACGCATATACATACTCACGCCATTTGCCTACCCGGCAGAGACTATTGATCGATTGATCACCAATTCATACGATCCTGACAAACCTCTCTAGCTTCCTCCACTTCTATCGATCTTTTCATACATGCTCTTTTGTTATTCATACTCAGACACCTGCATTATTAAGCACACTCGTTGTTTAGTCCAAATGTCTCCTCCGAGGTCATCCTCTATTAACATTACCACCCACATTGGCTCTATAAATCTCTTACTATCATCGATCCTCTCTATGTGCCCAAACCATCCTGACATTCATTTTTTTTTTTTTTTAAATAATATTCACACAGCACCTTTCATGAATCACGCAATTCCTCACTCGATCACATAACCTAATATTACAAACTTTTCTGAGGGCCCTAATATCCGAGGCATCCCCCTTATATAACGTAGGAACAAGAACAGCAACATGCACAGACATTCGTGCCTTTTCAGAAACCGATTGACACCGATTATTGTAGTTAATCAATAAATTAATTGAGTTTAAACATAAAAAAACATAGTATAGAAAGATAGCAATCTCTGTCAACATATTTCACTCGCAATTGTCATGTTAGTTGCCAGTTTTTCCAAATAAAGTCATCAGTTATCGAAAAATATGGTAAAATGACTGAATATTGTGAATTCTCAACTGCATCACCCAAAAATAACTGCAAATGCCCGAAAGTCACGTTAAGACTCATTGCACAAAAACAAAGCAAGCAAAGCAACAGAGTTACATTAACTAGGAATCCAACACGAGTAGCATCAATGAAATGGGGTTCCGATGCACCTGACCCGGTCACGAATGTAGGTCATTCTGGGTCAATGTTGGTTACAACGACTTCGACCTTTTTTACCCACCCCTTGCGAGCTGTACTAGTAAACTGCGCATTTTGCTATTGCACAGAATAAAGCGATGCTGTGATTTCAAAATTTCCTAGTTCAGAGATGAAGGCAAGGTTTTATTTTTAAAAATGCAGCACAAGTAAAAGTAACGGTTACTTTACAATAGTAAATTTAATCATAATATACTTGAATGTCTTTCGAGTTCACCAAAGTATTTTGTAACTAGGACAAATGACAATTTACTTTTCAAATCAGGGAGATTTTGTTTTTTAGTATATGCGCTTAATCGGTTTCATTCTGTTTAGTTGTAACCATGTTAACAAACATTAAAATTCTTCATGTCAACAATATTCCTCAAACAATGTTTAGATTTATTGCCTGCATCATTTACAGAGTTCGTATATTTCCGTCAAAGATCGGCCTAGATCGTTGGGTTATTTAAATCATTTGAGATGCAAACAAAAAGGTCAGTAGCCAATGATCTACTTTTGAGCGGTAAAGGTCGAATTGTGGCCCGGGAATGATAGCAAGGCTTTCCTATCGCACGGAAGAGTCATTGTTTGGTAAATAGGCCCATACATTTTCGTATTGCTCCTTTGTAGGTACATTTTAGGGTTTAGAAACCGATTGGAAAAAAATAAACCCTTGTAGATTTATCATGCCTGTCTGTCTTCTCTCCATTTGCCTATGTACTAAGTTATCTGTTTTTCACAGCAATTTATTTCTAATCTACGCTATTGAATATTTTGTAAGTAGTAGCGCTTTGTAATAAGTTTTTAAGAAAAAGTTTTTCGTATATTCTTATAAACTAAACTTTACTACTAGTTACTAAAGCATATTGTTTTTATTTATTTCATACAACACTTATGGTCTTGTGGCTGTACATAAATAAGTCAAAGAATGAAAAGGCTAAAGCGTCATTTTAAACTGATTTCCATCTTGATTCTTGATGTTGAAGGAGTTCTAGAGGTTTGCCAGCGCCGTCTAAAGTAACGAAAGTGGACTTTGCCTCCGACTACTACCGAATACTACTAATGGATATACGTTATGTATGTACATAAAATCATAATATGTCACTGCGAACGAAAGTGCCATTTAACCAATGTCTTTAATTTGGATCAAACAAATATTGCTGTTGGCACACATTGGTCATCATTGCTGTAATGGCTGGTTAAATTGTTATTACTACTAATATAGAATTCAGTTGGTTGGCGCGTTGCGGTTGCCGACAAAAATTATTCGTATAATGGTTATGTTTAACTTAAATAATTTTAAAGAGAACACAATAAAATTGTATAAGACATTTACACACTTACTCTTTTACTCTTTATTTTTGTAAGGAACACATTATACTGCTGTAAAAAATCCGATAGGTATACTGAACTCTATAACAACTACTACTACTTTCAACAATTCGGCCAAAACCCATCACGCTGCCGGTGGCCTATCACGGGATGGTAAACTTTAATCTTTTTACTAGTATCGTGAAAAAAGTTGAGACCGATGGTTCTACATCTCGACCTATACTAATAGTCACATAATCAGGTGGTTTAGTCTGCAATAACCTACCAAACCCGAGTCCTCCGGGTCATAAGACTAAAGCTCTAACCGTTTGACTAAAAGTTGCAGTTAATCCTAAAACTTAAACTTAAAGTCATTATAAATAAAACAAACTGTCCTGTACACTCCAGTCGCACAAATCAGTGCAAAATGTAACTAACATTACAACTTCTAAGCTTCGCAAGTGTCAAGTTAAATGAGTTTAGTTGAAACAACTAGATGCATTAAGAAAACTATTCAAATTAGGAGAAAGAGAAGATCCGAATGTTTATCTGTAAAGCCGGCTCCAGACCGCACACGTAATAAATCTAAAATGTTAATATCTCTAACAGAAATTCATATACTGCGGTTCCTTTTATGCGGTGGCTGCAAACGACTGGAGCTCACCTCCATAAGTGTTCGATCACGACTCGACTCGAGAAATACTCGTATCGACAAGAGCTCCGAATCGAGCCAGGTATTCTATCAGTCACCTCACAAACCTCGTTTCAGTCGACCCGCTCAATAAATCCAAACCCTGCCCTTGGATACAAAACGCTCGGTCATTATGCGCCGCGAAAAAGGCTATAATTTTCAATAGTTACAACTGTATTCTAAATTGAACAATGTTCGTTTGTAATAGAGTTCAAAGTTGAGTGGGAAATATTCAAGGTGCTGCATTCGGTATTCAAGTGCATGCGCCGCTGCAATGAGTTAGCTAGACTGTTTGAATGTCAAACCAATGATCAAGCATCAGCCGATTCAATAAAAAAATCGTTTGTTCACGTCTGAGCAAATAAGTTGATCGTCTCGAGATTTGGACGCTGTTTCGCCGGAAGTACTAAATTGGGAGTGAACGCAATTAGTGTTCTGAGATCACCTACAATGATTTTAACGCAGACAAATGGGCGGATGCATTGTTATTTTCAGTTTGTTTCTTAATTAATGGTTAATGTCAACTGAAATATATGAAACAAAGTTATTTTTTTTTTACTTAATTATATCTGCATCGGCATTTGCCAGTCCAAACCAGCTATTTTTTTTACTATCCCTCGGTAAACCGAAACAAAAATGTTATAAAGTTTTAAGTTTGGTCAGAGAGTAAGTAATGCAATACAGAGGGGTAATGCAGCCAGCCTCTTGGGAATCCTTCCCCCTAGCGGCAGCGATTTTGAAATATTTTTTTGTATTCTTTTATTTAATATCTGCTGTAAATATTTCAATAATTAGTTACGTTTCAGTTTAGTTTTATATTTTAATTTAGGTTGTTAATTCTTTATAGAGCTATGTATTTTTTGATGAACTAAAAATAGGAAAGAAGTCATTAATCACAAAATGGCTCAAGATTTTTCCGTGGCGGGAAGGCGGCGGCGGGTGATGATAGATTTGAAATGTGTAGAAGTTTTTTGGTCTTCATTACGACAAGATAGTGTGGTTGAGCTGGGAAATTTTAACTTCAAGATTATAGTCTAATTAAATAAATGTCTACATTAAAAAAAAAGTTTAAAAAAATTCAAAAGCTACTAAAATGAATTTTTGTAATTTTCTAAATATTTCTACTGTTTTCTATTGTCGGATTAATATTTATTCTCCTATAGCCTCGTAACGCCCGTTGTATCACTAGAGAAACAAAACTCCTGTGATTAATAGTAACTATTAAAAAAATAAAGCCATGGGAATAGTTCTTGTTAAAGATATCATTAATTTTAATAATGGGCAGTCAGCACATTTTTTTTTTGTTCCATTAGAGATAAATTGGATAGAACTTACAAGTCATAACAATTTCTATACGGGTGTTACGAGGATAGACTTACGTTTATCTCGTACATCTGTCACATTAACATGAAAATATGACACTATTGAATTGACTGGGTCTTCGTTAATTGGATATCTCTTTACTAACAAATGGCGGAAATTTTCAAATATTTATTTATTCGGGTTTGTTCTTTGCCTTGACATGCTCAACGGAAGATTTATTTCAAAGTTATATGGTTGTCACCATTTAAGGATAACTTTTTTGCAAACCTCGGTGGCTCAGTAAAACATAGCTCAGTCTCAAAAGGACTGCCAACCCATTGTTTCAAATTACTAGCTGCCACATTTTGAGATACGAACACGAACAGATTTATAAATGTAATCAAATATATTTTTTGTAAATCACTTATCATGCTTATATTTCAATTACTCTCTTCCCTCACTATGATTTCTTAATTAGATTTTTCTGGAATACAGCTTATTAATATTTCATCGGATAGTTCACCAAATATTGTACTCTACCACTGATGTCAGCTCCCCATTGAGTAGCACGCAATGCAGTTCACAGTTTCACGCATGCGCTGTGGCTGCCTCTGTGTTACTAACGATTGTTTTCAATTAAAAAACACGAGCCCAGGCTTTATAGCTTACATGATTTAAATATAACGTGAAGCTTAGAACGGCAGTATTTGCTTATAACATTTTTGAATGGGTCATGGTCATGATGACAATACATGAAAATGACCCTTAGAACTTTTCGAAGGAGCAAAAGTGAAACGGTGACAAACATCAAAACTTTATCAAATATATGAGGTTGTAAATTATCGGTTTATCTAGTTTCAGGCCAAAATAGCATCTATCGTTTTCTTCCCTTTTGTGGCGTATACGAAGTCAACCTGGGAATCAGAAGTATGATGATTTTAAATCCATTACATACATATCTTGTAAAAAGTTTATACTTAGGGAAAGCTCTTGCGCGACAGCTCCAATCGGGACTTCACAGTAAATTAAAATCATGTCCTTATTTTGCTAGATTTTGGTATTACGCTGCTTCCGATTCATTACGGTGGAGATTTATGATTCCCAAATAAGTTTTCCAATAATATTAAAGCACAAGACATCAATAAACGTGTAAGCATACATACACTTTAGAAGTCGATTAAACAACAAGCCCAGAGCCGTGACTTCGTTAACCTGAACTTAGCTGAATACTGGGAAAGGAAGTATTATGTTAAGAGTAGTTTAACCATACTGCAGTACGTGTAATCGTGACGTCATATTCATGCCATATTCACAATCTTTTCTTTTCAATGAACCGTTAGATGTTTTATAAAAAAATAAGTTGATATTTAAAGAAGATCATAGATTCAAAAATATATTAATAACTTTTAATGATTATCGAAATAGTTGGTTTAGAAAGGGTGTCAATATATTTATTTGGCTATTCATATCAAAAACGTGATACGCAGTCGTCGCAAACATATATAAATACATATACTCACGGCTATAGATCCTAGAAAGGGCCAGCCAGAGCTTCGGAATTGAAATTCCTCAGCCACTTTTGGAAGTCAAGTGGGGAACGATTGGTGAGGGATCTCCAACCACATCGCCCGACAATCACTAAAACTGCCCCAGTACCCTAAGTTGCCTCTTACGACACGGGAAGAAATGGGTTCGTGCGTGCGTATTCTTAGCCGGCACTACATAGCTACGTAGCAAACTAACGTGAATTAGAATCAAATTGAACTGATAACTATTACGTCAATAGTTGACGTATAGTGGTGAAGGTCAGTACTGAGATGCATTGAACTAGCTTCCGGAAGATCTTTGCAGGTCAGGACTGCATGATCAGTCTATCGACCTTGGCTTTTTAGGTCTTTATTTTTATACAACACCGCATTTTATTATCGTTTCTAGCTCGAGTATAAATCGGTGGAGAATGATATAAATAAAATAGTATTGTGACATAAATAATGATAAGAGAAATGAGATATGCGAGATACTCTGAAGTACCTCGATCTGGCTTATGAGATCACTGAAATATAGGTTGTACCGTGTGATCTCTACGGAAATAATCTCTATGGTTTTTTTTTCGATATAGGCCGAATTGGACTGCTGGTTTATGAGCCAAGCTTCAAGCACAAATTTGGAAACCCGTGTTGCTTATAAAGGCTCTTATCTTCCGACTTGGCTCTTGATCCATTTCAACCATGACAACACACTCTCGATTTCACTTTTCAGAGCCTGCGAGTTGCAAGCAGTATAAGAGTAGAATAACCTTTAGCCAGTCCCCTTAACGTCTTTTATGGGTTTTTCGGGCGATGCTGTTTGGTGATTTATCTTTATTTAACCTTTATTTCACCATCTTAATTATTTTAGATTTATAGCCGTGAGTAAAGTATGTTAAATCAGTGACGGACAGACGGATCGTTATCGAGGGAGGAGACGTCGATGTTAGCAGGTTAACATCGAATTTATTGTCCTCACAGCCCATATATGTCTCCACCAAGGGGCTCGAGCCTAACCTATATAGGGCGATTTGGCCATAGTTCACCACGCTGGCTAATTGCCGGTTGGCAGACTTACGACTACTACCGTAATAGTAGCCGGGACCGACGGCTCAACGTGCCCTCCGAAGCACGGAATCATCTTAATTTTCGGATAATCATGTGATTCAAGCCTGCAATATCCTTCCAGACTGGGTTAAATCTTACAATTTAAATTTGTAAGGAATCGAACCCGAGACCTTCGTACTTGAAACCAAGCGCTTAACCGCGAGATCGCGGAGGCAGTCGGAGCAGAAGAATTTATTGTCATCACTTGCAAATAAATCATAATAGTTGATTAAGCCTGAATATCTAGAAAGCAATGGCAACTATTTAACGATTGATTTAAACGCAAGGTTAGACTTTTCAGTGGGATCACAACACCTTTTTAAAATATATGTTAGCTGATGTCAATTAGGTTAATTAAGTTTTATGAAATAGTAATAAAAAACAATAAAAGACAATAAAAAACTCATATAAAATGGGGTTTCACTTGACCCAATTATCCTGTTGCCAATTCAAAATGAAAATAAGAGGTAAACGCAGCTATAAATTCAGTTTTGGATGTTTTACGACCAATAAATCCAATTTCTGAAATAGTTCATTTCTTTTTGTCGGTGACGACGAAACTGGTAGCTCGATCACGTCTGCCGCTGTCAGAACAAATTAAGATAAACATTGGCTAAACAAAAAAAGCAAGATGAATTTTGATAAAAATATTTGCGGTCGGAACTTCAAATTAGGTTCTCAATTTTATTCCTCTCAGTTTCACTTCAACGATTAGACACTTCAGCTACTTATTATATACACCTTGTTGTGGTAATGACATACTCAAGTACCATACTGTTAAAGCTGTGTTGTGTCGGAGTCCTCACAGAACATATATATATTATGTCCCCACCAAGGGGCTCGAGCCTACCCCAGACGCTGGCCAATTGCGGGTTGGCGGACTAATGACTACTACCGTAATAGTAGCTGGGACCGACGGCTTAACGTGTCCTCCGAAGCACGGAATCATCTTAATTTTCGGATAATCATGTGATTCAAGCCTGCAATATCCACCCAGACTGGGTTAAACCTTACAAATTAACATAGTATTTTCTAAGACTTTCACGATTGCACATTATAATTAAAACAACTATTGATTTTCGTTTAACTATCGATTGAGGTGGTCTTTTAAAAACCATGTAACATTACGCGATTAAAATATCCGAAAATCAATAGTTGTCTTACAAATTAAGGTTGTAAAGATACCACTCCCAGGGGATCGAACCCGAGACCTCCGTACTTAAAACCAAGCGCTTAACCGCGACACCACGGAGGCAGTCGGCATGTGTCGGATTAGAATGGCACTAACCCATTTCTGTCTGCGGGTGCCATAAGGGACAACGTAGGATTTTCGGGCTTTTATAGTAAGATTTGGCAACCCTAGTTCTGAAGTTCTGGCTTCTTTATTTTGGAGATAACAGACATAACTATATATATATATTGATACTGAAAAACTTGCATATACTCACGCCGCCGTTAGTTCCCATCGAGATTCGCTGAGACTATGGACTATACTTTGTACAATCCAGGAAAACATCGTCAACAAACAGAAATTAAAATGCATTTTAACTTTGTGTTTTAGTTTTCCAATTTTTACAGAACAAACACAGGACAGCAGAGTGTATAATTTCTTATGAATGTCACGTGAATTTTTCGAATACAAACAACATAATAAACTGTTTATTTATACAGTAAATAATACTCGGATAAGCTTTCGATTTGGAAAGCAATCAAATTAACTTTACGAAGAGATTGATAGGCGTGAAGTAAATCCCTTTTGGGCGATAGATGGACGCGGAAATTAATCAGCCCTTGACAAGGGACGTCGCCTCATTTACACTTTTTCTTAGATATATTGTTCGGTAAATATTTATTAACTACAAACGAGAATACTTCGTTGGTTCAAAGAATTATTTCTTAGAAGAATAATGAGATGAATAGTCTTTAATATAAAATTTTGCCAACATATAATGCGATATCATAGCCTCAAACTCGGTCGGCAACCTACTTTTACTAGATTGTAACTGTAACAGAAAATCTAAGAAAATATGAATTGATCATTTATTTTCTTAGAATACCACTTTTTGACACCAAATTCTTGTTGTGGCCGTTAAGTCTCATTTGCTTTTGCCGGTTGAATCCCATATTAAAACTATTTGTGTATTTTTAAAAAGTTAAGTGATAACAGTCAAGCTTTCCAATATCGTAATAATTATTGGGCTTTTTCAATGAAGTCTTTTGTAGTTGAATATCTTTAAAAAAAAGCATATTATTTAATACTAGTGGATCGTCCCCGCTTCGCACGGGTAGCGTTGTTTTTTTAAATATCTGAGGTTTCTTTCTTCAGTCACTGCTCAAGCATTGTGAATTTCAGCGTAATGTTTTCAATTTATGAAATTTATAGCACTCCCTTAACAGTGTAGTTTGGTGATTTTGAATGCGCTTTAATGAACGGTTCAGTATTTCCGTCTAATAGCAAATTTTGGAATAAAACGCCATGAAGTATTTATAACAATCTAAAAAATAAATCATTACGTTATGTAGGATGCAACTACTGGCGCCATCTAGTATGTTATATGTAAATTAGTAAAGATTTGGTTTCGATCACGGGCGCGATGGCTTATTTTATAAATAATTTCGGTGTTTGTCTACCGATTTCTATGATTCTTTTTTTATTGAATAGGTAATAATGTTACCTTTTTTAAATTAGGGATGAGTGAGAGGTTTACAAACGTAAGAGTAAACTAATATAATCAGGATGTTCCGAACTGCTAAGCTATCAGGAATTACACGTGTTATTGTGAGTCAACCGTAAAAGATAGACATATACTGTTGAGGACTTTTTTTTAGATAATTTAATGAAGAATATTTCCGTCATACATGATTTCTATGTAAGTTTAACCATTAAGGCTGCACACGCGACGGAAGCTTAAAAAATGGAGTAACTTCTCCCGTTTTCCCAAAATTTCCCAAAATTCCCCTTGACTTCTGTGCTGGAAAGTATACAAAAACCTGCGCAGGAGTATGAAGAATAATTGTACCAAGTTTCGTTAATATCCGTCGAGTAGTTTTTGTTTCCATAAGGAACATACAAACCGACAGACAGACAGACAGACAGACAGACAAAAATTTTACTGATTGCATTTTTGGCATCAGTATCGATCCCTAATCACCACCTGATAGTTATTTTGAAAATATATTTCATGTACAGAATTGACCTCTCTACAGATTTATTATAAGTATAGATGTTTTTTGCCCGTTACCGTAGTAGCTCAATGGGTAGAGCACCCCGCTATTATGGAGGATCTCGGGTTGGGCCTAAAGCAATTGTCTTTTGTAAAGTTATATGAGTAATTTTGATAATTATTGTTTCAGTAATAAGTAAAAATATGTTTGTTTTGTTGTTCTTACTTATTTTAATTTTCTAGTTTTATATAAATGGCTGCTGACTTACTGTCATTACAAGTAGGGCTCACAATGAAAACCAGTTCCGATTTTGTGTATACTCATACACAAATCAGAAATTACTGATTGTGGGCCCAGTTTATCGAAACCATTTCTTTAAATTATTTCATTGAATTTAATATTATTTTCTTTAATTCATTTTATATTGGTTGTTAGCGCTGAGGGAAACATTGTGAGGAAACTACATGGCTAAATTGTACTTAGTAATGTGACAATGTTTTTGAATAAAACAGCGATAGGCCTGCCCTCTAAAACGTGGTACATTGTTCAAGCAAAACGTGGGGCGTCTAACTGAACACTAGGTCACAATGCCACGTGATGTTCAGAAGTATTAGTCCTTTGCCACCCCCTTGGGGATATATGGCGTGAACATTTGGGTCTTGAAACTGTGTACTGTTGGTTGTTAAGTGTCGGCTTGGAATAACACTTACCATTTTTTTTCTGCGAGTATCTTAGAGTTTTGGGGCTTTGTAAGCAATAAATAACTATAAACAGTCAAACTTATCCATTAGTAAGATATAAAATATCTGCCATTATCATTAATTTATTGGGAGCTACTTATATTGTCTATTAAAAGGAAATCTGATAACTATACGCCTCATTTATATCTCCAGACAAATATGACATGACGTAAAGATAATCTCATAAAAGCCAAACAAAAGCTATCAAAACACTTCTACACCAAAGTGTGGCGGCCTATTAGCGAAATGACAATAGATATTTGTTACCGATCTTAATTATTTATCGGACAAAGTAAAACAAACCTGTAAACAAGGTACAAAGGCGAAGAAGCCATTAAGAGATTTGATCAAGTTTCATATTTTGTCCTTGTCCAGAATTGTCGTTGTCATGGACACCTTTCGGGTAATATTAAGTAACTAGATGAAAACCCGGCTTCGCCCGGTTGGAATTTAATTGGCAAAAATTTAAGATATTCAGGCTTCCTTTAGAAGGCCTTTTACATACGCAACTACAACTATGATATGCTCCTTTTCTATATAATGTTGCTTTCTATGCATTGAAGAATTTCATGATTCAGCAGATTCATGAATTAATTTCAACAAAGTTATCTAGTGTCTTATTTTAAGAGCTTTCTTTAATATTTATTTCAAATATATATTTATTTCCTGCATTTTTTGTGCCCTTTGTTACAGCGAATAAATATGTTCAATACAATATGACATACTTTCAGGTATCCTAGACTCATAATACACATCTAGGAACAAAATGTAGGTAGATACTTCCGTAGTCATCGGTTCTCAAGGAATATTAAAGGTGAGCAAGGCATATAGCGTATAACTGTTTCATTATTTTAATCAATCTTGTAAAGAAAAACTGCAGAAGTTTTTACACAAATAATTTTTAATGTAAATAAACATTCAAAACGAACTAACATCAATTTACAAAACATTTAACTTCTAAGGTAATAAAGGTCTCCAACCGTGTTAGCAAACGTGATTTCTATAATAACATCAGCACTCTCAGTAACATTTGATTCACAATGATTTGGCGAATTTAATACAACTAAACTTATTCTTTAAAATACGACTATATTTATCTTTTAAAAACTAGTACTTCAAAGCATTTTGCTTCAACCCCAGTAAGATAGACCACGAGAATTAGTAAACTGTTGCAATTAACATTTCGCAGTTGAATGCATTATCGAATTATCATACATGACCTTGAACTTGGCCTACATTCTCACGCTAAAAAGAGGGTTCAGGATGCATAAAGGAAGTTTGGTATGCAAAAACGGCATCAATTTGTATGGAGTACAAAAGAATTGAGAGGGCTCAACCTATTACGCGATATTACGAACGCACTGCGAATGCACCAATAGGTCATTGGGGCAAGAGAATTCTGAAGGGGTGTGCGTACACGTGCATTTATAGTTCTTTTGAACAAATGCATGTTAATACCGGAATCATATGCAGCTTGAACACCTGCTTTATTTTTGTAGAAAGTTTTTAAGGAACCAAAATTAAATAGATGTGTCTGGAATTTTGTCTAGATCCGCCATTTGCTAGAGACAGTTTTAAAACGTGAGTCATTTTGTGAAATGCCTAAGGTACATAAACGAAAATGAGAAGTATGACAATATTTCAATCCTTGTCTATATTAATCACTGTAACTCCACTAATAACGCCTTGCTTCGCTCCTCTTCTCTTGGTTCTGTGTTTGTATATATTTGTCACAGTAAACTAATGAAATCACTCAATTAATTGAATGCCTAGTAAGTAAATGAAAAGTCCATCGAAATCGAAACGGATTGATTAGTTAGCCCGATCCTTACGACTGACGTTGTTAGTCTAGGTTTCTTGAATAATTTAGGGTGACTATGAATGATAACGTAAATAAGACAGCTATGGTTCATCATTTAGGAAATTAAGTTGGTTGAGGTCGAAGAAGAATGAAATTGTAAATTTTGATTACAATCATACATATTTTAAGTAATAAATTTAAACAAGACTCAAAATTATTGAAAAAACTGTCACAACACGACTGCTAAATACATATTTCATTTTATGAGAAATTAAACAAATTAACATGTCACAGTTGAATGCCGTGTAGTGTCGGCTTAGAATAACACTACCCCATTTCTACTCGTGGGTAATTGTAAGAGGCGACTAAAGGTATAGGGGCTTTCTAAGTGAAATTTGGGCGATGTGGTTGGAGACCCGTCACCAAAAACATTAATTATTACCATCTTTACCCCAATCAACTTCCAAAAGTGGCTGAGGAATTTCTAATGCCTTAGCTCTGGCTACCCCTTCTAGGGATTTATAGCCGTGAGTATATGTATGTATGTATGTACAATCTATGAATGGTCTAGGCGTTAAAATTGTTTGATTAAACAAGTTGACTGTGACATATTTACCATTAACTTATCTACGTCTTTCAAAATTATGCAGTAAATTGACATTTTTATTTTACATAAACCATACAAACTTTCAAATTCCTTTTTAACCGTGTCGACTTTTTAATATTACTTTTGCACCAACCATTGTCTATTTTCATGCGCAATCTCTACGTTCAAAATATTTACTGGATGAGATCGCTGTTAGAGATAGCGATGAGTCCACCTGGTTGTATCTGTGTATTGTTTTCGTTTTCAATAAAGTGTATTAATTTATTATTTTATATTTTATATGAATGGGAGTATAATCGAAAATCACCACAATCGAAATACCGTGAAACTGTGATAGTCACAAAACTTCATTGCCATTTTGAATATACGAGTTCCCGGCAATCTGCGTTTCAATCACGAGAGCGATTTCTTTTTTTTCAAAATCGCTTTCATAACAGATTCAGGTTACCAGTGAATTCTGGTTCAACTGACATTTTTCAAAACTTTGTTGGATTAGCCGTTTCACGTTGATACAGTTATAGTTCTATACTCGTCTGAAGTATGTTACTGGGGGCTTAGAGTAACCCAACTTTTTATTTTCTCATAGATAATATGTATTGGCGACTAGTAAACTAGAGCAACGGAAAGTCGGCGTGACATAAAATCTACTCATAATTAATTTTTAAATTAAGGCATTTTAATTATTATTGTAATATTTCTTCTTTTAAAAATAGACTACTTAAGTAGAACATAAAGTTTACTCAGTATATTCCTGAAACGATAGGAAGTAGACGTTCTTCAGAACATCACTTGATATTTTTTTACGTGGTGTTCTGTAAATGCACTGTTTACTCGGAAAGTTTATTCACAAGACCTCTCGCCACCACATCTGTCATACCGTCGTCACAAGACTTAGGTGATTTAACTTTGCATCGAACTTCTTGTCCTTTCTTTTACCTAAAGCATCAACATAACATAACCTTATAACAGCATATTGTAAAATATGATGTGAACGGTTAGGTTAGAGTTGAAAAAACAAAGCTTTGTTAAAAATCAAGGCGTAAATGCTATGCTACCCGAGCCCAACCAACCGCTATAGCTATAGCGCGCTATTACAAAATAAACAAAAATTTCTAAGTCCAAAAGTTTATTTTAATGGTTTAAGTTTTTCAATATTTTTATGGTAATAAAATCACTCATAGACACAATTTTAGGAAAAAACTTAAAGATCAATAAAATATTAACAGACTGGACATGATTAACGTTAACATTCTTTCAATGTTTAATGGTACACTGAGTTGTGGACTTATTTTTTTACTAGCGAGCATGCGTCTTTTTAAAATCATTAATAGGGAGGGTTCCCTGTTTTTAGGTATACAAAGTTTATATTTTCTTTAAAATGGTAAATCTAATTATTTGCTTACAATTTAAAAAATAGTTCATGAACTAGTAAATATTGTAACATACTATTTTAAAGTAAGATGATTAATTTTCTTTGAGTGGCATCAGTTTATTTCAATACATCATCATCATTATCATCGGCCAATAGGCGTCTTCTGATGGACAAAGGCCTCCACTACGACAGGGCCTGTGCTGCCCTCATCCATTGGCTTCCCGCCACTATCAACAAGTCCCACCTTGTGGGAGGCCTAAGTCGTTGCTGTTGTTTTATGTAACAAGTACCGCCAAACATGTGTATACATAATGTATAATGTAATAATAATTAATAATGTATTATGTATACACATGTTTAGCTGTGTAATTTCGGCTTAGAATAGCACTAACCCGTTTCTTCCCTTGGTGTATGTAAGAGGCGACTAAGGGTATTGGGGCTATTAAATGGATGTTCGGGCGAGGCGGTTGGAGACCCATCAGTACCATCACTAACAACCTCTATTTTACCATCTTTTCCCCATTTGACTTCCAATAATGGCTGAGATATTTATAATACCTTAACTCTCGCTACCCCTTCTAGGGATTTATAGCCGTGAGTATATGCATGTATGTATGTATGTTTTTTTAAGTAAATTGTTCAGATCTAGGAATTTTTCGTTACATTTCTTTAGATTTACAATCGATTAATAAAGTATTTGTGATACTACGACTAATATAAATCTTAATGATTAAATACTATAGCCAAACATCTCGTAGAAAATCACTTCTCTTTTTATTACATCTAGTTTATATGCAAAATTAATCACATTAACATGCATAAATTCATTCAACGTGAATACACATGAAAAACATAAGGTAAATGAGAACCGATAGACGACCTAGCCAGTCGACCTTGTAAGGTTGCATCGTCTCCTGTCCCCACCCTTTGCTCGACTCGTTGTAATACTGGGATTTAGGGATACCAGATAACAAACAAATTGCTAGAGGGTCTGGAATTTAAGCTGTCTGTCTGAAAAGCAGAAACAATGGGTTTTTTTAATAGGAGAAGAATAGAAAGTACTAGATTGAATGTTAAACTAAAAATATAAAATAAAGAAAGATCTGAGAAAAGTTTATTAGAAATATAAACATTTTATTTAAAATATAATATATGTACACACTTAACAAATATAAGACTAAACTAAAACGTGACTAATTAATTAAATATTTACAGCAGAAATTAAATTAAACAATATAAAAAATGTTTTCAAAATCGCTGCCGCTAGGGGGTAGGGTTCCCAAGAGGCTGGCTGCATTACCCCTCTGTATTGCAATACTTACTCACTGACCAAAGTATTTGCCAGCCCTAGGATCCCCGCTAGCTTCGACTAGGCGCGCAGATATTTCTTTAAAAAATCTACGCGCATCTGAACCCCATGGACCGAGGGTCTCCACGGCAAAAGGGATAAAAATATGACTGTCATCCAGGAAGCCATATTTACGCTTCTTCAGAGTATGTCGCAGCAGCTTCAGCCCGAACAGCAGACCGAGACAAATGGGAAGGCGCCAGTGTGTCGACACAAGTTGCATTAGAAATAAACTATTAAAGTTAAATTGGCGGAACATGTCTGCCGAGTGGAAAACTGAAAATGGACAAGTCTGCCACTGAATGGATTCCACGAAGAGGGAAAAAGAAACAACGACTAGTGTTCAAATCCCGGGTCGGGCCTACACCAATTTGTCTTTTCAAAAGACACATGTGTGGTTAATTTATCATGGTTGTTAACGGTGAGGGAAAACATCGTGAGGAAACCCACATGGCTGAGTTGTACTTAGTCATGTGACAGTGTATTCGTACAAAACGGCGATAGGCCTGTCCCCTACCACGTGAGTACACTGTCCATGCAAAACGTGGGTACCCTGAAAAAGGTGACAAAGTCACGTGATGTTCAGAAGCATTAGTATCTCTGGCAGGGGTTGTTCGGGGATATTCAGCGTGAACGTTTATGTTATGTTATGTTTTTTTTAAGAAAAGCTAAAATAACTGAAATGCATTAATATTAATCTCACACGCCTAAAATGTCTAAAATTACTTCGTAAATAAAAAAAACACGAAATTTTCAACTAATTCGTGTTTTTTCGTAGGAAATCCTACTTTTGTATATAGCAACCCTAGATGGAGATGTCTTCCAACCTCACCCCCCTAACTCCCACCCTATAATCGGTCTCTACAGTACACCGCAGCACTTTGTTTAAACTCTGTTATGCAATTCCCGGGCAAATAGAAAATAAACTATTTATTCAGTATTTTATAGTTAGGTACTTGGATTACGTGCGTAGTCCAATGGTTATCTACTGGACTGAGGTCGTGATTGCGATCCCGTTGCGAGAATCGTTTCTATGATGAATAATGCTTATTTTTGCTCATTATTGGGTACAAAATTATGTGTTTATAATATGTTATTAAATTATTCAGATTAGTAAGGTAAGTTGGGTTGGATCGGACATAGAGGAATATCGTAACAATAACATTTTGGTAATTGGGAACGTATTCAATACGAGTGGCGAAAATGATTAAGAGGAAAAAACACAGCTAATAGGGAGAAACTATCGAGCCTCACTTTCATAATCCTGGCAAAGCTCTCAAGCTTCAATAACAATCATTATTATTTTCTTCCATCATGATTTTCTTAAATATCAAAAAATCTAACTTGTTAAATAACCAAATGACTACCTTAATATAAACCTAGGAATATATTCCAGTTAGATAAAAGTCAAAGGTTAAAGACAAATCTCACATGACCACAACTTAAAACATACATAACATTGGGAAAAATTAAAGTGAATACCAAGCTAAATGTGTAGGCTTACTCCAGCAGTACCAGCTATATTGGACAAAAAAAATACTTTCAGACAGCAGAGTCGTTTTGCATGTTCTGAAAAATGACCAAATCAACCACGGAATAATACTAAAATATCATGAGTCACTTAAAAGTATATATCCAAGAATAAAAATATCGCATTACGGTGGATAGGGGGCACAGAAATTTGTTTGGAAATAATGCAGCAACACAAAAGAAGGACCAGAACCAATCACACTAAACCCGTACAATAAACACAAGCAATACCGTAATTAATTTAGGAAATGTGCCTGATAGCAGCACTAGGCTCTATGGCATACCCTGTTAGAATACCGACAATCCAGAGAAGCGATTTCAAACATAACGGAACACACCTAACGAAAAGAGTCTTGCACCTATCTAAGAGAAAACTTCTAACGGTGACAGGTATCTTAACAGGACACTGCTCACTGAACACACTATTTCACACAAAGTAAATATTGTTACAAAAAAATAAAAACGCGCTTTTGAAGGACATTTAACTCATAAAAAAGCGTGGGGCGCTCTGTGCCATATTTTTGTTTTTCGAGCAAAATTATTATTTCTATAAAAAATATTTCTATCAATTATCATCATATCGACTGATCGTGACCACTCGATATCAGCCTTTCATATATGTCTTCATATCGACTGGTTTTCAATAGAAAAATATCGGCTGGATGAAGTGAGAATAGCTCAAGTCAAATATCGATCGCAAAATAATACAAAAGTGATAAATATCGAAAGTGATCTACCGTGCGAAAATTGCCCCCCAGAACTTCCACAATTCTAAAGAAAAGCGAAAAACTATTCTAAACAGACCTTTCCAAGTATTTCAACCAGTTACAATTAAGCCCTCCATAACGTATAACATTTTCGAGGAAAGTTTTCCTCACATTTCCAAACACGTGTCTTTTGATAGGTCTCCAGACCTTGAGTTGAGTGATTCGGCCTTATGTATACAATAATCACAATTAACTATCAAGTTTGACAAAGTTTGCTATTTTCTGCGAGTTCCTAATCAGGCAGTTTGGCTAATAACAGAAAGGCCAAAATTTTCCATTACACGTGATTATAACATAACATAAACGTAATAACATAAACGTTCACGCCGTTTTTCCCCGAAGGGGTTGGCAGAGGTACCAATACTCCTGAACTCACATGGCAAGCGCCATCTAGTTTCCAGAGAAGGTACCCACGTTTTGCTTAGACAGTGTACTCACGTGATAGGGGGCAGGCCTATCGCCGTTTTGTACGAATACACTGTCACATGACTAAGTACAACTCAGCCATGTGGGTTTCCTCACGATGTTTTCCCTCACCGTTAGCAACCATGATAAATTAACCACACATATGACTTTAGAAAAGACAAATTGGTGTAGGCCCGTCCCAGGATTGGAACTCACGCCCTTCTGTTTTTCGGGCGGGTGTTCTTACCCACTGGACTATCATGTTTAAGTAATGAAGGTTTAACTTACATCGATTTTTAAATACCTCGAAACAACCTTGATAGCTCTGAACACTAGGTGACAATGTCACGTGATGTTCAGAAGTATTAGTACCTCTGCCAACCCCTTCGGGGATATACGGCGTGAACGTTTTAATTTGAGTAATTTGTCAAATTGACGGTGAAGAATGACCCGATGAAAACTGGTGCAAAACTCTTCGGAAGTTAACGATGTGAACGATGAGTTGAGTTGATGTGAGTCATATAATCAAGCGAATAATTGTTTGAATTGAGAAAGGCAGATACTTTTGATCGCCTTTTTGTTAAATCCTAAAATTTCATCTCTATTTTTCACAGTGAAGTTGCCTGTTTTTTTTTTGGGTTCTGAACCAAAAGGATATCTTCCTTCCTTCTGTATCTCATCAAGCTCTATCTCATGATCCGTGAAATTTTTAAGGTCAAATTCTAATAGTTATTATTTTTTATATATTGCAGGGGCCTCATACAATAAATAATGTTTTTTTGGTTATCGTAATATTGACAGATAGAACAGATAGAAGTTAGAAATAGCCACAAAAGATCAATTATTTTATTTACTTAATAAATAATAATTAATAAATATCAACATGAAATTCCCATTGAAAAAGTTTTAATATGTTCTTGTAAATCAACCAATTTTGTTTAATGATATTTATTGAAATAACCTATTTGCTTTTATGAGAGTAGAAAGAGATCTCATTTTATGAACAGTAAAAGTTGCACCTTTATTTCGACACATCCTAAAACAACCTAAAACACTTGTAAACTCAAAAGTTTGAACAATCGATTGAATCTGCTTATGCACAAATGATTATCCAAACACTTGAGCTGATTATACCAAATAGCTCAAAAGCTAATAAGATTCCGAGCTTGTCCATCAAGAAAAGAAAAGCAACCCTAATTTCGTTCTAATTCTCAACAGCAATTGTTACTGTCAAGAGCGAGACAAAATAAATGGGTCCTAATGACTTTGCACCAAAAAATACAAAACTGAAATGAGGAGGTTCTTTATGAAATTGCCTTGTTTTAAAATCGTTTCAAGACTTTGTTATAACACGCGGATATATATTTTGCTTTGCATCAAATCGAAATCTTGACTTCTGTACCTACTGACTAGTACATAGACTGCTTCTCGTCACTCCTTTACTCACGGCTATAAAATCTAAAATGAGATATTCAGGGCAACATTATAATGAATTCCTCCGCCACTTTATGAAGTTGAGTTGATGGTTCATGTTGGTTCTCCGACCGCATGGCTCAACCAATGCTTAAAAATCCCAAAGACCCGAAGTCACCTCGTCCTGCTCTAAGACACGCAAGAGTAGAAACAGGTTAGTTATAGCTATTCTAAGCAGACACTACACGGCTAATAGTAATTAAAGAAATTCTGAAACTGAACCTGCACATCGAAAGTCAAATAAAAACACGTAATTTTACCTATATATCCCAAATAATGCATAAAATGCGTCTATAAATTATAAATTATATTTAATTTATTAATTATTATTTACGAAAGAGCATGTTTCAAAAGATTAATGGATGTGAACCAAGCAAGAGCGGTTTGTCAGGATCGTACAAAGTGGCGATCGATAGTCTCTGCCTACCCCAATAGGAACTAGCCTTGTACATAAAAATGGCGTGAGTATATGTATGTATGGCTTTAATTATCAGTTTGTTCCATTGCTTTATATTACAATATCATTGTTTATATTTTTCGGTGTTTCTGCAGTCGGTTCTTTTATGTATTTATATGATTATATATCTAAAATAAAAGGCCATTGAACAAGAATTTCCAAAGTACGCATATTGACGTTTTTAGTACATTCTACGCCTAGTACTATCAGGTAGAGGAGTATTTGCTTAGAAATATCCCCGTCTAATTATGAAAGGCGTACAATAATGGCAGAAACCCCATGTGCAAGCCAATCAGTTTTTTTTTTATATATGCATCAGGCATGAGGGAGACAAGATTTATACATACTTATATACATACACTAGCGACCCGCCCCGGCTTCGCACGGGTGCAATGCAAAATATACCTACTACAGAATGTCCTTATACACAACATTCACAGCTTTTTTGTCATTAGCCAATACAAACATGTTTAATTCTTGATATTTTCCTCGCTAGAGAGCTCCGATAAACGCGTGCGATCGCTGCAAATCATAAAGTGCTATAAGGCGAAGCGCTTTTTTTTTTTTGTTTACCGGAGGGGAAATCCTCATGGATCCGGTATGTCGGACTTTTACCGACTAAAACCCCTCCGGCTCGGTGCTGCTGGCCCTGCGGCTTATGCGGCGTCACCTTGATGTGTTGTGCCGGGCGGTGAAAAGGAGTGTACCTAAGCTAAGTCGGATAGGTGTACCTAAGCTAAGTCGGATAGGTGTACCTAAGCTAAGTCGGATAGGTGTACCTAAGCTAAGTCGGATAGGTGTACCTAAGCTAAGTCGGATAGGAAAGGCGAAGCGCGGCCATCGACGCGCTATTTATAGGCACGCGCCGCCCGGCGCAAACAACTACGACCCTGCATTTTAAATTTGTAATATCTTCGGTAATATTCACTTAAATTACATGCTGTAAAAAGCATATTGATCTATAATAAATGCACAATTTATTTAAGGTACTTAATTGGATAAGGATTAATGCTGTATTGTTTAAAATCACTTCGTAAATTACCATTTTTTAGTAAAGAATAAAAATGGTTATGCTGGGTTATCCCTAAGAGATAGACATATACCATCGCGGACTTTTTTGTTGAACTTTTTAAGGTGAACAATACTGTAGTACATTATTTTGGTCTATCTCGTAGGGTTCAGCCAGCGTTTGCAATATAAGCGCAAAAAAACGTGCTTATTTACGACATCACATTAGAAACCTTTAAATTTATCAGTGTTTCTCTACTATATTATGCATTTATTATACATACAAACCTTCCTTAAGAATCACTCTATCTATTAAAAAAAACCGCATCAGAATCCGTTGCGTAGTTTTAAAGATCTAAGCATACATACGGACATACAGCGAAAGCGACTTTGTTTTATACTATGTATTGATATTGATATCGCACTCTCAGAACGAAAGAGGCTCAAGTCAAAAACAGTGATATTGATTAGCATTTAGCAACCATAGAGAGGCATAAAAAAGTATGGTGTCAAACAAAGGCACTTATTGTTATAGGGACGGAAAATTCGCTATCCTATTTTTTTTTAACAATAAGTGCCTTTGTTTTACTATTCATCGGATAGGACATACTTTTTTATGTCTCTCTGTGATTGTAACTCAATTTCACTATTTTTGACTTGAGCCTCTTTCGCTCTGAGAGTGCGATATACTCACGTGAGTTGAGTAGTAAATACATTGTAAAATAAAGGTTGTAGATGATGAGTCTCCAACAGCATCGCCAAAAGATCACTAGAAAAGGCCCAATCCCCTTAGTCACTTCTTATGAACCAACACGCACGCACGGTATGAAATGGGGTAGTGCCAAAATAAGTCGACACTACACAGCAAAATTAAAGATTTATTTCTTTATAAACACCTATATGATTCTAGAAAAATATTTTAATCCGAAGTAAAAAAAAATACGCATTTTCTTTCTTTACATTGGTATTTATAACGATTGCCTGCCACCACTGCCATGATATGGTACTAACATACCTACATATTCTCATGGCCAAATATCCCTAGAAGGGGTTGCTAAAGCCACATAATAAGAAATTCTTGAGCCAATTTTGGGAGTTAAGAAGGACACAGATGGTAAAAAAATTGGAATGAAATTGGATATTCCTATTCCTGACCGACACAACATGGCAAACCTTTACCGAGGTTAAATTTCAAAAAGGGGTAGGCAGAGCTTTGGAACAAGTAATTTATCTACCTTTTTCAGAAATTGAGTAAGCAGGAATACGATGGTACTAAAAAATAAACTGTTTGAAATGGGTTCGGAACAAGACGGGTATCTTAGTTCAGTACGAGAAATCAATCACGATATTTATTTTAGTTCCTTGTATGATGGGCGATCGATGGTCTAACATTTTACTATTATACCTCTCATTTTACCTGCGGGTCAATACAAAAGCAAAAATAAAATTATAGTTATAATTACCGGGCCAAGAAATTGTTATTTAAAATCTATCTTTATTACACGTCATGGGCAAATGGTAGTTAGGTTACAAACGGTCGACATAGTTAAATTACTTAAGCTATGTTTAACCGGCGAAAAGATATGAAAAATACAGACACAAAGACAGATAAGCTGAATCCAATTTTAATCACCCTTCGCGCGCAACCCCTAATGTTACACAAAAGGGATCGGGTACACAAATTTCATCCCTACTCCCAACCGCCCCTGTGGCCTAATGGATAAGGCATCGGCCTCCTAAGCCGGGGACTGTGGGTTCGAGTCCCACCAGGGGTAAATAGTATTTTTAGTCTTTTTTTATATTATTGTATACTATTCATATAGCAAATATTTATTTAATTTGTTTTAGCTGTATTAATTTCAGCTCAGCATCAATTTAACTGCGATTACTTGAATCAAACTTATAAGCGTTTAATGTTTCAGTTTTCAGTCAATCATTTTTTAGTATCATACATATACTTACGGTTGCAAAACCCAATAAAGGGTAGCCAGAGCTTCAGAATTCGAAGTACCTAAGCCACTTTTGGCAGTCGCATTGAGAAAAAATTGCAATATAAAAGAGGTTTGCTGATGGGTGTTCCTCCATATAACCCACCAATAACTTAAAATCCCCTAACCCTAATATCAAAAAATCCACGTGTCACAGATTTTGTCACCAAACTTCTCGAAATGGCTGAAATTTTGCATACACATTTGGTAGGTTGTCCACCACAAACATTTTATTTTTATTTATAGACTATCTTTTTTCTTCGGCGGCTTAAATAGCACTACCCCATTTCTTCCGATGGGTGTACCTAAAACGCGACTAACGGTATTGGGGCTTTTAAGAGATTTTCGGGCGATGCGGTTGGATTGGAGACTCATCACGAACAACCTTTATTTCACCATCTTTTCCCCACCTAACTTCCAAAAGTGGCTGAGGAATTTCTAATATCTAGCTCTGGCTACCCCTTCAAGGGATTTATAGCTGTGAGTATATGTGTGTATGTAAATTCTCTACAAATAATTTATTATTTTATTATTATTATTATTATCCCAAAACAATGGTTGCCTAAACATCATTATTTTATATTAAAATAGAAAAACCTTTCGTGACAGAGGCAACGCGCAGCGTACATGTTAAAACTTATTTACCCGCTAAAACATTATGAGCAAATTATTAAACCACATGATTTGGCCGAATATCTGGTTCGGTAAATGATATATGTAAGTATTCGATATTTAGATATTACCACTATTCGGCGCAACTGTAGTTTTTTTAAACTATATTTATAACTAAACTATAAATTACCTAAAATTATTATTTTACGACAAAATATAAAGCTCTAAATATTATATCAAAATAACTTAGATAATTGTATCGTGTTTGGTGTCGTAGGAAAGGTCTTTGCAAACACATTGCTCATAATGTATATTATTTAAAGATGTGTCAACGACCAGCAACCGTGATAGCCCAGTGGGTAGAACACTCGGTTATCGTGCAAACGACTAGTGTTCAAATCCTGGGTCGGGCCTACACCAATTTGTCTTTTCTAAAGACATATGTGTGGTTAATTTATCATGGTTGTTAACGGTGAGGGAAAACATCGTGAGGAAACCCACATGGCTGAGTTGTACTTAGTATTGTGACAGTGTATTCGTACAAAACGGCGATAGGCCTGCCCCCTATCACGTGAGTACACTGTCCATGCAAAACGTGGGTACTCTGAACACCAGGTGACAAAGTCACGTGATGTTCAGAAGTATTAGTACCTCTGCCAACACCTTCGGGGATATTCGGCGTGAACGTTTATGTTTATGTTATGTTATGTGCCAACGTAAAGTAACACTCATTTATTCACGTTATGCACCATTTTATATTCTCCGTGTTATGTTTTACTTTTAATTCTCGATATCACATTTTTTTGTGTTTATATGCCCGAAATAAAAAAACCGGAACATTTCAAAATAAAAGTAGGTAGTAGTAGGTAGATAAAAATTTAAATAACTTAGTAAAAAGAGGTCTGGATAGTAATAAGCGAATCAGAAAGAAATTCAGCTTAGTTGCTAATCAGTGTTAGGTTTCTCATGTTCTCAGTATCTTGTAACATTGCACATAAAAATACTATATCAGCACTAAGCCGCTCAAATAAATAATATATTTGTTTAAATCTACAACTAAAATACGATAGTTCCGAACGTAAACGCTATTTCTTTTACTCGTCCACACACACAGACAGAACGCATTCAAAATGGTCGCGTACACCGTGTCAGTGTGTGCGTGCGTCTACGACCTTGAGAGGACGTCTGATTTCAGCTGAAACTCGCCGGGAGGGAGGACTGATCGATATGCACCTGCATCACTCATTTCTTTACTTGGAGGCGTTATATACTGATGTTTTTAATTGGTTAATCTGTTTATGTTTTATTTTAGTTGGGTGTTCGTATGACTCTGAGCATAATTTGTTGCAGTTTTTGTATCACTTTAATGCGTTATAGGGGACTGGCGCATTTCTTTACGTATTGTGATTTAGTAAGTGAATAAAATAATTGTTGATATTATTACTCAAGTTTTTGGCAACATTATGAATTTTAATTATAAAATTAATTTGTTCATTAAATATGATGAAAAAATATCAATTTTAATTACTTAATTTTCATCTGAAAACAATATACATATTACATATATATATACTTCAATATCATGTAAGGTTATTTTGTATAAGACAATTTTAGTTTCAACATTCGTGTGGTCATTGTTTCGGCTACTGTGTAATATTTAAATAATGTTTTATGCTTATAAATCAACATCAAAACTGTATGACATCAGTCATAAAATAGCACTACGCCATTTCGCCCTGTTGTTTGTAGACTATTGTTTATTCAAGTAGAAATTAATAAATTATGCATAAAGCTTTCGCACGCGATTACTTTAGCCGTGATATATGAGTTCATTATGCATCGAGACCTTCGATCATATATACCAAAGATGCCGCACTCCATACAAATTCAACGCACAAAAGATCGAGACGTATCAAAATTCACACGAATAAACACTGTACAATATTTTTATGACTCAAGCGTTTAATCATCGCTTTAGAGTCCAAACTATGCTTTAATATTTTTTTGATACAGATTTTAGGTTTCATACCTTGATGAATCATTAAAACCAGACATATAAATGATTTTAATTACTTGATTGAATTTGAAAAACTATCATTAACAAATATTCGAGCTATTTCAACGCTTTTTCCATAATTTGTAATCTTAGTTGTAGTATGCACATTTTATTATAATATTCATACATACATACATACATACATATACTCACGGCTATAAATCCCTAGAAGGGGTAGCCAGAGTTGAGGAATTAGAAATTATTCAGCCACTATTGGAAAGTTGTGTGGGGAAAAGATGGTAAAAAAAAGGTTGTTGGTGATGGGTCTCCAACCGCATCGCCCAAAAATCCCTTAAAAGCCCCCAATACCGTTAGTCGCCTATTACGTACACCCACCGGAAGAAATGGTGTAGTGCTATTCTAAGCCGACACTACACAGCAAATAATATTCAGTAGGTACTAATAAAGTTAAATAATTACTGTTTATATCGCATCTTGATGAACTATCTCGAATAAGGATTTCTGAAACTGAACAAAAAGATAAAATTCAATTCAGATAGAAATTGACAAATGCATAGCTTAAATTAAGTAGTCAAATTTCTAAGGTAGAGTTGTATTCCATTACATAAACACTTACATAGACTAACAAAAACTCTACTCTACCTTCTTCTCTCTCTGGCTTCACTTAGAAGCACACTCCATTGCAAATAGGATTTGAATCCATGTAAATGTAAGTCTATTGTATTAAGATGGTCATATTTTATTTATAAATAAAAATATATTTTAAAAAATGTATAAAAATATAACTTTATTAAATCTAATAATAGAATTTAAAAATAAAACTAAATTCCTTTCTTATATTTTTATATATAAGTCTATTTAAAAGAATCATAAAAATAGGAAACAGTAGATCAACATTATAAATAGAACAAGAAAACAAATGGACAAAGTTACCGCTGAAATTTTCCTTATGGAAAAAGTTAAGAGTTATTCTTGTGGTTTTGAAATCTTGCATAATTATTTCATGAGAAACATTTGTACACGGAAGAATAAGAGTTTGAACTCTCAGGAACATGAAATAAATATAATACGAAACTTTTGCGAAAAAGTCCGACTAAGGATTTATCAAGTTTGTTAAAATCTGTTACTTTATTTAATGTTGTTTACTCAAATGTCATGTGATGTCAAGAAGACCTCCGCCACCAAAAAAATACGACACGTAAACCATAATTAGAGTAGGAGTATAGTTTCGGCTGTGTAGTGTTGGCTTAGAATAGCACTACCCCTTTTCTTCCGGTGGGTGTACGTAAGAGGCGACTAACGGTATTGGGGCTTTTTAAGGGATTTTTGGGCGATGCGGTTGGAGACCCATCACTTTTATTTTACCATCTTTTCCCCACGCAACTTCCAAAAGTAGGTGAGGAATTTCTAATTCGTTAGCTCTGGCTACCCCTTCTAGGGTTTTATAGCCGTGGGTATATGTATGTATGTATATATGAGTATGAGTATAGTATAGTAAGAGTAGGAGTATAGTAAAAAAACGTTTTTACCAATATAAATTAATTATTGAACTTAACATTAAAAGATTACATAACCAACCGAAGCTTCACAATCAGCTCTTATTTTCATTTATAGTTACGTTTAATTACCGTGATAGCTCAGTGGGTAGAACACCGCTTATAGTGCAGACGATGCGGGTTCAAATCCCGGGTCGGCCCTACACCAATTTTCTATATATGTGTGGTTAGTTTATCATGGTTGTTAACGTTGTGTGGGAAAACATCGCGAGGAAACCCACATGGCTGAGTTGTTCTTATTCATGTGACAGTGTGTTCATTCAATAAGGTGATAGGCCTGCCCCATATCATAGATAAAAAAAATATTAAAAATATTCTAAAAAAATCCTTTATTAAAAAAAACGGGCGTGGGTCCAAGCCCTGGTATAAAAATAATGTAAAATAAAAAATATAAATAGTAAAGCAACAGTAAATTGTGTTGAAGTTACAATATTAGCTTATTTTTTTGTTGAGGATTAACAACCACATTTTTTTTTAAGATGAGAGTTAAGTCTCCTTTGTACCATTAGTTGTTTCTTTTTAACCGACTTCAAAAAAAGGAGTGTTCTCAATTCGACCGGTATATTTTTTTTTTTTTTTTTTTTTTTTTTATGTTTGTTCGCCGATTACTTTGCCATTTATGAACCGATTTTGATTATTATTTTTTTATTCGAAAGAAGATACTCCCGGATTGGTACCATGATGAGGATATCAGGGTCTGATGATGGGATCCTGGAGAAATCGAGGGGAACCCTCAAATTTTATAGGCAAATGTACCGCGTTTTACATATTTTCTGAACTTATACTGGCATTTGCTTCTGAAAATCATATTGTTATGCTGCTGAGTTGATGATAGAAGGTGTGGATCCTCAATCACTAGGTATTAGGAAACAGTTCTTTCCACATTCTATATAGATTTATACTCCTCTTCGTAGCTTTTATGAAGAGAAGTACAGGTTCACTAAACATTTCTTTTGTTATGTTATTGTTACCGAGAAAGTACCATGAGACCAGGATCTGATGATGGCATCCCAGGAAATCGAGGGGACTGTCGAAACTCACAATTATGTGACAGTGTATTTGTTCAAAACGCCGATAGGTCTGCCCTGTATAACGTGAGAACACTGCCTAATAAATCGTGGGTACTCTGAACAACAGGTGACAATGTCACGTGATATTCAGAAGTATTACTACCTCTGCTAACCCCTTCAGGGATATTCGGCGTGAGCGTTTGAGTCTTTCTTGAGATGTAGAATTGAAGACCATCGCCTTTCGAAGGATTTTAAGAACAATGTAAGGTTACATATGGTTGAGCCTATTTAATATCTTACTATAATAGAAATACCGGAAATACGAAGAATAATACAGTAACCGTCGCACTGCCTCATACGAGAGGCATCTTTGCCAGGTCTACCCATCTCTAAAACTTGTAAAATAAAATAATTTTTAACAAAAAGAAAACCGACTTCATAGAAAAACAACCGAAAATAAACAATCTAGTACTAAAAAGTACGAAATAAGTTTTTTTAATTGAATATGAGTACTGTGATTGATACCTTAGCAATTTCTTTATTCCACACGCGTCAGTTCAACCTACCTAAATATTACAATTCTCTTAAATTAATTTTTGAGTCGGTGCCAGACAAAAAAAAGTAAATTCACCCTGCTATCTATCTCTGATTATTACAATCTAAACAATATATATCTATCGCCTAACGTTTTAAATGATAATACGTACAAAAATCAATTTACCCTACAACTACAAGGTACCCTACATTTTACATGTATATGAAGTGCGAAATACGCACTTCTTATTATCAATTATCATCGAGGCTGGCACCGGCTCACAAATTAATTTAAGAGAATTTTAAGATTTAGGTAGGTTGAACTGACGCGTGTGGAGTAAAGAAATTGCTAAGGTATCAATCACAGTACTCATATTCAATTAAAAAAACTTATTTCGTACTTTTTAGTACTAGATTGTTTATTTTCGGTTGTTTTTCTATGAAGTCGGTTTTTAAAAATAAACAGTTCATTTTTTTTTTTTTACGCGTGATTTTTAGAAGTATTAATACTTTTGCTATTCTATCGGGGAAATACCGTGTGAAAGTTTGAGTCTGAGTTACGTTTAATAGCCTCTCTAAATTCAAGTTTTTGCTGCGCTGCCAAACCTCCTGAAGTTTCACAAGAGGAAAATCGCTATAGACGAGACCCCACTTGGTTGAGATTATATTCAGTATTGGAGACAGAGTATCGCGTAAAAGCAGGATGATTGAATATAGATTTAGTATACCATGTGACAAAAATAACACAAAAGCAACCAGAGCTCTGTTACTTTACACCATATCAGAGACCAACATTGCAATTGTGTATTACTCAACGTCAACATAACACGCTGCAATTTATGTAAGAATAACTACATCGCAAAGATTAATACACAAATCATAAACCTTTCAGTTTTTACTACGGCATTGCATAGTAAGTTCCACGTTATTTAACCAGCTGACTGCGGTGTTTGCGACCTCTAAACGGAGCCATCGGTCGCTCTGACATTCACTGGATCGCAGACTATTCCATTCCAGCCCATTAACGCATACTTTTTTAAATTTTGTCAGACGCACACTATAATTTCCTTGATGGCCCGAGTTTTGCAAGATGTATGGCATAATTTCCTTGGGTACTTAACTTTGTATTTGTATTTATGAGGGGTATTAAATAAAATTAAGTAATAACTCGTGTTGGTGGAGTTAAATAAGCGTTCAGTGAAGACATTGTTATTTTCAAGATTACTTAAACCGTTTTTTAATGCGAGGGAATAAATAAGCCTTTATTTATTTTGTTTCGGTTTAAAAAAATAGGAGATCTAGTCTTTAACAGATTCATATTAATTTTTTGCCCTTGTCTTACCCTACGTAACGTAACATAGGCTTCTTCGCATAGTCACGTATGAGTCACCGACCACAAAGAAGGCTAGACCTTTTTTAGATGATTCTCTGTCTGGGACTAGTACGCTAACTAATTTTCGGGTAGATATTAAAATATTACTCAAACACCATCGAGGGGCACAAACCTGTCCTAAAAAAGGTGATTTGGCCATCGTTCACCTGGCTGAGTGAGGTAAATTAAAACAAACACGATAACACTAGAACTATATTGTCTCGCTTCATCAATTATTCAAAAGAAAGCGAAAAAATTACCGTTACAAAAGAGTTTTTCTTCAGCGGAACCAAAACAACTTACTCATTCTTACGCAAATTATTCCCATCGCGGTAGAGGTAGAGAATATTTCTTTATATGTGCTTAAAATATATAAATTAATATTTATAATCAAAAAAAGAACCTGAAAAGAAACGCCGTAATAACGCCTTATAATTCACAACAGCTAATACACAAGTGAGATAATAAAAAACCAACCTTATTTTGCACATCCCAGTTCAACTGTAAAAATTTGCCTAATGCACGCATCAAAGTGGAAAGTACAATACTGTGACATTGTGCTAGGTCGCCGACACTCCCCCAACCCTCAGTAAAGGCTGAGACAGAACCTTACGGCCTTCAAGCCCTTTTCCACCTTACACTAGGATCACAGATTATGCGGGCGATACTTTAGCATTTACTATATTATTAAATATAAAATAAAATTCAGTCTAATAACTGGGGACAGTGACATGAAGTCAATTCGGAAAATAATTTATTTGTGTGTGTGTAAGTGTTGTGTATGGCAGCGGACATCTATAATCTAATACTCAAGAGTGGCATGCATAGTTATTGTGATTGGATGGAATGTACGTAATGGGCAAGGGAAATTTTAAAATCATTTCCGATCAATATTACGCGCACCCAACTGGAATTCATTTATTATGGTGTGTTTTTATGCACATTGAAAATTATGTTGCCTATGTCATATATGTGAAAACTTCTGAATCATTCAAAATGTTTATATCTAATTTAAGGTTTCATAAGTAGCTGTGTCGTGTCGGCTTAGAATAGCACTACCCCATTACTGCCCGTGTGTGCTCGTAAAAGACGACTATGGGGCTAATGGGGCTTTTCCAGTGATTTTTGGGCGAAGCGGTTGGAAACCCATCACTAAGAACTTTTAATTTACAATCTTTTTCCCACTTTATTTTACATACATACATATACTCACGGCTATAAATCCCTTAACAGGGTATCCAGAGCTTTGGAATGAGAAATGCCTCAGCCACTTTTGGAAGTTAATTGGGGAAAAGATGGTAATAATAAATATTTTTGGTGACGGGTCTCCAACCACATCGCCCAAAAATCACTTAAAAAGCCCCTATACCCTTAGACGCCTCTTACAATCACCCACGGGTAGAAATGGGGTAGTGTTATTCTAATAATAATAATAATATCAACATTTGAATAATCAATGTTGCACTATCGGATTCTGCATGCTTCAACAAATTTTCAGTCCACGATTTTCCGAGATTTCCGATTCCGATTCTTATTCTATCGTGTAATTGATCGATAAAATGTGATTGGTTTCGCCTTAGTCGTTAACACTATCCCAAGATTTCCAAAGATCAGGTTCAATGATGCCCTCATATATCATTTTCCTGAATGTAATGAAACTGTATTTGAAGTCGGCGATAATAATAGACATCAATTTTTTACAGTATTCTGAACTGGCCCGTAAATAATTTTAGGAAATTTTCCAACGGATTATGCGTATAGAAATTACTCGTTAGTAACGTATGGTTTTTTATCACTGTGGGAAAATGCAGAACTTTCATAACATTTTTTTATGACTGCTTTTACAAATGAACTAGGCGGGAGCTTTTTTGAAAAGCGTACTTGGTACGTGGATGAAGCATGCATGAGGCGAGTAGGTCGTCCTTACAATAAAATGTTACCCTTGTACCCCAGTGGGATTTTCGAGACAATAATTTGAAGAATTTTCTTTCAAATTTTTAAGACTTCTAACGACATCTATGAATATTTTATTGTACTAATGACAGGTAGCATTAAGTCTACTTGTGTTTTAGTATTCTTCATTTGTCCTAGGTGGCGCTACTAGTATACCACAAAACTACATAACTTCCTTGGAATTAATTTTCAAAATAAAAATTACTCAAATATAATAATTAGGAAATTAATAACGAAAAAATATTGTTTTTTCTTTGCCAACTAAGGGGGTTACCATTTGAATCGTGTTTTCCTTTAAATTATATTTTTCCTTTTTAAATGTTTTTAAATTAAGCCGCTCGGCGCTCATCCGGCTCCTGCCAACAACTTTTATTTTAGAATCATTTCCCCACTCAACTTCTAAAGGTGGCTGAGGAATCTCTTATTTTGAAGCTTGGGCTACCCCTTCTTGGGATTTATAGCCATGAGTATATCTATGTAAGTTTTTTTTTTATTGGTGACTTTTAAGATTGTGTCACGTGATCCAAAGAGTTCTCAGTGCATCTGCTAATTTTCGGCTATTTAATGTACCTAAACATACGTAGTAGGTTGAACAATTGAACATATAGAGTTAACACAACGTTAGAACACAACACCAATACCAAGGGTTCCACAATGTAGTGTAGTGTGGAGGGATACACAGCGCAGAATGACATCGCAAAATTTTACTACATACAACAACTTTTATTGGGAAATTCGATTGGTGAAAAATATCGACTTTATTTTTGGATAGGCTATGATTTCGCTGATAGAATTAAAATGACTGATTTTTTACGTTATACTTAGTACATTATGTTTCTACACTTTGTTTGATGATGATTGGTCACTGTAACATATCTTTTACCTCACATTAGCGCCATTAAGAATATACTAAAACGTACTTCTATATAAAATGTAATACGTCGTATATAGTTTGTAAGTAACAGGTGCTGGCAGTACAAGAAAACCAGCTCTCCAGCAGAGTGCTGTGGAAAATTTTACTTATTTTTTTATTTTGTTTATTGTTTTTCATTTGAGTTTCGTGATTGGTGACAAACAAATATCTCTTGTCTTCAAAGAACTTTGTGAAAACGAAATTTAAGTATGTTATCAAATCATGGGTCATTTCGTTTTCAGGAATTGCGAGTATAGACACGTATTGTTGCCCCGTAATACGGATTTTTGCGACCGCCTATTGTGAAGTAAGTTGCAATATTATCACTGCGAAAACTGTCAACATATATATATGTCGCAGCCAACTGGTTAAACCAGCCAGCTGACAAAGCAGCTAGCCGCTTAATTAAACGCCGGCTCCTAGTAAAGGGCTAAACTTTAGTCAGCCATTTAGTTGAACACAACGTCAAACCACTTGGCTGAACGTTGTATTGCCGTCTGGTGATCTAGGGTGACTATGACTAAAATATTTTTTCGTAGGTACTTCTTATGTGGGCAATACTTTAATTATATTCATTTAATACTATTAACTTTAATACTATTACTAATAATTTATTATTAATATATTAGCAATTAAATGGCACAAAGCTTTGGCACAGTAACTAAAAGTACAAACAGGTACCGAATTATTAATAATGAAAACTAATATAAAAATATAAAGTACTCTTATGTATTAATTTTAACTCTGTATTAATTTATTTATTGAATATTCCATAATTTCATACTTTTTTAAACAGTTATTCTACAAATTTTAACAGAAAAATAAAGTAACGTCAGCTCAAACCAACGGGCTAACCATTCAATCAGCCGGGTGATAGGACGTTCGGTGACCGCAATTCATTTTACTATCGGGCTAGCCTTTTAACTAGGAGCCGGCGTTTAATTAAGCGGCTAGCTGCTTTGTCAGCTGGCGGATTTGTCCAGTTGGCTGCGACATATACAAATGTGTAAATGTCAATGGACATTATCAAGCTGTGTAGTGTCGGCTTAAAATAGCACTACCCCTTTATTTATTTTACCCAGTATTGGGTAGTTAAAGAAGTTGTTGGGCGATGCTGTTGGAGACCCATCACCAACAACCTTTATTTAACAATCCTTTCTCTACTCTACTTCCAAAAGTAGCTGAGGTATTTCTTATTCTGAAGCTCTGGTTACCCCTTCTTGGGATTTATAGCCGTGATTATACATACATACATACATATACTCACGGCTATAAATCCCTAAAAGGGGTAGCCAGAGCTGAGAAATTAGAAATTCCACAGCCACTTTTGGAAGTTGAGTGGGGAAAAGATGGTAGAATAAAGGTTGTTGGTGATGGGTCTCCAACCGCATCGCCCAAAAATCCCTTAAAAAGCCCCAAGTCCGTAAGTCGCCTCTTACGTACACCCACCTGAAGAAATGGGGTAGTGCTATTCTAAGCCGACACTACACAGCTTATATGTATGTATATGTAAATGACAATGACAATACTGCAACTTATGAAAAATCGACGAGCGCAAAACACACTTTACATTCAACTAATAATCGCTTTGTCATTTTATACTCCAATAAGTATTTAATAATTAAATGGGTATTGCTATTGATGAATGTCAATCATAAGGTTTGCCAGAGAGGCGAATGTCAGACTCTGCCTTCCTCAATAGGAAATAATGGCGTGAGTATTTGTATATATTCATGTTGCTATTCTACCCATCCACACATGTAATCAATAAAATACATGATTAAAAATATGGTTATTGACGGATAGCTAAATATTGTGAGGGATTTCATAACTATGAGTAGGTAAGTTACTTAGTCAAGGGAAGTTGTAATTCGAAAAAAATGGCGATAGGCTTACCCCCTATCACTTCAACGAATGTCCAAGCAAAACGTGACAACAAAATTAAAGAAACATAATTGTTACATCATGTTATGATATACGTGTTTATGTAACCGATTTATTTTTGGATTACGTATATACGATCATATTTCTGAGTACCGCGCTCAACTAAAGTGGCTCCCAATTCGACTTCGGAGGAATACTCCGAAATCCTCACCATAAAGGTTGACTGGAAGAAATCGCGTTAAATGAAATGAAATGAAAAAACATTTATTCGTTACCACAAATCACATATGAAAACAAAACAATCAGATCTTATAGCTAATAACAATAAGTGGAAACGAATTGGCGTACACTTCAGCTTAATGTTATGACAGGGCTTGTTAGGCCGCTGCCACAACGCTGGGGCCCAATTCTACAATTTTAAGAAACGTCACCGTTTTGATACAGTCTGTAGGTCAAATAAGTACAATACTGTATCTCTATTTTTAGTCGTTACAACGTAATCGGTTCTATTATCTTAGCCGCCGGAGCATGGTTTTGTCAATTTTGACATTCCAAATCAGTCATTTATTCATTCTTTAATAAGTCAAATAAGTGTTGTCATTTCAGTGATCTTAAAAATCTACCGCAACAACTGTACCTATTTCTGTACCATCGCCCAAGACTAAAGAAATATCATTTAAATTTTATGTACAGTTTATGAGTACTTTCTGCTAGAAGATTCGACCGAAATATTTTATTATAGGTTAATTCTTTACATGGGTGTCGTAAGAGGCGACTAAGGGTATGGACCTTTTTAAAGTGACTTTTAGGCGATGCGGTTGAAGACCCATCACCAACGATACTTTATTTCTACCATCATCTCCCATATCAACTTCCAAATGTGGCTGAGGAGTTTTTAGCTCTAAAGCTGTGGCTACCCCTTTTTAGGGATTTATGGCCGTGAGTATATGTATAGCAAAATTAAAAACCTGTAACAATGTACCTACAAATACATTGTCACATGACAGGACTAAGTATAACTCAGCTATAATAGTTTCCTCACGATATTTTCCCTCACGGTTAACGTCCTCAATAAATAAAAAAGACATTGGTCAAGGCCCAACGAGAATTTAAACTCAAACCGATGAAGTGAAGTCTCAAAAAAAAGAGCTGAGTTTTGATTTCATCGTTATAAAAATTTAAAATTGTATGGGTACGTAAATGGTTAAATTTATGCGGGTACCTACTCCATGGCGATCGATAGTCTCTGCCTACCCCAATGGGAACTAATGGCGTGAGTATATGTATTTATGTATGTATGTACCTACTCCGTAACTATCATTTATTTTAATGGAATGTCTTCTAGGCATGACATTATTACAGAAGCCGCCTGCCTTTTTGAGAAAACTCTCTATTTGGTCCGATTGTGTCCTCCGTAGTCGTCCTCTACTAACACCACTTTCCAGTGCCTTCCACATTGGGTTTTTATTTAATATTTATATAATTTACCTATTCATCCTTATCATGCCCAAACCGTCTTAAAAATATTATTGCCTTAGTATTAGTATATGGAAAAATACTAGTTTTCATTGAAACAAACCTATCCCAAATTTTTTATTGATGTACAAGCGCGAATTTAAAGGCTGTTTTCAATGTTAGTAAAAAAATTGTTTTTTCTTTTCCTCAAAGTCTCTATAGGTACCCTGCGTTTTGAAAATGACAACTCTCTTTTGCTCTGTTTTATATTCTACAGATAAGTTAGTAGTGAATTGTTTTTATTGTGCCAGTGACAAATTGGTCAAAATCACAAAATAAATACATTTAAATTTTTCACACAACCTGTCAGACGTCCGAAGTGTAAAGAATAAAAAAGCAAGTATAAAAGATTCATTAAACTCGAAGAAGCTAGATAAGTTAGCCAGTGTCGTACAAATCCAACAAAATTAATAGTTTCTGCCTACTCCGATAGGAACTAATCTCGTGAGTTTACGCAAGTAGGTTTGTATCATTTTCTTTTATTTTTTTTTATTTTGTTAGAGAAAATCTTGAAATTATTATTTTATTTGAATTATTTATCTTTAATTAATGATGAAATAAATATTTGTTAGATAAAATGTGGCACGTTTAAGAGTTTTTTGTGTTTTGTTTCAAGACCTTTTTTTTCTGAAATATTATACTTTTTTAAGTTTGCCTTATGTTTGTTTATAATAAGTCGTGATTATAAGATAAGATTTTTGCGGTCTGTTCAAAGTAAAGTCAAACTTTTTCTTACAAACTCATTACGCAAATTCTTGGCCAAACACGAACTCGCTTTAAGAAAAAAAACTTTTTCCAACTGTCATAATTTGACATAAAACCGTCAAAATTCTGTCACATGTCACTAAACGTCACAATGCAAACTTAATAGAACTTTTTAATGGGTATTCACAATCTTTTTAAGATGTATCTTAGGTGTATGTCTCTGGTATGGTGATCCAAATTTGACGTTTTAGCCTAGTTTCTTGCTCATTCGGTCATTGAGTTGAATGATTTTAAATCCAGTATTGCCATTTTTATTCTAATATTGATATTGCAAATACCTACCACTTTATTTATTATGTACCCTATGCTCTTAATCTAGAATCATCCCCGATTTTGTAACTAGATCTCAATTATTTCTTCAAAATTTAATTGTAAATGATTTAAAATATGTTTCCAATGTTTACCAAGTATGAATTGCCAGATTATTAAATAAATTATATTTAAATTGAGCTAAAAAGGCTGCTTGTAAATATACCCAAAGCTAAAAAGAAAAAAAACAGAAGAAAGATAATCTTTGGAAAATAACAATAAGCATGACATAATTAGTTGGGATTCGCGATAATGGGATTTCATTATAATTTTTTCTTTAATTTTATGTTCTTCCCAAAATATAAATAACTCTTAACTTAGTCTTTACTTAACCATTGATTAAATACCTTCAAGATCTAATTGTTTAATAATTTCATTCTTTATACATAAGTTTTTTTTCGCTTTAATGATAAAAATCCTTACAACTAAAATTCACATGCGAGACTAAATCACGCTGTTTGTGGCGAAATTGCTGAAAAAATATTCGGCAGATACCGCCAATAACAAAAAAAATAAAAAAACAATAAACAAACAAAAAAATTATAATTAGTCAATCAATTTTCATTTTCAATATTACATATTTTGAAAACTAATGAATAAATTTCTTATACCGAATAATAATTAATTTAACGGACTGGTTAATATCAAACATTATTTGTTTGGGGAACTATTCGTACTATACGAACTTAACGATGAATATGCTATCAGTGATTTTGGTACCAATTATTCGTGACGATGAAATTAAAGTTTTCAAACTGGAACATTCATATGGTGTCTCTATTTTATAAGAATTCCTTGCGGAAGATATCAACCAACTGAAAATTACCCAAGAATATACATTTATATTTCAAATCATGTAGGAGAAGCTAACAAATAATAAAGCGTATATTTATCATACCAAAACTTGTATTAAAAGTTCTTTGCTCGTCTTAGTGATTATACTTTAGTTACAAATATAAAATAAATAATATGTTCTTGATACTTGTTTCTTTATTAATTTACTAGCGGACCATTTCGGATTTGCACGAGTATTGTTATACTTTGAATATACGCCTGTGTTTCTTAGGGCCAATATTTACTGGCATGAAAACTGTGATAATTTAATTAGGAATTACTTTTTTAGAGGGCTAACGGCAACGTTAATAACTATAAAACGAAAAGCTTAACTGTTTTCGCTTAGACTTTATATAGTCGTTACCTAGCATAATTTACAATGCATACGTTTAGTACATATGCAACCTATAATGTTTTCGGTTTTCGTAGTGTGGCCGCACATGATCCTGACTTTTATTTTACCTTAAGCCTGCCTATTAATAAATGCATATATATACAAAGTATATATACACTGTAGCATATATATATATATATATATAGTGTAGTGTATATATACTGTGTAGTGTATATTTGCTGTGTAGTGTCGGCTTAGAATAGCACTTCCCCATTTCTTCCGATGGGTGTACGTAAGAGGCGACTAACTGTATTGGGGCTTTTAAGAGATTTTTGGGCGATGTATTCGGAAACCCATCACCAACAACCTTTATCTCACCATCTTTTCCCCACTCAACTTTCCAAAAGTGGCTTAGGAATTTCCAATTCCTTAGCTCTGGCTACCCCTTCTAGGGATTTATAGCCGTGAGTATATGTATGTATGTATGTATATATATCCGACTGTACACTAATCAGCCAATCATCTCAAAATCTCTTGTCTATAATATCAAATTTCCAAAAGGAGAGATATTTGTTTGTATGTATAGGTTCCTAATTCCCCAATAGCTCAACCGATATAAAAAATATTTTTTTAAATTAAACGTTGGAATTATTCAAAAGTAACGTAGGCTATATATCATCACACGAAATATCATAGGGGTGTTGGTGATGAAACTGACATGCATACATATAAACTGGTTTCCCATAATACAGACCTAGCCTAGTTTGGGAACCTCTGCTTAGGTCTGTACTACTGTAAATGCCTTAAAGGCTTTGGAATGAGAAATTCCTGAGTCACTTTTGGAAGTTGAGTGGTGAAAAGTTGGTATTAATAAATAATTGTTGGTGCCGGGCTCTCTAACGATATCGACCAAAAATCACTAGAAAGCCCACGCGAAATCACTAAGGGTAACCCATACACTCCTATTATTATGACCACCCACCGGTAGGAATGGGGTAGTGTTATTCTGCTGTTTTGCTATAAAAACATAAACATAAACGTTCACGCCGTTTATCCCCGAAGGGGTTGGCAGAGGTACCAATACTTCTGAACTCACATGGCAAGCGCCATCTAGTTTCCAGAGAAGGTACCCACGTTTTGCTTAGACAGTGTACTCACGTGATAGGGGGCAGGCCTATCGCCGTTTTGTACGAATACACTGTCACATGACTAAGTACAACTCAGCCATGTGGGTTTCCTCACGTAGTTTTCCCTCACCGTTAACAACCATGATAATTTAAAAACATATTTATCTTATATCTACTTTGACTGGGACCTCATAATGAGTTAACGTTTTCTTGAATAAGTGTAACTGCATTTATCATATCGATTTTCATTGAGCCACATTGAAACGAAATCTACTTCGATACATTTGAAATATTTTCTAACTTTGAATAAGATATTTTTATCAGAAAAAATATTGTTATAAAAAACGCATATTTTATTGATATCTTTAAATTTTCAGTAAAATGTAAATAATATCCAATAAAATATGTGTAAATACATTCAAATAAATATTCATCATCATTTTCCACAAAAAAATTTTTTTTTCGAATGTATGAAACAATACACAAAAAGCTACTGTTGTTTTTTAGGAGAAAAACTGTAGCATTATGGTGGATTGTAGCTTCAGACAGCTGTCAAAAGAACTCTTAAAAACGCTTAGAATACCGATTTGGTGAATCATTCGTTCAATCATCATAACGCTGAAAAAAATCGTTAATTTGCAGAATACCAAATACGTCAATGTGTCAAAAAGTGACGTAAAATGGCCTTGTAGAATAGCAAATAAGATCTTAGCTGTCTCACTATTGTGACAGTGACACAAATGACATTTGTCAATTTTGCTTCGAGAATGCCAAAACCACAGTTTTGATACACCTAAGACCGACATACAGAAAAGATGGTCGTGTAGAATTGGGCCCCTGATATTCTAGTGCAGCCTTTGTTCGTCAAGCGCTTAGACTAAACAAGCATACATAAGAAAAAAAAAATAAGAAATAAAACAATAAATTATAACAAACGCAAATGCAACAAAATAATCTAAATAGGGTATAAAAATATACTTAAATACATATATTTTATAATAATATTCATAATATTTACATATATATGTGTGTGTTTATATATACATGTATGTGTGTGTGTTGTATATAATTTTAGTGTGTTTAGGTACACAAAAAAAAGAGACATTCCCAGGTTAAGGCGATAAGTCCGCCTTTGTGTACATATACTGTTGTACCTATTATGTAATATACTGTTTGTGTGTTTTTTGTGTATGCAATAAAGTGTTTAAATAAATAAATAAATAAAATACTCCTATTCTCTGTATTTTATATAATGCCCTTAATAATCCTGCTGCCCCCCACTATCTTCGTTGTAAGTTCACATACTTGTGCTCCCACGGCCTTGCCTTGCGATCGCAGGAGAATAAGATGTTGAGTGTACCTCCTCATGACAGTGCTACATATAGTGATTCCTTTGCAGCCAGAGCAGTTAATTTGTGGAACTCACTACCAGTTGACATACGTATGTCATCATCATTAAATATATTTAAAAATAAACTTAAATCCCATTTTTTTTAAATCCTTAGGTTGGTAGATTTTATAAAGTTAAGTATATGTATATATTTGTATTTATTTTATTATATAAGTATGTATTAAGATATTGTATGGTATATTTGATATAATTATTATTAGGTACATAAATTAATATGTAGGTTGTAAATAAGTTGTGTTTAATTAAGTTTCGTTTAAATTACATTTATATTTGACCGCAATTTAAATTAAAGAGTTATTCATTTGTTCCTTACCATAAAGGTTGACTGGAAGAAATCGCGTTAAGGCGATAAGTCCGCCTTTGTGTACATTTACTGTTTTGTAATTTTTCAATACTGTTTGTGTGTTGTATGCAATAAAGTGTTATTATTATTATTAGTCTTGAACGTTTGAGTTCAGCAATACAACATTTCCTGATAACAGCCGATATAAAAAAAATATATGTGTGTAATGCCTAATAATATTTACACTAATATTATTATAAAGAGGAAAACTTTGTTTGTTTGGTTGTAATGAATAGGCCCAAAAACTACTTGACCGATTTTTTAAATTCTTTCACCATTCGAAAGCTACATTATCCACGAGTAACATGGAGTATATCTTATTTTGAAAAAAAATAGGGTTCCGTAAGTTATTTGGATTTTTCGGACACAAACTGAAAAAAAAACAACCAACGAAGTTACTTATTTTGAGTACGCTGCCTAAACTACAAAAGATAGAACCGTGAAATGGTATAATTAATTGTAGATCTTATAAATATCTACAAAAAAGTCCGCGACACACTATACCTATCTATGTCGAGTGAGGCACAACAACCACACAATATATATAAAAGAAAGTCGTGTCAGTTACACTATTTATAACTTGAGAACAGATGAACCGATCTGGCTGAAAATTGTTGGAGAGGTAGCTTAGAACCAGGAAAAGGACATAGAATATATAACATCACGCTAAATACTGTAGGGGGTGAACAGTGAAAATATTTAACACCATCCGTGCGAAGCCGGGGCGGACCACTAGTATGCCTATATAATGGTAGGTGTGTGGAGCCAACATTTTTTTCTTTTTATTTATGTGTATGGTTTGAGTCAAAACATCCATTTAAAATGCCAACTGCATCTAAACCAGAACCTACTAGAAAGATGACCAAAATTCCAGCTGTTTAAATTGTTAGCAAGACGCAATCTTGGGAGGAAGTACAAATTATCTTATCGATGTAAATAAGATTACTGAAATTAGTTTTGTCTCGAACGTTTGCTCGAGGAGAGGAAACGGTTATCCTGTTCCGATGCAACTAGCGAAAACAAAGACATATTAAATGGCTCGTTTAAAGCCATATTAACTAAGTATAACATTAAAAAAAAACAACTTAAGTAAGGTTCTTCAATCATACATTGGTAGCTTCCATTGGATCCCATACTTTATATTTTACCTAAATATAGAGCCAATGTGGATGGTAATGTTAGAAGAGGACGACCTCCAAGGACACATTTGGGCCAAATAGCGCTATATAGAGCTTAACTCAGCAGCTGTCCGAAGTATAAAGAATACAACAGCATGTATGAGAAGATTGATGGATGTAACGAAGCTAGAGTGGCCTGTGAGGATCGTACAAAATAGCGATTGATAGTCTCTGCGTACCTCAATGGGAAAGAATGGCGTGAGCATTATACATATTATATATTCGCCGTGTAATGTCGGCTTAGAATAGCACTACCCCATTTCTTCCGGTGGGTGTACGTAAGAGGCGACTAACGGTATTGGGGCTTTTAAAGGATTTTTGGGCGATGCGGTTGGAGACCCATCACCAACAACCTTTATTTTACCATCTGTTCCCCACTAAAATTTCCAAAAGTGGCTGAGGATTTTTTTTTATTTCTTAGCTCTGGCTACCCCTTCTAGGGATCTTCAGCCGTGAGTATATGTAAGTATGTATGTATATATATAATGTATATTATATTTATTATTATACCAGTCTTGGATACATCGAGGTATAATATCTCTATGCTTGGATGTTATCTATATGTGTATTATATCATATTAAATATATCGTTGAGTAAGTACCCCATAATACAAGTCTTATTAAGTTTGCGGCTAACTTGATCTGTGTATAATATGTCCGCATATTTATTATTTAGACGACGTGATAGCTCAATGGGTAGAACACCGGTTAACGTGTAAGCGACTAGTGTTCAAATCCCGGGTCGGGCCTCCACCCATTTGTCTTTTCTAAAGTCATATGTGTGGTTAATTTATCATGGTTGGTAACGGTGAGGGAAAACATCGTGAGGAAACCCACATGGCTGAGTTGTACTTAGTCATGTGACAGTGTATTCGTACAAAACGGCGATAGGCCTGCCCCCTATAACGTGAGTACACTGTCCATGCAAAACGTGGGTACTCTGAACACCGGGTAACTAAGTCACGTGATGTTCAGAAGTATTAGTACCTCTGTCAACCCCTTCGGGGATATTCGGCGTGAACGTTTATGTTATGATATGTAATTATTTATACTAAAAGTCTTACTAATAAGGGAAGTGCTGTTTGAGACTTTTACTATAATTTTCATGTACGTAAATAAAATTTGAATAAAACCGCAAATGGAACTCAAACATGACCGCGACCAATTTTAAAATCTGTGTCAAAATATCCTTTCAAATTACTCGCCACTTAACAACCTTCTAAACTGTTAAAATATTAAGCGGAATCCAATATGTTGCAATACAACCTACATTTGGTCTAAGTAAATAGCTAAACCCATATTTGAGAACAGGTTTTACTTAATACCAAGTACACTTATGTAACAAGTAATATAAGGAAAACGGTATTCCGACCAACCTTTGGTGGTTTAAAATCGTTATGTATTACTATGAGGCGTTATTTTACCATTAAAGGTTACGGAAGGTTCTAGTTTAGTTGCTCCTTGACTCGATATAGTGCCGTGTAGTGTCGGTTTAGAATAGCACTACCCCATTTCTTCCGGTGGGTGTACGTAAGATGCGACTAACGGTATGGGGCTATTAAGGGATTTTTGGGCGATGCGGTTGGAGACCCATCACCAACAACCTTTATTTTTACCATCTTTTCCCCACTCAAATTTCCAAAAGTGGCTAAGGAATTTCTAATTCCTTAGCTCTGGCTACCCCTTCCTGGGATTTATAGCCGTGAGTGTATGTATGTATGACTCGATATGTCGCCTACTTTCATTGAAATTGGGGTATCAAATACTCTTTGTAATATTGGTTTCTGTAATAGCGTGAGAAATCGGTGCGATTCATTGATATTGATATCGTAAAATATTGAAAAGAGCATAGTAAGATAAGTGTGAGGGTGAAGACTGAATGAGCATGTACAAAAAGATCGATGAATATATATGATGCTCAAGTGGCTTGTCAAGGTGCTCAATAGGAACTAATATGTATTTGTATCAAAAACTTTTACTTTTCAACAATGACATCCCAAAGATCCCAGCTACAATCGGTCCTGGTATAATTTTAAAGTAAATGTATTAACCTAACCAATCTGACGTATGCAATATTTTACTTTCAAAATTTAATCTATCTTCTCTCTAAAACGTTTTAGGTAACAACATCTGCAAAGGCAAAAATACACCTGTTCTTAATGTAGGTATATATTTTGCCGAGATTTTTTCGTTTTATTTGTAACGACGAATCCCAACTCTAGGACTTATAACCATACATTCATACACTCACAGCTATACATCTGAAAGAAAGAAAGAAATAATGATTATTTGGTAATTTACATACATAGTATTTTCTAAGATTTTCACGATTGCACATTATAATTGAAACAACTATTGATTTTCGGATATTTTACTGCCTTACAACTGGCTACTTACTTTGGGATAAGGAATTCTACATCCAGACTGATGGTGTGGCAATGGGATCCCCAGTCTCTCCTATTGTAGCCGATATATTCATGGAACGATTGGAGGAGATTGCACTAAAATCCTTCCCTGTCACTCCAAAGGTTTATAAGAGGTACGTAGATGATACTTTTGCAATCCTACCCAAAAACATAGTCTCTGCATTCTTAGACCATCTTAATTCCATTAACCCTAAGATCCAATTTACAATGGAATTAGAGACTAATAATAGTTTAGCCTTTCTAGATGTCCTCTTGATAAGGAATTCTGATAACTCAATTAGTCACACAGTTTATAGGAAACCCACCCACACTGATAGGTACCTCAATGGTGACTCACACCACCATCCATCTCAGTTAGCTACTGTTGGTAAAACTTTGTTTCAGAGAGCCAAACATCTTTGTGACGAACACCATCTTGCTGGAGAGCTCAGTCATGTGAAACAAGTTCTTCACAACAACAAGCTGAAATTGCCCCGCCAACGTCACCGCTCCTCCGATAAACCACCTACTGTCGAAAGACTCCCTGCAACTCTGCCTTTTGTAAAGGGTGTAACAGACAAAATTAGTACTGTGTTACAGCGTGCTTCCATTAAGACCTATTTCAAGCCGCACCAAAAGATAAGTCAGTTTCTAAGACCTATCAAATGTCAGATCCCTTTACAAGATGCAGGCGTTTATAAACTAGACTGTGAGTGTGGTCTTTCATACATCGGCCAAACAAAGCGTAGTGTAGCAACTCGCGTTAGAGAACATATTGCTGATATGAAGAATAGGCGTCCTGGAAGATCTGCTTTGTGTGAACACACCTTCGATAAGCCAAACCACCACATGCGTTTTGACAAACCTACAATTCTAGCAAAAGAGAATCGATTGATACCTAGAATGATACGCGAGTCTATTGAAATAAAGAAACATCCAAACTTCAATAGAGATGATGGTTGGCAATTACCACCTGCTTGGAACCCGATCATTAGCACAACTAAGCGAGGGAAGAACACTAGCAAGACTCCAGATAACATTAGCTCTTTTTGTACATAGCAAATATTAAACGCAAATGTAACTTAAAATTTTGTGAAGGTAGTTAGTATTAATAATTTTATAGTACTGTATAATGACAAATAACACCTCAGTCTTCCCGTGACCATGATAACTGAAAAGTTTTCGAAACGTCGGGCTTTAAAAATAATGTAATAACACGCGATTAAAATATCCGAAAATCAATAGTTGTTTCAATTATAATTTACATACATACATACATATACTCACGGCTATAAATCCCTAGATGGGGTAGCCAGAGCTAAGGAATTAGAAATTCCTCAGCTACTTTTGGAAAGTTAAGTGGGGAAAAGATGGTAAAATAAATAAAGGTTGGTGTTGGTGATGGGTCTCCAACCGCATCGCCCAAAAATCCGTATACCGTTAGTCGCCTCTTACGTACACCCACCGGAAGAAATGGGGTAGTGCTATTCTAAGCTAACACTACACAGCAACAATTTACATAGGACAATTACATATGTTTAAAAAAACTGTACTAAAAAGGCCTTGACTCAGTTCTTGTATGACAGAGTATATACTAATAATTCGCAGATTTCAGTCAAAGCCTTCTTTAACTTAATAAAGGTATTTAGCCAGGAACAGTAGCCATCTCAAGGAAAAGTAGCCAGTGCTACGAAATTAAAATTTCTTCATTTACTTTTGAAAGTTGACGGAGGACTGAAAAGAGAGGAGACTGAAAATAAAATATTGTTGGAAGACGACATGGCCCAACAATAACTTAAGATGACTCTTAGCCGTCTATTGTATGACAACCACGTTAAGACTTAAGTAGGACTAATTTCTCTAACCTGAAATTAAATTGAAAATGGTTTTCCAAACAGTTCAACTTCAACAAACTTGGTTCAATGTGTATTTCAAAATAATGTATTTTTTTCTTGCGAAAGGTTTTTGATAAAGCATGTGGCGCTAATTTATTATTTTAAGCTGTCAGTTTTGGTTCAATTTAGTTTCAAATTCACAATTGCGGAAAATTCTTATATTTATTTGAGAAAGCTTGATGCTTCAAATTTAGTCCAAAGTATGACACCCGGCTTGCTATATTTCTGTCCACTTGATTTTGTTCGTTAATATAATTATAAAAATTCGCGCAAAGTCAGGTCAGTTCACTCGTTTTAAAATATTCTATCATCGTTAAGTTACGAGCCATTTAAATGTACTCCAATTAAATAGAAGGTAATAAAACAGCTTAGTAAAAACCGGATTTTCCGATTTCCCTTCAACTCCTGCCTCCAATCTTGCCTGCCTTGGCACTCACTAGGAGCATGATAAATCAGCATCAGTTTTCCACTATTTAATGTTTGTCTTATTGGGAAAACTTCGAAATTCGATTAATTCTAGTAATAAATTAATACATTAGGGATAAGGCGTGTGTTCCCAACCAATTCCGCAGATCTTACTCTTACTCGTTTTGTTGATTGCTAAGTTAGTTTTTAATATATTTTTACTTTTACTATGATTTTTGCAACTGCAATCAGCCAACCAAATAGTTACAATTATGTACAGTCGAACACATTAGTCGTTTTGTTGTTAGTAAATAAACAAAGTTATGGTTTGATTCTACCGTGATTCAAATCGAGTATTCACTTTTGGTTTTTAATGATGTGCAGCTACGTGCAAACAACGTGATAACTCAGTGGGTAGAACCCTTGTTGTCGTGCAGACGAGTATGGTTCAAATCCCAGGTCAGGCCTACACCAATTTGTTTTTTCTAAAGACATATGTGTAGTTAATTTATCATGGTTGTTAATGGTGAGGGAAAACTTCGTGAGGAAACGCACATGGCTGAGTTGTACTTAGTCATGTGACAGTGTATTCGTACAAAACGGCGTATGCCTGCCCCTGATCACGTGAGTACACTGCCCAAGCCAAACGTGGGTACTCTGACCCCAGGTGACAATGTCACGTGATGTTCAGAAGTATTAGTACCTCTGCCAACCTCTTCGGGGATATTCGGCGTGAACGTTTGAGTCTATGAGTTGATGATGTTCTGCTAATCTTGAATAATCACTTTGTTAAGTAACTTATGATTTGTTCTCATGTAAAGATAATTTCGTGACCTTATAATGTAGTAATAGTAATAGTGTATATGTTCGACTGTACATATTTGGTGTTTTTTTAAATTTATTATTTAGTTTGTTTATTTGTTAGTCTATCTAGACTATAGGTGTCACGGGTGTTCTTGAGTTTATTATGAAATATTCTTATCCTAACTCTACAGCGCTTTTAGCATTTTCAGAGAATAAATTTTCTGCAAAACGTCTAAATTTTATGACATTGGCTACTAGCTGCTATTACAGCAGTAGTCGTTAGTCTGCCAACCCACAATTGGCCAGCGTGGTGGACTAAGGCCAAATCACCCTAGATAGGGAAAGCTCGAGCCCCTTGTTAAAGACGTATATGGGCTGTGATGAATGGCTAGTAGATTCAATAAATCTCTTTTTTATTCGTTGAAATATGCGCAACAATAAAATATAGAATCGTATCGAACAAAACCATTTTTTATTCTTAAATTTCGAAGTCATGCAGAGCTTCCTCCACAATCATATTTTTGTAACTTACGCCCGATTTCTGAATTGAGTATTCCAGCTGAAAACAACTTAAGTATCGTTCTGTCGCATTGAAATCTTAACAACTGAATGAGACAAAACGATACTTAAGTTGTTCTCAGCTTGAATAGTCAATTCAGAAATCGGGCGTTTGTCTCTTGGCAACCATAAGTTATGTCGTAAGATAAATACTTATTTATTTATTCATAATTTATTCGTATAACTATAAATATACGACTTTTAATGCTAATTAAGTATTTTACGCAACGTCTGATAAATCAAAAATGTTAAATTCACAAATTTAAATCAAATGAATTTCCAATCTGTCTAATAGGATATATATTCTACGTCAAGAGTGATTTAACCACAGAGGATTGTATGATGATTGTATGTATGAGTTTGTGGCGGAATTTATTCAGCAATTTTTACTGAACTCCGTTTGGTTTCCGCTGTATTTACTTATACAGCAGAAACCAAACGGAGTTCAGTAAAAATTACATGCATATACATATATACATACATATATATATATATACATACATATACTCATAGCTATAAATCCCTTAAAGGGGTAGCCAGAACTAGGGAATAAGAAATTCCTCAGCCACTTTTGGAAGTTGCGTGGGGAAAAGATGGTGAAATAAAGGTGGTAATGGGTCTCCAACCGCATCGCCCAAAAATCCCTTAAAAGCCCCAATACCGTTAGTCGCCTCTTACGTACACCCACCGGAAGAAATGGGGTAGTGTTATTCTAAGCCAACACTACACAGCAAACCATAAACTCATTGTCAATGTGGATTGTCCCGCGTGCATCCCAAAAAACCGTCGCCATAACTTTGTAGGATACCTACTAATTTAACATTTATTTAACTGACAATATTGGCTGACAAACCCACCGTGGTCTTCTTTGGCGCCGATTCACCCTTAGAAACCCACTGTTTTGACTATTGTTTGGTCTCTGGTGTGTTGTGATGGATCCATGTTTCGTCCACGGTTACAAAACGGCGCAAAAACTCCTCCACATTGCGATTAAACAACGCGAAACATTCCTGTGAAGTTGTTCCACGATTGCGTTTATGGTCAACTGTGAGCAAACGCGGCACCCATCCTGCGGAAAGCTTTCTCATGCCCAAGTGATCATTCAAAATTGAAACCACTGAGCCATGCGAGATCCCTACGGCTTCCACAATTTTTCGCACTTTCAATCTTCGGTCGGCCAATACCATATCGTGAATTTTTACGATTGTTTCGGGTGTAGAGACCTCAACTGGGCGTCCAGGACGTTCGGCATCTTCAGTGCTTGTACGGCCACAACGAAATTCAGTAAACCACTTTTTTACCATTAAAATCGATGATTCAGAGTCCCTATAGTATTTATCAAGCTTAGCCTTGGTCTCGGTAATGGTTTTTTTTCGCAAGAAATAATGCTTAATAAGCACTCGAAATTCACTCTTTTCCATTTTCTCCTCAAATTTGTGAGTAGTCTGATAAAAAAGCTGTCAAACACAAACTAACTGACGCAGCAAGTTAAAATTTAGACAGGAGTCAACTGACAGATGCTTATTCACAGGAGCAAGTGTTGCTGTTTCAGTTAAGAGGTCAGAAATTCAAAAAGTCACGGACTTATTGACCCGCCGTCGTAGCTTACATTCCGGATCAACAGCATATAAAATTTAAATCACGTGTAACTCAGAATCTACAAATTGACAGGTTTTTATCGTGTACGATATCAACACACCCTGGAATACCTTTCATATTTTCTGTTACGTGTTTTTAAAGCCTAAATTATGTAGTGTAAATTACTTGCTGTATGCTTAAATATCTTTCTTTCTTTCGGTGTAGTCTCAGCTTAGAATAGCACTACTCCATTTAATCTTAAGAGGCGACTAAGGGTATTGGAACTTAAAAATAATTTAAAGGCGATGCGGTTGAAGACACATCCCCAAAAATATTTATTTTACAATCTTTTCCCCACTTAACTACCAAATGTGGCTAAACATTTTTCTGATTCTGAAGCTCTGCTCTGGCAAACCCTTTAAGGGATTTATAGCCATGAGTATATGTATGTTTGTTCTTTCTGACATGTTATTTAATATCCGAATATAATTGTAGAATAATCTAGTCTAATCCAGTTACGGCTAACATCACGCGAAGCCGGAATCAGCTTTCACCTGACTTAATACTCGTTAAGGCGGACATTGAAACTATATACATTTTATGGAGTTCATTTATAGTAAGTAACATGTAAGTAAACTATGTTTTAAATATATACACAAAGATAAAACTGATGAAGAATGGCCTTCGTGATAATTTAAAAATACACTTTATTCGAGAAGGCAATAGAAGCAGTGATTAGCGATATCTTGTATACGCAATTGTTGAGGAAAATGACTTGCCGTGTAGTGCCGGCTTAGAATGTCACTACCCCTCTCTACTCAGGGGTGTCGTAACAGGGTATGGGGCTTTTTAAGTGGTTTTTGGGCGATGCGGTTCTTCAACCATCACTCCGCCCATCACCGATACTTTATTTCTACCATCTTGTCCCTTATCAAATTCTAATTATGGCTGAAGAGTTTCTAGCTCTGAAGCTCTGATTACCCTTTTTAGGATTTATGGCCGTGAGTATATATATGAATGTTAGGAAAATTAATGATAGAAATAAAATAAGAACTTATATTTCCTTATATATAACCTTCCGGGTATAATAAACTAGTTTTGGGATAACATACATTCGTACATATACTGACGACTACGAATCACAGAAGTTCGCCAATCAGAGGTTCAGATTGAAAATCCCTTAGTGACCTTGTTAGTTTAGTAAATAAGGGATTGTCCAAAGAAAAATTGCTTTAACTAAAACATAATGTTTATAATCCACACAACATACATACATATACATATACTCACGACTCACTAATCCGTAGAAGGGGTAGCCAGAGCTAGGGAATTTGAAATTCCTCAGCCCCTTTTGGAAGTTGCGTGGGGAAAAGATGGTAAAATAAAGGTTGTTGATGATGGGTCTCCAACCGCATCGCCCAAAAATCCCTTAAAAGCCCCAATACCGTTAGTCGCCTCTTACGTACACCCTCCGGAAGAAATGGGGTAGTGCTATTCTAAGCCGACACTACACAGTGTTCTCATATTTAAATGAATACATTCTCATTAGATCACACTAGTTTTATTTCAGGAATATAAATCCAAAAATTTGTTTACGGTGTAACGTAACATAAACGTACATACATAATAACATAAACGTTCACGCCGTTTATCCCCGAAGGGGTTGGCAGCGGTACCATACTTCTGAACTCACATGGCAGCGCCATCTAGTGTCCAGAGAAGGTACCCACGTTTTGCTTAGACAGTGTACTCACGTGATAGGGGGCAGGCCTATCGCCGTTTTGTACGAATACACTGTCACATGACTAAGTACAATTCAGCCATGTGGGTTTCCTCACTATGTTTTCCCTCACCGTTAACAACCATGATAAATTAACCACACATATGACTTTAGAAAAGACAAATTGGTGTAGGCCCGACCAAGGATTGGAACTCACGCCCTTCTGTTTTCGGGCGGGTGTTCTATCTACTGGACTATCATGTCGCTATGTCGCGCATGTGTAACGTCAGAATTCATAAAACGCGATATGAATGTAATGTGAGTAAACAGCGTTATTGAAATTTAAATTTCTATTATTTAATTAAAAAAAATAATATATATAAATAATCAATTTAAACATAAAGTAGTAAACTTTAATAAACGTATCGAATTATTATTTTAAGTAGTATGGCTTGTGATGTTCAGAGGCCCTCCATAGCTCCAGCCTCTTCGGAATCTTTTGGGTGCAGCGGCAACGTAGGACTATCGGTTGTGGAGATCTTTGCGGAAGTTCAATGTTTTTTCAAATGTAATCTATACCTATTGTTGTGTAGTGACGGCTTAGAATAGCACTACCCCATTTCTTCCGGTGGGTGTACATAAGAAGCGACTAACGGTATTGGGGCTGGAGTTGAGAGTCGAGAGAGATGCGGTTGGAGACCCATCACCAACAACCTTTATTTTACCATCTTTTCCCCACTCAATTTTCAAAAGTGGCTGAGTAATTTCTAATGCCTTAGCTCTCGTTCCCCGTCTAGGCATTTATACCCGTGAGTATATGTATGTAATCTTTACCTATACTCTATCTTGTTACCAATCCAAAGACGGGTTTAACCAGAGCTTCGGAATTCTAAGCTCCTCAGACACTTTTTAAGTTGATTAGGGAGACGATAGTAAAACATTAAGTATTGTTAGTGATGCGTCGTCGGCCCCCTCGTCCGACTATCGCTTAAAAGCCTAATAAGACCTGAAAATAGTGCTATGCTAGTTCTACACTGACAGAACATAAACGTTCACGCCGAATATCCCCGAAGGGGTTGTCAGAGGTACTAATACTTCTGAACATCACGTGACTTTGTCACCTGGTGTTCAGATTACCCACGTTTTGCATGGACAGTGTACTCACGTGATAGGGGGCAGGCCTATCGTCGATTTGTACAAATACACTGTCACATGACTAAGTACAACTCAGCCATGTGGATTTTCTCACGATGTTTAATTAAGCAACCGTGATAGCTCAATGGGTGCCGGTTATCGTGCAAACGACTAGTGTTCAAACTCCGGGTCGGGCCTACACCAATTTGTGTTTTCTAAAGACATATGTGTGGTTAATTTATCATGGTCGTTAACGGTGAGAGAAATTATGGTGAAAATATCCTACTCTACTATTTCTTCACTACTGCTTCTGGAATATTAAATAAAACCTTAAATGATTGGAAATTCCTCAATATCACCTAATACAATAGGTAGAATGATGAAAGACGCATATGCAATGATAGTAGTTACGGATTATATAATGTTTTGTGTTGTTAAACCGGGCTTATTGTGGTCAGTCGGTCACGCGGTGAGATCCAATACTTGTTTTGCCCTCCTTTCTCAAACACAGCTCAAGTTTTAGCCTTTTTTCCGTTTACAAATCACAGCTATGTCGGTATGATTCATTTTGTCATTAGTGGTGCAATTACCTTATCAAATCAACATTAGTTTTTTCATTATGGCAATAGGAGATGTAATACCCAAATAGTAATTATGAATGAATACGTCATTCATACGCACTGAGAATGGTTTTGGGGTATTTTAGAGCTTTATGAATGTGTTCTTGATTGTGGCAAAAACTAATGCACTATGAATAGCATACATAACATAACATATACTCACGGCTATAAATCCCTAGAAGGGGTAGCCAGAGCTAAGGAATTAGAAATTCCTCAGCCACTTTTGGAAATTGAGTGGGGAAAAGATGGTAAAGTAAAGGCTGTTGGTGATGGGTCTCCAGCCGCATCGCCCAAAAATCCCTTAAAAGCTCCAATACCGATAGTCGCCTCTTACGTATACCCATTGATCGGTAGAAACGGGGTAGTGCTATAATAAGGCGACACTACACGGCAAATGAATAGAAACTAATGAATAGATTCGATGAAATTTTAATATTTCAGTTTGTGATAACTTTATGATTTTATTAATTTTACATCTTTGCCTACAAAAAGACAGCAGTCCAAAGTGTAGGCCTCAATGGACGTGTAAGAAAAGTTTATTGAATTTGAACGCTAAAGTTTACTAGTCACTTCATATTCCAATGGGAATCAATGTTTTTTGTATAATAACTGGATTAAGTAATAAGATAACAGTTAAGTTATTAAAATAAGTGTACATGTATCTAGGGTTTTAATAACCATAAGGATCAGCAGAGACAGTTATGTTCCACTTTCTTTAGTTCAGTTCTGGGAAGCCTCTCGAGCCTAATTTACGTTTATAGGGGTATTGGGGGTTACCTCATGATGTTTTCCCTCACCGTTAACAACCATAATAAATTAACCACACTTATATCTTTAGAGAAGACAAATTGGTGTAGGCCCGACCCGGGATTTGAGCACTAGTCGCTTGCACGTTAACCGGTGTTCTACCCATTGAGCTATCACATACATACATACATATACTCACGGCTATAAATCCCTTGAAGGGGTAGCCAGAGCTAGGGAATGAGACATTCCTCAGCCACCTTTGGAAGTTGCGTGGGCAAAAGATGGTGAAATAAAGGTTGTTGGTGATGGGTCTCTAACCGCATCGCCCAAAAATCCCTTAAAAGCCCCAATACCGTTAGTCGCCTCTTACGTACACCCACCGGAAGAAATGGGGTAGTGCTATTCTAAGCCGACACTACACAGCAAAGCTATCACGTCATCCACTATTCTATGAACCGCCTCATTGAAGACATAACTATACTTGATTCAACTGTTTTTGTGGTGAGTTGCGCACACGTAATACTGATTATACGCCATCGGTCGTTGCGCTCTAAAAGAAGGAGAATAGGTCACTAACGTCACTTTGATCTTTTGGTAACGATTTCAAGTTTCCTATTGGGATTAACACATATAATTTTTTTTTGCTTGTAAATTAAAACTAAAACATTTTATCATTGCGTTTCTTTATTGCATTACAGTACCTTTTGTCTACTAATTGCATGTTTTACGCCATTGCTTTAATCCAAATTATAGTTTTCATACACAGGTAGTAGTACGCCATTGCCGTGTAGTGCCGGCTGAGAATGTCGCTACCCCTTTCTACCCACGGGTGTCGTAAGAGGCGAGGGTATTGGGGCTTTTTATTGGATTTTTGGGCGATGCGGTTGGAGACCCATCACTAAAAACCTTTATTTTACGATCTTTTCCCCACTCAACTTCCAAAAGTGGCTGAGGAATTTATAATTCCTTAGCTCTGGCTACCCCTTCTAGGGAATTATAGCCGTGAGTATGTGTGTGTGTGTGTGTGTATATACAGGTAATTTGTGTAAGAACAAGAGAAATTTAAAGAAAAAAATACAAACAATACATACATATACTCACGGCAAAAATTCCCTAGAAGGGGTAGCCAGAGCTAAGGAATCATAAATTCCTCAGCCACTTTTGGAAGTTGAGTGGGGAAAAGATAACAAGAAAAATAAAGGTTTTTGGTGGTGTGGCTCCAACCGCATCGCCCAAATACCCAATAAAAAGCCCCAAACAAACAAACAATATTTTTTTATAAACTACTATTGGTCCGCCCCGGCTTCGCACGTATGATGTTAAGTGTTTTGCACTGCTTATGATCTACTATATTTAGCGTGATGATATAAGTTGCTTCTGAAAGTTGAAGCTTTCCATTAATGAAAGAATTTTTAAAATCGGTTAAGTTATTGTATAGCCTTTTTATTCCTGACGTACAAACATATCTTCCCTGTTTTTAATAATATAAAAAGTATTTTATGTCCTTTTTCTGGTTTTAAGCTACGTCTCCACCAACTTGTTCATCCATTCTAGTAGTAACTAACAAATTTATTTTTATTAAAACACTTTATTATACACAAATAAGTATTATTCAAACAGTATTTTACATCATTACAGTTTAAGTATGTATGTACACAAAGGTGGACTTATCGCCTTAACGCAATTTCTTCCAGTCAACCTTTATATATTACATATATAGATTATATTATGTATATAGTTTAACACATATATACACTCACAATTTTTATTATTTTTCCAAGTCATAGTTTTAATCGTTATTTGTGAGTTACACCAAAACAGTAAAGTTCATAACTCAGTGTTAATGTTTTTTACACGGCTAATGAGCAAGTATTTCATTTAGGCATATATTTGTGACCTCCTTCAAAGTATAATTTAGTGGAGACTCAATTTTCAATTGCAATAACAATTCCAAATTATTACTTCCGAGGTTATGAAAAAAATTTTAATGGCTCGTAATTGCCTCAAAATCAAAAAGTTGTTTGTATAAAAATGAGAAATCATATGGTACATCATTTCTAAAGATATTTTACGAAACGTTTTGTTATAAAACCACTTATATTCCACAATATGTTTAAGAACAATATTAAATTTATGTTAAACAAATGTGGTAGCTCAATGATAATCCCTCTTGGACTTGTGTAAACTCATATTTGTGTTTTATTTATCAAGGTGGTTAACGGTGAACGATAGTATTGTGAGATAAAAATAAACTCACGGGATCGAAGTTATGCCTAAGTAACTAATAATTGTCAGGTGGTCGTAATTCATGCAAAGAATGGTTTTCTCATACTTATTTATTTGTTTATCAGTGCTGTGTAGTGCCGGCTTAGAATAGCGCTACCCCATTTCTTCCAGTGGGTGTACGTAAGAGGCGACTAAGGGTATTGGGGCTTTTAAGGGAACATTGGGCGATGCGGTTGGAGACCCATCACCAACAACTTTTATTTTACCATCTTTTCCCCACTCAACCTTCCAAGTGGCTGAGGAATTTCTAATTCCTTAGGTCTGGCTACCCCTTCTAGGGATTTATAACCGTGAGTATATGTATGTGTGTATGTTATTTATTTATTTATATATGGGGATAGGTCTTCCCCTATTACTTGAATATACGGTCCAAGCAAAACGAAGGTACTCTGAGCACCAGGTGGCAAAAAATTACACGTGATGTTCATAATTGTTAGTACATTTGTCCTGCCCTTAGGAGATTTACCGTATAAAATTATAGTTTGAGTATATATTATTATAGGGATATAGCTTGGGCAAGATCAAAAATTGCAAATAATTTGACTAGGAAATAGATAAAAATTTAGTTTTGACTCCGTTACTTACTTTTACTTTTGAATGATCAATTTCAATTACCACAGTAAAAAGTAATGGCAAACAGTACTTGTTCTACACACAACAATAAGCTGAGGCAGGACCTTTTCACATTTGTTAAATTTATAATTTTCTTTATCGCTTGTTTTTTATGTCTTTTTAGGGTTCCGTAGCCAAATGGCAAAAACGGGACCCTTATAGATTCGTCATGTCTGTCCGTCTGTCCGTCCGTCCGTCCGTATGTCACAGCCAGTTTATTCCGAAACTATAAGAACTACATTATAGAAAATTGGTGCGTAGATGTATTCTGTAAACCGCATTAAGATTTTAAAATAAAATCTGAAAAAAAAACCAAAATTTTTAGGGTTCCCCATACATAGAACTGAAACTCAAATTTTTTTTTTCATCAAACCTATACGTGTGGGGTATCTATCAAAAGGTATTTGAAAATGATGTTGAGGTTTCTTATACCATTTTTTTCAAAACTGAATAGTTTGCGCGAGAGACTTTTTCAAAGTGGTAAAATGTGTGTCCCCCCCCCGTAACTTCTAAAATATGGGCATGATAAAACTGAAAAAAATATATGATGTGTATTACTATACAAACTACTAACGAAAATTGGTTTGAATGAGATCTAGCCCGTAGTTCTATTTTTAAACGTCATAAATCAAATTACTTACCTAATTTGGCTCCCATGATTTTCACACAAACGGGATTTTCTATATATATGATAGTACGGAACCCTTAGTGCGCGATCCGACTCGCACTTGGCCGGTTTTTTTATTATTTTAATGTTTAAGTAAACTTTATAAGTACCATTTAGTAATTCAAATGTGAATAAATGTCTCTTCTTCTTCTTCTTCTACTTTGTTGCTGTTATGAATTATTTTTGTTACAGTTATAAAATAATTGAGTTTTACAAATAATATAATTGTAAGTCTATTAGAAATAAACGTATTTAATTAAGAAAGTATCATAATTACAAATGATTTCTAGGTCCCCATATAATAACTCACTCATACTATCTATTTAGAAAACATGATTCATACATGCTAGAGATAGGCCCTTGGATTCACTTTCCCAGCCAAAAGGTGAGTACTCTGAGCAACGAGTGGCTAAAATTCCTGATTTAGGGCTTCTACTATATATATTAGGACAACTATAAAACGAGTCTTCTTTAACTATTAAATTTGATTCCATATCTTTTCTCGAAATAAATATTCTCAGAATTTCAGTACATCAACGAAACCTCTATTCATTCTATTCATCCGATACCATCATGTATGGCGTAGCAACCAATAAAAATATCTTCCGGACATTTTACCGAAGCCATAAGTATTGAATGACAATTGGAATAAAGATAACCAGCCAGTAACCTACACTTGTTACAAGTATAATGTCGAGTTGTCAATATGATATGGCAGAGTACAAAGCACCATTATCAGTTGACCTTTGTTCACTTGGTCTTTGCGACCTAATTTGGGGTCACCAGAAGTGGGGACCACAACCCATTTAGGACACGAGATTTATAAGTAACAGCTATTGTTGAATGTAAATAGCTATTTTGGGATATTCTTTTTTAGGGTTCCGTAGCCAAATGGCAAAAACGGGACCCTTATAGATTCGTCATGTCTGTCTGTCCGTCCGTCCGTCCGTATGTCACAGCCAGTTTATTCCGAAACTATAAGAACTACATTATTGGAAATTGGTGCGTAGATGTATTCTGTAAACCGCATTAAGATTTTAAAATAAAATCTGAAAAAAAAACCAAAATTTTTAGGGTTCCCCATACATAGAACTGAAACTCAAAATTTTTTTTTTCATCAAACCTAGACGTGTGGGGTATCTATCAAAAGGTATTTGAAAATGATGTTGAGGTTTCTTATATCATTTTTTTCAAAACTGAATAGTTTGCGCGAGAGACTTTTTCAAAGTGCTAAAATGTGTGTCCCCCCCCCCGTAACTTCTAAAATATGGGCATGATAATACTGAAAAAAATATATGATGTGTATTACTATACAAACTACTAACGAAAATTGGTTTGAATGAGATCTAGCCCGTAGTTCTATTTTTAAACGTCATAAATCAAATTACTTACCTAATTTGGCTCCCATGATTTTCACACAAACGGGATTTTCTATATATATGATAGTACGGAACCCTTAGTGCGCGATCCGACTCGCACTTGGCCGGTTTTTCTTTTGTGTTGTTACTATGTTTAAAATAATTTATGGACCCAATATTTTGTTTTAACAGTTGGGCCGACATATCTATTTAATGTTGTATTTATACAAATATACATAAACTCACGCCATCAGTTCCCATTAGGGAAGGCAGGGACTATCGATCGCTACTTTGTACGATCCTGGCAAACCTATCTAGCTTCATTTACATCCAGCAATTTTGCATACATGCTATTTTATTCTTCATACTAAGGACATCTGCCTTTTTGAGCACAAGAAGGAATGTTAAAATAATTTGGACACATATAGAGGATGAATGAGTAAATTGGCAAAAGAGATTTATAGAGCTAATGTGAATGGTTAGTAGACCACGACCTCGGAGGACGCTTTTTTTTATCAAATAGAGAGTAATTATATTCATAGAGACAAATCTTTAATGCTATAGCCAAGTTTTTTAGGGGTAATTCAGGTTTGTATTGTGATCTGTATTAAATTATATATTATAATAATTTTATGATCACCGTTTAAATTCTAGCTAAATTAAACAAACCAAAAATTACTTGTGAAGTAGTTCTTTGATATTACCCTCCTAAATTTCAAGCCAAGCTTTTCTTACTAACCAAGGATGATTTTTACTCAGTTCAAAAAACGAATATAGAAGTAAATGTGTGCAATTCCGCACAAGGCTAGCGAGGTAAAGCAAGTAGCAAGGGTAAGGCTCCTGTCTATCTTTAGGGACATATATGAGCTGACAGCAAACATATATCATAAAAAATATACCTTAATGTATATTTATGTTTGAACACGCACAAACATATACAAGAGTAGGAAAATTTGATCAAAGATACATTAAGATAATTTATTCACTTGATATTGTTCAGCCACGCAACATGAAACATATGAATTGATTACTGGGCTGCTAGTTTCTTGGCTTCGTAATTAAATTTTAATACTAAAAAACATAACCCGATACAGCGAATATATTCAGTAAATTTTTATCCATAGTTCAGTAAAATCCAAGTTGTTCATTGTGAGTACTCTTTTTTACATAAATGATCACACCTTAAACTATAGTTTATATACATGTATACATATACTCACGGCTATATTTCCCTAGAAGGGGTAACCAGAGCTAAGGAGTTATAAATTCCTAAGCCACTTTTGGCAGTTGAGTGGGGAAAAGATGGTAAAAATAAAGGTTTTTGGTGATGGGTCTCCAACCGCATCGCCCAAAAATCCAATAAAATGTAACGACATTCTAAGCCGGCACTACACGGCAAATTTTGGTTTAATATGTTTATGCAATTTGGTTTATATAGCAATCAATTAAAAAAAACTGCCGTATAATTTCTACATTTGTCGACATAAATGAACTTTGCCTATCGACTAAAACTACCTACTGGGAGACTGGTACGAAACAAGCTTATAACAAGACTGATTGCTACAAAACGGTAAAAATATATGTTAATATACAAACATTTCTATATTCTATTCTATATGCAAGTATGAAATAGTAATTACAGACCATATGCCTCCACCAAGACAATCACGCATATTTTGAATAGGTTGATTTGGTCATAGTACACCACGCGGGCTTAGTACGGGTAAGCAGACTAATAACTACTAGTGGGTAACCCTGGCGCGACAACGTCGCGTCCTATAAAATGAGTTTATTTTGAAATTTTCCGACCAATCACAGCGCAGCTCTTTTGAATTTCTAGAGATTTTTTCTCATTAGCTGGTTTGAAAAAATTCCCACCAATCACAGCGCATCTCTGATCGACTAAAGTTTGCGCGCGCTTATGACACTCAAGCAAAGTCTATGGGCCAAAATCGAAACTTTGAAATTCTGTAACAATTAACTTAATCCAGTTACATCAGATGTCTGAATTTTGTGCACACGGCCGCGAACTGTACAAAACGACACCTGAACCAAATTTCTAGCTCAGCTCATCGCGTCACAGGCTTCCGGGCAAGAAAGAGGCTTACCGATATAATATATAAAGATAATATATAAAGATTACTGTGATAGCAGCCGGGACTGACTTCTTATCATATTCACTGAAGTATAAAATTTCCTTTATTTTCGGAAGTTCACGTGATTCAAATCAGCAATATCTTATCGAACCAGGATAAATTTAGCAAATTTATATTGTGAGTTAACACACAAAGAACAAAACAGTTTTTTTACCTCTAGAGCACTACACTATGATGGAAAATTCGATGCATTATCCGAAAGTACTCCCCTAAAATAATTGTTAGACTCAGGCAGTTAATAACTCTTCGCCATGAATTCTTTACTTTACACATATACAAATAACATACATATACTCACGCCATTACTTCCAATTGGAGTAGGCAGAGACAATCGATCGCCACTTCGTAAGAAATGAGACCCAATAATTTAAAACAAAATAAAGTGCGATAATATCAGCGTCACTATAAAATAATAATGTTTAGTTTGCGGTTAATTTCATCATGAAAGTCAATCTGAATGTGCTCTACAATTGGTTTTAGTGATGTAATAATTTATTGCATAGAACCTTACCACTGACAATAATTTGGTTAAGAATATTGGAGGTTGCGTAGTTAGTGAACATAGTGACAAGCGACATAGTTTTAAAAACACCAGTTCTACGCTTTTCACATAAATCTAGTTTTTATGATTATAATTGTTTTCTAAGAAAAAAAATTAACTAGAAAAAGCAATCACAAAAATTTATTTTCACAGTAGTAAAGCAATAAAAACTATATTCTGCCGAATGTAAAGCGTACTTTTTTCCTATGCTTTTTAATATTATTTAACGTTAGTAGAAAAGATTAACTTATAGCTGTGTTTTGTCGGGTCAGAAAAGCACTGCAGATGTCGTAAGAGGCAACTTAGAGTATTGGAGCTTTTTATGGGATTATTGCCCAAGGCGGCTAGATACCCCTATACAATAACTATTATGTGAAAACCTTTGTCCCACTCAATTTACAAAAGTGGCTGAGTAATTATGAAGCTCTGGCACCGTTTCTAAGGTTAAATAACGTGTATTTTAATTTAACATTTTTTTATTTAGGTAAAAAAGGTTTGTTGTGTCGACTTAGAAATACACTGCAAATGTCTAAGACGCGACTTGAATGTTCGGGAATACCTATTACCTATTTTTATTATTATTATAACCTAATACCTATTATTCCACCTGGTTAAAATTATTGCTGGGCGATGCGGAGACCGTTGACCGACCATCTTTTATGTATCAAAATCATGTCCCACTTAAAAAATCTAAAGTCACTGAGGATTTTTTTAATCATTTGCCAACAGTATACTCATATGTCAGAAAAAAACAGATCACTTCTTTGCTAATTCCAACAACAAATACTTTTGCTTCACACTAAATATGCGAGGATAAACATATGTAAATTTTTTTGTCGACTTATTTGGCCAAGTACTCAAACCACCTTTGCCATCAGTATTCATATGTATTGTTACCGATCGATGAGTAATGGTACCGTGAACAATATCCTCGTACAAACTGACAAGCTCCAAATATATTTCCTCATTAAGGATAATGTTACTAATGTAATGGCATTGTAAGGAGTTCATTGTCATCACATCACTAATCACAGAATATACACGTTTATTATCTCACCAGTTTTTCACGCTTGCTTTTCTACAACGAAAAGAATAGTTATATCTTTTATGTGACTTAAAAATTTAACGCAAAATAGTAAACCCGGCGTTTTAATAGTCAAAGCTCGACGACCAATGTTAGAACTGAAGAGAGAAATATAAAAGTTGAGATGTTATACCAATAGACAACCATCTCTTAAACAAACATACACACTTATACTCATGTCTATGAAGCCCTGGAAGGGGTAGCTGGAGCTATGGAAAGAGAAATCATCATCCACTTTTGGAAGTTTTGTTGGGATACAAACTAATACAGCAATAAACTACAGAGTTATTATTTGCCTCTTAGTCACTTGTTAATATAAATTAAATTAAATCTGACTATATGTTGCGGCAAATCTATTAAACGGATGAGCTTATTTCCACGACAATTCTACTGGCAGATAAATGATATAGGACTAACTTATGATTCTTAAATCTGTAGTTACCTGTGCGAAGCTGCCAGTATAGACTAAGCAAATTACACTTTGGAAGCATCAGAATGCGTTCTACCTACCTTCTAGGGAAGTCCGTGTCCTCGAGTTATATTGTGTGTGTGCCATGATAGTGTTTACGTGAAGTTGTATATTTATTCTGTTCCTCATGGTTAGTGCCATAGTGGACTTAACTAAATAGAGCGGAAACTTAACGTAGTTCAGTACAATAAATGCTAAAAAAACGCTTAATAAGTCCCTGCTACCTGATTGGTAGATTCAATGTTCTGACTTTCGTTGGTAATACATTTGCATCGCTTAAGTCAGTGGAAATGTACTGAATCATTTACGCATATTGGCATTCTTCATTTCTTTTTTATTTTGTTAAATCCTCAATTTTGTAAGCCTTATTCAAAAGTCGATTTAAAAGGTGACACAGCTAGCTATTTTGTCTATGTGCTCAATGCAACACGTGTTGAACCCAACTCACTCCACTTGACTTGAAATTGACCACATCCTGGCTCCATCCATGACCCTAACTATGAAATCATGAGTACCAATATAAAATTAATGGCTTCAATATATTCGGTTGAGAAACGCTATTTTGATATTAATGGAGAAGTTAGATATGGGGTCTATTATTATTTCCTAAAGGTTTGGGTACTAAACTTAAGAATGCATAAATTTACTTTTATAATGACGGCAGCGTTAAGACGTTTTATAAAATTGCAATAAAATGTTGCAATCAGTGACACGTCTAACGGTCTAAAACGAAAGAACACTATTTAGATAGTTTTTTTTGCTTATGAAGAATGGCGGACTCATAAAGCCATAATCAAACCTACTGAAAACCGACCATACTATTTGATTGAGCAGGTTGCTGGAGCCAGACCCTAATCAACTGATAACTCAGCCATGTGGGTTTCCTCACGATGTTTTCCCTCACCGTTAACGACCAGTATAAATAATTAACCACACATAATGCCTTTACAAAAGACAAATTGGTGTAGGCCCGACCCGGGATTAGAACACTAGTCGTCTGCACGATAACTGGCGGTCTACCTACTGAGCTATCCCCATCACGTCATCAATATGATTCTGAAAGAAAAGAAAAATAATTCCGCTTCACAAAACTTCATCAAGCAGGATAGAGAGTGGAGCGCAATTTTTCACATACTTTTTATGTTCTATAATTGAGCATCAACTTTAGTAAGGCTTGAACTTCAAACCAATGAATAAAATGATAACCTCATAGATTTTTTACTAAACATTATTTTGCATGTATTTATGAATTCCAAGACCGGCACTTAAACTGTAACGAGTTTTGAAATTGTCTATCTATCACGGAGCATAATAAAACTAATATAAATATAATAAATAAAGAATAAATAAAGGAAAGAAAAATTTCGACACAGGCGGGGATCGAACCCGCGACCTCGGCTAAACGCCCCGGACTAGTGTTCTAAAAATTCGGAGGTAGGAAACGCAAACACTACTTAAACGTGTAAACGAAATAAAGGATAGAAGAATTTCGCACTGGCAGCCAACTGACACGGTAGCTCAGTTGGCAGAGCGTCCGGGGCGTTTACCCGAGGTCGCGGGTTCGATCCCCGCCTGTGTCGAAATTTTTCTTTTCTTTATTTATTCTTTATTTATTAGTAATAATCCCCACATGAGGTTTTCATGAACAAAAAGATTTAAATTATAATATAAATATAACTTCGTCAATGAAACCAATCAAATTACCGACAATAATAGCATAGAATATGGTTTACAACTTAAACAATAACACTAAAAGCTGGTAATCGATTGAGTGCCTAGAGTTAATGAAAACGCATTCGATGACGAAACTTGCTCGAGCGCTGAACTGAATCGGGGTCGTTATTGTAAACTTTAGTCAACAAGCAAATGGAGTGGATTGCTATTCGGTGTTGTTTCTTGGTATATGCAAGAAACATAACATTCACACGACTATATTGGTTATCCAAGAAACCGCTTAGTTTAGAAATTAAAAATCGCTGTTCCATTTGTGGAAGTCTAGTCCTAAAATTATTGTTATATATAAAGGGATGACAAGATTCGAGCCACATTTCTCACAAAACCTAGTCGCCTATCACGTCACCTACGGGATGAAACTGATTAGTGCTAATCTAACCTTACTCGATCAAATCCGAAGCGAGTAAATCCTTAGAAGAATGAGGATAACTGACTTAGCTCGAATTGTTCCAAAACAGAAGTGCTTTTGGGCAGGGCGCATTTCACGCAGAACTGACGGCCGTTCGCTCTCGATGGTTCTGGAGTGGCGGCCACGTACCAGACAACGCAGTGTGGGTAAGCTTCTCACAAGGTGGACCGATGACTTTCTGAATGTCGTGGGAAGACGTTGGCTGAAGGCAGCGAGGACCGGTCGATGTGGAAATCTTTAGGGGAGGCATAGATCCAGCGGTGGATGTCTATTGGCACTATAAGAGTACAAGTGACTTATAAAGTTAAAACTATGCAGCACTTTCTATGTCTTTTAAGTGTTCTAGAAATGTTGTGACCGCCAAATTTTGTGTTTAGGCGGATGCGGTTACAAGACATTATTTGTAATGAAGGCTAAACGGTACCTGTTTTGGTTTCATTCGCTTCCTTTACTAGTTAAGTCGAAATTAAGGAACTACACTATTAAAGGAAAAGACGAAAGGACACGACCTCCGTACCACCGTTATCTAACTACTAAAATCATATACCCAACAAAATAGTGACCAGTGGATAGAATCAACTTTTTGAACTTATTTTACCATAGAAAGGGTTATTGATAGAGAAATAATGACGAAGTATATATATGCCTCTGAATTTGTCACTCTATGGTGTCAAGTAAATTTTTTCTTTCCTTATTTGATAAGTAAAAATCTCCACATGAAGTTTTCATGAACAAACATACATACATACATATACTATAAATCCCTTAACGAGGTAGCCAGGGCTTTGGAATGAAAAATTGCTTAGCCCTTTTTGGAAGTTGATTGGAGATAAGATGGTAATAATAAATAACCCACGGGTAGAAATGGGGTAGTGTTATTCTAAGGCGACAATACACGGTAACATGAGCAAAATATTCTAATTATTCTAATTGTATTTACTCTGCTCTCAAGCTTCTTCTGGCACACTCAACATTCGCTCTCATACATTAAAGTAGGAAATATGTATGAAGAACAACAACATGCACAGCAACACACACATATATTTCTTTTTAAAGGCTTTATTAGTTATCTGTCTTGTTTTTGATACCCATGGAAAGAAATATGTTTACATCAATTCAATATTTAGGTTATATAATTAATTTTATAGGAAACATGTATGAAGAACAACAACATGCACAGCCATACGGGAATTTTTGGACACGGACCTACTAAAAATTAGGCTATTCACTGTTCCATTTACCACTTTATCTTTTTCATTATTCTTTCGATGTCACATCACACTTTCTATCTCTAGTAAACAAACAGCCCAGATACACAAAGTAATTTAAATTTCACATAAAAAAATTTGATGTATATATATATATATATGTTAAACAACTGTCTTAATACGAATTTCTGCGGATTCGAGTATTCTTTAGCAAAGTTACAAAGGAAACGTGTAATATGTTGGAATCAAATTATCAACTTTCCGATAGCTACTTATTTAATATAATAGCTCGGTCGATTTCAATTATGATTCATTATTTGGTGTATTAAAAAACTAAGAATAGTTAGAAATAAGCATTTATTGTTCACGTAATCACTACATTTGAATTCTAATTTACTTCTGATTTTATTGCTTGCTGGGTGGTCTTGGCTTAGAATAGCACTGATTGCGCAACGATGTGCGCAACGGAGTATGGGGTTGCCTAAGGACATAGTAATAAAAATACATAAAATTTTATTCGGCACAAATTGCTAGGTATTTGCGTTTATTATGCAAATATTTACGAACAAATGATACTTATTACAATTATAATTAATGTATGAAGTCATTGAAAAGTTGCGAAGCGCGCGCAATGGGCGCATGCGCACGATGTTCGATCATGCGGAGAACCTAACACAATTACTACTACCATATGTTTTGTTCTAAATAGTAAAAAATAAAACGTGATAACAGCTTATACATAGACGAGCATCTCTACCTGCTGTATGCAAGAAAACATTTAACGTTCCACGAGCGTGAGGGAGTATAGGTCGATACGGAGTTTTGATATCGGTCGGCGCGGCCTTATCAAAACATACAATATTTTTTTAATCATTTTATTCGATGGGTTACTGGTGGTAATTTTGCTAAGACAAAAAAAATACAACGGCTATGATATAACACATTATTATTTTATAAGATAATCCGTGGCGTGACACATTATGGTTCTGGCTGAAAATCAGTTTTAAAGATACTTAAATCATGCTGAGCCAGAAGCCAATTCTTGGCCTTTGCGTACTTTTGTACTTTTTTACGTGGCTATTAAATCTTACATACACGGAATCAGAGGAATTGCTTAATATAATAAGTTAATATAAGATGTTTTTATTTATTTTTTTTATCATAATAATACAATTAGTTAGATACAATCGATTTCTGATAATAATTTATACACTACTTACCAATACCATTATATGAAAACTGATAGTTTAAGCCTTTTTTGTTTATTGTTGCCTGAAATACAGGTAAATTACCTAGCTCAGGAACAGGAAAATGTTATATTTTGTACTTAAAATAATTAACTAGGTTAAGAAGAATATTATGTACTTTTGTAAACTGAATAAAAGTTTTTTTTTTTTTTTTTTTTTTTTTTTTTTTTTTTTTTTTTTTTTTTTTATTCTTTTTAGTGGTATTTTTAATTTATCTTTTTTTGTTGTTGTTTGTTAGTTTTCTTTAATTTACTGTGTACTTTTAATTTGGTCACAATATTTTGTGAATTTAGGTGAAACTGTTTTTTTTTATATTGTTTGTATTTTGTTATAGATGTGCCCTAATGAGGACGACCACGGAGAACACACTTGGACCAAATTGAGAGTGTGCTCAAAAAGGCTGGCGTCCGAAGTATGAAGAATAAAAGAGCATATATGAAAAGATTGATGGATGTAAACGAAGCTAGAGAGGTTTGTCAGGATCGTACGAAGTGGCGATCGATAGTCTCTGCCTACCCCAACGGGAATTAATGGCGTGAGTATATGTATGTATGTATGTATGTATGTGCCCTAAGGCAATGAATAAATACAATCTTTCTATTTACATTATGTTTTCTAATGATGTTATCTATCAAGTATAATTATGGTGCGGATGACATCTTAATTGTAAATAAAAAAATGCGTCTTTTTGTATTAAGATAAACCGAGCAAAGAGTACATGACGACTAAGGGCACAGGGCTTGTTTTTGGGCAGTTGAAAATCTATTACCAACTAGTCTTTAGCCTTCTGTATTTCTATACATGCGCGACTAAGATAACACTTATAGTGATTAAAAACAGAGTTTAAAAATAGAGTAAAAATTAATTAAGTTTGCTCAAAATAGCAAATAAATTTTTAAGTTATATTAAACGTTAATTTTACTCATATCGTCCAAGCTTTGTCGGGACATTTCCCTGTCTGGTTTTTGTAAAAGTTAATTTAGAAACTTAATCTGACTCATTCTAATTCTCAAAACCTTAGAATTACGTATATTTATTAATACTGATAAATCTCAAGACAAGCTTTTATATCATATACTCACGCCATTATTTCCCATTAGGATAGGCAGACACCGTCGATCCACTTTGCCTCTTTGTACGATCCTGGGAAACCTCTCCAGCCTCGCCCACATCCATCAATCTTGAAATTATTTATAGATATGGATGGCATGGAAATCGAACTCGAACGTAGCCAGTAAATATTGTTAACATACATACATACATATACTCACGGCTATAAATCCCTAGAAGGGGTAGCCAGAGCTAAGGAATTAGAAATAGAAAAGATGGTGAAATAAAGGTTGTTGGTGATGGGTCTCCAACCGCATCGCCCAAAAATCCCATAAAAGCCCCCAATACCGATAGTCGCCTCTTACGTTCACCCACCGGCAGAAATGGGGTCGTGCTATTCTAAGCCGACACTACACAACAGAAATATTGTTAACCATCTAATAATAAACATAAATTATTTCTTAAAACAATCAGTTATTTAATTTCGCATTTTTTAGGCAAATAAATAGGAAAAAAAATGTGATTCCTCCACCAAAAATCGGTTCAAATTACTTTTGGCCTACTATGAGCCGTACTTATTAACATATATGCATTAATATAAGTGGCAGCAGCTGTGCGAATACTATGAACACAACAATTTAAATAGAATACTATGAATACAATATAATATGAATACAATATTTAAACAGGAAAACAAGTGTTTAACAAAACTGTAGCAAAACCAGATAGAGAGAGGGGTAGGCCTTGGTATGTGACTTGTATTCGACAAGTAAAGTAAAGAACCGAAATTGGCTAGGCCACGGCTGATGTAATTAATCTACTCGGCCATGTATATTAATTATCTAATTACATTACAGTTTGGTTAAATTTAAATTAGTTATACATAGTGCAGTATCGACCTAAATAGCGTTATAACATATTTTGTGGCGGTACGAACCTATGGTTCTTCGACTTATAATTGGTTGAGGAGTGATGGAAACACTCACATTTCATTATTTGATCTACAAACTGGATTACATTATAACTTAAAAATAAAAAAAATGCGTTAATAAACAATATATAAATATATACCTGTAACACATATATTTATATGATTATCTATATGCTGCTCATCATTATACGTCCAATGAAATTGCCAATACCGCAATCAATTTATTAAGATACTTAGTACCAAAGCAAACAGTATATAGCACTAAAAATGACATTGTGACAGTAAATTACGGACTAGCCAATCAAATGTTATGACATCTTTATTATTGGATGTAATTCTAATAATAAATTGAATCAGAAAATCAATTTTACATACACACAATCTCACGGCTATAATTCCCAGAAAGGGGTGGCCAGAGCTTCGGAATTAAAATCCCTCAGCCATTTTTGGAAATTAATTGGGGAAAGGATTGTAAATAAAGGTTGTTGGTGATGGGTCTTCAACCGCATCGCCCAACAATCACTTAATAAGCTCCAATACCCTGAGTCGCCTTTTACGTCACCCGTGGAAAGAAATGGGTTAGTGCTATTCTAAGCTGACACTACACAGCTAAATCAATTATAACTACTGTAATGTTACTTAAAATATTAGTAGTAATCGTATCATACCTTTTGTTATGTTGTAAATTTATGTAATATTAGCAATAAGTTTATTGAAACAAGTGCTGGAACGTCACGAAAATATATTAGTAATCTGTTTTCTAAATACTCAGTAGAACAATGACTTTCGAATAGTTTTGTATTGAAAAAATGTTGTCTTACAGAATAATAAAATATCGGTTTTCACAAATATATTTTTATTCGCAGTTGTATAACAAAGACAGCTAATCGATCAACTAGTCACAATATTTTCATTCTGATTCGCTTACTACAGGCAACACGCATACGTGCTGGAAAATCTGAATCAAAAATAATAGGCATAATAAAGCATAAACGTTCACGCCGAATATCCCCGAAGGGGTTGGCAGAGGTACTAATACTTCTGAACATCACATGACTTTGTCACCTGGTGTTCAGAGTACCCACGTTTTGCATGGACAGCGTAATCACGTGATAGGGGGCAGGCCTACCGCCGTTTTGTACGAATACACTGTCACATGACTAAGTACAACTCAGCCATGTGGGTTTCCTCGCGATGTTTTCCCTCACCGTTAGCAACCATGATAAATTAACCACACATATGTCTTTAGAAAAGACAAATTGGTGTAGGCCCGACCCGGGATTTGAACACTAGTCGTTTGCACGATAACCGGTGTTCTACCCATTGAGCTATCACGGTTGCAAAAATAAAAAGATGTGTATTTCTTTGTAATTCGTATTAGCTGTAGCTGATGTACCTATCACAGACGATATTTATTTAAGAGTTTTAGGTACCTGCTTCTTATTTCTCAAGCTCTGGCTAATCGTTTTCCAATATAAATGTCAGAGAAATTAGTGAGGTCGGAAAATCCAGATCTATCTCAAAAGCCAATGTGCTATGAATTTCGGTTAGAGTAACTCCAGTAAATGTTTTGAAGCAATTTTATACATACATTGCCAACTTGTTTCAATTTTAAGTTAAAGAGTCCTCTAGCTTTAATCCACCAGTTTAGATGGTAAAACTGTATACCTGACAGATATAAAATCCCAAGCTTAATTATTTAAAAATGGATTTTAACCTTATCGCACACAAATCCTATGCCCCTGTTCCTTACCCGCCCCTGACACAATCCATAATAAAATATGGGATAATTTGATTATATAAATCTAGCTTATGTCGCAACACAACACATTAAATTATATTAAATTATATAGTATACACAAATTGATTAACAAATTTAGTATTCGTATATTAGACGTTCACTTGAGTTACTTTAATTATATTTTAAATGTTTATTTTATCACTAAGGGCATTGAAATTGAGACTGTTATTTATATTACATCACTATCCACGGTACGGATAGGATCAGCATTTTAGAATAAATCTTGGCGCCGCTCATAGCTACTATCTCTTTTTTTCGAAAGGATTGGTAGGTGCTGGCCCTGTGGCCTGTGCGGCTTCACCATGACTTTGTGTGTGCTGGGCAGCCGAGGACCGTCCTGGCGGGGCAAAAGTTGTGTACTTTAATCGGATAGGAATTAAATTTTGGACCTTTACATTCACACTTTTTCTTATCTATGTGAGGATAGATCATAATAAATACGGATGTGACGGTACATCTGTTTTGAAATGTTGGCTGTATACCAAGTGACAAGATGACGTAATTTGCAGGAAAAAGTCGTGCTTTTGCCCCAACTGCAGGGAAATTAATATGGTTAAGCTGTGTTTTTTTCCAGGTTTGTTTTTCATTTTAATTTTTCACTTTTATTTCTGACACTGGCCATATAAATAGCTTAATGTAATTGATCGCGTAAAGAATTTTTTTTTAGGTAATTAATTATTGAAAGGATTTATGGTAATACATAAATCAATGACCATCTATTATCAAACATGTTTATTTACATTACAACCAGATTAATAAGTATTAAACATATTCAATAATAATGGGAGCAATATCCGTATTAGTCAACGAATGTTCTGGTGAATACACACGTCGTATTCGCTAATATAAGTGTAATATCTACTTTCACTGTCAGTGTGCATTCTTTCATGTAATTGGCGTATATCTAGCACAGATATCACTTCTGGCATATCTTTAATCGTTGTTTAGAAAACCATGGTTAAAGTATAAGGATGTATTTATAGAAGCTTTCAACACTGAACGAGTACCCACATTTTCCTCACCATTCTCACGAGACAAGGCACAAAATATAAAGCCTACTTTTTCACATATTTACTAAACATAAAACTCAACTATATTTCTGGTTAATTATTATCGGCTAAATTTGAAGTGCTTACAACCAAAGGAAATTCAGAAAATCCGATATCAGAATATCAGAATGACGTCTTGTCATTAGTTTCGCTGAAACTCATCTCAAAATTAAACTTTCACGCCGGATATCCCCGAAGGGTGGGGAATACTTCTGAACATCACAATACATTGTCACCTGGTGTTCAGAGTACCCACGTTTTGCTGGGACAGTGCATGCGCGTGACAGGGAGCTGGGCTATCACCGTTTCGCGCGAATACGCTGTCCCATAACTTAGTACAACTTAGTTATGTGGGTTCCTCACGATATTTTCCCTCACGGTAGCCAACCGTGATAAATTAACCACACATATGACTTTAGAAAAGACATATTAAAATAAGGCCTTAACTGGGATTTGAACGCACGCCTGTCTGCGTGACCAACGGAACTTCTTATCTATTGAGCGTCACGTTTGTTGTATCATTAGTTTGGCCTTCTGTTTAAAAGTTAGCCAGTGATTTTGAAAGATCTTTATGCAGAAGATTTTATAATAAACTGATGCAATGTAAATATATTTATCAATTCTACATATTCACTAAACCATCACAAAGTTAAATTTATAGGGAATGAACTTTTCGAAAGTTAATATAGTCATTCCGGGTATTGACTAAGAAATTTGCATGTCTTCACGTCATAGCAATATTTCACTAAGCATCTGAGAAACACGAACAATATAATCAGATAGTAAATCCAGGTTAGTCAGTTAGATGTAATTATAACACAGTCAAGTAAATTTCATAAAAAGTTTTGCAACTGTTACTTTAATTGCACTATACCTCCTATAATTAATTTGCAATGTAAAGTAGGAATACTAAAACTTACAAACATACGCCATATTCTCACGCTTTACTTCCTCAATGGTATACACTTATAGACTTGCTGTTTGGCAACTGTATATTCATGGGAAGAAAAAGCAAAATATAAAAAATAGACACTTTTTTTTATTAGTAATTACTCTTTTAACAAAGTTTGTAATTGAATTTTTTTAACATCTTCCAATAGTACTTACTCTAACAAATTCGATAGTATATAGAATAGATCGATTTATTCCGTTTGGTAACTATTTTGGCGGCTGAGGCACTTGGAAATATACTTTATATAATACAACGATAGAAATAATTAAATATCTACTAATCCGCCCTCATATTAGGGATCTTCACGAATATCGAATCAGTCGTATATGACAATATTATCATTGTCTAAACTGATAAAAACGTATGTAAGTGTAACTGCCAATGACAATACATACTGCAACTTGCGGCATAATCATCGGTTGCAAAAGATACGTTACCAGGAAGCAGAATAATTTTTTTTTTATAGTTTTATAACATTAAAGTAATTTAACGTAAAATAAGCGAAATTAAAAGAAGTGTGTTGTTAAAAGAAGGGTATGAAAAGAAACTCATTACCAAATTTGCTTTAACTTACTCACGCCCATTGTTCCGAAAGTAAGCCAAACCTTTTATTTTAAAACTGGTAAGTAAAAAAGTAAAGTAAAAAAAATATTTATTTTCTCTTCACCGTTTACATAATAAATCATAATTATTTTAAACAACAATAGAGTGAAGAGCTGGTGCCTGAAGTAGGTTATTCGCCTGTGGTACAGGTCACCAGGTCCTCCGCGTGAGTGCTAAACATTTTGTAATTTTGTGTCTGTCTACGGTCTGAGTATAACAAATTAAATTTAAGATAAACAAAGCAAATAAGAAATGAATAACGGTTATCTGGTGGTGAATCTAGTGTCTTTTATTTATTTACTCATTTATACTCAGGCCCATAATCAAAAGATGAAAGACTTGAGTCACTGACAGGTTATTAATACAAAATTTGTCAGTATCGTACTTCTATGCCATCTTTGACGGATCGGAAACTAATTTATGGCGCAATTTTGATCATGAAATGGAAATAGGGTATATAATAACTAAACCCGTTTAAATGGCAAACTGATACTAATAGAATGATAGAACTATTTATTCATTTCAATCAATTGTATCGTTGGCGATTATAATGGTCAGATGTTTATGAAGTAAAGAGATTGTTTGATCTGTAACCAGTTTGCACTTTAATTCACTTTCTCCGATTTCCCTTAGAATTTATATTCTTCAACGAATAAAACTTTTAGTTTTAATGTAAAGTTTGGATTCAAAAACAGGAGCGAGCCAGCTAAGGGATTCGGGATTATGTAGATGTATGGACGATACGTTCGAAAAGTAATCGCCAACTGAACTTGATTTTAATATCTTCTCCCCTATCTTTCTGAGACATTGTTGATTGCCACCTCGGTATTAAAGCTGTTAATATAAACCGGTATGCTCCTCACATGACCTACAAAATATTCGTAGGTGTTTTCCTGATTTGGCTATCACCTAAAACATAGTTATATTGTATAATTTATCTGGCTGGGACGGATTGGAGTGAACGGAAGCTAGCCAAGTGGCGTAACAGAATAATTGCACAGCTCCCTGGCCACGACGGGATTTGTTTCGACGGTATTTTGACTGACATTCTCTGGATTATAGATGTTCGTCTTAATATGAGAATAAAACATGATGGTTACTATTTTAAAATAAAATGTGAATGTGCAAGTTCTTAATAGATCAAGTAGGCTAATTGTATATATTTTATTTTAAATACATTTGATCATCAAGTAATGTTATCTAGTGGTATGTTTTGCAAAGAAGTAAATAAACACGGGACTATTTTAATTCATAAGTGCAGCTATGGTAACATTTGATTTATATGATTAAAGCAATGATTATATTGATTATGGGTACTGATTTAACATATTCCTAAGTATTACGAAAGTTAGCCAAATCACTTTAATAAAAACTAGTGGAATTTTGTTGCTAGAATTGAAGAAACATAAAACGTTTAATAAATGAAAAAAAAGTATTCGAGCCTATTTCGCTGATAAATAAAGTCCATAACTAGATCAGAAAATAAAAATTATTTCGTTAAGGATTAGCGACATTATAGTCCAGTGGGTAGAACACCCGCCCGAAAACAGAAGGGCGTGAGTTCCAATCCTGGGACGGGACTACACCAATTTGTCTTTTCTAAAGTCATATGTGTGGTTAATTTATCATGGTTGCTAACGGTGAGGGAAAACATCGTGAGGAAACACACATGGCTGAGTTGTACTTAGTCATGTGACAGTGTATTCGTTCAAAACGGCGATAGGCCTGCCCCCTATCACGTGAGTACACTGTCTAAGCAAAACGTGGGTACCTTCTCTGGAAACTAGATGGCGCTTGCCATGTGAGTTCAGGAGTATTGGTACCTCTGCCAACCCCTTCGGGGATAAACGGCGTGAACGTTTATGTTTATGTTTATTTTCGTTAAGGAATCCAATCTGTTGTTATTAAAGCAATCAACGTCTACTGCGATTACCATCACTGTACGATGGAATTTATCATCATCACCCTTTTCAGTGTAGTAAAGCCCTTTGTGGATAACATATATCTGCTGTAAAGAATAACTGAATTATAAGGGAGACAACCACCCCTAAATCTAACCGTACCGGCGTGCAATACGGGAACTATCCTCCGTAACCGTAACATGTGACAGCGAGTATGTACATACATACATACATATTCTCACGCCGTTAGTTCGTTAATTAATTAATTAAGTTAGCGAGTATGTATTTTTAAAAAATACAAAAAATTGAGTGAGGCACAATACACGTAGCAAATACGCTGTCACACGCTTCATTTCATGGCGGCTGCGGCTTATTAAGTAATTGGTGAGTGATGCAGTTATCAAGTCATTACTAGCTACTATACATACATACATACATATACTCACGGCTATAAATCCCTAGAAGGGGTAGCCAGAGCCAAGGTATTAGAAAATCCTCAGCCACTTTTGGAAGTTGCGTGGGGAAAAGATGGTAAAGCAATGGTTGTTGGTGATGGGTCTCCAACCGCATCGCCCAAAAATCCCTTAAAAGCCCCAATACCGTTAGTCGCCTCTTACGTACACCCACCGGAAGTAATGGGGTAGTGCTATTCTAAGCCGACACTACTAGCTACTATCTTAACCGCATTTTACTTAACGGCGGTACATAAAAATTTGAGCCCATGACAAATTAGAATTAATAACTCCTACATAATTTTATTGAACACAGTTTTCAAGTTCAAGCGTAAACACAAACATTTTGTTGATAAACATTTCAAGATCTAAACCAACTTTATTTTTAAACGCTTGATCAATTATTAAAATAGGAAATCAACTGTAAAATTGAAATAACTGATTACAAACAATAAACGAATATTTCTAGAAACACTGAAACACGTGTTATAATACATTGCTTTATCTATGCGTTCCGTTTTGCGCAGCGTTAATATCTAAGTTTCGCTAGACATGATACATGGCGCTTGCTTATTTCTGCTGAAATTGGAGCGAAACGAAAACCCGTTCACTACAAATGTTATTTAGCACACAATGACCATAACAATAGCTGTGTAGTGTCGGGCTAGAATAACACTAACCTATCTTCCCGTGAGTGTTCGTAAGAGGCGGCTAAGGGTATTGGAGCTTTTAAAGAAGTTGTTGGGCGATGCGGTTGGAGACCCGTCACCAAAAGCTTTTATTTTTCAATACTTTTCCCCACTCTACTTCCGAAAGTGGCTGAGGAACTTCTTATTCTGAAGACTCTGGCTACTCCTTTTAGGGACTTATAGCCGTGAGTGTTTTTTTTCATTCAACTAAAATAAGCCCGCAAAAGTAAGATGCATAGAGATAAATGAGTAGATAGTGTTCCAAAATGTCGCAGCATAAAATAAAGAAACGACATTTCTGGTATTCTGGGGAGGAAGAACAAATCTTACATTATTAGTTCACGCACTGCATTGATGGTTTATTTCTGGATGAATGATTAAATGTATAATAATCTGTGTGGTGTATGTCGGTTTACAATAGCACTTCGAATACGAGACTTTTTAGTGACTTTCGAGCGACGCGGCGTCAAGATATGATCACCAATTATGTTTTTGATATGATCACCAATTTTGAAACTATGGTTACCCATTTTTTTAGATTTAAAGATGTGATTATATATTTGTTTGTATATATTTCACTGTCTCAACTCAACATAAACATAGCTTAACATAACATAGACGTTCACGCCGAATATCCCCGAAGGGGTTGGCAGATGTACTAATACTTCTGGACATCACGTGACTTTGTCACCTGAAGAGAACCCACGTTTTGCATGGACAGCGTAATCACGTGATAGGGGGTAGGCCTATCGCCGTTATGTACGAATACACTGTCACATGACTAATTACAACTCAGCCATGTGGGTTTCCTCACGATGTTTTCCCTCGCCGTTTACAACCATGATAAATCAACCACACATATGTCTTTAGAAAAGTCAAATTGGTGTAGGCCCGACCCGGGATTTGAGCACTAGTCATTTGTACGATAACCGGTGTTCTACCCATTGAGCTATCATGTCTCTCAACTCAACTCAATGTTAACGCTGATTTTACCCACTTTTTTCTCCGTCGTTCATTACAGGCACATTAAATTAATAGCATATAATTAATGATGATTACAGTAAATCATTATGGAATGCGTAGTATCAAAAATATTCCATACTATAAAAGTGTTTGAAGAAATAAAGCAACATAGATTGTATTAAAGTTTATTAAACAACAATGTGATTTGTCTTTTCTAAAGACATATGTGTGGTTAATTTATTATGGTTGTTAACGGTGAGGGAAAACATCGTGAGGAAACCCACATGGCTGAGTTGTACTTAGTCATGTGACAGTGTATTCATACAAAACGGCGATAGGCCTGCCCCCTATCACGTGAGTACACTGTCCATGCAAAACGTGGGTACTCTGAACACCAGGTGACATAGTCATGTGATGTTCAGAAGTATTAGTACCTCTGCCAACCCCTTCGGGGATATTCGGCGTGAACGTTTATGTTATGTTATGTGATTTTATGGCACTAAATAGCTCACAAAAATATACACATTGAAATGTACGACGTCCGTGGCCGAGTGGACAGGTGACTAGCTTCTCGGTCCGGAGGTTGCGGGTTCGATCCCCGCTGAGAGCAACGTTTATGTGATGAGCATAAATGATTGTTTCTTAGTCTTGGCCGTTATTTTTATGAGTATTATATAATATTAAAATATATCGTTGAGTTAGTATCCCATAATACTCTCTGTTCTACTTAGTTAGAGTAGTTAGTTTTAGTTATGTGTGTAAAATGTCCGTATTTATTATTATTTTATTTTATACTAGCGACCCGCCCCGGCTTCGCACGGGTGCAATGCAAAATATACCTATGGAAGAAATACCAAGAAATATGGTTTTAAGCTAATCCTATCTAACCTAATGTACTTACAATACTACTAATATAATAATAATAATAAAAATTAAAAGATAATCAACAACAAAAGATACTTATTCTATTCAGTTTAATTAATTCTTGATATTTTCCTCGCTAGAGAGCTCCGATAAACGCGTGCGATCGCTGCAAATCATAAAGTGCTCTAAGGCGAAGTGCTTTTTTTTGTATACCGGTGGGGAAATCCTCATAGGATAGGGGTATGTCGGACTCTTACCGGCTAAAACCCCACCGGTTCGGTGCTGCTGGCCCTGCGGCCTGTGCGGCGTCACCATGACTTTGAGTGCCGGGCGGCTGAAGGCCGCCCTGGCGAGGCAAAGGAGTGTACCTAAGCTAAGTCGGATAGGGTGAGTATAAAAATAAAATAGACTCTAGTTGAGTCTGGTGTGACTCTAAATTTAGTGTGGAGTTCTACGACCTCGCCGGCGGGGTCGGTGTCGGGAGTGATAGTAGTTGTTGGTGTGACCGCGAGCGCCGGTGGCCCCTGAGGCCTCGAGCTCGCGGGTGATGTCGTCGTCGGGATCCGAGAGCACGCTACGTGGGCGTCGAATCCCGGCGTCCGGGGAAATCGTGTAGTCGAGCGAGGATCGGAGTAAGGGGTTGGGATGATCAGGGATCTTATCAAAGTATCTACGTGAGATAAAGGCGAAGCGCGGCCATCGACGCGCTATTTATAGGCACGCGCCGCCCGGCGCAAACAACTACGACCCTGCATTTTAAATTTGTAATATCTTCGGTAATATTCACTTAAATTACATGCTGTAAAAAGCATATTGATCTATAATAAATGCACAATTTATTTAAGGTACTTAATTGGATAAGGATTAATGCTGTATTGTTTAAAATCACTTCGTAAATAACCATTTTTTATTAAAGAATAAAAATGGTTATGCTGGGTTATCCCTAAGAGATAGACATATACCATCGCGCACTTTTTTGTTGAACTTTTTAAGGTGAACAATACTGTAGTAAATTATATTGGTCTATCTCGTAGGGTTCAGCCAGCGTTTGCAATATAAGCGCAAAAAAACGTGCTTATTTACGACATCACATTAGAAACCTTTAAATTTATCAGTGAATAGCTACGTCCACACTGTGCCTTTTCATCTTCAACTTTCGTCTTCATCTTTCTATTCAACTTTCAATTGACGCTTACAATAAGTGAATGCGTTAATTGAAACCAACACCATACTTTATTCGTAGTTTGAGTTTCTGTTGGAAACATGTGCGATGACAATATTTTACTTGGGGGAATATATGCAGCTTACTTGGTCATAAGAAATACCAGAAAAAAAAACCATCGTTCCTCTTTACTTTATTCGTGTAAAGTTTATTGTTAGGATCCCAGAGTTGTGGAAAGCTTCTGTAATCTTCAAAAAAACTTAATGTCAAATCTTTTTCTTCGTCCACCATCTTGTTGTTGAACGCTAAGACGCACAGAAATCCACCCGACACCGGATAACTTGCAACACAGCGCGCGCTCCGCTTTCAACTGTCATCGCGCATGCATTAAGGGCATGCCTCACGTGCGCTGTTGACTGCGCTATGACGCATGCCCTTATTGAACAAAAAAAGGCACAGTGTGGACGTAGCTTTCCTCTGCTATATTATGCATTTATTATACATACAAACCTTCCTTTAGAATCACTCTATCTATTAAAAAAAACCGCATCAAAATCCGTTGCGTAGTTTTAAAGATCTAAGCATACATACGGACATACAGCGAAAGCGACTTTGTTTTATACTATGTATTGATATTGATACCTACATCAAAAATGACAGTACGATTCAGAAACATAAGATCGGTATCTTAGCGTTTAGTCCAATCATTCAAAGAATTAACTATTTTGATTATTAATAACTGATTACATTTGAATGCACTTAAGCTTAATCGGTTAATCAGTACAAATAAGATATACATTTTTGTAATTATGAAAATAGGACTATTAATGGTTACTCGTAATGCGAAAAACATACTTGCCGAGTAGTGCCGTTTTAGAATGTATGTCACTACCCCCCCCCCCCTCTTTACATCCACGGGTGTCGTAAGAGGTGCCTAGGATCATGGGGATTTTTAAGTGGTTTTTGAGCGATGCGGTTGAAGTGAAGAAACTTTACCAACGATACTTTATTTTTACCATCTTGTCCCATATCAACTTCCAAATGTGGCTCGTTTTTGGATTATGGTGAAAGCTAGTGCTCATTTGTTTCTTTTACAAAACACGCTTCTAACGATATCTTATTTTTCTAATTGTCACAAGTAGTATAAAAGTTGTAGCTGAGCAGATAACCTTACGTACATACACACATCGGTCAATATCATAACACACCTTCTCACAACAGAACCAGTTGAAAATGAAACTACCTAGTACAAGACAAGCGTCACCTCTTCAATAAAAATTAAATATAAATTTTGATTTGCATCTTAAAACACAAGGTAAAACGTTCACTCGGAATCTTAAAATCACGTGACATTAGTGTCAACTGGTATTCGAAAAACCCACATTTTGCTCGGACTGTGCACTCACGTGATAGGGGGCGGGCCATAGATGTACTAGAAACGTTTTTTTAGTACATCTATGGGGTGGGCCTATCAACATTATTGTTTATCATACATACATATAATCACGGCTATAAATCCCAAAAAGGGACAGAACTTTAGAATTAGATATTCCTCGGCCACATTTGGAAGCTGAGTGGGAGAAAGACTGTTGAATAAAGAATCAAAAATCATACGTACATAAATAAACTCACGGTCATATATCCCAGAAAGGAGTAGCCAGAACTTAAGAGCTAGAATTGATAGGGGACAAGATGGTAGAAATAAAGTATCGTTGGTAATGGGTCTCCAACCGCATCGCCCAAATACTTACCACTTAAAAAAGCCCCATTCCCTTACTTACGACAGCTGTGAGTAAAAAGAGATAGTGATACTCTAAGCCAGCATTACACAGCAAAAAGAATCAAAAATGACAAGATATATAGCACCCTTGTATCATCACAGGAAAAAACCCAAATACGTAACAACAGCGTAGTATTCCAAATGCTTGATCTAAACTGGAGCGCACATAACTATATTGCATAACGACGTATCAAACTGTTGTGGCATCTAGATTATCTATTTGATTGTCTTTCCTCTGCATACTTTCACAAGCAATAATACTAATGCTTAATGACATGATTATCCAAAAATGACCAAGTGTGAGTGTACTTACGCTCGAAGGGTCAGCACAAGGATCTTTAATGTCTCAGTGGCCTAGTGTATAGGTGACTAGCTTTGTCGGTCTGGAGGTTACGGGTTCGATCCCCGGTGAGAGCAACATTTATGTGATGAGCATAAATGATTGTTTCTTAGTGTTTGATTTTATTTATATGTGTATTATATATTATTAAATATTTCGTTGAGCTAGTATCCCATCGTAAAAGTTTGAGTTAGTTTGGGGCTAACTTGATCTGTATATAATATGTCCGTATATATTTATTCATTTAAAACGGCAAAACTAATGCCTGTTGTATGGGAGCTCTTTTAATATAACTTTTAACCAAACTTAGTATTTTCCCTATAGTAACAACACATACACTATGTGGTAAAAAACAACGGTCTTACTATCACTGTTCATGAGACACAGCCTGTGACAGTCGGACAAACAGATGTTAAGCGAAGCCTTAGCAGTACGGTCCTATTTTGAATTTGGCCAAACTTCAGTCATTCTGTAATTTAAATTTGTTAAAAGTGGTCCGCCATACATGAATTTGTTAATAATACAATTATATAAGTCGGTTTAAGCTTGAAGAGAAATATAATTTTAATAGACTGGAAATTTCATTTACTAATCAGTTAATTATGCCGTGTAGTGTCGGCTTAGAATAACACTACCCCATTTCTACCCGTGGGTGATCGTAAGAAGCGACTAAGGGTATAGGGGCTTTTTAAGTGATTTTTGAGCGATGTGGTTGGAGACCCGTCACCAAAAACATTTATTATAACCATCTTTTCCCAATCAGCTTCCAAAAGTGGCTGAGGAATTTTTCATTCCAAAGCTCTGGCTACCCCGCTAAGGGATTTATATCCGTGAGTATATGTATGTATGTATGTAATCAATTAAGGAAATAAAAACTTCAACTCCAGCGGGACTTAAACCTGCGACATCCGTGGTATGGTGCCACAATAACCACTGATGCGAAATTTGTCTTTCCTTGCTTCTTAACACCTTACTGATGTCAGTGTCCTCTACCATATTTTTTTTATTTGGAAAGCAACTAAAGACAAAAACAACTTTATAAAGGTGGGTGTCCAAAGTGAGACGAATAAAAGAGGGATTAATGTGAGGGAAGCAAGAGAAGTTTGTCAAGATAGTCTCTGCCTACCCCAATGGGAATAATGGGCATGAGTATAAGTAAGTATTTAAAAAATATGATTTAAGTCATATATATATTATATAACGCCGTGTAGTGTCGGCTTAGAATAGCACTACCCCATTTCTTCCGGTGGGTGTACGTAAGAGGCGTCTAACGGTATTGGGGCTTTTAAGGGATTATTGGGCGATGCGGTTGGAGACCCATCACCAACAACCTTTATTTCATCATCTTTTCCCCACGCAACTTCCAAAAGTGGCTAAGGAAATTCTTATTCCCTAGCTCTGGCTACCACTTCTAGGGATTTATAGTCGTGAGTAAATGTATGTAGGATATATTTACAGAGTAAACGGAAGAGAAAACTTGATGTGAGCTGCCACGAGTTTTTGTGTCCAGTATAATGTATACAAAAAACTGCAATGACGAAGAAACGCCTTCACAAAAAACAAAACTACCTGACGATATAAAAAAACAATAGATGAACATAAAGAGCTGAGATGAGATAACGGAACAATGCGAGATGCAGGTAGGTGTTTTTAATGTAATGAAAAAAGCGAGAGTGCATAGACGCAGGTTGCATTTGGGATATCATCTTGTCTCAGTGGAAGGGACCACCATATTTTTGGTAGACTACTGTGAAACAGTAAAACAGGCAGTGGAAAAAAAATACAATATTTTTTTCTTTGGGTGCTTTTATATGTCGATATTTATCTTTTACTGTCTAATATTTTTTTGAAATAAATAATAAATGAAAATAAAGCAAACATAGACAAAATTCTCCAAATCCTTTTTTATTTTATTGTTTAATTCCGGAGAGGAACCACACAATTCGTAATCCGAATTCTCAAATAAAAGTTTAGTTTTTCAACCGATAGTAATTACATCAGTGTAAATTTAATTACTTTTTATTGATTATGACGTAAGCTACTACTACCTCATAAGTTAATTAAACCTTTTACTGATGTCTAATGAATCACCGTTCGACAACATTACTTTGTTTAAAAAATACTCAATAACGTCGATGAGACGTTATTTTTATAATGCAATATGTTTAATATAAATATTTTCATGATTCCACTAAAAGGAATTGAGATTCCTAACATTAAGTAGTATAAAAAATAAAACTTTCTTACATCAACCACTTACCGCTTTTATAAATAGGCTACTTAGAGCTTAATCTATTCCCCACGCAACTTCCAAAAGTGGCTGAGGAATTTATAATTCCTTGGCTCTGGCTACCCTTTCTAGGGAATTAAAGCCGTGAATATATGTATGTATGTATGTATGCCTTTACAAAAGCGTTCTTATCTATTTCTAATAGCTGGTATGTATATATTTATTTCTTTTTTCTCTTCACTTTACCTTGGTTGCACTTGCTTTTACTGTATGAATCCTTTACGATTGACTTTCTTTCACCAGACATAGAAGCAAAATTCACCTTCTCTTGCAAATAATTCTCAATAACTATTGATGCAAGTTATATTGATTATCAGTGTACTCGTATATGAGGATTTTATGTTGAAAACCTCCCATCCACCCTTCATTATTAATTCTGGGCAAAAATGCCAAATAAATAAGAACTAGATCTAAATAAACAGCTAATTTAATACAATACGCTCACGCCCATAAATCCCAAAAAGTGGTAGCCAGAGCTTCAGAGGTAGAAACTCTCCAGCCACATAGAAGTCGATAGGGGAGAAGATGGTAGAAATAAAGTATCTTTGGTGATGGGTTTCTGACATCATCGCCAAAAAACCACTTAAAAAAACCCTACACCCTTAGTCGCCTCTTAAGACACCCGTGGGTAGAAAGGGTTAGTGACATTCTAAGCCGGCACTACACGGAGATTGTGTAGTGCTAAACTGTACATTAAATACAATTATTTAAGTATGGAGTTACAAATAAATACTGTGTAATTAATATTGCATGCAGGAATTGTGATCCGAACATTACTAATTAAACATGATTGATTTATAAAAATAATTTTACACAATTAAAAATAATAAGACTGAAGGTAATAGGATTTCACGAATGTGATATTGATGGATCACATGAAAACACGGGACTTCTGAATATTTAGCTGAATGTTAATTTCAACCTTTTTACTAAATGAATGGTTTTACATATTATATTATTGTATCGGTCCTTGAGTTCAGTTTATAAATATAACGTGAACAAAACTAGGAAATAATTCGAAGGTTTAAGTTTTTATCAATTAGATACGGATTTTTATATTGATGATTAAAACGTCGTTATTATTTTTATTGTAAAAAGAGAATATTCTTAATTTGAGTTTGAGTTTAACCAAGAGATTTTTTAAAGAAAGTGTAGTGAGAGAATAAAATGAAAGGTTTTTCTTGAATGCCTAATTTATACTTCTTTAGTTGTAAAGGTAAGTATACTTCACAGTAGAATCCTGAAAAAATTCACCAAACTAACTGAGGATCTAAAAAAACCGAGCTCTAGCTTAAGTTATGACAAATACAATCAAAATCTTCATATTAATAAAAAAATACAATTCTTACATTCTATCCACAAATTTTTTCATTGAAGTTTCGTAGTAACTACCCTAGAGCAACGCCATCGCCGCCGTCGCTGCCGCCGTCGCCGCCGCGCCTCCACCGCGCAAGCTCGAGTGGGGGACCACTCCTGCGCCACTCAGTGCTTGCCAACCGTTGTCGTGTACCACTACACGGAACTATTAACTCTAGAAAAACGTTCGATTTAAAATGTGCCTTTTAAATGTTGTGCTAAGGTGAAAAAATATTGTGCGTGATTTTTCAAACTGTGTTTGAGGATTGATATTTTGTTCGACGACGGAGTTATACTTCCATATTCGAGGTAGGTTTCCGATGTGTTACATTTTAAACTTTCCTTTTTAGTTACAGGATCAGTTTGAACTAAGACTGTTTCGAAGTCTAGAGTTTGTTGATTTTTATTCATTATGATGTAATATTTTTATATAATGTTGAATAATATTTGAAAGCGAAGATGTTCATTAAATAAACATTAGATATTTGATAAATTTGGACAAATCTTTTATACTCCATTGATGATTTGCCTAATGTATATTTAAGTATTCAATAGTATGTGCAATTAAGCAATCACCAGTGCCAAATGAAAGTTGCAAAAAACGCGTTGCATAAAGTATCGGCCGCTTAACTTTTTAATGGTCTTTAAATAATCTTGTTGATCCAAATATAACTCTTTCAGCCTTCACCAGAAGTTATTGTACATACATACAATACATACATCCTTATTCTCACGGCTATAAATCCCTAGAAGGGGTAGCCAGAGCTAAGGAATTAGATATTAATCAGCCACTTTTGGAAGTTGCGTGGGGAAAAGGTAGTAAAATAAAGGTTGTTGGTGATGGGTCTCCAACCGCATCGCCCAAAAATCCCTTAAAAAGTCCCAAAACGTTAGTCGCCTCTTACGTATACCCACCGGAAGAAATGGGGTAGTGCTATTCTAAGCCGACACTACACAGCAAAGTTGTTGAATTGTTTCTAAAATAAAAGGGATAGAATCAAATCCTTATTCGAATGTTGAAACCGCCTAGACCGGACCCGTTAGGGTCTATTTTTGACACAATGTTCTTATGTTTGATTATTAATAATATTCTGCAGCCCAAAATATATTATATATATATTAGTATATATTATATGTTTACCTTTTGCCATCCTTCAGGACTAAACAACTAAAAGATGTCTATGAGATAGACAATGGCTACACTGTATGTTAAAATTTGTCTGTGTAGCCAAGTGTACCTTTCGACTCATTTATTATCCTATCAAAGTTTGAATATGTTATTCATGCTTGACTAATTACTTAGTGGCTGGGTTACTTTCTCAAATCCTTTCACGATGCCTTGGCACATAATATTTTCGTTTGACAAATTGTTTCGTTAAACTTTTATAATTTAGCTAAACCAAATAATTATTTTATCGATCTCACCTTCCAAAGTTTGTCTGGAAGAGATCGCTTTTAGGGACTGCCAATTGTACCTCACTGTAAACTGTTTGATCATATAATTAGTTTTGTAAATTTGTGTTTGATGAGCAATAAAGAGTTATTCTATTCTACACATCTGCATTTAGTGATAGGTTCGTATGCTGTCTAATACTACTACAGTATAACGGATGTGGTGTGCTGAGTATCCTGTTTTTTATCGGGATAGTTCATACATTAGTAGAAGGCAAGTCTATAGCCATGGACAATACCATGAGGATGTCACGCTGTCCTATTAAGCCAGCAAGGTTCTGGGCTGTCCCAATTACAGGGGATGCCTGGGATTGATTAAATAGAACTATTTAGCAAAATGTATCGTAGTACCTATTTACAATTACTCTGCTATCCTGGAAGGAATATAAAGTCAAAGATGTGTCTACATATAAATAAAGAATAAATAAAGGAAAGAAAAATTTCGACACAGGCGGGAAAGAAAAAAAAAATCTTTCCTTTATTTATTAGTAATAATCCCCACATGAGGTTTTCATGAACAAAAAGATTTAAATTATGTGTCTACATGTTTTATAAACGCTAGCAGATACTTCTGTGTAAAATTTCAAAAATTACAAAACGCAATTTTTTTAGCGACTGATATATTTTTAACTTCAGTAATTTAGCTAATTAGTTTTGTAATTATAACAAAAAATAAAATCACGTTGTAAATAAAATCTTTTTTTAAATTCTCTATCAATGTACATTTTACTTGTTTGTACCCGCGATCTTTCAATGCTATCGTTATAACAACTTATTATTTCCAGACAAAATTGGGTTCAATGACTGACAGAAGGAATCTGTTCGTTGTTAGCACTATGCTAACACCTAACCTACTATTCTGGATATGTTGACCACAATATCTTAATATGACGACAGAGGTGCTCTAAGACTAGTTTTTACCGTTTGTTCCAATGTATTCTACAAAGTAGTATTGAATTACGGGATCTTTCATTCGTCAAGAACTCTTTAGCCATTACCTATTGGATTTTTTTAAAAGAATATATACGCTAGTTGATTTCAGTTGTACCTTAATTGCTCAAGAATCATTGAAAAGGCCCCAGTGCCCTTAGTTGTTTCGTTCGACATCTGCGAGAAGAGATGGACTTGTGATATTCTAAGTCGACACTACATAGGAAGCGGAATATAGTTTGTCATCACAGTTTTGAACTAGTAACTACTTACATAAAGGAAAGGATACTCATAGATATATCTAAAATAGAAATTCCTGTAAAAATATTAATTGCCCCTACAACCGCAGTAGAGAAACACATTTTGTTTCCGGTGTTCAACTTAAAATACCGTCATCGGCGTCATTTAAGTTCTATTTTTTGTCCTTGGGTAACTTTTATTTGACAGATGTTTACTTCCTTAAATCGGCTTAGGAATAAAATGTTTTAAATAACACTTAATGCAGTCGTAGATTAGGAAGACACTTGCACAAATGGTTTCACAAAAAAACATAATTCAAAATCAAGTACCGTTGCATTATTAAAAAATACTGGCAAATCGTATCTCTAAGATATATGATAGAAATTTAACCCTGCAGCCAATTTTATAACACCAAAACCCTAAATTTCCTCAAGAAAGCAATGGATTAGGGCTTCAACCATCATATAATAACTCTTACAGACACATTTTTTGTGAAAGCAGGAGAAGGGTACATAATATCGATATAGTAGCTACATTTTTCAGAAAATTAATGAATCAAAGTGTATTTATTAAGAGCATCCAATACTCTAGGATGTTATTTATTATCATTCAAAATAAACAAAGTAATAGACCTGCTTATTAACTTGATTCCACTTTTAAGTGAATTTCTGAGTAACAAACAATGGATATATATTAACCCTAGAGGATGTATGACCTTATATGCTATCAACTCATGTTCTTATGATAAAAAAAGAAGACCACCATAGTGCATTGTGTGTGCGTAGGAACCCTCTTAAATAACACAGGGGTGTAAACAAAGAAGATTATTCTACTCAATATTTCGAGATTTCCTGTAATTCAATATTAAACAAGAGATTGCTCTTATGTTCTGCATGATTAGGAGTTTGAGAGATGTCCTAACTCGAGATCAATTAACCAGTGTATATTATAGTTTGGTAGAATCTAGGATTAGATATAGTGTGAAATTTTGGGGTAATAGTTATTCTTATAATATAAAGAAGGCTCTTATATGCCAAAAACGGGCTATAAGAATAAGAATAATAGTGAATATTCCTCCTTGGGAGTCTTGCAGGGAGCACTTTAAAATGCTCAAAATACTTACTGTTCCCAGTCTGTATGTTTTAGTTTTGCTAACTGATTTATTTAAAAACCTGAGCAAAATAGAATCAGAGGAGGAGAGCCATAAACGTCTCCAATCAAGACGAAAGGACTTAAAAGTCGATGTATGTACTCCAAGACTGGAAGTTGCAACCCATGTTGCCAGTCACCAGGCAGTAAAACTGTTTAATAAATTGCCGGTAGACATAAAAGCTATCACAGTTAAAAAAATTTTTAAAGTCGAATTAAAAGCGTTCCTTTTAAAAAAATGCTGCTATTCGGTAGACGAAATATTTGCTGACTAACGATCGTAGTAATAAATTTTAATGTTTTTTTAAGATATCGTCGTGACTTTTCTAGTTTATTGTGACATTTAATATTTTTACTTAATTTTTTTTGACATGATAATTATTAATATTTTGACATGTATTTAATTCATAAAATAATTTTGACTTAGCTATGATTTTTATTAATGTTTAAATTTGTAAAATAACTGTATATTCTTTTTGTAATTTATTATTAATTTTAAGTAGTTTGTTATGCCTTTTTATAAATTCGACACAATGTATATTGTAATGAATGAATAATAAATAAATAATAAATAAATATAACGTTCTATCAATGTCTGAGGCCTAGCACGAGCGCTTTTTTATCGTCACGATATTGGTAAGAAAGAGATGCCGGATACGATACTAAGTAAGTGCGTAATTGTTTGCTGTTTTATACTAAATGATATCTAGTTAAAAGATCGCTCGATCTTGCTATGCTGCTATGTAAAGCGATTATATTTCAACTCATTAAGTGTAGTTCATATCTTGTACAATATATATACATTACAAGGCGTTTGAGGGATTTGTGGCTTTAAATTATAATGATAGATGGGCGGGATGGCTAGAAACCCATCACCAATAACCTCTTATTTAATCTTTACACCCTCTTAACTTCAAAGGAAGATAAGAAATTATTCTCCAAAGGTCAAGCTGTGTCTAACTTTCTTAAGCATTGTATATAAAAAAATATAGTTAGAATAAATATTCATAATATATCTTGAATATAAATTCTAAAAAAAGGACAGTTAAAGAGAATGAAAGAATATATACATTTTCGGGCATGTTAATATTTCGTGCAAAGTTGGACTGTGCATTATCACAAAATTCCTCTGTAACCTTTTTGTAAAAAGGTTCGAAAAGTCAATGGTCTGATGCTGAATAAGCGAATGATTCAATAATGATAAAAAAACATATACAATACACTACAAAACATTGATGAATTTAAGAAAACCTGTTTTTAATATGTCATTGAATATCAAACATACTGTTATAAAAATAAGTTGTCCTCAGCGTCTTTCTATATGTTTGTGAGTTAACTTTAAAATTTGGGAATTCATTTTAAAAGAAACGTACTGATTGTTTAGTGATTGTTTCAGTACCAATATTATTGTACTCGTACATTTACTGTATTTGTATATAATGACAGTAGATGAGGGAACAAGCACCGCCTGATTATATATACATCTTTATTTGTTGTAGATCATGAGTTTAAACTTATGATCATAAGTTTTTAAAATACTTTTACTGTATCTCTATATAACTTATCATTATCACTGTAGACACACATGGTAGGTCACTTCAATACACGCGTAAACAATTTTTTGCATGCTTCCTCACTTTTATTGAACCCACTTACTAAGAAAGCGTGAAACAGATTGAAGAAGATGATTAACGTAAGACGGCTGTTTTTCTAGTTTTAGATTAAAATGAGTAAGTTACCTCAGCGGTCGGGTATGTGGGTTAGATTACAATAGTTTAAGTGCGGTTTTAAGCCAACTAGCCAAGCCACGATTGGTTGTATAATACGAGTAACTGGTTCGCACAGTACCAGCGACAGCAGTAGTGATTTTCCTAGTTTTCACAAGTAATCCAACTTTTCCTATTTAAACTTATGCGGTTCAATATGAATTACTGTTTGTTCAAGAATCAAATTACTTATATATGCATATGTCCAGATTATATAGAATAGAAGATAATTCGAAACTCAATATTGCCACTTTGGAGGTACATATACATAACTCCGCGCCTCGTCTCTTTTGGCCTTCCATTCTAAAATTCAAAATAAAATAAATATTACTCTTGGAAGCAAAAAACTGACATATGGTTTTTTACAATATTTTATTTCACCATTGTAACCCTGACCAATGAAATACAAATACTCGAACATTTAACCCGAAGCTCTTTCCCACTGAACTACAAAGATCATAACCGAGATAAAAAAAAGTAGGCATCTGTCTATGCAAGAATGTACAAATCTTTACGCAAAATCGGTCTTATAATAAAACATAAGCATATCATTTGTGTAAAATAACGAAGTTTTCATTTATGTGAGAAGATATTTCAGTCAGGTTATCAATCTGACCATTATAATTATGTTAAGAATGAAGATTACATAATATTTATTTACCCTCGCGGTAACTTTCGGGATTTATTACATCCACACTTGTAGAAATGGAGGGCAATTCTCGCAAGTTCGATATCATTACTATCATAGAAATTATATCAAGTGTTCAATGCCGTGTGCAGAATATCACAAAGTGAAATATATTTCTATTGATAGATTGAAACGGTATTCTCGCACACGGTAGTAATTTTTCCTTAGACATTAAAGAATGAAGACCGAAAACAAAGATCCAAGTGAACGAATTGAATGAAAGGTCAGTTAACCTGTCATCTTAGTAATGAAAAGGTCTTCATATCTGTCAATATTTACATTATGTTTTGGGTTTGTTTAAATTTTCCTTTAACTGGCACTTTGCCGGTAACTAGCAAAGTCTGAATTCCCAACTGGACCATTCGGCAACCGGATTAAGTTTATGAAATTTTATAATGCCAAAATAATATATTGTTAATAATATAATTAACGTTGATTCAAGTAGATATTATTTAAAACTTCTAAGACTATTTGATCTATGATCCATTTAATATTTTCACCTACATTTTAATTTTCTTTCTATATTCAAACAAAATTTTAAAACAAAATGGCTATCGTTCGCACGACATCTTCAAATATCATCATATCGTCTGATCGTGACCACTCGATATCATCCTTTGATATATATCACCATATCGACTGGTTTTCAATAGAAAAATATCGATCGGATGAAGTGAGAATAGCTCAAGTCACTTATCGATCGCAAAATATCACAAAAGTGATAAATATCGAAAGTGATATAGTATCTACCGTGCGAGAATTGCCCCCCAGTAACGTTTCCTTATCGCAAATTGAAATTCACGATATCTTTATTGACTAGAAGAAACAACCGACCAATAGAATTATAACATGTAACTTTCTTCTTGAATTGTAATGATTCAACTTTATATAGGGTTGATAATTCCACCCTTTTGGGAAATATCGATTTGAATGTTAGGATTGTTAGGTTTGAGCTGTTTATTTAATATTCTGCGTTGTATCTATTGACTTAGAATAGCGCTAACCCAGTTCTCCTGGGGGTATCCCAGGAGGCATGGAAGACTTTTGAGGCTCTTTAAGACAGTGGCTAGAAACCCATCACTAACTATCCTCTATTTAAGCTTTTCCCACCAAACTTCCAAAGTTGACTAAAGATATCAATTTATGAAGCCCTAAATACAATTTTTTCGATTTCTAGAACCATCAAGAACAATAAAATAAATTCAGAAAAAAAAAACATAGCAACGGTACACATGTGACTTATTTTCTATCCACGTTTTCATCTGTGCATGCAGATAGACGCTCACCAAAAAGTTTTTTGTATACTGAGGGATGTAACCAAAGCCTTTTAAAAAAACTTCAAGAAATTACACCCGATCATTGTATACTAACGCCCGATATCTGAATTGAGTATTCAAGCTGAGAACGACTTAAGTATAGAGTTGTCTCATTCAGTTGTCAATATTTCAATGCGACACAACGATGCTTAAGTTGTTCTCGGCTGGAATACTCAATTCAGAAATCGGGCGTAAGGATTTTAAGTGTATAAAAAAGATAACAATAGTCTTGTTGGATTCACAATAGCAAGTAACAGGTGCCTCCATGCAGGTAGACATCACGACATTACATCATGCAACTGTCGATACAAAATTTTGAATATTTTTGCTTTTAAATTAGGTTCCAAAAAACAATTTTATTTATATATATGATTATTTTGACGTTTTCCCTATAATAACACCCGTCGTACAAAATGAAACTGGTTATAATACCAAATTAATTTTTTTTCGCTGAAATGAAATATAACACATATGTGTTATTCATATTGCTATGTTATAATTCCGCAACATCATTAATTTGTTAATTAGTTAAACGTCTTTAGCGTACGTATACTTTCAAAATATTCTTTGTGATGTAGTCATTAAAATTATTTTCATATGTTGACGAATTCTGAGTGAGTAGAATAGCACTACCCCATTTCATGTCCCAAGTGATTGTAAGAAGCGGTATTGGGGCTTTTTAAGTGATTTTTGAAAGATGCGGTGTGAGACCCATCACCAAACAACCTTAATTACAAAGTTTCCTCCCTCAACTTCCAAAAGTGACTAAAGATTGTTTACTCCGAAACTCTGGTTACCCCTTCTAGGAATTTATCGCCATAGGTGTATTATTTCTGCATACACTTGACGTTGTAACAAAACAAACATAATTATTGCGTTAAACTCCATAAAACTGTTATGTACTTTACACTATGACTAAATATATGTCACAAAAAACTATTAATGGACAAGCCGTTAAGCACGCTTAGTCACTTTGGTTTGCATTGAGGCGTTAAGTTACATTGCTCTCAATACTTTTTGTGTACTTTAAGATGTGAGGAAACAGGCCAGGGTAAAGTTTAGCTTAAGTTAAATATTGAAAGAATTCGAATAAATTTTCTTTACCTATACTGTAAGGAGATGATCGACACTTTTATATGCTTTATTCATGATCTTTAAGTAGCATTACCCGCTGATCTAGAAAACTAAATAAAATAAAATTGAGGGTTTTCTTATTGATTGATTCGCGACATTCGCCGATGAGTCTTCCAATGACGACAATGATTTATTTGATTAATGTTTCAACCAGTTAACCTGATAAAGAACAATTATTTCGGAACTGTATAAGAGCTACTTAATATTTAATACTAATTATAGCCGAGAGTTTTAGTAACAGCATGTTTATTTCATTACTATTGTATCCGAACAAAGCAGCCAATTAATTTCGTCCTACATTTTTGTATACACACTAAGAAATACTTGTGTTATGTTCTTTTAACATTAGTGTGTCACCGGCACGAAACAATACTCCCTGCTTTATATTCCACTCACATCTCTGCAATATATTGTTGACGATATCCTCTGAATAACTACCATTTTACCGCCGGTTCATCATTATAAATATATAAATCTTGCAATATTATCGCAATATTGTATGCTTGCGTGGTGTAGACATCCAATAAAAGAGGTTGCACAATTTAAGAGTACAAAACTAAACAAAGTTTGTTCAAATACTAATTAAGTAAGAATATAAAGACACGACATTCACCGTGCCCCGTTTGTATCGAAAGTAAAACGGTTATTGTCCATAATATATACCATAATGTATACCAGTAACGAAGATAATTTAAAATCAAGTTACATATATATGTACCAGCCTAACTCAAATTAATCTACCTTCCAAATTATCAGTTAAAACAGAAACAAATCATCATATGATTAATTGTTTTTTTTATTTTTGTGCAATAATTAAAGGATTATTCTATTTTATAATGAAATTAAATTATTGTTATTTTTTTCTATACGATTATTCTTATTTGTCACCATATAAAATGCTTTAATGATTCGATAATGATCAAATTATACAGTTGTTTTTATCTACCTGTTTAGTAGATTGGATTTCGAAAAGTTGGAGCCTTGATTAAAACAAGGTTATATTTGAGATTCGAGACTTTCCAACCTCTTTTTATTTACAACCTTTGATCTTAATTTATTATTTTACATTTATTTCAAGAAGATTCATATAAACGTGTGTCTATGAAATATTTGATATACTCATATTGACCACTATTCCCTAAAAACGGTTTTTTAATACGTTGTTTAAACATGCATGTATATATTAAACTAGAGTAAAAAATTTATAACCTAGCATTAATTTTTTGCATTATTTTTAGTTTTATACCCTGCTATCGGTTAGTCCTGACTTTTCCTGATGGCACTAATTTGATGCTGTTTAGTATTATAAACGTATAATTCATACATTTTATAAAATACTAAACTACCAACATCAGAGCTCTATTCCACTAAAGAGTAAATTTGCGAGGAGTTCCCAGCCCCAACTTATCACCCAAACGTTTTTTTAAAAGTCGATTCCATATTCTTCTAGTGTTTTCAAAACTGAAACTATCCGGCTGGAGACTATAATTATCGCGTAGCGTAGTGCCATTCAGTATAGTTCATATTTTAAGGATCCCTTGAGAAAACCTGACAAGATTCGCCTTAAATTTAATTTATCACCATGCCCAAAACGATCATCGAAAATATGAAATATTAAATGCGCAATGTTTTTAAAAAAATACTCATCAAGTCTTCAAAAAACCAATACATCTCCCTTGGCATTTCATTTTAAGCCTCCATGTTGCTAGTAATAAAAGATAAGAGGCGGTATTTAAGATTCATAAAGCATCTTTAAAAATATAACCTCAAATCAACGGCCCAGAGTTTTTGCCGCTCTTTAATTATTTATTTCCCGTAAGGGCGGTCTTCGATGAATCTTCAGACTGATTGTACTAGTAATAAGAAATATATCCGTCCGAACTCTGAAGGCAAACCGGAACGATGATGTATACCAGTTACAGTAGAAAACGGTTAACTCTGCTAAAGAAAACTGAGCCTTATTGTAACGCAGTGTAAATATAGATTTTTGCAATATATTGATTTGGAATGTGCCATATTTATAAAACAACATTATTCCTGACGGAAGGAACTTAGTCTCGGAAGTAATTGTCCCATGGTATTTAATAGGCATGTATGTAATTTATGCGCAAAAGGTCTTTGACATTGCAACTTAAGATTTCTTTGATTAGTCGAGTTTGGTTAATCTTGAGTCGAGCTTAAGGCGCCTTAGTAGCTCAGCGGAAGAGGGAGAGTATTTTATGAACTATTAAGAAGCTTGGGTTCGAGTCCCAAATCTAGATTATGTCTTGGTGCCGTTATAAAAGTCGTATGTGTTCATTATACACGGTTATATTGATGTGAGCAAATACCATGAGAAACCCTTAACTACCTTTTAATAATGTGACGTTTGTTTCATAAAACTGCGATTTTATATGTATAAACTTAACTCCAGGTGACAACATTTATGTGATGTTAAAAGATTTCGTACCTCTATCACCTTTCGGAGATATACGGCATCAACAACGGATTTAAGTCGTATTTTTGTCAAGATTTGGCTACTTATGCTTCCTCCGAAGTTGAATCTTTTTTAAACAATTAATTTTATTTCCTTTTAGAGATTGAGTTTTAAATCCACGCCCTTAACATTAACTGAAGAGTAGTAATTTCGGCAGTTTAAAATCGTAGTGTACTTTTATCTGGACAATTGCTGGTAGTTAACTTATTACACTACTTTACTACACAATATCGTTTCAATCGTGGCAAATCAAAACTAAAAATTCTGAATTTTATCGCGGGAATTCGGTATGCAAAGTTTTACAGAAGTGGTGCTGATTGCGAAACCATTTCGAGATATTATGTTTTTAAACAATATTTTCTTGAAATTAAATCAAATAAAGCTAAGATGACCGTTATTTTGTCAAAAAACTGCAACAGTATTTGACCTTCAGTGTTATTTCAAAGACATTTGTTTTTGCAGTTCATTAATAAAATATAGAAAATCATAGGTTTTTCTAGTATATTATCATAATAATTTCATTTGAGATCACAAAGCCGTGAAATGTCATGCAATTAGCAACATTTTTTTAAACATTTCGCTTTATTTGCATGTCGCTACGTGATATTTTCGATCGATGACGTCATTAAGTACAAAAGTTGAACAATCTTTAAAAAATCATAACTTTACAATTACTCATTTTAAATGAAAAATATTCAAATTAGTCTTTTATTTTCGTGTTTACTATCGAATAAAAATATTTATTAAATACCAAAAAAAAAACTTTGCATACCGAATTGGTGAAATGCTATGCTTGCTCAGAATACTTTTTCCACACGTGTAATTAACCTGATTTTGTCATAATTGTGTCCCATGAATAATTTTCATCGTTGAAATTAGTTACTGCAAACTTAATTAAAATAAACACATTCACCACAGATCGAGATTGCGTTACTGTCATTAAATCACAACTATAGAATTGCACGTGTTTCCATATAAAAAAGGGATGATTGATTTTGTTTGAAATATACATGAAAAAAAAGGTCTTTTATACTCAGTCAAAATTAACCCATTGAAAAATACACGAATAACTTGTGGTAAGGAATATTGAAAGGACCATATAACTAACATTATACAATACTCGATCCAAGACACAAACGTCATAATTGATCATATAAATGGTGCCCTCTACGGGGTTCGAACTCGTGGCGACTTATCTAGAAGCAAGTCACCGAACCATTTTAGGCCACGGAAGTTGTCAAACAAACTAACGACTGCGACCCGAAATAAGGATAGACAGAAACTCAATCCCTGTCGCACTTCAGTAAAAGAAAAGCTGGTTGTGGTAAAATAAAGTGTCGTTGGTGATAAATTTTCAACATGTCTAGTAACTATATATGCCTTGAATATTTTACTCACACTAACAATAATTTAAGTCTTGTATATTTTGAAACCAATTGGAATGTACTTAAACTTCTTGTTTATAGCCCAGATGGTGTATGAAAATAACACTGGAAAACAGCATGTCTGTTGCATGAGATTTTTTTACATTACAGTTACAGTTTTTCCACGCTGATTTCAAAAATATATGCCGTTTTTATGTAGCAGCTCTAGTTTTGGAGTTACGAAGTGACAGGGTTTTTCATTGAAAATGCACATAGTTTAAGTTTAAAAAAATTATGAAATATATTTATTCTGAATAAAATTTCCTTTTTTTGGACTTTCTAGAGTGAGATGTATTATGAGTACTATTTTGAATGCTCCAACAATAATCTGCCATCATATGTTCATTCCAGTACCCCTGATACCTCTCCTCCATAGTGCGAATATCCTGGTGAAAGCGCTCTCCTTGTTCCTCGCTTAGGTCACCTAGATTTTCAGGAAAATAGTCTAGATGGCTGTGAAGGTAGTGAAGCTTAATACTCATGTTGCATCCAAGCCGCTGGAAGTGTATCAGCAACTGTTCAACGTGCTGAATGTAGCCGTCAGACTTCCTATTGCCCAAAAAATTTCTCACTACCCAAACAAACTCTTCCCATGCACATTTCTCGACAGCTGTCATATAGTTGTTAAAATTTTTGTCATCTATCAACTTCCTGATTTGTGGGCCATCGAAAATACCACCTTTGATTTTCTCACTACTCAATTTTGGAAACACTTTTACAATGTATTTGAAACATTCGCCATCTTTGTTAAGACCTTTTACAAACTGTTTCATCAACCCCAGTTTTATATGCAAAGGAGGCAATATAATTCGGTCTCTGGATACTAGTGGAGCATTAATTACATTTTGCTTACCGGGAACCAAAGCCTCCCTGGAGGGCCAGTCTCTTTTTGTCCAGTGCTCAGCTTTAGCTCGGCTGTCCCATAAGCATAGGAAACAGGGATATTTTGTGTAGCCACTTTGTTGGCCCAGGAGAAAATTTACCATTTTCAAATCAACACATACAACCCAGTTATGTTCCTTGTACTTGATTTTGTCGAGAACTAAAGATATTGTAGGATATTCTTCTTTAGCCTTTGTAGAATGAGCAATAGGCAAGGAACCAAGTTTGTTACCATTATGTAAAAGTACACATTTCAAACTTCGTTTTGACGAATCAATGAACAACCGCCACTGATTTGGATTATACTCTTTTAATCCCATTGCAGTCATTAGGCCCGGAATATCAGTACAAAACACAAAATTATCTTTTTTGGTAAAGAAAGGAAGTAAATCCTTTTCCCTGTTACGGTAGTACGATATCTTCGTTTCTCTGGTCAACAAATTTCTTTCTTTCAATCGGGAAGCTAAAATTTCTGACGCCGTTTTAGAGAGTCCAAGGTCCCTGATCAAGTCATTTAGATCATCTTGATTTAGTGGTCGGGGACTACCGTAGCAATCAAAATCACTGTCGCTACCACTGCCGTCATTTTCGGTTTGTCCGCTGCACTGGTATGGATTTTCCGAAGATGTAGATGGCTGCTGTGGTGTTGATGTGTCACTAATACTCAAGACTGGTCTTATGACAGATTTTAAGTTTGGATATATCCACTTAGAGCAATTTTTATGGTTTATTCCTATGATTTTCGTTACACAGAAATAACAGTCGTCATGATGGTTGGATGGTTCACGCCAAATCATAGGAGCTTTGTACTTAAAAGTGGGTCTTTTTTTGTTTGCCCACAGTCGTAAAGATTCAACACAACTTTTACATGCCAAACTTGGTATCCAAGGTTTAGCGTTTGACGGCAACGGGAACCCAAAGTAGTCGAAGTATGCCTTTTTCACAAAGTCCGACACATTTAAACGAAATTTTTGGAACATATATTGTCCACAAATAACACAAAAACAATCAGGATTATTTAAACACGTCCTTCTTGAGGAAGACATAATGAAATTTATAGAGGAACTACTTAAGTTACACCGCTGTTGATAGAAACTACCGACTACTTATGTAAATTCGAGACGGTACCTGTATCTCACTAACTAGAGCTGCTACAAAAAATCCGAGGGTAGATTTGAAATCAGCGCACCCAAATTAGTAAACAACAGTAGAAAAAATTCATGCAACGAAAAAAAAGTTTGATTTTGTTTTTTTGTGTAATCTTGTATATTGGAAACCAGCCATGAGTGTTTAATGTAAACGCAAGAAGCTGTAAGAAAAATATACAAATATTTCAATGCAATAAATTTATTCTTATATATGATGAGTAAATAATATAGTACATATGCAATTTTCAAAAAAAACTCGAACTCTTACGTTTACGCCGTATATAGCAAAAGGTCTTGGCAGAGGTACTATAGATAGCATTGCCACCTGGTGTTCAGAGTACCTACGTTTTGCTTGGACATTGTACTCTAGTGATAGGGGACTGGCCTGACAAATTAGCCATGTGGGTTTCCTCACAACACTTTCCCTCACCGTTAATTATATATTGCCGTTTATAAATAATACGTTATGATCTTATGATAAATAATTTTAATTACACATTAATTGAAGACGGATTTTTACTGATTTGTCTAATTTGAGAAAATGTTCATTATTGTCCGACTTTTTGATATCAATTGAAAACTCGGTTGAATTTATTAATATAATATTTACAAATCACATTTCAACCCTTAAGAGTAGCCGAGTCGAACATAAACTTGCCACTTTTTTAAGAGATTCAAACCATTATTGTTAAACCTTTAATACTTCGATAGATCAAAAACTAGGAGCCTGAGTTATGTCCAACCACCATTTTTGACCTAGTTACCAAGTTTGTTCAATATAATATCTGAATAATCATCACGGCCCATATATGTCCCCACGTTCAAGCCTACCTGAATAGATTTTGTCATTTTCCACCAAGCTAGCCGAGTGTAAAGTGGCCGACTAATGACGTCTACCTTGATATAAGCCAGGACCAACGGCTTTGTTTAAAATAAAATATAATAGCTACCAATTCGAATAAAGAAACCCAACGGCATATTATTATTTTCTGTGGAATTGTTTATGCGGTTTATGTTGACTTTTGGACTGTCTTAGTCCATGGCAAGATATTGAAATAAACATTGTAAATGTTAATAAATATTAGTTATAGTGCGACGATGTTCAAACGAGAAGTCTAGAATTTTGTTGTTTGTTTTATTAAGTTAGAAGTAATTTGAAAAGAGGCTGAAGAATTTCTATATATATTTGTAAATAATTCTTAGTTCTGGCTATCCCTTCAAGGGAATAATAGCCCTTCAAGGAAATATGTATTTATGTATGAAAACAATTTGAATTATTACTTTAATGCAGATTTCCTTTCTCATATAAACTAAATAAAGCAAGTGACTTGGAATTATACTTCTACTTTTGTACTTACTATCGTGAGTAGTAGGTAGGCAAATTAACAGCTGATAAGTGGAATAATTACCTCTTGCATGTCCATGTTTCTTGATTTGTATGAAAGTTCGAATTCATGGTCATCGGATCGATGTACGAAATAAAAGGTCCGCACGCCATTTGTGATACAATCTGTTTTTACAACCACAGATAATATGATAAGTTTAAATTGTAACCTATTAAATAATATTATTTGCGTTATATATTGTAATGGATTATTTCGTGTTTTCCGGGTTTGTAATGAGGATATTAAATTTCAAATGTTACTTTTATTTATAATTCTATGTCGTTTCTAGCAAGTAATTTCCAGATATATTCTAAACAAAACAAACCACAACATTATATATATGATAATAATCTAAACATATTTCTTACATTGTAAAAAGGGGACAAGTGCGAGTTGAACTCTCGTGAAGAGGGTTCCGTACGATGTTAAAGTTGGTACGCACAATATTGAGTGATTTACCATGTTATTTTAATATCATGGACTTCTTTTAGGTTTTCCTATAATCTATAAGGAGAAAACTAAGTTCTGTATTTTTTTCAAAATTTTAGGTTCAGTAGTTTCGGAGATAAGGGGGGAGGGAATGTCAATTTTCGTCTATTTTCTTGAATAACTTGGAATCTATTTATTTTAAAAAGACAATAAAATACATTATTTTTTTTAAATTTTCCCCTTCTTCTCCAAAAATGACCCCCCATATACAGATTTCATCTGCTCACGTCACACTTCTGTGTTTGGGTCACAGGAATTGATATGTGTACCAAATTTCAACTTAATCGGTCTAATAGATTCGGAGATAATTGGCTGTAAGCGACGGACGGACAGACACACGAGTGATCCTATAAGGGTTCCGTTTTTGTATTCAGACGTACGGAACCCTAAAAAGTAACAAAATATTGTTACGGTATGATTATATCAATACAATATTTTTGTACTTGCCTACAAAAAAGCAAAGAAGCGGAAGATCCACTTATTTTCAAAAACATAATTAAATGATTTACAGCCGATTTCTGAATTGAGTATTCAAGCTGAGAACGACTTAAGTATCGTTTTGTCTCGTTCAGTTGTTAAGATTTTAATGCGACAGAACGATACTTAAGTTGTTCTCAGCTGGAATACTCAATTCAGAAATCGGTCGTTAAAGTCAAACACAAAAAGTACAGTCCATCCCTAATGCCGTATCGTTAAAATATTATTTAGTAGACAATATTTATAAGCCAAATGTTCATTGTGTGCTTGATCTTAAATAATATTTGTTTTTTTTACGTAATAAATAAGCGTATAAGTTTTAATATACCATAAGAACCCTGCTTTCCAAAAAAAATTCAACATCACCGTCAACGTCCCTCAATTTTAAGGTTTCTACTTACAAACATTACCATTGACCCTATTAGCACACCATTCTTGCAATCACCATACAGCCAGTTAAACTAGCTAATTACAAACCATAGTACAACATTCGAAACAGTTTAGCTCCAGAAGCAAGCAATCACACACTCCCCTCGCGAAATTACGTAACAACATTGCAACAACGTCACCTCACCAGAACCATTACGAAACCAATCATGATGTCCTGTCCTGTACCCTCAATACATACTTGGTGTGATGTTACGTGGACACCAATAAGGAGCCAACCTTGATATTGAGTATATTTTAATTGCTAATGTATGTTTTATTTAGCGGAGTATGTTGCTATTGTTCTAGTTGAGTATGCAGAGGTTGATTGCTGGGAAATCTTTGATTTGTTTAGTTTGTTAATGCGTGTATGTGACTAAGAATATTTGAGTATGGAATGATGATGTACTCGTAGATATATTATTTGTACCTTCAGTTTTAGACTTAACTAATTGAAGAAATATCTTTTTTTACATTCTCCATTACAAGTCTTTTCCTTAAAATATGAAGGAAATTATATCAATGTCAATATTTAATAAAATATAATTTTCTTTAAGTTATGCAATGAATGTTGTAAAAAAATACATTTGAAAAACGTGAAATAGCTTAAACTTGTCGTGGCAGTATGAGTGCCTAGAACGGGATGCCCTTTCTCGAGTTGTCTTGTATTGCATGCTTGCAACGATTCTATTCACGTACAATCTGAACTTTGTCAAGTAAACATATCAAGATACTAAAAGTTGTGTAAGGATAATGATATAAACTAACAATTAGAAGCGTTGAACTCGACAAACTCGATAAGTTCTTGGACTAATACGTTATTAATTTTTATTCCACCATTGCTAGTCACACTTTTTCCAACACTTTGGTTTTGTTTCGTCGTATTTTGTTAGTTCATTGCATTTAATTGCTTTATAAAAGTTATTTTTTAAATTACTTTGGTTTGGATATAGATGGTTAAGCAAGTAAGACCAAAGGTTCCCAAATATTTTGCTACGAATTATTCATACATAGTATTTTTTTTGGAAATCTCCTCTATTTGTAGATGACAAAAGACACAAGGAAGACAAAGATTCGAAAAGAGATTATCGCATGAAGCTATACATATTTATTAACATATCAGCTGAGATTACAATGCTGATAAGCAATGGATATGAATGAAATATAAAATATCAATCAATCTCCCTTAGACTAAGACTAGTCCTGTATACATACATACAGAAATAGGATGTCACCTATCGATTGAATACATCTCAACTCAACTCAACAAACACACAAGCATTCAAGTATATGTAACTTCCTTTCAAATTATTCACCGCCGCATCGTTTGTTATGAAACGGCAGTTTTGAAACCGAGTATTTTACTCGATTGCGACTTATCTTCCGATCAAGACCGTCAGTCACCATAAAAGTAAAACAGAAAGGTGGTGTTACGAACATAACCTGTCACTGTGACGCCAAATGGCCGATTGCGATTGCGCCAACTCCGCCGCGCCTGCGCACTGCCCGCCCCATCCGTCCAAGTGACGCATGATTTTGCGCGCGAATTCAGCGAATCAGATTTGTTTTGTTGGCTGTCAATTATTTGTGCGATTTTCTTAATTTAACTTTAATTACTGAATTCTAGGAGTCGGGTAAAAAGATGAGATGTTATATATACAATGACAATTCCTTCAGTTTTGTTCTAGTTCAATTAAGAGCGAATCAATAACGCAAAGTTTTACTTCAACCTATACCAAAACCCTTTGATGGGAGATAGTCAGTCTGCCGGGGGTCGGCGCGGCCCTGAGTCAGTATGTTTGTATTCCACTGGATATTTAATAATATTTTTTACTTTTACGTCTATACATTATTAGATATCAGTGATTTTGCAAACATATTTCGCTTTCAAATGAGGTATCTCTATTATAAACATTTTTGTAGCGCTCAGATTTGGTCAAAGGTTAAATTACACCTGACCAACTTTCTCTTTAGTTTCTGTGTCTAGACAAGATTTTTATCAACAGCATTGAGTGATGATACGCCTTATTAGCATAGTTATTATGAAACTCTTATTTTTTTGTTATAAATTACTAGATTTTTTCGCGAATTAAGCAAATTATCTTTGATGAAAATTTTAAGCAGCGATTAAAGGTTGAAGATGTGAAGTCAAATTAACAGTACTAATATAAGTAGGGAATAGCACATTTTCTTTCTAGCCTTAAAAATATTACCTTTTAATACACTTTAATTTTGTGAAGAGTTATAGATCTACAATAAAAATTTAAAAAAGATAATTATGTTATATGCAGTGTCATTACAGAAAAGATCTTTTAATTTAATTTTTCTTAACGTATTTCTATCGTTATAAAGACTGGAATCACTGCAAAAATATTCGAAATTAAATAGCTAAGTAGTAACTCAGTCATAAAGTAAAGTTATATCCTCGACTGGTTACAATAGAAAGTTGAGTAATGTTTGAATTTGGCGAATACCAATTTAATTATCTGATGTCACGCTACGTTGCTTGTACATACATACATATACTCACGGCTATAATTCCATAGAAGGGGTAGCCAGAGCCAAGGAGTTATAAATTCCTCAGCCACTTTTGGAAGTTGAGTGGGGAAAAGGCGGTAAAATAAAGGTTTTTGGTGGTGGGTCTCCAACCGCATCACCCAATAATCCAATAAAAAGCCCCAATACCCTTAGTCACCTCTTACGACACCCGTGGGTAGAAAGTAGCGACATTCTAAGCCGGCACTACACGGCATATCGACATATTCATATAAAATGTAATTGCCTTGAAATCATAAGCATTTCTTTTCACGGCAAATAACCAGGTTAAGGTATTCGATCGAGCTCAAATGGTTTTTGAATTCTCATTAGTTAAATTACGATGTTTATGATACTGATTATTTTAATAATATACTGGAAATAATCTTTTTCACTTTAAATAAGGTTGGGTGTATGGTTTTTTGTCGTATGGTTCACGCTCTTTTAAACTTTAAATTTATAAATGTTACAAAATTATCGATTTAAGACTATCTTGCCTAATATTTACAAGAAATCTTGCATCAATCACAAGCTACAGAGTTTTAGAATCATTTCCTTAAATTATTGAATAAACAGATGAAATACTGATTTATGACATACATTCCTGGTGGATATTACTAGTTGAATTTTGTAACCTGGTGCACCCACTATTAGCTAATATATTATCATGATATGGGAAACCATCTATCCGCTTTCAGGATTTTATCGATACATTTAGACATTATTTTTAATTGAAGAATTCCTTAGCTCTGGCTACCCCTTCTAGGGATTTAAAGCCGTGAGTATATGTATGTATGTATGTTTTAATTGAAAGTTATAGTGCCTTAAAATTTCTTAGGCTATGTAATCACTTCTTATTTCCTTACTATTCAATCTTTTTTACCATCTTTTCCCCCATCAACTTCCAAAAGTGGCTGAGGAATTTCTCATTCCAAAGCTCTGGCTACCCCGTTAAGGGATTTATAGCCGTGAGTATATAATCTTTTTTCTCTGTTTCTGTGTATCACTTTATCATTTTCTGTCTACAAATAACAAACAAATACTTTCTTCCATACTTTCTTTATTATCCCTCCGTTTTTAATGCTGACATAACCTAGAAAATATTAAATCAATATTTTCTCTACAAATAATAGAGGCGAAACTATTCAATTTAAAGGATTTTTTGAACTTCAACCACAACGCCCAACTTGTGCACAACAAAAGCCCTATAAAGCCTTTATCATCACAAAGAACACCTACGGAACAACAAATTTTATGTAATTTAAGTATAAGCCTAAGCTGCCTAGAAAGGTCACATAATATAAACTAAAAACATTTTACTTAAGTACCAAATTAAGACACCTAGTGTGATTTCATGGCGATGCACCCAAGGCACCATTTTGCGTCCATTGCGCCACCGCCACTGTCATTACGAGCTTGCGCAATGTGTGTGTAAATAAAAAATTGCAAGTTTATATATTTGCAGGCAACACATTAGCGGCTAGTGCGATTGTTAGAATACAAATGTAATGTATATTACTGTTGCCACACTATGTGGTTTACTTAAAATGGGTTTTGTGTAATGGCATTTTAACTTGTTAAAATATCGGAGTAACCAAAAAATGCAGAGTAGGCGCGAAAAGCAATGAAATGATGTAAATATCATAGGGTGTGCGTATATACTCGTATGACATCTCTTGTAGTCAATTCGAAATGTAGAAGAAAATTGAATGTTTAGGTCAAGGTGCAATTTGAAAGTGCTTCAAATCGGTATTGCCCGCAAGAGACTACATTTCTTAATAAGTTTGAGATATAAAATATATTCTTGTATATTAATAATAAAAAAATGGGGTAAGTGTCGTTATGGATACTGAAGTTTCAGTATTTATTTTCGATTTTTAGTACCCATATTAACAAAACTTTAAAAAAATTAGTTAATATTTATTTTTTTTCATTCCAGGTAATGCATTAACATTCGATTGAAAAATAACTCAGGTTCCATGCCATTCGTAAGTTTAATAGCCTTTATTGGCTAACAGGGTATTTCAGTTATAATTAGAGAGTAATTTGGTTTATTAAAGTAAGTACTTTAACTTCAAACCCATTTAAAAATGTTAGTCCAAAGTTTCGTATTGTAATGTCATATGGAAACATACTTACCGGAATTTGTTACAATGTGAATGAAGTCATTGTGATGTCAGATGTCGGAAAAACTAAAGATGCATACAAAATATCCTAGCATTGTTTAAGGAAAGATTTCCTCGACCCTCAGCTACCTCGATTCAACCTCACCGGACCACAGACCTCGCCACCAGCCTTGAATAGATGCCATTGACTTTAGAGATTCTGACTGAGAAATAGGCGACTAGGCAAAATCGTACAGATTTCACTACATCCGTATTACGTTGGCATAAGGTACAGATTGAGATGTGAAAATTGCGAAGGATAAACGATTTCCTTATGTTTATTGGCTTTAATGTTTAGTTCCGGAAATTTGTTGCGCTTCTTAAGAATTGGCAGTGTGACGTGAGCTGTTTGTTGATAGTGATGAATGTAACACCTAGGAATCTGATACACAAACAAACAAGTCCACACTAAGGTAAATTCCGTGAATTACGTATTTTCCCTTTTTTTTATTAAATAAAAGATATAGTAATAGAATCACCTATCATCAGAAGATCATAAATAGAAAAACCTTATGTATTTGAAAGTTACTATATTTTTATAATGGCTTTCAAAAACATAAGGCAATTATGCTTTTGAAAGCCATTTACTTTAACGCCTAAAAGTTATACATACTACATAGTTCTAGAATTTGCTGAGCCTAACATTTTACGCACATTTTCGGCAAAGTTGTAACCGTCGCATGTCGCACAACAATCCACTTAAATTCCAAGTAAAAGATAGAGGAAGTACGTCTAAGCAAATATATTTCTAAAACATAAAAATTTTAACCTGTCTGTTTGTTGATTTAAAGGATGAACTCATTTACAGATAATCTGTTTTAGTATTTCAATTACCTGAACAAGAAAGAGATAGTTTAAAAGTACATACGTATATAGGTATTAGGCACACTTAACACAATCAAGTAACTCTCTCAGTAAAACAGCAATTGATGATGTTTCAATCAAAGCTTTCGATGAGAAAACTGTTATTATAAAAACCAGTACATCTCTAAAGTGGGTTAAATTTACAAAGAATTCTTCCGCAATAAAAAGCCTGATTTAGAAGTAGTGTACTGTACGTGTTACATGAGAGCGAAGGTCTGTTTCTTCCGCATCGACTAATCTTGTTCTCACTACACCTTTGATTCTATTACATTACTTTATTTGAGTTCTTTGACTCAGTCTTGTCTCCTGCGCCGCAATTCTACTGTTTTATCAGTCTGCCTAAGCTTTAATGATATACATACATAATATACATTTATATTACTTACTCACGCCATTAGTTCTCATTGGGGCAGGCAGACTATCGTAAGTGACATCTGACAAAATAATTGTTGCTGCCCATCTTACGTAAGCCAGCTATTTAGCAATTTAATTAATCAAAAAAATATTTTTCCTACTAGCCTCGCATTTCAAAAAGTTATACTCGATGACATCAGTAGTTTAATGTTGATTGGCGATTCTAATCGTTTTGAATCGATTTTATTAATGAAAAATTAAAAAGCGTATGTGGAACGAACATTAGACACATTCAATTAAATGTTTAATGCAATCTCACTTATAGGAAGGAGTTGAGCTATCAATCTGGCACAGCTTATATAATACTATGTGATATGTACTATTAATATGACGTAAAGTAGTAGAATTGAGAGAACACACGTGTGCTCAGTTATTCTATTACGCGATGTGAGTTCTTTGACTCGGTGATAACAGTTTTATTATGTATTTATATTCAATGTAAGTATAGTTTGATATTACAACAGTAAAAATATAAATATTTTGTTGCAAAAACAAGGTATGGATTTCACACCTTGGTTTTGCTATTAACTTTTAAACGACTATGTTTTACGAGATCAGGATTTAAAATAAGTGTGAAGTAAAGCAATTTTATGTGTGATGTGTACCGTAATATAAATAATACTATAACCACTTTAAATACCATTCCTTCAATGTAGAAATTTATGCAAATTTAAGATTCACCTCTATCTTATATAACAGTACCGTTAAAAATTAAAAAGATCGTATCAAATAATAATAAAGAAACCTAAACATATAGCTCAGTGGAAACATATCATTAAATAGAAAAATTGTCCAAGCAAACCGTGGATACTCTAAACACCAGGTGGCGATGTCACGTGGTGTTCAAAAGTATAAGTACCTCTACCAACACCTTCGGGGATATACGGCATGAACGCTTGAGTCTTGAGAGAAAAATTGTATATTAGGAATTAATCTATTTGAATCGTCAACAATGTATTGTCAGCTGTGTCTGTGTACTATGAGAAACAGCGGAAAAGTATATTTCGTAAAACACACGCTCACAATACATTGTCGTAATTGGTATTTGGTTTTTCTTTGATATTGTAGCACTATTTTCACAGTGTCAGTCAAAGTGACTAAGAACAATATATGTGTTTCGCGATGTTTATCCTCAATGTTAAAATCCTTAAATTAGCAAAAAAATTGTCTGCACTTTATACACATATCTGATACCACGCATCTCTTCATTTAGCGGTGGTCTTACCATTGAGCTATAAATAATGTTATACTATATTTTATAAAGAGGAAACATCTAAATTTGTAGTACGTGGAAAATTGTCTATTTTTTTTACATTTAGTAGTCACATTTCATCTACGAATATCTAGATAAATGAATCTATGTATGAAACTGTACAGTGGCAGTGATTTATAAGATGGAAAAGTACTGCGTCGCATGTTTAACACTCAACAGCAATTCAAGCTGACACCAAAGGAAATCATTAATCAAGTCACAAGTTCTCAGAAGCAATTGGACCCCTTCGAAGTATTACTGTCATCCAATATGTATTTGCATTGCAATACATAATACATTGAATGAACTGAAACATAACATTGCACTACTTTTGCTTTTTCCACTGTAATGTCGACATCAGGCCAGAGCTTCAGGATAAGGAATTCCTCAGCCACTTTTGGAAGTTGCGTTAAGAGAAATCTGATACAAACAAGGATTATTGGTCTCTTCTAACCACATCACACTAAAAATATGCTTATTGTTTGTACCAGAAACAAAATGCATGCTTACTGTAATTTTAAAAAGTGCCTGTGGCCTTTTAACCGTACTACATATTTAGGTTATCATAAGAGATGATTTATCAACCTAGAACTTTTAAATGATAATTGTATGGGCTCTAATTGCAATTTTTCTCGTGAAATATAAGTTAACCAAAAAACGTATTCATATCACAATTATATTTTTATCATCATAACTTGAAGCCTCTTGACATAACCTCAAAAGAACTTAAGATATGTATCTAGGTAACCCATGTATTCCATTACATCATAACAATGGGTTATTCATTTGTCGGTTGCGATGCGCTTGCGCCGCCATGCGCCTTACCGAAGTTTGCGTGTTGGTAATTAAAAAGGTGGATCCTGTTAATTACTACACTTAATTAGTATCTTCTTATCAAATTATGACCTAAAAAGAATATATGTATTATAGATGTATTTTTAACAACCTTGATAGTTTAGTGGAAAAGAGCTTGGGTTATTTTCATATAACATAACATAAACGGGGTTGGCAGAGGTACTAATACTTTTGAACATCACGTGACTTTGTCACCTGGTGTTCAGAGTACCCAAGTTTTGCATGAACAGTGTACTCACCTGATAGGGGGCAGGCCTATCACCGTTTTGTACGAATACACTGGCACATGACTAAGTACAACTCAGCCATGTGGGTTTCCTCACGATGTTTTCCCTCACCGTTAACAACCATGATAAATTAACCACACATATGTCTTTAGAAAAGACAAATTGGTGTAGGCCCGTCCCAGGATTGGAACTCACGAATTTAACTTGACATTAAGTTTTTTATGTCTTAACATTAACTGGATTGCTAAAAATAATAATGACATAATAGAAGGTATACATACTCGTATTATAGCTGAATTTAAATTTGAAAATTAGTTCTCTTTTATTCAGAAGTACTGTCTTTATCCAATATACTTGCTTCAAGATTTATATAAATCATTTGTCATCAAAAATGTTTAATAAGTTTAATGCAATAATGATTTTCATTTTAGTGACCCCGAATCTAATTGAGAAATTTATTGAAATTGCAAAGTCACTTTGCATATGAATAAAACGGTTCTTACAACATATTTACATATATTTTTTTGGCTTAACATATACACTTATACTCACAACTAGCCAGAGCTGTAGGGCAAGCACGAGCACTATTTTATCGACACGATAACGGTTAGAATGAGATGGCAGTATACGATACTAAGTAAGTGCGTAAGAGATGGCTGCTTTATCCCACGCGATAACTAGTTTAAACACGGCTCGTGCTTGCCCTTCTGATGAATTAAAAATTCCTCAGACACTTTTGGAAGTTTAGAGAGAAAGAGATGGTAAAATAAAGGATGTTTGGTGATGGGTCTCCAGCCACATCGCCTAACAATCACTGAAAGCCTCGATACCCTAGTCACTTCACACTTCGACAGCGGGAAGAAACGCGTTAAACGGTTTAGAGTAGCATAAACGCGTTTTTTCTAAAATATTTTTTTTTCGTAATTTTTTGTTCTTTAGAAATATATTTCGTTGGTTTTAAAATGGCCATTTAATAAAATTGAAACGTTGTTGTAATTATAAAACATCTCGAGGAAGACATTATGATTAAAATTTGCATTAACCACACAACAGTAAATGAGCATGAAATTGAATGTTTTCCTTTCATTCTTGCAATCTTATATCGTATATTTACGTTTTAATGTTTGTTTTAGTCGATGATTTCCTTCACAGATTACTTACAAAAATATTCTTTGTTTCTTGATGATTTTTTCATATGTTTAACTTAGTTCAAAGTCTAAGCTGTTCAAAACTTAACCGAGGATGTAGTGTTCAACCGACTTCATTAATATTTTAAATACATAATTTTTTTGTCAAAATTGATTCCGTTTTTTATAAATACTTTATGTTGTGTGCAATGTATGTCAGATTAAATGGTACCAGTTTAACTGCACATCTTGAACTTTTGTGTGCTCATTTGATTACTAAGCAGAGTCGCGTATTTATGTTTTGAATTATCACTCAAAACAAATACGACTGTTGTACTCAAACGAGTACAATTTCCTATTTAAAGGATGACACGGAGTATCAACAAGCAAATATCACAGGGCACTGGGTCGGGGAACTTTGATTGTTTATAGAAGATATTATATAAAATAGTAGATATTTGGATTAGATATATAACATTATGCAGTGTTAGTTAGAAACTCTAAGCGATGTATGTACCTAATACGGAATCGTACAGAGTTACAATGGCTAGTAGTACCGTTATATTTATTTGAACTATAAATGGAAGAGAGAGAGATTTTAGATAATCATAAATAAATCTTTGCTTATATGATAACAAACAGGAGCGGAAAATTAAAGTTTTCTCATTTTTTATTGATTAGTCTAGTCAATAAAATATACAATTTACATAACATAACATAACATAAACGTTCACGCCGAATATCCCCGAAGGGGTTGGCAGAGGTACTAATACTTCTGAACATCACGTGATTTTGTCACCTGGTGCTCAGAGTACCCACGTTTTGCATGGACAGTGTACTCACGTGATGGGGGGCAGGCCTATCGCCTAATTTACATATCTGTAATATATGGTAATATTAATATTAGAAAGAGGTTAAGTTTTGTAACTTTGACTGTCTGTTTGTTTGTAAGGGCTAATCTTTGGAAATACTGAACCAATCTTGAAATTTCTTTCTAGAAAACTATACTATCCAAGAGATGCATATACTACATCCAAGAGTTTGATGGGCCATATATTATCACACTTTATTTCGAAGAGGTGATGAGCAGTGATTTAAGAAACCTTCCATAGTTGAAAAATAACGCCGTCCGTACGAAGCTAGGGCGTTCCAGTAGTATAGTATAACATAAATCTAGATTGCCATGACCGTCTAACCCATTTGACGAGACTAAGCCTTGCAAATAATATTTCAAATAATATGATAATTGGCCTGATATAACTGTTGCTAATTACCGGTCACCTACGACATCAGCTGTAATATCCTTGGCCAAAGAATTTTTAATTTCAGTTTAATTGCTTATTTAAAGTAATTTTAATTTTTATGAATATTGCCGGCTATAAACGCTAGAATTAAAAATAAAAAGCGGCCAAGAGCGAGATGGACTCGCTAATGAAGGGTTCCGTAGCAGCACTAGCAGCAGGTAGGTAACATAGTAATATATAAGTTTTTGTAGTTCGTTGTAAGTTTGATTGACGTGTTATCTACTATATAAATATAAGGTAAAATAACGTAACAATCATCAATGGTTCACGTTTTATGCGTAAGGCCTGTGATAGTAAAATTATTGTTATATATTTCAGTAAAATTAATAAATTAGGTAAGTAATTTGATTTATGACGTTTAAAAATAGAACTACTGGCTAGATCTCTTTCAAACCAATTTTCGTTAGTAGTTTGTATAGTAATACACATCATATATTTTTTTCAGTTTTATCATGCCCATATTTTAGAAGTTACGGGGGGGGGACACATTTTACCACTTTGGAAAAGTCTCTCGCGCAAACTATTCAGTTTTGAAAAAAATGATATAAGAAACCTCAACATCATTTTCAAATACCTTTTGATAGATACCCCACACGTATAGGTTTGATGAAAAAAAAAATTGAGTTTCAGTTCTATGTATGGGGAACCCTAAAAATTTTGGTTTTTTTTTTCAGATTTTATTTTAAAATCTTAATGCGGTTTACAGAATACATCTACGCACCAATTTTCAATAATGTAGTTCTTAAAGTTTCGGAATAAACTGGCTGTGACATACGGACGGACGGACGAATCTATAAGGGTCCCGTTTTTGCCATTTGGCTACGGAACCCTAAAAACACTAAGCTGCCTATTAGTAATATCTTTATTGTTATAACCACTTTATTAATATAGAATTCATAACAATGTTTTTGTTGAAAATAGGTTATCCTAAAACTATGACAATCTATTCAATATAAATTTTAGTAGTGGCCCATGACTTTTTGATATTTGGGTACACTTATAAGATTTTACAACAACAAATAAATATACTCATACTTTCCATCTCTTTCCTAAACTAAAAGTAAGCAAATACTCCACACTGGATATGAGTTAGGTTTATATTCCAGTATTTGATGTATTCCTATTCCAAGAGCCTCACGACAAGAATAAAACGTGTCAGTAAACATTTCTAGAACCATCTTAATGTAGCTCAAGAGGTCTGGGACTCCTATTTTTAATGCTAATAAGTCTTTGCTTGCTTCCTAAGGATCGCAAAGTGGTAGTCACTAGTCAGTATTCGCCAATGATTATTATTTACAAGTCGCGTGCAAATACGGTCGTATGAAATGCTATTGACATCGTTGGCTTTCACATGTAAGTGTTAGATGTAATAGAAAATGGCAGAAAATTGCTATAATTTTATTCGATAGCAAAACACGCGTGTTATTGCATTTGCGTTGACTCCGATAAAGATTTTGTGTTTCAAGGTTTTTGTTTCTATATTATTGCTTTTGTCTTAAATTTCTCTGGATAGCGAAACGCTATAATGCATTACAATTGAATAATTTTTTTCCTGACCGAGTACAAATTTGTTCGTTTATTTCTACTAAATTTGGAAATATGATAGAATTATTATTAATTTCTTGACACGACCACCATCCTGTCCCAAATCCCTTAGTCGCCTCATACGTCTACTGCGAAATATGACTGAAATATTTTCTGAGCTTTTCTCATGCAGCAATTTATTAAATGTAGTTTAAAAAGTGTTGCTTAGCGATTAAAAGGAAAATACGATATGAAAAGCCGACATTGATGTAGAGACTAATTTATCGTAAATATAATGAAGTGAGCAAGTGAAAGGCAAAGTGTGCAAAGCGGTCGGTCAAGGAGGTTTGCCGTTGATGTTCTAGATAAAAACTTCAAATTACCACAAGTGGAAATACAGGTGTATAACTTGTTTGAATAAACTTGCTTAGATTTTACACAAATGCGATGAACGTATCATTACTTAAATAATTTTCGTGAAAAAGCTTTAATTTTCGTAAGATTTTCGGTGAGTTTCCTGTCAATTTTTCACATAGAACGATGAGTGTATATTTTTCCCATAGTTTTGTAACGTGACTTACGGCTCACGTGTAGCGAATACTTTATGTTGGTTGTTTTTTCTACCGGTTTCGCGAATCCTTGTCAAGCTCAGTTTGTTAAGGATTTGATAATATAAAAAAAATGAAGCAATATTAAAACTATTCTATAGGGTCATAGAACTATTAAAATATATATTTTGAGTATTAACTGTGGTTAAACAGGTTTATTCAATTCCAGTGTGGTACCAAATGGTACCAAATGCCACAAATATCATTGTGGATAAAAATGAATTTTAAAGTGTGTAATTATAGTTTTTCTAAAAATAATTATTAGTTAAATATAATATTTTTAACTACCTATAGTTGCAATACCCAGGTGAATGGCCACTGTTTAAACAGAAGTTATCTTATTCTGTTCCAGCAAGTTAAATAATTTGATAGCTGGACAAGACTGAAATACGTGACCAAGACCTGCGAGTTGCTTAAGTTGTAAATCTCACTTTAGTTCAACGACAGAGCAACGAATAAAAAACGTTGGTTTTATTCAACAACTTTTGTATATATAAATTGGCAGATTCGTTTAAAATTATGTGCTTTTTTTAACCCCGTCTTTTCATGGTTGGCAAATTATGAATTGATTCATTATAGTCTCAGCTGCTGCTGATGTTACTGCCTCTGTAGGCGCATGGTTAGAACGTTGGGATAACGATCTGGAGTCACGGCTTTTGTTCCCGGAGGCACGCAAGATTTAACCCAGTTTCGTAGGATATTGAAAGAAAAAAAAATATTTATTCATCGCTACACAACTCACTTAAATATATATTGTACACAGAATCATTTCATTCTTTGAAAACGGCTTCAAACCGTCTCGGTTCCGTCTACTATTACGGTCGTACTGTTAGTCTGCCAACCCCCACTTGGATTATGGTACATAGTTCATAGTGGACTATGGCCAATAACATATAACGTTTTGTAAATAAATTTTCTTAGTCAATCCGATACAAATTGACACGGCGATCACCTTTGCCTGTATGAAGAATTCACTGTCTCGAACACGGACTAAAAGTCCAAAGGATAGTACCTCTGCCATGCCATCCCTTCATATCATGATTACTATGTTTGTGTACGATTTGCAATAACTATTTCGCGATAGTAAATGACCGGTCGAGCAAATGAAGCAATTTTACTTGCGGTCTCCAACTATTGGTTTTACATTACAAATGTGGTACAAATGAGATAAAAAATGGTCAAAACGGAACGTTTGCGTAATGTTATCACCATTTGTTATGATATATAAAGGACATAATGTACAGAGTAGTACATTTGTAGTAATCAATAGTGAGATTACACAATTTTCCTAGGTCAGAGGAAAATAGGAAACCATATACTTTTTATGTAGATCAAAATTAATTCTTAAACATAACTGTTTTTTGAATGTCACAAATAACTTATACGTAAGTACGTACGAACGACGAACGTACTAAGCCATATTGGCAGACGCGTGAGGATAGTAATAGAAATAGTAAAACAAATTATAAATTATTGTTGATGATGCCAAAAGCATATATCACCTGCTAGCATAGGTGGCACCCGGGGCGGATTTTATAGGTGTCACCCTAAAACTCAATCGAAACTGTTAAAATAAAAAAAACTTACAATCATTTACGTTTTATTAAAATATGAGTACCTATTACAAATATTTGTTTATTATGTAAAACAAATTTAGTTTGTTAAAAATTAAAATTTCTTCCTTCTAGCTTTGACACTAGCGAACTCCGAAATCACGTCTTCAAAATTTATATTTTGTGTTGCTTCATGTTCTATCGTTAAAATACCAAGATTGTTTAATCTGGTTTCGGTCATTGTAGACCGCAAATAATTTTTAATTAATTTTAATTTGCTGAAACTTCTCTCACATGAAGCTACTGATGCACATATTGTTATAAATAACTTTAGTGCTACCGTTAGATTCGGAAGAGATTCTGTAAAATCCCATTCCACAATATGGCTAAAAAAATGGCTGATAGAAAAATGTTTTTATGAACTCAATGATTTTTTTTCAGAATAATAATATGATTTGAAATTCGCGGCTATTTAAATTAAATAAATATAGCTAATAAATTTATTGTAATTTTTTTTAATGTAAATATTTGCATGCTAGCATACATAGTTAAATGTGATGGACCAATTGTAATAATGCAACATCTTAATTGTACCACATTTACGCAAATAAAATTGATTTTGATTTTTTGATTTTTAATAAATTTCAAAAAGTCCAGTATCACCCAATTAGAGAACAGTAATATTAGCCGCTTTTAAATGTCTTCTCAATCTTGGTATTTCTAAAAGGAATTCTGTTTCTGATACTTCATCGTAAAGGTTAGTAAATTTTGATATAGCTAATTTTAACTGTTCAGTGTTTGCCGAAAGCAAGGTCTTTGACTGCACAACCTCAAACAATGAAGCTACGTCTTTAATGGACTTTACTCTTGTTTCGAGTTCAATATTGAATCTGTCAATGCATTCTAACATGTCCTTTTGAAGTTCCGCTCTAAGTGTAAGTCCAGCATCGGTGGACGACGCTAACTCACCGGGCATGCGTTTCTTGCGACGAATTCGTCGTTCCATCGAAATGTTGTATTTTTCCGATTTTTGTACAGCAAAATCTATTGCCTCTTCTGCTAGATGCAACCGTTTCTCTCCAATGAATAGATGAAGTGCTTCTAGTTTTATGATTATTTCATTAACACATAAACCTTTACTTTGTAATGCAATCTGAGCATTGTTCACTTCTCTTATCACATCATTCCAAAAGAAAAGAAAACAAAGAAATGAGAAATTGCACACAGCAGGCATAAGATTTTGTGCAGCACCTCTAGTTTCTAAACTTACGTCTTGGTCACATAGTTCCTCAATTGCAGATATTATCCCATCAAAATTTTCAGCCAATACTTTTACTGCACCGTAATGAGCACTCCATCGCGTTGTCGAAAGTCTTTTAACAGATGCTTTGCTGTGATTGAGGAGCACTTCCCAACGGCTTGTGGAAGTTGAAAAAAAGTTAAATATTGTTTCCACTGCTCCGAAAAATGTAACACAAGTCACGTTTTGTGCGAACGAATGTTGGCCGCATAAATTAATTGAATGATCTATACAACCAATAAAAATTGCTTTATTGTTTTTTTCTTTTATATTAGCTTGTACTCCTCCGTGTATACCACTCATAACTGCAGCATTATCATAACCTTGAGAACGACACATCATAATATCTAAGCCATCGTTTTCAAGCTTCTTTAGTATTTCAGCGCTTAAGTCAGCTGCTTTTTTTCCATGTAAAGGAAAGAATCCTAAGAATACTTCTTTGACTTCTACTTTTCTATTATTAATTTTTACATAACGAATCACTTCAGACATTTGATCAACATGTGAAACGTCAGGTGTGCTATCAAACATGATACCGAAATATTTGGCCGATTTAATTTCGTTTACAAGCTGACATTTTACATGATTAGCTAAAACATTTATGAACTCATTTTGTATTTCTGGCGATAAATATGTTACTTTAGGTGATTTTTCCTGCTCCAAATATAGTATATGTTCTTTGAGTACTGCATCATACTTTGACAGCAGTTTTACTAGTTCTAAGAAATTACCTTTATTAGACGACCCTTTGGTTTCATCATGTCCACGAAATGCTAGGTTTTGTTTAGCCAAAAACAATGCTATATCTAATAATCGAGATATAAGATTTTTCCACTTCTGTTTTTCCGTATTCATTAATTGCAAGGCTGCATCATCTATTGTGGTGTGAGATTTTAATCTCATTTCCAAAGTTTTCCACTTTTCGAAATTTTCTAAATGTTCACATGAAGTTTCATGGTCCAATACTTTAGGATTTAGTTTTCACCACTTCTGAAATCCAGTTGTAAATGTTGTTTGTATGTTACTGACAGCAAATAAATGACAGCAAAAACAGTACAGGTTATTTGATATAGGAGAAAATACCATCCATGATCGTAGAATTTTTTCACCACTAGGCATCGGTTTATAAAACCATTCCTGTGAAAGATGACGAGAATCACCTTCTTTGTTCTGGAAATGTTCACTGCCCTTTTTTATTATGTCAATGCGAACATTATCAGGTACCGGTAAACTCCAATGTGAAACATCTCTCAAGTGTTGAACTGATTCTTCAAAGCTAATGCTATCTCCGAAAGTAGCATTAACGGCGTCATTTTCATTATTTATTTTGATTCCGTCAAGGTCCTGGGTCGTCTTCATTGATTCTGTATTGTCGATGTTGCTATCTGAATGTGAGTCTCTAAGATGTGAATCATTACTTTCGTCAGCAGGAGACTCGGGTACTTTACTTGAACTTTGGCCGCTATCTGCTTTTGTGACATATTTGAAAAGAGAACCGGACATGCTCTGAATTTCATCCATTTTAGCCTTTTTGGCTTTTCTCTGTTGAAACCCGCTTTGTCTTTTCGAAGTATGAATTCCCCGAGGCATATTTCGTTCTGGGTATTCTAAAAAATATTTTTAGTTAGTAAGTGAATCGTTGATATTATAAACTAATTATAACAGTAAATAAACACCTACACGTTACGTAACTAGCTTTGTGAAATATATTTTTCCCAGACGCAGGATTGTTAATTTATATTACCTAACAATCCTGCGTCTGGGTGTAAATATGTTTTTAAGTATTATTAGAAAAATATTAGTTAAAAACTCCACCGTTTATTGTGATATCCGTGCCACGAGTGCTCGAGCTGCTCATCTCGGAGCAAAATCAACGTACGCGAAGTTGTATGATATGATTATGATAACTTTCAATCAAAAATCTAAACTTAGTGTATTCCGTTTTTGTAAACAAATCCCATTGCTATTAGATAGGAAAATATTAAGTAAGTTAATAATAAATAAGAATGTTATTTACAATTAAACATTATTACCTAAAGTAATATCGTAAAACGTGTAGAAATATAAGTAAAATCTTTTTACACCAGTAAAGTCTTTTAAACTTATTTTAATAAATAAATACCTTTAGTAGATAAATAATACTTGCCCAGGCTAAACAAAAAAATATTATTGCAATCCGTCTGAAATACCTTCTTTAGGTACCTATTTATCATTTAGGACGTCTCAATAATATAGTTTAGAATACACAGTAATTAAAAGAGAATAAAATTGAAGGGTTTTTCAAAATAATCTAAGATACTGCTATTAGAAACTAAATGGATAAAAAATGTAAGTATTACCTGTAATAACAAAAATAATTCACTTACCTTGTTTATTTTCTTCAAGAATCGACTTTTATACAAAAAATGTTGTTTATAATATCTAATAATCAACAAACACTTTGCACTAGACTTTCACACGTTCACGTAAGCGAATATTGAAATGAATGCGGTCGGAAACAAAAGAAGCCCAATCCACAATACAAGTGACGTGCGCTATATCGAGGGAATCCCCTGACTAGCGTTGGTTATGCGCGAACGGGGTATTAAATTTTGGGGGAATCCCTGATCGATTGACACTGTGCACATTGTATTTTTTTTATATCAATTATTATGTTCGTGGTCATAGATGTACTAATAAAAAACCGTAGATAAGTCATGCGCGCTCATAAGTGGCACTTAAAAGACAGGCTAAATGGCTCATCTGACTTCAGTCGCGCACTAGCTGCCGTCGCAATAGTTCACCTGTTTGGGCGTGTTCGTTTATCAAAATAATCGAGAATGCCGTAAACTACTAAAATGATGAGATTACTTATCATTCGTAAGTATTATAAATGTACAACGTCATAATTATAATTTATAATAAATCGTGCGTATAGGTCTTAATTATTTTTTGTCAAACGGTCGTCTTAGTGTCATATTTCACGACGGTACAGAGAAAATATATTTATCTCTGTTTAGCGCTTGCTTTAAGATGTGCTTATATTTCAAATGTATTTCTTGGTGTGTTGTTTGAATATATTTCGAGTGGTGTGCGTTCATCTGCCACAATCGGTGCCGCTCTTAAGCGCCGATTTCCTCGTAAATGACCTATCTAACGTTTTTTAATCTATGTTCGTGGTACAATATTATAGTTACCTAGATAATTTTATTAGTGGCGGTTATGCTCTCTGCCGCAGATTTACGATTTTTTATAAATAGAAAGAACTATAACTGATGGTCATAGTCAGGCTCTAAACGGGTGACACCCGGGGCGGGCCGCCCCCGCCGCCCCCCCTTAGCTACGCCACTGCCTTCACCCACCATTAATTTAAAAACATCAGACCCCTAAGGCGCCTTTTACGGTCGAACTGGAATTAAAGAGGTGCTTTTCTAAGCTGAAACTCCGAAACTTTGTTTCAATTTTGATTAGATCATATTAAAAATTAACAACAAAACTAAATAAAAGTTATCCACGCAATTGGTTCTTACGACTAATATTGGTATATGGCCTCTTCATATATTTTTTTTTTCAACGACACTTCGCTTTACCGTACATTAAATACAAAGTAAATAAGGAAATAACTTGAAACGAAATATAAAAACACGTGTATCGGTTCGAAATAAAGAAAACGTTTCCCTTTAACAGTTATTAAACTGCAGACAGCCTTATTATAACCACTTAAGGAGTACAGTTCATTACGGCACGATCAGTTTTTTAACACGAAGTTTTACTACTCGTCTTGTCACGTGTCTCCTGATGAGGCTTAATTTACTTTAAGCTAATAACAACACTTCATTGTGTGATGATTTAATGGATCTATTAGTTATGTGCACGTGATTTGTCTGTAGCACGTAGAGCTGTAGGGAATAGGCTATTTGACTAAGTTTTGAAAACTATCTTACGGTGTTAATTTGTTTATAAGGAGCCCTAAAAAAATATTTTTCTGTCTTCATTTTATCTATTTTATTAAAAAATCGAAAAAGAAAATGCAATATTCAAATGTGCCGCGAAAACGCGACTTTAAGTAATATGGCGGCTGTAGCACAAATGACGTCAATTCCGCATTAACCACCAATGATCGAAGCGATACACAGTCTGTTTATGCGTGATCTACGTCATTATAGAAATAGCCAATCACGGTCGTTTTTAGTCACGTGACAGTTGCATAGAAAATACTTATTTTAGAAGACGGATTTTAGTGAAATAATGCAATATTTTTAACTCGCATTATTACATATTGCTCCAAAAAATAAATATTAAGACTAGTGAAATAAAAGAAATGTATATTTTTATTACAGTCAAATAGCCTATTGTCGTTATGTCAAAAAACCTCGGAATGATAGGCATGGCATAGCTTTTCCATGTCAACTTGATATGGTCATATATTCATGATTTCCAAAACGTTTTTTATTTCCTTTTCCAAAAGATGTTGTTGTTTAGCGATGCCTTGTTTTGTACATTTATTAATATTGGCAGTCTTTCATAGTTAATCCAATATTTGGCACAAAAAATAACTTAAACTCAAATTCAACCTGGTGACACATGATGAAATGGACTAAAGATAATATTTACATAACCTCTCAAATGTTTTTGGTAACGAAGGAAAATATTTAAATTATAACTAAACTGAGGCTGACATGATTCCCGTATTAAATATTTATATTATTATTATTAAAAAAAGAAAGATAATATTAGCAACAAGTAAGTTTAAAAAAAGTTAAAATAATACAGGATTCACATTTGTAGTATAGGACCTATTATTACTAGCGTTCTGGCATGGTTCTATATAGAAAATATATCATTTATGTATGCCAGGCCGGAGTGAACTTTTCATTGAATCATATAAATATTGTTTTTCAGGATTCTAAAGTTGTTGAAACCATTATCGAAAACAATTATATAAACCAAAATGTTACTAGGAACATACAAACTATACATTTTCATAGCATTATTAGTTAATAATAAGTGTGAAGTACTCCTTAAGCTAAGTATACCTCCTATTGACTCATCTACTCAAACACACTATTAAACATAGTTCAAACACTCGTTAAATAATTCTCTTAAATAATTTATGTTTGAATATATTATTACCTCAACTTATTGTCTCATACCTAATTTTATTTATTCAAATATTTATACTACCACATAAATTTTTAATTTGTACTACGATGGCATTTACTGTACTGTAAAAAAATACTGGTTATATTTCAATGTATTTAAACCGAATTATGGACAAATGACTTCTTATTCAGGAAGTTATAGCAAATGTTTTTCTTCTGTCTTGGTACAAATAAATAAAAGGGAAATTTGCTTGCTTTTTCAAATTCTAACAGTGTTCTCTCTTCTTTATAGATGAAGTGTCGGGTGACAATAGTCGACGATGTCCTCAACAAATCATTTTATCACCTCGGACTGGCTGTGGGAAAGAGGCCAGGGTACTTTATCATCATCCCTGTGCTTCTCACCCTGCTGATGGTCACTGGGTACCAGAGGGTACATTATGAAATGGATCCTGAGTACTTATTCTCACCTGTTAAAGGACAAGGAAAGGTGGAGAGGCAAATTGTAGAAGAACACTTTAAAGTGAATTATTCGAATAGATTTAATGTTGGAAGGATAACGAGAGCAGGTAATTTTTAAACTTTTGTTTATTCTTGATTAACAACGGGTCTGGCCATAAATGCGCATGACTGGGTTGCATTTAGTCATGTGACAGTTGATTAGTATAAAGTGGGTGTCTGTCGTGACTAAGGGTATATGACTGTATAAATATTTGTACAGTAATGCGGTAGTATCCAATAACTGACGATCCTTTATTGAATTTCTTTTTCAATTTCAACTTCTAGTTATAATATATGTCATAATATTATATAGTAATTAATTTAGTTTTGCTGTCTCATATGATAACTAAGGGTAAGCACGGGGTTGTTGAAGTGATTGTTGAACGATGAGCGCGGAACGTCATCGTCGATCCTAAATATTTGATCATCTTCTCACCTCTTAACTTCAATGGTGGCTGCTAATTTGTGGAGTGTATAGCATAGTATTTCGGATAATAGCGGGGGTTTAAGACTGTATGAGATGCATCGTTCAAACACCTCTTAAATGCGCATTGGTACCTTAATACTCATAATCTTCAAAACTAAGGAACGACAGAGAGAACGTAACATACCATACCAACTAACTGAGCCAGACTATGGTGGGTTTGTTACTTGCTAAAACCCAATATTTAAATGATAAATATTTATGTTTCATACATACCCAACGAAAGAGCTAAAGAGTGTGGCATTGGCTATTTGGCGTTACTGCTGTTGCAACACTAATGTAACCACAAAAACCAAATAAAATGTCTAATCACGCCAGTCGTTATTCTTAAGACAGCGTACCTGCAGAAAATAAAGTTTAATTTACATTAGTTCATACAGATGCGTACACTGATTAAGTATTCTATACCACAAATAACGTATTTTTTACAAGATACCTTTTTTTAACGAACTAAATTATTTGGCACGTTGAAAAGGTCGTTTATTTTTTAACTGAATATTGAGTTCTAAAGCATTTTTTTGTTATCTTAGCTAATCAAAATTGAGAACCTGATTTCATACAACTGGTTTTTTCAACATTATTTTTGATTAAGTGTATGTGTAGGTAGTGAAGTTATACGAGTAGTGTAGGTATCCGGCTTTATTTACTACTGTTATCAATATGAGTTTATTTTAAAATAATCCTTAAGACAATTCCAAACAAAAAAATTGAGCTTTTTTATATACTTGTTTCTTTTTAGGGTTCCGTAGCCAAATGGCAAAAACGGGACCCTTATAGATTCGTCATGTCTGTCTGTCTGTCCGTCCGTCCGTCCGTCCGTCCGTATGTCACAGCCAGTTTATTCCAAAACTATAAGAACTACATTATTGGAAATTGGTGCGTAGATGTATTCTGTAAACCGCATTAAGATTTTAAAATAAAATCTGAAAAAAAAAACAAATTTTTAGGGTTCCCCATACATAGAACTGAAACTCAAAATTTTTTTTTTCATCAAACCTATACGTGTGGGGTATCTATCAAAAGGTATTTGAAAATGATGTTGAGGTTTCTTATATCATTTTTTTCAAAACTGAATAGTTTGCGCGAGAGACTTTTTCAAAGTGCTAAAATGTGTGTCCCCCCCCCGTAACTTCTAAAATATGGGCATGATAATACTGAAAAAAATATATGATGTGTATTACTATACAAACTTCTAACGAAAATTGGTTTGAATGAGATCTAGCCCGTAGTTCTATTTTTAAACGTCATAAATCAAATTACTTACCTAATTTGGCTCCCATGATTTTCACACAAACGGGATTTTCTATATATATGATAGTACGGAACCCTTAGTGCGCGATCCGACTCGCACTTGGCCGGTTTTTTAACTTTAGTTAGGTCAAGCATAAATTAAAAAACCATAAACTTATCATATAATTTAGAACAAATTTACAATCTACAACCAAAAACGCTAAATATAAAGGGAATATATGGTAAGAAAATGAATACTACCATATATTTCCGTCTCAACAGTATTAAAAATGCTTTACTGTACATTACATTACAATTAAATTATCAGAAAAATTCTCATCAATAGTATTACAGTTACGTGTTTCTATCAAAATGATAAAGCTGTGTGTGACTTGACTTTGTTGTATGTCTGTCTCTTCATCTGAGATTTTCTTATTCGTGTTCAGTTTTATCGATAACCGCACAAAATTTTCCATCATCATCAATTAAAAGTCAAAAGGGATATTTTATAAATTAAATAAATATAAAATTACCCTACCCCGGTCCTTTACCCCTGTTTGCGTGCCGTTAGTGTACCGTTTGTGTTCGAAAGTTATATAAAAACGTTTAGGATATATACAAAATCTAGTAGCCCCGTCCACCTTCGCCCGACAAGCTTCTGGATTATTATAATACAATTATGTTCAGAAAATTTTCGTTACATGTGTGTGATGTGAAATAGTTTATAGCAAGAATCAAAATTAAGGTATTTCAACATAGCGCTATATTGCCCTTACCTATAAATTAGTTACCTAACTCTGCAATTTGTGCCAATCGTATGGAACTTACAGACGATTACGAACATATATGACCTACAATGAAAAACGTCAAAATTAATTGAGATTGAATGATCATTTCCCCCTAGTTGAAATAAATTACACATAGTGTACAAAAGCTTAGGAAAATTGGTTAGGTAATGTAAGATTCCATCGCGGAAATATAACGTGACTTTTGTTATATTAAGATACATGGTGGTGTGCATATCAAACTAACAATAATAATCCAAGCCATAGTTACTTACCTACCCTTCCGCCAATCGCAACTCGAAACTCTCTTAACCAATCAGAGACTAAAAGTTTTAATTATCCCAGGTCGCTTCGGCCGAGTGATCGTAGTCCCAAAAGACAACAACACGAACATGCTCCGCACAGAAGTCTGGAAGGAGCTGAGACAGCTGGACGAGCTGGTCCAGAACATCAAGGTCTCTATGCCTTCTGGAGAAACGTTCACCTATCAGGATGAGTGCGCCCGCTGGGAGGGCCAGTGCTTCACCAATGATATCTTAAATTTGGACAAAATTATTGGAGAGGTAAATATACAAAACATTCACAGTTATAAAGGGGCAGCTAGAACTTAAATGGAACGTTTTTTTGAGCACTTTTAGCTTAGGATAAACGAAAATTAGATAAACTAGATAAGCTCGTTTTACCATGGTAAAATCCCCTATGTTATGTTTTCAAAGTCTCTATATAACAAATGACTTGATAAAGTATGCATGCAAGTAATGCAAGTAATCACTCTATTGGTTCCCATTGGGATAGGTAGAGACTAAAGATATAAATCCTTTCATATTGTCTTATAATTTCACGCCTGTCTTCATAAAATTTTATTCCAATTTCAGGTGGAGCGAGGTGAACTAAATCTAACCTTCCCAATAATGTTCAACCCCGTGACGTGGGAAGCCCACGCGTTTCCAGTGTTCTTTGGCGGGTCCAAGGTGGTGGACGACATCATAGTGTCGGTGCCGGCTGTCCAGCTCGTCTGGTTTGTGAAACCTGATGATCCGATGAAGGGAATGCGGTAAGGATGAAACTTTTTATAAACTAGATTGTTTCGTAAAATAGCGCCAAAACAATTCGTCCGAATGAAAAAATATGATATCTCGTCATCCGTAATTCAACTTAGCTGTATGATTGCAAATGCTCATTTTCACATGCAAAAGAGACATAAATTTTACCACCACCCTCAAGCATGAACTAAAAAACTTTTTGGGCACTAAAAACAATCAAAATAAAGAATTGCCATTTAACTTTTTTATCAACTCATAACGTTATTGCTTCAAGTTTTTAAGATCCTGTCTGTTGTAGATATTTTTTGGAAATCATCGAAAAACATACCCGATGCTTGGGTGTATTCTAGTCAGTAATAATGTGATGAAGTATACTTAAAAGAAGCTACCAATATTTCCTTACATTATGTAACACATCTCCACACTACCAACCACGCTTAAGTACTCAAAGAGGTGACACGAAACAACGCTGTTCAGAATAATAATACGCTTTGTCAATCACAATAAAACTATTCATACTGAAGCCATACAACTTATTAATGAGCGAATAACCCTCCCACCATACGACACTACCATTTGTCTTGTAAATATGTTTGAGGTCTAAATTATGAATGCAAAGTGTGAATGGGTAATAAGTTCATACAAAACAAGTCATTTACAAGTCGTTCACTGACAATTAAGGAGTATAGATAAAAGTATCCGATCTTGACACGCATAAGGGCATTGTTTTGAATATAAAATATTCTGCGTTTAGTTTTGAAACACACTTGCTTTGAATACTTAAATACTTATGCTACTTAGTTGCAATGCATATATGAATATAATATGAGGAGCATCGATAAACAATCGACCTTATTAATTTCGCCTTACACCTACTCTCTTCCCGACTGTGGGGTGTGAAGTGACTTAAGATAGACTCAAGTCAATTAGTTGTCCATAATGCAATCATTATGGATTACCAATTAATGGCCACCACCGATCCTTTACCTTCCAGCCCTCTAAAAGTGATTGACGTACAGAAAATACCAAAATTCACTCACGGCTATAAATACCAAAAAGGGGTAGCCAAAGCTTCAGAGCTTGAAACTCCTCAGTCACATTTGGAAGTCGATAGGGGATAAGATGGTAGAAATAAAGTAATGTTGGTGGTGGGTCTCCAACTGCATCTCCCAAAAACCACTTAAAAAAGCCCTATACTATTATACTATCCTAGTCGAGTATAAATAATATATTTAATTATTTTTACAGAGGCTCAGCATGGGAAGACGCATTTTTAGACGAAGTTGGTATAGCTGAGGACACCGGACGATTCAAACACATATCAGTAAGCCGGTTCGCGTCACGAACGTTGGACCACGAGCTCGAGAAGAATACTAGGACCGTTATACCTTTCTTCAGTTCAACATTCATCCTCATGGGAATATTTTCTGTGGTCACGTGCATGATGGCTGATTGGGTCAGGTCCAAACCCTGGTTAGGTTTGCTCGGAAACATTTCTGCCGTGATGGCGACTCTCGCTGCGTTTGGTTGCTCTATTTATTTGGGAATCTCTTTCATTGGTATCAACTTGGCGGCGCCGTTCTTAATGATTGGTGAGTTATTTTTACTTGTACCTTGTTGTAAGTCGTAAATCTTAACATGTGAATGGTATTTAAATCGCAGAAGCTTAATGATCTTAGATGAAGCGACAAATGTTCAAATCCTGGTTGGTGTCTCCAACAATGTATCATTTCTGAAGTCATAAATTTGGTCATTTATGAAGGTTGTTAGCTAATCTTAAAAATAACATCGTAAGCAAGTCTACATGACTGATTTTTATTTTATTAAGTTTTGAAACAAAATGCCTCATATATGGGAATCAAACGCTAACTAGCAGTCTATATATAGTTTCTTACAACCATTTCATAATATTTTCAGGTATCGGTATAGATGATACGTTCGTTATGCTAGCCGCATGGCGTCGTACGTCACCCAAACTTCCAGTTCCGGAACGAATGGCTATCATGTTGTCAGAAGCCGCTGTCTCCATCACTATCACCTCGGTCACTGACATGCTTTCCTTCTTCATCGGTATCTTCTCTCCGTTCCCTTCCGTGCAGATATTCTGCATGTATTCGGGTAAGAATGTCGGCTTTGTTGTTTTAACTAGTAAATTTTTAACTGACTTTTTCTTTAAAGATAATGATTATGACTTAGTATGGAAACTAGATGTTATTTACAAATATATAAGAATTTCACACTTATTTTGACTTTCAGTAAAGTTTCACTATTCCATCAATGTTTCGTTCCCAATGTAACAACTAGGAAATTAACTTTTCTTCAATTGTTACGCAATTTAAGGGCCTCCCCGCATTTTGCAGCTATTGCGCTCACTCTTACGTCAAATTTACTGAGAGTGACAGGGACGGAAAAAACGCGCGCGCAGGATAAATGTAGTTTATTTAGTTTTATTGAATAACTATAATGTTTAAATGAAAATTTAAACATCAAAGTTACAGATCTTAAAGCTACGCGTATATAGACACATAATGAGTTCATATGTATGTTATGCCAGTGGAGCCTATACGGTTTTTATGAAAACAAAGCATGTTCCAATTCAATTTTTTTCATCATATTTTTCAACAAATTATTAAAATGTTAAACATCAAATTTTAACACCATGAACTAATCACCAACATATATTTTATTCATGTCATATCAATATCATCAAATCAAACTTTATAGAATTTCCAAACAATCAATATCAACCTATTTTTCCGGGGACGCCCTTAACTATATATTCGTAAAATCTATTTATTTTAACTGATTCTTGATAACAATATTTTGAAATTATTACTTTGGCTTATTTGACCTTCATTTATTATTTCCGTAAACTCTATTTCACAACTTACTTACAAACCTACAAGAGCAAATCTATGTCTCAATATCAAAAGATTTTTTTTCTACAATTATCACTGATCCTAAATTATACTCGCCAAATCAGAAGTATTACGATAACACAAGGTACAAAATATTATGTTTTACCCACAGGTCTCGCCGTATGCTTCACATTCGTATGGCACTTGACGTTCTTCGCCGGGTGCGTCGCCGTGTCCGGGTACCGCGAGAAAGCGAACCGACACACCATCACCATGCTTAAAGTGCTCCCTGAATCTAGAGCTAGGAAAGGTACGGTAGTTTCTTGAGTTTTTGTTATTAATATTTATTATGATTAAGATGAGCTTCTATGAAAAGTGGATGGAGAAAATCAGAGATATTTAAGATACCCGGTAAAATCGTATTTATTCAAATAACAATTTAACCGATAGATAATCGAAACTAAACAACTATTGTCGTTACGTATTAATTTGTACAAAGTGCTTATGTATGGAACCACCATCTTTCTTAACTTAAACAAAATAATAATTCAAAAATTCAATCTTACTGAATTCACTAACGTTTCAGAAATAGACATTATAGATCCAAACCCAACCATATTTTCCTTGATGATTTTCTTCTTGATTACAATTCTTGAAAAACACTTTCATAGTTTTGTTGAAATAGTAGCATGGGGAGAGTGATGGCGAATATGCCACTTGAGAACTGATTTGACATTAACAACTCAGTCGTTATCATCTATATTTCAGTAAATTTACACGTTACCAATAATTCCAGAGCAAAAGTCATGGATCTACCGCATCATGTGCACGGGCGGCATAGACGAAGCCGACCCCGACAACCCCATCGACAACCAGGAGCATTGCATCATGGCGTTCTTCCGAGACACCATGTCCAAATTCATCAACAACAACATTGTCAAGTGTGTCGTCATATTTGTATTCCTGGCGTATCTAGCCGGCGCTGGCTATGGGGTCACCAATTTGAAGGAAGGCCTCGAACGTAGGAAATTGTCGAAAGTGGACTCTTACTCTGTTGAGTTCTTTGACCGCGAAGATCTTTATTACAGAGAGTTTCCTTATCGAATCCAGGTATGTTTCACTATCTTTGGCCCTACTTATCATTTGACCATTATCAAACATATCTAAATTTAGGCATTGAGTGTATCTTTAGGAACACTCGACCACATAAATTGATTCATATAACCTCTGTATAGTACGTAAAGGAACATGGTTAAATTGCTGTTAAAAATGTTTCATCTTCGACCTTTGCCTCCTACCCTAAAATATACTTATTTTAAAAAATGTTTACGTCGAACGTAACGTTTAACATATTTATCTGTTCTGTGAATATATCCAATGGATACTATCCATAACCGATCTGTAGCTAGTATGTCTTTTGAATTGAATAATTCACCTATAGATCTATGAATACAAAATCCAAAAAAATATGTAAATTCCCTCTTTTCCAGGTGGTAATCACCGGTACTTACAACTACTCCGATCCGAAAATCCAAGCCCAGGTAGAAACGCTAACGCAGCAGCTAGAGAACACCTCTTATATCTCCAACTCTCTTTACACGGAGTCTTGGCTGCGGACCTTCATCAACTATGTGGAGCGGAACAACGACTATCTTAATGTCACTATCGATAATGAGAAGGACTTCTTGAAGAATTTGAAAGAGGTAAGTGCACTTTATTGCACATCTTAATAAGTTTTTCTTCGCGTCGCAGAATAAATTTTCCAATGATAACATAAAAATTATCTAAGAATGAAGAAAGTTATTGTTACGTACGAGTATGATGGAATTAATGCAACCCTATCAAACACTCTTTGGTAGCCTTCCTAAAGTAACATTAATTTGCGAAAAGAATTACAGCTTACATATTACTACAGTGAAATCACCTCCTATCATTATATTAGATTAGTTCTTATCTATTTATTGTTAGCCACCCACATTAGCAAAAGCCCCACCTATAAATAAATGACCTAAGTCCCTGACCCACCTTATTCTTAACCCACGACAATAGTTAAGACTTCTATCCAAATTCAATCAATTAAAATAAAATATACCCCTTTTTTCAGCTATGGCTATACCCGTCCAACCCATTCTCACTCGACGTGCAGTTGAACGAAGCAGAAGACCAGATCCTCGCATCCAGATTTCTGATCCAAGCTATTAACATCAGCGGAACCAACCACGAGAAAGAGATGGTGAAAGCTTTAAGAAAAGTTGTTGCTGACTCACCATTGAATGCTTCTGTGTTTCATCCTTACTTTGTTTTCTTTGATCAAGTGAGTATAAAAATCAGGATATATTACGTAGATTATGTAAATTTTATTTCACACATAGGTATAATTACACTAGGAGCCTTAAGATTCCCGTAATGCCCAAGGAAGACGGGGTAGTCTTTTTAAGCATTTATACTACAAATACAGTTTTAAATGGAGGTTATTAAAAGGTAATTTAAAGTCTGACTATACTCCCCTAGATTAATAGGTCATTGTTGCAGAACCTTAGATCCGTTACTTTCAACACATGAAAGTGAAACAGTAGCTGATGATAACTAGCCAGACTATATCGACCAGAAATCACTTTAAGATATTCTTATCAACAGACACATATACATATGATATTTATCAAAATAAACTTTAGAGTTGAAAATTTACAATTTCGTTTAAACCGACAAATCTTTCTTTTTCAGTTCGAGTTGGTAAAGCCAGTTTCAATGCAGAATCTCTGCTACGGCGCGTTGATGATGATGGTGGTTTCATTCATATTCATACCAAACGCTCTTTGCTCCTTATGGGTGGCGTTTAGCATAATATCGATTGAAGCGGGTGTGGTGGGATACATGGCACTCTGGGACATTAACCTGGACTCTATATCTATGATAAACTTGATCATGTGCATCGGTTTCTCTGTCGACTTCACTGCACATATCTGTTACGCTTACATGGCATCCAAAGCGAAAACTCCGGAGGAAAGAGTTAGTGAATGTCTCTATTCATTAGGTTTGCCGATTTGTCAAGGATCTTTCAGCACCATCCTCGGAGTTGTAGCTTTGTTACTATCAGACAGCTACATTTTCTCCGTATTCTTTAAAATGGTATTCATGGTTATATTCTTCGGAGCAATGCACGGACTTTTCCTACTTCCTGTTCTTCTATCACTTTTCGGGCCGGGCTCATGTTCTAAGAAACAGCAAGAAATCAAGATGTCCAATGTTGAGAAGCTATTCCCACATCCCTATTGCATACCTCACCCGCAGTTGGTTCTCAACGATCAAATATTCAATGGGAAAACACTGAGCCCTAACGGAGTTTACAAAATATACGGCGATGAAAAAGATTTAGGAATCGGCACTTCTGGGGAGGATACCAGCGAGAGCAGCTCCAACCAATCACAGCGCCGGCAACATGCCGAACAAGAACGCATTAGAAAGAACTATGACGAAAGTTGGAAACGATCAAGCTACTGCCAAAGCCCTAGTCAATTCCAACCATCTGGCGAGCTGGACTTGTATGGGCCTGAAGATAGGACTTGGCAAAGGAAGCGCTTTGAAGATAATAGACAAGTGTTCGAAAATTATCGTAGGAACCCAGTCGGAAGGGAAGAAGAATGGGCAAGGGCCGCCCGTAAATCCAGTGACGTAGGCCCAAGACGTGACGGGCCTTACAGAGTTACAAGGACTCATTCGCAACACAACCTTCATAGACCGCGGGCCCCACGCCGTTCAAACTCCCACCACAATCTCGAGCATTTAAATTATGTCGCAGAAATGAGGTTTCCTTGATAATAACTCAGGAAAGCCGTCAATCGTGCTTCCAATTTAGGTGATATTTAAAAGTGCTCAATCTGTGGACCAAAGTTGTATAATGTTATGAAGTGCAGTGTTAATGATGTAGATTAGAATAGTCGTGATTCTAGGGATTTGAGTCATGAACTCACAAATGATTACATAGCAATGATGTATGATTATGAACCATTATTACAAAAGACTTTAATGAAGTGACTAATCACTTTCCAACGATATACTTTCTATTGATAGGCCAAAGTATTTTAATCAATTTGTCTTAGGTTGGGTAATCATAACAAGATATTCTTTTTTATATTAAATCATGACAATTTTAAAGTTAATTCAATCAATTTAAAAATTAAAATTGTATCTGATTATTTACTTAGTTCCTAAATTACTTCAATTAACACGATAAGTTAATATATGATCTACATGGGTAGTACAATCGAGAATCTATCTAAGAAATGATTCCCGTATGTAGTCGTAATATGAAGACCGTCATGTACTATACTATTTCTATACTATAAATTCTGCTAAACGTTTTAAATGCATCTCGTATAAAATTCCACAATTTTTTTTTTGACGCTTGGAATAAGTACGATAACTTTGCTTAAGTTCCTTTGAAACTTATGGTAGAATTTATAGTAATTTTCAGTTTAGATTATGGAAATATTGAGTAGGTATGTGATATTATCTAATATGCTCTATCTACATCCAAGAAGCTTGTAAATATTAAGTGTATTTAAATCATAGTTTTAAGTAGTATTTTACAGATAAAGCTTTAAATGAATTCGCATCTATCTTGATGTTATTCTTTTTGTATATATATTTTCATATTAATTAAATTCAATATAATCATAAGAAAATACATGTTTTATATTCATGATCACGGAGAATAAAATCAATTAACCAGAAAATCCTAAATTGTACCGAATTTCCTTGTATACTTATTTGATCGGCATACAGCTGTAGCTAAATGTGACTGAACGATGTTATTATATATTTTTGCAATAAATAAGTTTTGATAAGGTGTTCATGTTTATTTTTTCAATTTCCTGTCATTTACATTATTTTTTTATAATAAGCCATCAGTTTTCCGCGCTTTTCATGATTGTGTTTGTAATTTTCGTAACAAATGAGAACGGTTTCAAGTAAAACGTTACCGAATCAAAATTATGAATCATGATAAGCATGAATCTGAATCATGATAATCAAGCCACACTTTGACTTAATTAAACACATTAAATTATATTGATGAGCAGCAACCGGGTTGAAGCTAATGCTAATGAGATAGATTGTGTTACAGAGAAAGAGGTCACACTAGCGTTTTAATTGTTTAAGTTAAGGGACTGGGTATTTTACCTGATACTATTAGTGATTCTTTTGTATATCGTAAGTAGATGTCCACTATTTTCCTCAAAGATTTCCATAACTATTGGTCCTTTGCTGCTCTAATCCACCGGCATCTCGCAACTTTCACCAAGTCGTCAATATAATTTGTGGGAGGCCTACCCACACTGCCTCAAAACCTTCGACTCCCAACGGCCGTCACTTCAGTATTGCAACTCGTTGGGATGTCAGTTGGCCTGGTTCTTCTACGGATCTCCTCGTTGATTCAATCGCTTAATGTAACTAATTGCATAGGCCAATCCATTGCTCTTTGGGTGACTGTGAGCCTTCTTATGAGGCTCATTGTAGAAGGTCACGGAAGAGAAGTGGGGTGGTTTTTTACAACGATAAAAAAGGCTTATATGTAAGCTACAGACTACGTGACGTGCTTATGCATACAATCATTCAATCATCCCAGGTCATTTTGCGGTAAAACATAACGTTTGAAAGCTATTCCCCCGTATCCCTTAGTCAACCCGTATGGCACCTACAAGATATGGACGGGGTAGTGCTATACAGAGAGACACTTCACAGAAGTTAATATTTTTAAGATTCTGAAATATCCTTTGATATTTCTTATTGTTTCTCTGAACATTACTTTGATTTCTATGCTAAGATCTTTCGATCATACATTCCAAAGATGCCGCACTCCATACAAATTTAATGCACAAAAGTGGACCGCGAGAGTGAAAATACCATGAAGCTACTAACTAAACAGGAGAGAGTGCTCACAAAAATATGGTAAACAAAAATGCAATTTATTACCATGCAATAAAGTTAATTATCTTTTAAAGACTGTCAAGCAGAGAAACGTCCTAGAACGAGAGCCTTGTGAGAGAGAAGTGTGTCCCGCTCGCACGGTTGCCAGTCGAGATTAAGTTCAAAGAAAAACAAATTAAACTTATTTATAGGGAGTATTTTATAAAAAGCAGGTTATAAACTGTTCCTTTTTTGTATTTTATTTTAATTATTATTGTCGCCTATCGATTTGGAGATTAATAATTGGTTAAGTTTGGCAATAGGGATATTAATATTTGTCACGGGTATCCCCATCGAAACAAGATAAATGTGGTGTCCACAATTTATCATCTGTTTGAGTGTTTTGGAGCTTTTATCGTTTAATAGTGATAAATATGGGTTCATGTTATGGAACAATAAATAAAATAACCTGTATCATCTCGAACTTTACCACATGAATGCATTAAATGATTTGAATTTGGTTTTGCTCAAAAAGTGGCTGAGGAAATTTTAATTCTCAAGCACTGGCTACCCATTCTTTTATAATCTATTAATTAAGAATAAATATGTATGAAAAACACGTTGATTTACCAAAAACAATGTATATATGTAAATATAAGTGTTTTTATAATATATTTTTTTTAAATGTTTGTATGTAAATATAACTAATAAATAAAGGAAAGAAAAATTTCGACACAGATGGGGATCGAACCCGCGACCTCGGGTATACGCCCCCGTCGCTCTGCCAATTGAGCTACCGTGTCAAAGGCTGCAAGTGCATCAGGCCCCCACATGAGGTTTTCATGAACAAAAACATTCAAAATATGTAAATATAAGTGTTTTTGTATCCTTTAGAGGAACTCTTATTAAAACACCAACAGATGGTCACCCTACTTAAAACGAGACACAGTTAGCTAGTTAGCCATCCTTTTTCAGGACACTTTAGGTCGCCAGCGCGCGTTCCTGTTTAAATAATACTTCCATGGAAAATACTGTTTCCAGTGTATTACCTTACTCTATGATTAAATGTTAATGACAATGAGAGGTTTTCATTTTTTCTTCTTCCCTGTTCTCAGGATAGATGGCGCCAGACTTGCTATGTTACTGGTAGGAATGGAACGTCACACCATTTTCCACACTTGGATGTAATGATATCGTAAAACGGAACGTACATAAAAACGTTCTGATTTGAAAGTCTAAATAAATATCAGTTTAGGCCAAGATAGCTTAAAAGTAAATAAACAAAGACGGTGTTCATATTTAACATTCTTTTTGTTGTTTTTACTCGCCAAAAAGTTACTCTATGGTGATGTGACACATGTTTTTGATGTTGACATTGGCGAAATTATTGTGGCAACACGATTGAGGCCACGAAGAAAAAAATTAAGTAAGTAACGTAGTTACATCAACGCCATCTACAGAGCTCTAGGAAACTATGTTGTTTTTTTATTTCTCAAAAAGAAAACCCCTCATTGACTCTGTGGCGTATGCCCTTGGAAGTAAATCAGAGGTCAAATTGTTGTACAGTTTATTGTAAAAATATTTATAATCATAGCGTTATTTGATTTTTTATATGAAAATAATATAAAATCTCGAAATGGTTTTGTAATCGGCAGCACTTTCATAAAACTTTGCATACCGAATTACCGACCTTACCGCATTTTCTTAAGACATTTATTTATTGCAAGATCTAGCACGCGACAGTCAGTGAAACAGCGCTTATTTAATAGCGCTAGATTCATGCGATACAGCAATGCCTAGTGCGTGAATCATTGTAAATTCCAATGCGTAAATGTAAATAAAATAAACAGATTCCGTCGGGCCGTTTACTTGGACCCATCACCAACTAACTTTATTATACAATCCTTACCCACTTAAATGGCTTAAGTATTTCTGACTCTTAAGCTCTGGCTACCCCTTATTGGCATTTATAGCTGTGAGTTTATGTGTATGTATATCTTCTGTTATTAAATAGAAAATGGTAATACTAAGTAAAAATTGCATCAAGATTATATGAAGTCGGTATAAATATTGAAACTAAAAGTTATTTCAAGTGCCTTATATTTTGAACTTCTGTTCAAATGACATAGCACTTAACCTAATTGAGGGGGCAACTAAAAACCATACAAAAATTTGCGTCTTCCCTTGGTAATGATCATACATACACTCTAGCCATTAGTTCCCATTGAAGTAGGCGGAGACTATCTTTCAGATCGACACTATGTACGATCGTGGCAAACTAACATTACCAACCACATTGGCTCTATATATCTCTTTCACCAAATAACTTGCATTTATCTTGCAATTTACTTTATGTGCCCCAACCATCTTAACTTTCCTTTTACTATTTGGAAATTTCCAACAGAAATACTTGTATTGAAATTTCCACTGATCCCACTGTTGCTAAAACAATACTTGATCAACTTGAAAATAAAAGACAAGGTACCGTATAAAATAAAATGTAATTCACTGAAATCACATATCAATCATCTAGATCTAGAATCAAATAAAGTAAACAAATCAAAATCATTTAACTTAATAATTCTTAAAATTAATAAGGTACCTACAATAAGTAAGATAATACATAATTTATGTATCTTTGTCATACATCTTTCTTAGAATATCACTAGTGAATAATGTAAGGCGTTTTACATCAAAATGTTGACATAAATAATTTTGTATAAATGTTAGACTATTCGAATCATCAGATTCTTGTGTTTTTAAAATGCATTTGAGTACTTTGGAGGCAGATGACGCTGTTGTTAGTTTTGAAGCTAAAATATCGGTGAGAGTTTTCAATGGCAATGTGCCGGCGATGGCTATTTTCGATGAATCTTGTAATTGTTTCGACAATACTTGAGTGAAGTCAGGATGCTGAAAACATTGACATATATCAAGTACTATTACCCCAATGAAAACTAAAGCGTGAGTTTATATTCTACTTTTACTTTTTTTATTTCATATTGTCTTATTGTATATTGTTAGTTTTTGTGCCTTTTATGCAGCGAATAAATGTCTTTCTTTCTTTATATGCATGAAGTGATAGTTCTTAATCCCCCGTATTAAGTATCCCCACATTTTAAGGTTTAACAATTTAATTTATATTTTTATCACTCCATGTAAGACATGAACCATTATTTTCATTTATATATTTATGCATACAACATACATTATATTATTCCACGGGAAGGAGTGGGTTGGTGCTAATCCAAGCCATTACAGAAAAAGATAGATTATATTAATAAAGTTGAAGCCAAAAATAACTTACCTCCTCTAGACATGTTTTAATAACTTCGTCTGTGTTTCTAAAACTAGATTCATTAGTTTGTACTATAGACGAAGATGTCTCAGCAATAGCTTGGACTTCTACTGAGGATTGTTCTAAGTGATCAGTCTCAATATTCACGTCTTTCATTTCAATTTCAGTCTGGACATCAACATCTTTAACCACATTAACAACTACATCTTCTACAACCTGCTTTCCTACATTTTCGGCTTCCTTCAATACCTCTGTGATATTAACAAATTCATTATCTTGTTTGTTTAAATAATCATACAAAACTTTCTTAACTGTCTCTATTTTTGGTGCTTTGATTTGCAGTCGGTTTATTTCCAATTCATTCATTTTAGCCAAATCACCAATTTTTTCAATGCTACCGTTCCATTCTTTTACAAGCAAGTTGCTCATAGCTGGTGATGATAATTCAACAGCAATAATGTCTATTGGGTCTATACAATCAACCAATTCAGGGCAGATTGGTTCAGTATTGTTAAGTTCACTGGTTTTAACTATTTCTACCAAAGGTGTTGGTTCTAGAGAGCTCATTTCAATATCATCACCGGAAACTGTATTCCCAACGTCATTGAATATTTCCACAGTTTTAGTTAGAGCCGAATCAAGTTTGAATAAATTTTCAAGTCTTTTCGATGATTTCATATTGGTTTGTACTTTTGGTAGCTTTTTGGCACTTTGTGGTGATCTTACACCTAAAGGTTCTATGTATTTGTGTACAGATACTGTTGTTGATACTGGTGGGTCATGGAAACTAACTCGTTTTCTCTGAAAAAATATTAACATAATTGTCAGTCGACTTAATTAATAAGCAAGTAAATCATTCTCATTAAATCTTATCATCGACGCCACTATGTGCTCTCACAAAGGGGCTTGGGCCCAGCCTGACTCTCTAGTCTTGACGTGGCCTTAACCCGCTACACTGGCTTGGAGCAAACTGATCATGTACCAAGAGTAAAAGTTAAGAGATGGTGATTGATTGTTGCTATAACGACTTTACGACTAAGTGCTTAAAATGAATGGGATACATATATAACACTACATTAAGTTGAACCTGTAAAATTGTAGTTTTTTTATTTAATATTAGTATCAAAAATGGTACCTACTATTTTGAAACATAATCTCATCAACAAAAAACTACTTATTTATTTATAGACTTGAGGTAGCCCGCTGTGGGCAACATTTATGTGATGAGCATAAATGATTGTTTCTTAGTCTTGGATGTTATTTATATGTGTATCATATAATATTAAACATAAATTACACACTTAATCTTAGATAAATATGTCCATATATTTATTTACTTAATTAGACTCTAACCGTAAACAATACTCACTTTACTAGCTGGAGATGCAGTGGCTTCATCAATAATATCTACCAACTTGCGTTTGAGTATGGGACCAGATGGACTAGAATCAGCAGATGGTAATGTTCGCTTCAGTTTCAAAAACTCTGCGTCATCATTATCATCAACAGAATCACTTTCAGCACAATTATATAAAATTCTCAAATTTCTTCTAACTGTTGTAACCGGTGTTGCACTCTTCTTCACTTCCTCTACTTCTACTGATTTTTCATTATTAAAGTTCTGCGATATTTTATTAGGCGGAATACATAAACCTAACATCTGCGCTGCTCTTCCAGTATGTCTTACTTGTGGTCTATTCTTTTTTAATGATAAACTAGGACTATTATTATTTGAAGAAGTATTTTCTTCTCTAGGTGGAGATTGGTCCCTTTTGTCTGGTGATATTTTGTCGTCAGTAAAAATTTCTGGCGAGTCACTGTGGTGGAAGGGTTGTACATCTAATTTGTCTGGTGAAGATAATTGTATCACGATATAATCTTCTTTCGGCGAAGATTCATTTTTATTAGTTTTTATAGGACTCATTGTTTTGTTTGGTGATATTTCGAAAGTGTCATTAAGAAAATCTTTATTTCTTTGATCATCGCCTTTAAAAGGAGAAGACAAACCACTTTCTTTATTGGTTTCTTGTAAAGAATCATCTTTATCTTGTGTCTCAGTTTGCATCTGAGGATGATGATTACATTCATTAACTACTTTAGGAGAAGCTTCTTTGGTAGCAAATCGGTCAGGGGTCATGGGTTGCGTATCAGCATTAGCTGTGTTTGGAAGATCATTATCTCCTGATGTGTTAGCTGAACTAAGAATTTCTACATCATCATCATCTATAATTTCTATGACAGATGCTGCAGATGGTGTTTCAGTTAAAGGTTCAGTATCTAGTTCTGGTGTGTGAATATCTTCTGGTGCAGTCTTATTTCGTGATAATTCAATATCAAACTTCGAATCATCATTGGCTAACAAACTTTGTGAATCATTTTTTTCACTATTCAAAGTAATGTCTTCTAAGACAATTTTGGCTTTTTTCAGCTTTTCCTGTGGTTTACCAAAACACTTAACAGAAATTGTGGTGATTGAAGAATCTTGCGAACTCTCTATGAAATCTTCTGAGAATGGCAATTCTTCAGATGAACTTGATTGAGTCTCATCCGTGTTCTTTTCATTGGAAATAAATTTGACAAGTTCTACTTTTTCAGTTCCGCTATCTTTACTTTTAAGGTTATCCTCTATGCAATCCTCAGAAAATGGCAAATGCACACTCACACTAGATCCAATCTCATCGGTCTCTTTATTATTGAAAAGAGTTTTGACAACCTCAGGCTTTTGTTTTATATTGTCTGGGCTGTTCTGTTTCTTGGATGATTTAATCTTAGAGCTTGATTGTGATAAGTTACCTTGCTGATCACTTTTCTTCTTTTTACAATTTTCGTTGGTCAAAATAACTTTTCTTCTTAATTTTTTCTCTATAGTATCTTGTTTTAAGGGTGACTCACTGTTCACAATCTCATCATCCATTACTTTTGCCACATTTTCATTCTTCAAATTCTTATCTTTTTTATTAGAATTTGTAACAGCTGCTTTTCGAGTAGATCTTTTTTCACTTGTTTTAGATGTTTGAAGAAAAGGATGCCCTTCAACCATGTCAATTGCAAGTTCTGATTCTATTCTTGATTTGTACTTTTTAGCCGATTTAGCTTTGGCTTTTTCTTGGCTATCTGTAGTGGGTGTGAGTAAAACTTTTGTGTTGACATTGTTTTTATTCTCATGTGATTTTTTCGCACTGTCATTGACTTTGGCTGCTTTGATGATACATTCATTTTCTTTACCAATTTCTGAAACTCTTTCACTTTCATCCAATGTTTTTGCATTTAATTCAGGACATTTCAGTTCCAAACGTGAATCTTTGCTCTGGGCAACTGTAGGATTTGTAGTAACTGGATGAATCTCATTTTTATCAGTTTGTAATTCAACATGATTTATTAAATCATTTTCAACAATATTTGTTATACTTTTTACTGGGCTATTGTTTCTAGATGTTATGGGTGAAATTGAAGCCTGTTTTGAAATATGACAAGCATTTTCTGGGGATATGTGAACTAGCTCTTCAGAATAATTTTCTTGTGAATGTTTTCGGGTTTTCTTGAGTGGAACTTCTTCATAATCAATTTCAAATTTTCTTGGTTTTCTTTTAACGCGAAGTGGCCTATCTGCAGATATATTCGGAGGAGCGGAATTTACTTGAATGTCCTTATCGTCTATTTTCGATGGTGGTGTTTTTGAAACAATTGACAATGATTGATTAGCATTATTCACTTCCCCATTACATGTAATATTGCCAGACTTTTCGTTTAACATTTTGACATTCTGGAATATTCTATCTTTTAATGCCATTCTTGGTGATTTAGTGCCTTTAGGTTTTGGTGATGCTTTAACAGATTTGGGGGAGATGAATTCTTTATTTTCATTCCCGGATTTTAGTTGGGTATCAACTTTATTATCTTGCATTATATTTTTCATTATATTAGGCACAATGTCCGCACTAGGCATTTTGTTCAACATAACCGAAACATTATCAGTAACTTTACTTGTCGACTTGCTGCTACCTGAACTAGCATCTTGAGAGTCTGTTTTCCATGAAACTAATTTTATTTCATCTTGTGATTGAGACAAATCCTGATATAAGGCTGGTATATCCTCTCTTTTTTTTCGTAACTTATCTTTTTGTTTCTCTGTAAGTTTTTTAGGGTTGAACTTCCAATTTGATTTGACCACTACAAATTCTTCACCATTTTCAACTACTGTGTTGACAATACTCGGCTCTTTTTTCTTTGACTTTTTTGCTTTAGGAGGAGGTGTTGTAAATGCATCTTCTTTTGTTATCATATTGTTAGTATAATTTTGAAGCATAGTTACAGTAGGATTGATCAATTTACAAAAAGAGCTATCTGTTTCTTTTGTTTGTTGCATTGTTCTTAAAACACTTAAAACATGGTTTCGTATGTTGTCTTGTGATTGCAAAACTTTTCCACAATTAACTAATTTTTCGACAACAATTGTTTTGGATTCAATGGATATTTCATTTTTGAAAATCTGATTGAGACCTTTTAGTAGCTTTTGCATGAGTAGTATGTCATTTTTCTGAAACAAAAACTATTTGTTGAATAAAGTATATTTGTTGAATACAATGGCATAACATGGCAGACAAAATACATTCATACAAGCATACACTAGCTGGAACCAATAAATATCCCATCAATTTACACTTCCTTTTATCTGATATATATCTTCACTTACTGACTCCCGCCCATCATTCTCATTGGGGCAGACATATATTGCTTTATATGATTGTGAATATTTTGTAAAAAGCGACAATCAATCGTCAAATATTCACGAGAATTGCATAAATAACAGATAATTAATCGAAATAAAATACAAATTGTAATAACTCAGTTGAGAAATAAATTTTTATTAATAAATTAAATTGTAATCAAGTCCTAAGTCCCAATAAAAATAGTCAAGTCCTTTTTTCCGCAGTTCAGCCGGGACTCCCACTAAAGGGATAATCACAGAGACATATTTTGGTATACATTCTTTCATATTGGTGAAAAGTGGTTGTATTAATTACACAAAAAAACAAAATCAAACTTTTTTTTCGTTGCATGAATTTTTTCTACTGTTGTTTACTAATTTGGGTGCGCTGATTTCAAATCTACCCTCGGATTTTTTGTAGCAGCTCTAGTTAGTGAGATACAGGTACCGTCTCGAATTTACATAAGTAGTCGGTAGTTTCTATCAACAGCGGTGTAACTTAAGTAGTTCCTCTATAAATTTCATTATGTCTTCCTCAAGAAGGACGTGTTTAAATAATCCTGATTGTTTTTGTGTTATTTGTGGACAATATATGTTCCAAAAATTTCGTTTAAATGTGTCGGACTTTGTGAAAAAGGCATACTTCGACTACTTTGGGTTCCCGTTGCCGTCAAACGCTAAACCTTGGATACCAAGTTTGGCATGTAAAAGTTGTGTTGAATCTTTACGACTGTGGGCAAACAAAAAAAGACCCACTTTTAAGTACAAAGCTCCTATGATTTGGCGTGAACCATCCAACCATCATGACGACTGTTATTTCTGTGTAACGAAAATCATAGGAATAAACCATAAAAATTGCTCTAAGTGGATATATCCAAACTTAAAATCTGTCATAAGACCAGTCTTGAGTATTAGTGACACATCAACACCACAGCAGCCATCTACATCTTCGGAAAATCCATACCAGTGCAGCGGACAAACCGAAAATGACGGCAGTGGTAGCGACAGTGATTTTGATTGCTACGGTAGTCCCCGACCACTAAATCAAGATGATCTAAATGACTTGATCAGGGACCTTGGACTCTCTAAAACGGCGTCAGAAATTTTAGCTTCCCGATTGAAAGAAAGAAATTTGTTGACCAGAGAAACGAAGATATCGTACTACCGTAACAGGGAAAAGGATTTACTTCCTTTCTTTACCAAAAAAGATAATTTTGTGTTTTGTACTGATATTCCGGGCCTAATGACTGCAATGGGATTAAAAGAGTATAATCCAAATCAGTGGCGGTTGTTCATTGATTCGTCAAAACGAAGTTTGAAATGTGTACTTTTACATAATGGTAACAAACTTGGTTCCTTGCCTATTGCTCATTCTACAAAGGCTAAAGAAGAATATCCTACAATATCTTTAGTTCTCGACAAAATCAAGTACAAGGAACATAACTGGGTTGTATGTGTTGATTTGAAAATGGTAAATTTTCTCCTGGGCCAACAAAGTGGCTACACAAAATATCCCTGTTTCCTATGCTTATGGGACAGCCGAGCTAAAGCTGAGCACTGGACAAAAAGAGACTGGCCCTCCAGGGAGGCTTTGGTTCCCGGTAAGCAAAATGTAATTAATGCTCCACTAGTATCCAGAGACCGAATTATATTGCCTCCTTTGCATATAAAACTGGGGTTGATGAAACAGTTTGTAAAAGGTCTTAACAAAGATGGCGAATGTTTCAAATACATTGTAAAAGTGTTTCCAAAATTGAGTAGTGAGAAAATCAAAGGTGGTATTTTCGATGGCCCACAAATCAGGAAGTTGATAGATGATAAAAATTTTAACAACTATATGACAGCTGTCGAGAAATGTGCATGGGAAGAGTTTGTTTGGGTAGTGAGAAATTTTTTGGGCAATAGGAAGTCTGACGGCTACATTCAGCACGTTGAACAGTTGCTGATACACTTCCAGCGGCTTGGATGCAACATGAGTATTAAGCTTCACTACCTTCACAGCCATCTAGACTATTTTCCTGAAAATCTAGGTGACCTAAGCGAGGAACAAGGAGAGCGCTTTCACCAGGATATTCGCACTATGGAGGAGAGGTATCAGGGGTACTGGAATGAACATATGATGGCAGATTATTGTTGGAGCATTCAAAATAGTACTCATAATACATCTCACTCTAGAAAGTCCAAAAAAAGGAAATTTTATTCAGAATAAATATATTTCATAATTTTTTTAAACTTAAACTATGTGCATTTTCAATGAAAAACCCTGTCACTTCGTAACTCCAAAACTAGAGCTGCTACATAAAAACGGCATATATTTTTGAAATCAGCGTGGAAAAACTGTAACTGTAATGTAAAAAAATCTCATGCAACAGACATGCTGTTTTCCAGTGTTATTATACAAAACGGCGATAGGCCTGTCCCCTATCACGTGAGTACACTGTCCATGCAAAACGTGGGTACTCCGAACACCTGGTGACAAAGTCACGTGATGTTCAGAAGTATTAGTACCTCTGCCAACCCCTTCGGGGATATTCGGCGTGAACGTTTATGTTATGTTATGTATTAATTATTATGTACTTACATCTACAGTTTTGCTATTTTGACACAACTCAAGTAAATGTTGCAATACAACATTTACCAGCTTCAGAATACTTTCGTACAATATTTTCTTTTTTGTATTGAGTAATTTACGAAAAACAGACTCAATACAATTGACAACAGCAGGGCACACTGGCTGGAACATTTTAGAATCGTCTATTTTCGATAATTCTAGACCTAGTAATTGTAATTCTATGACGTAGTCAGCATCTGTAAAAAGAAATTATGACAGATACAAACTTACACATTCTCTACTTGTACTAAATTTAGTATAAAGCAAAGAGGTGAAACTTCTGTGTAGTTTCGGCTTAGAATAGCAACCCATTTCTTCTCATGAGTGTTTGTAAGAAGCGGCTAAGGGTATTGGGGCTTTTTAAGTATTTAATGGGCGTTGCGGTTCAAGACTTATCAGCAACAACTTATTTTACTATCTTTTCCCCCGCACTTTCTTAAATTTTCTAAGGAATTTCTTATTCTGAAGCTTTATTTTAGGGATTTATAGCCGTGAATAATTGTATATATATATATATACACATACATACATATACTCTCGGCTATAAATCCTTAGAAGGGGTAGCCAGAGCTAAGGAATTAAAAATTCCTCAGCCACTTTTGGAAAATTGAGTGGGGAAAAGTTGGTAAAATAAAGGTTGTTGGTGATGGGTCTCCAACCGCATCGCTCAAAAAAACCCTTAAAAGCCCCAATACCGTTAGTCGCCTCTTACGTACACCCATCGGTAGAAGCGGGGTAGTACTATTCTAAGTCGACCCTACACTATTACTATATAATATATTTCGTAACCTAGATTCGGTAATTTCTTGAAATGCTTAAGTATTCTAGGATTGACAAGGCAAAGCCCATAATAGATTATTTTACTTTCGACATTTGACTGAAAAGTTAAAAATATTTAGGTTTGAATTAAACTACTTTAACCAAAGGCCCAAAATTGGAAATGATTTCGGGGTTAGCCCAAAAGCTTTGGTTAAACCGAAGATTATATCACTCATTTCGTAAAAAGATTGCCTATCCACCTTTTGACTATAATACATACATACATACTCACGGCTATATTTCCCTAGAAGGGGTAGCCAGAGCTAAGGAATTATAAATTCCACAGCCATTTTTGGAAATTGAGTGGGGAAAAGATGGTAAAAATAAAGGTTTTTGGTGATGGGTCTCCAACCGCATCGCCCAAAAATCCAATAAAAAGCCCCAATAGTCGCCTCTAACGACACCCTTGGGTAGAAAGGGGTAGCAACATTCTAAGCCGGCACTACACGGCAATTGACTATAATGTATATACAATTTGGCCAAACGTGGATGATACGTAAGTGTACGTTACAACGTTTAACGATATACATACTATTTAGTAAAATTTAGATTGTGAAACGTTTCAATTACGAAACGTAATCGATTAATAGATGTGGTCAAATTGAGTTGCCCACATCATGAAATGCGATCATTACATGAACTATTACAGCATTTCATGAAGTGAGCAAATTTACGACATATAAACCGAAAACCAATACTTACTGTTTGAATTGGAAGTAGGGAGAATATTGTTTATAATTTGTACTAACGCAAATACTGTAAAATAATTACAAGTTGGTGCCTTTAAGCCATCATTTATCAATAGAGTAGTCAAGCCAGTTTTTCCTATTTTAGAAGACACTGCTTCATATGTTGTATTCCATAATAAAGCTGGATATATCATCTGAAAATGTAGCATAAGTAAATATTTAAATAACGATGGAAAAATTCAACAACTAATAAAATACGTTAATTATTGTTTTATACTTGTTACACAATCGGTGGTTCTATATTTTGCCTACAATAGTTGTGGTCATTAGAAGGGTTGTGATCGCGCACACATGAAGTGAATAGAAAAAAATCAAGGATGTAGATTTCCAACGCATTAGTTAAAACAAAGTATTTTTGGACATGAGCAAAACCATCCCTCAAAGTTTTAAAGCACAAAAATATATATTTAAGTCTGGGTATCAAACTTCTATGTTAACAAGATAACATTTAAAACCTACACTACAAAATAATAAATCAAAACTTACATTACTAAACCAAGTAGTTTTATTCAATGGCCACAATAAGAGTGACTTCAAAACATCTGTATTTAATTTGTTGGAATCATTTTTCACTGTGTCAATCATTGAAGTCCAGAAAATAATGGCATTGTCTGTACTGGGAAGAGCTTGTAGTATCCATTGCACTGTCTCGTTGGCGTTATCACTTATCATGAAACTGCTTGTAAGTGATTTCAATTTCGATACTGCTAGTTCGGGATCGTCACTGAAATTCGTATGAAGAAATAATGGATGGGCAGATATTAAAAATAATGGCTTGCTGGAGGAATTTCTGATTCTGAAGCTGTAGCTAACCCTCTAAGGATGTATTAGCGTGAGTGAGCTGTATGTATGCAGATAATGGTACTCTTCTGCCCAGCTAGTAGGAGCGCTATTATATCGACACGATAACTGTTAGAATGAGATGGCAGTATACGATACTAAGTAAGTGCGTAAGAGATGACTGCTATATCCCACGCGATAACTAGTTTAAAAACCGCTCGTACTAGCCGGGCTGGTATACAGGCAAGTTAAAAAAGGGGTCAAATTCAATTGAGTAATGTTTTTATTAATATATTCTTATTGATTTGCCATAGTCGGGTATAATGATATTGTCTTTCTATTATTGTTACATTATGTTAGCATAAAATCCAGTCAGCAAACTTTTTGCTGACAACTCAACATAATGTGATGCTCAAAAGTAGCAGAAGAATGACACATGAATTCTGAATAACATAACATAAACGTTCACGCCGAATATCCCCGAAGGGGTTGGCAGAGGTACTAATACTTCTGAACATCAAGTGACTTTGTCACCTGGTGTTCAGAGTACCCACGTTTTGCATGGACAGTGTACTCACGTGATAGGGGGCAGGCCTATCGCCGCTTTGTACGAATACACTGTCACATGACTAAGTACAACTCAGTCATGTGGGTTTCCTCACGTTGTTTTCCCTCACCGTTAACAACCGTGATAAATTGACCACACATATGTCTTTGCAAAAGACAAATTGGTGTAGGCCCGACCCGGGATTTGAACACTAGTCATTTGCATGATAACCAAGTGTTCTACCCACTGGGCTATCACCACTGATCGGAGTAGGTAGAGCGATTTAGGTTCATTGACCGCAAACATTGATGTTAATATGGATATTCCACGGGATTCCGTAAAACGAAATAGATTAAAAATTTAGAAAAAAATATTGTGATTTATTTTAACTCAGGTCATACTCAGTCTTCTAGTGAAGCTGAAGACGCCCCAGACCAAGAAATAGACCATTGTTTTTTTTTTTGTTTCAATAACTTAATTATTGTTTAATCGTGTTGGTCATTTTAATTAAGATTATATTGTTGTTAAATACAAATAGTTTGTTATTTTCAATCATGTTTAGATTTTTGAGGAATAAATAATTTGTATTATGTTCGTGTACAACTTCAGAATTAAAACGTTAAATGATTGTTGATTTTTGTATAAATATAAGAAATTGTTACATAAAAAAATATATGTGGTTTAACGTATCAAGTTTCTATCTATTTATTATATTATCCTTAAACCCGTCCTTTTAATTATAGGAAGTGTATGCTTTCATTACTCCCTAAGACGTAAACAGATTTTTATTATTATTCTACTTAAAAAAGAAATCCCGGGATTCGGGGAGTATCCATATTATTCTTTCATATGGCAAGTACATAAAATAGCTCTGCCTACTCCGATCACTGGCTATCACGGTTGAATTGTGAATACTATCAAATTTAACTTTTGTCATTTATTTAAAAATAAAAACAACAAACTAACTCAAAAATATTCTATATTTTTTATTTCTCTATTCTGTATATATCCTATGGCTTGAACTTTGAATTTTGGCTTGTAAAGCAGTTTATTACCAAAACTAACGTTTACTAAGTATTTTTTTATTTTGAATCTCTGGCTACCCCTTCTGGGCATATATAGCCGTGAGTATATGTATGTATGTATTACGATTTACGCACTATTACACACTAGTGTGAATGTAGTTTTTCTAAATTTTTTTTTCATATCAAGAGGTTGTATCAAAACAAGATAGACTTATCTGTTGTTAATTTAGCTTTCTTAATTGTCTTGAAAAACAAGTACTTTTATTAATTAATTAGGTTTACAACTGTAATAAGATCAACTAGCCATTACAGAGCTTGTTTAGGTAAATAATCGATCTCAGCTATAATGACAATATTTGCTCTGTTATATCATAATTTACTATATTCTTCTGCAGTCATATATACCAAAGATACACCAACACAGCATGAAAAACAGCCGGGCCAAACAGTGCTTTTTTTTGTATGGTAAGCACTGTTTCACTGACAGTCCCGTGCTAGATCTTGCAATAAGAAATAGGTCTTAAGAAAATGTGGTAAGGTCAATAATTGTGGAAAAATAATTATTTAATTGTCAAAAAGTCTTGTCATTCTCGCGATCCACTTTTGTACTTTCAATTTGTATGGAGTGTGGCATCTTTAGTATATATGATCGAAGATATTATTACTTAACAAATAGACTAGTAAATGAATAAAAAATAAATACCTGCTGTATATAACTTGAGACCTTTCATTGAAGATAAGGCTGAGCAGTCTATATAGAAGGTAAGAGTCATTTTGTTTCTCTTTAAATACATAGCTGCATATTTGAGATTCTTCAAAGAAGGATGGTATTAAGATGTTGTATATTATTTCTAAAATGTTTTTTTCTGTTGTGTTGTCCTGAGAAAAACATAAAAAGTGATTTCTGAAAAGCTATCTTTCATCAGTTTTGCTTCATATATAATAAAGTATAACTTTTTTTATATGCCAATATCTTAATCTAATAATGTATTTCATGTTACATTGCTATTGTATAATTATTTCGATTATAAAATCAACATTAAATTTTTTACCAGCATAAGGGTGGGTGCCTTTCTACCAGAGATGTGCTATGCAGCTATGCTATGGATGCCTTTGATATCCACCAATCATATTCCTTGCTATAAATATGTTATGTGCACCAAGGAATATGATTGGTTGATATCAATTGCATCCGCAGCATAGCACATCTCTGGTGGAAAGGCACCCTTAGACCTAACTAAATTTCAGAAAGATTTATGGCATCAAAAACTGCTAGATTAAGACTTTTATTTTGATTAATTGATGGATTACTGCTATTGCTTTTTGATATTTGTGTAACCTTACCTCTACAAACTGTAAAAGAATCCCAACCATTTCATTAAAAACTAGTTTTCTATTTTCTCCCTCAATCTTGACTGCATTTAAAAGGAATGACTTCCAAATACATCGTATTTGCTTCAATGTCTCTGTACATTTAATGTCCTCAGAACCATAAATCTGGATCACAATTTTAATAACCCTCACCCACTCTGGGAGGTGTGCCATGAGCTTGTCACTATTTAATATTCTAGATTTCAATTTGGGGAATTCTTCGGCTACACAACTATCACAGCCCACATGACCTACACTTTCGACAAGTGCTTGAATACAATCTCTTTTCAATTTATTGGACAAAAATCCAGGCACTAAAACATTTGGATCGGTTATCTTAGGTTTGCCGTAGCAAAAATGAAGGAATGGAATGTATATTGTTTCCATAACTTGATCTGTTTTTTTTGGGAGTCTCCGAATTAAATTCCACCATGATTCAAATTTAGCTTCAGCTGTCTCTTTTGTTTTAGCATTGTTTGATTTTAAGGGAATCAGTAGAAGCTTGATGCCTTTTGTAATATAGGTATCATTGTCACCAGTTATAATATTTTCTGTGAGTACTTTCCAACACTGAAAGGCTCTGCACCTACATTCAACATCCATCTTAAAAGCCAACTCAACCACCGGAAGCATTGCATTTATTGGACTACAATTCTTTATTTTATTATATGTAATTTGCTTTTTGAGAAGTCGAACAAGTACGTTCCAGAGACGATACCATACATCTTTTGCATTGAGCAGATGTGATTTCATTATTGCTGGATATCTGTAAAGAAATTTAAGGATTTGTTTTATTTCAAAGACATAACTTTGGATTAACCTATTAACCAGATGGGCTAGCCGATAAATCAATGACTGCCTCTTTATTATTTAGCTAGCTAATTTGACCAGATTTACATGACAGTATAATATTGCCAAATATTTATGTAACCCAGTGATTTAAATGCAGATTAAAGTTTTTTAAAGAATATTTTGAGAAATGAAACACAAGGGTAACCACTACAAGTACAACAATACAGGTAACAAATAAATATAATTTAATGTTTTTTGACATGAATTCCTCATGTGGGGATTATTACTCATAAATAAAAGATGTTATTAAAGGAAAGAAAAATTTCGACACTGGCGGGGTTTGAACCCGCGACCTTCGGGTATACGCCCCCATATCGAAATTTTTCTTTCCTTTAATAACATCTTTTATTTATAACAAATAAATATCACTTACTTGTCAGAGGTGACAACATTAGTTAAAATACTCTGCCATGCATGATGTTCAGTATAGTCAATTTCCCGCAAAATGACTGTCAACTCCTCTATTGTTTCTAACATTTCATACATTTCTTGGTTCTGATAAGAGGCCGAAATAATTGTTGGAATAAAATGTGTAAACAGTACTGTCAAATTTTCAGTAACAAATCTTTGAGTAATCTCTTTTGTGGCACTATTGATTAATTTAGATAATATTTTATAAGGCTGTAAATAATAAAAAAATACTATAAATAAATGAGATACTTCTTAAACTATATAGTATAAACAAAACTTTCTGAATAGGTTAAAACCCTTGAGAAACCCTGAGTCATCTGTAATCCAACACATGACAAATTATGGAGAGTACTATCGTTAGCCTACAAAGCAATTGATTTACTTAAATTAAGTGGGATTATACATATAGCATATGATTATTCTGAAGGTGGTGGGGTTTTGATGAAAAAAATACAACTGTATAGTTTTAGATCCCGTTAATTACAGACAAACAAACACACAAACAAATTTTTCCACTATATGATAAATAGAGATCTACTGCAAAACTTTAACCAGTACTAGTCTACAATACAATATTGCGAATTACATTATAAATTCATTCAATTCAAAAACATTATAGTCCCATGTTTTCATAAATAGTTATTATTCAACTACTTGATAATAAGGAAGAGGTGCTCAATATGTGTGAAAACAATTGTAAATATTTTTACAAAAATCAAACCTATGAAAATACACAACTTACCAGAACTTTTAGCTTCAGTGGCACATTATCATTAAAATAGGCCAGGAAGAATTGAGTCAGAATTGGAGAATGACTCAACATTAAATTACAGCAAACAACATTGGGCATACTTTGCAAGGTTTCACAACAGAGAATGGGTAATGCTGAAACTTTCTTCAGGACTGCTGAAGATTTAAGTATGTGGAGTATGGCTACCGCAACTGTCACAAGCTCATCTGTTAATCCTGTGAGAGAATTTTCCTAAAAAAAACAATGAGTTATGAAAATTTACAAAAAAAAACATTTTTCATCATGGCTGTGTTTTACTGTGTAAAAAGATACAGATAAATGGTACTTAAAGCATTGTAATCCAGATTTAATTAACTTCCAAAAAAAACTAATTTTATTTTTGTTTGAGGTGGGTAAATTTCCCATAAAAACCACCCCAATAAAATAATGAACTTCCATAAGTGACTGAATAATTTCTTATTCTAAAGCTCTGGCTACCACATTTACAGATTTTTAACTGACTAGACGCATTTGGCAATTGGAATTGCTTTAAAATTAATTGTCACTGTAAACTGTTTGATCATTATTTTTTTTGTTAATTTGTGTTTGATGTGTAATAAAGAGTTATTCTATTCTATTCAAAGCATTACCATCCCATTACAATTAAAATTTATTTGTGCCAAGACAAAAGCAAAAATCATTAAGACAATATTTAAATTAGTTCGGTTTTCATTAAATGGATGTTTGGATGACTATTGTAGTCAGTTATTCAGTCACATCAGTCAGTCATAATTTAGAGTTATTTGAACCTTGAGAAAAAAATTATATAATGATAATTAGTTCAAGTTTTCACTCAAGTTAAACTATGCTGGATCAACTAGAACTTTACAATGGGCATTTGCATGTCTACCTTAATTGAAAATTTGGTAGCAATAACATATGTTAACTCACCTTTACATTGCTAAGAACTCTCATTAAAACACTAAGGACTACAGTAGTATGTCGGACATCTTCTTTAAGATCATGGCTACAGACTGTTAAGATCCTTTTGTATATTATATCTTCAGCATCAATACCATTTTCCAGGGCAGTCTGAACGACTTGGTAGTTCTGCCACCGTGATGAATACGAACTCAATGTCTCATCTTCTAAACATTCTAATGCTTGCACTAACTCGGTAATTCCTTTAACATCAGTCATTTTCCTGGCGGCAATCTATGATATGTGATATAAGCTATAGTTAGAACAAAAGAATCTGAGTACCGTAATGTGAGAACAAGTAAGCCTTGAGAATAGATAGACGTTTATTTTGAACCTTTGAAATATATGGAGTTAAAGTTTCAGAAGAATATATATTACACAAAGCATGTTTACTCACGGTTTAACAGAAATAATTGTTAGTTTTTGTAATTTTAAATTTCTATTTTCTTCATCGCCGATAACGATTCACCAACATATTTGACAGTACTTTATTTGGCGCGAAATTATAAACAAAACAACATACATGGCGACCTGTTCTGTCAATTTCAATACAGTACTATAGATCTGTCAAATAAAAGCTAATAGTGGCTAATAGTTACTCATAGAAAGCCTTGTTTACAGATCCACATACATTTCTTGGCCGGTAAGGGCGTCGCTGTCATCGATATAAGAATTGCCAGTAAATAAAAATTTACCATTATAAGGGAAATAATTTTACATCATACAGGCTAATTTATTTATGTATTGAAATGTCTTTATAAATCAATTTATATAATATTCATTTAATTAATAACTAGTTGCTGTGTAGTGTCGGCTTAGAATAGCACTACCCCATTACTGCCGGTGGGTGTACGTAAGAGGCGACTAACGGTATTGGGGCTTTTAAGAGATTTTTGGGCGATGCGGTTGGAGACCCATCACCAATAAACTTTATTTTACCATCTTTACCTCACTCAACTTTCCAAAAGTGCCTGAGAGTTTCTAATTCCTTAGCTCTGGCTACCCCTTCTAGGGATTTACAGCCGTGAGTATATGTATGTATGTATGCATGTATGTAATAACTATTATTGTAAGTAAACAAGTTCGTTTTAATGTAAGCTAATTATATTTATTTATTTTTGCCCTTGTCTGGTATGTCTACCCGAATGACTGTGTATCCTAAATTTGCTGATCTTACCTCCCAAATGTTGTCTGGAAGAGATCGCTTTTAGCGATAACACTGCCAATTGTACTTCTCTGCAAACTGTTTCATTATTTTATACTCAAGGATTTGTTATTTGTGACACTCAGAGTTAATAAGTGGGTAACTACATAAAATCATTTTTTAATCCTGTAAATCAGAGGCTTACCTTGTCGTGTACTGTCTTTTACATTTCATATTCACACATAGATCCCCTGAAAAGGTGACACAGAAAAATAATTCTAAACATCAGATATCGTTTGGGTCATTCATTTTGCTGAGTCAGTGAATTTATGGGCCTTTTTTATTCCTGTTAACAGCCTTGTAACATATAACATAACATAAACGTTCACGCCGAATACCCCCGAAGGGGTTTGGCAGAGGTACTAATATACCAACCTACCACGTACGATACTAAGTACCCACGTTTTGCATGGACAGTGTCCTCACGTGATAGGGGGTGGGCCTATCGCCATTTCGTACGAATACACTGTCACGCGACTAAGTACAACCTCTGCCATGTGGGTTTCCTCACGATGTGTTCCCTCACCGTTAATTAATTACCGTGATTAATTAACCACACATATGTCTTTAGAAAAGATAAATTGGTGTAGGCCCGATCCGGGATTTGAACACTAGTCGCTTGCATGTTAACCGGTGTTGTACCCATTAAGCTATCACGCATTTGCCTTGTATTTTTATTTAATGTCAGACAGTTATGACTTATGACTTAAGAAATGACACATTGGTACATCCCCGCATTTGGATTAGAACCCACACATCAGTGTATACGAAGTGAAATCTTATTCGTGAGCATTTCTCCACTTCCCGTAACTCGTACTGCTACAGTCATGCGCGCACAATTTTTCGAACGGTGTTAGCTTACTTAGATAAAATTTAACAAAATAAATAATAATTTTCATATTTTTTATATTGAATACTGGAAAAAAAGCGTTTATTAATAAGCAAAGATACATCATAAAAATAAATGTCTTTAAAAAAAAGTTTCCACTACAAAAATATTAATGAAAGTGATAATTTATTATATACGTAGGTCACCCTATAATTTTTATTTAGTTGAGAACTAACTGACAATGACAGGCCGAAATTTCAAAATGGCGACGGTAGTACCGTAGTCGCCGCCGGCCAAGAAAAGATTGTGGATCTGGAGGGCAATTCTCGCAAGTTCGATATCATTACTATCATAGAAATTATATCAAATGTTCAATGTCGTGTGCAAAATATCAAAAAGTGAAATATATTTCTATTGATAGATTGAAACTGTATTCTCGCACACGGTAGTAATTTTTCCTTAGACATTAAAGAACGAAGACCGAAATCAATGATCCAAGCGAATGAATTGAATGAAAGGTCAGTTTAACTGTCATCTTAGATATGAAAAGGTCTTCATATCTGTCAATATTTTTACTCGACATTGGTGAAATAATTGTGGCAAACACGATTGAAGCCACCTAAATAAAAATTGAATTTTGAATCTGTCAATATTTACATATGTTTTGGTTTGTTTCAATTTTGTACTTTACCGGTAACTAGCAAAGTCTGAATTCCCAAATGGACCATCCGACAACCGAATTTAGTTTTGGAAATTTTATAATGGAAAAATAATATATTTTTTATATTTTAATAATATAATTAACGTTGATCCAAGTAGATATTATTTAGAACTTCTAAGACTATTTGATCTATGATCCATTTAATATATTTACCTACATTTTAATTTTCTATCTATATTCAAACAAAATTTGAAAACAAAATGGCTACCGTTCGCACGACATCTTCAAATATCATCATATCGTCTGATCGTGACCACACGATATCATCCTTTGATATATATCATCATATCGACTGGTTTTCAATAGAAAAATATCGAACGGATGGAGTGAGAATAGCTCAAGTCAAATATCGATCAAAAAATATCACAAAAGTGATAAATATCGAAAGTGATATAATATCTACCGTGTGAGAATTGCCCTCCTGTACAACATTTCTATCCAAATTACATCAAATTATATTTCAAAAAAGTGTAACATCTTAACCAATTTTTAAGGCATCTTGATATCAATCAATCTTGATATTCATTCCAATATTTTTGAATCAATAGATTTTGCATTTGCCGAATGGGAGTAAACTCGTCTTATGCGGGGTTATAATATCCAATTAGTACTTGTTATTAATCCAAGTCCATACGAAATATTGCGATAGTGTCAATGATATAATATAAAACAAGAGGCAGATGCGTCACGCGCATATTGTGCGCAAATCGTAGTCTGTGTCGAGCGTAATCAGGAGTGTGACATGATCTAAGCTCTGAAGTCCTTGACAAAATAAACAAAAAATGTCCTCGTGTGTATTTTGGAAGTGTACTATTTATGACTCTGAAGATGCTCTAAAGTTACCAAAATACAAGGAATCTCGTACCACATGTGAGAATGTGAATATATTTAGATTTTAATAATATACATATTTCATATTGTGATGAAAAGAAAAAGACACAGAGAAAACATTTGAAGGGCAATCATTAAAATTATAACTATCTTTTTTATTTGCATGCTCTTTCCTTTGATGAAAACAATATAGCGGAAGATATGGGACTCGCCTCTAGCGCGTGGATCCTTTAAAACAGGCTAACGTCACCTAAAGGCGCTCAGTCGCAATCGACAAGTGACAGGAACAGGTGTGTGACTCGAAGAAACAGTTTTGTTATTTTAAGCGAGATAGCGGTTACCAAAAATTCCTTCGTGTGCTTTTATACGTTGTGCAAACTATTCCAAAAGAAAAAACAAATCTCATGGAATCACTTTTCACTCGTAACTACATAAAAACTTAAAAAGAATATGATATTTTTAAATTCACTTATTGCTTTGTTCGCCATTTTTCATTCTGGTATCGTCTTTGATACAATTTGACCCTGAGTATCCCAAAGACGCACGACAGCAGCATGCGCTTGTCTCGCTCGCGCTACTTTCGAATCAAATATGTTTGTCTCTGTCGTTCGGTAGCGTACAAGACGCACGACAGCAGCATGCGCTTGTCTCGCTCGCGTGCTGTGTAGTTGAGAATATGCCTCTTTTCAGTTGAAGGTTATAAGTACGTGCCATATCTATTTTATAATTAATCAAAGGCTCTTTCGCATCTTTTGCTTCACTCTATAGTAACAATTGTCTATGTTTGCAGTTTCAGATTGCGCGGAACAGATTTATTTAGGAAATATTACTTTATACATAAAAAAAAACAAACCATAGGAACTAAAAAGCAAAAAATAATTTATAAAATTTAGACATTTGCCTAATGCCTAGCTAAACCGGATTTAATAACCAACTGAAATACCGATTAGTATTATTTATTTTTAATTTATAAAATTTTACAATAATCAATTAGTTTTGGAGTCGCAATACACACTGAGCCCGTTGGGCCGCCGGGTTGTGTCGCCGGGCAATGTCGTTGTCAGATCCCATCACCAGATCCTGACTTAGTTTCAATGGTGGACCACCAGATCGGTCCAGGCGTCTTCAAGTAATCGGTGAACATACATAAAAAAAATCTCGTCACAATCAAACCCAGGCGTAATTGAGTAACATATATCCAAAGATTTTACTTCCTGTTTGAGAATAATATTGTCTCTCCCGTTTACATATTTTATTTTAAATTGTAATCGAAAACAAACACACAATTTTTTATTGCTGATTCCTGCATTGATAAAAATGAAGTATAAACTTAAATACCTATTTTACTCTCTCAGGAATTAATTGCTTACTTGTGTCATAAAGAGATACCTTTTACTATATCTCAAGTTTCTATGTACGTGTAAATAAGAAAAACAACTTTTGACTTTCGGATATTTATTCGAGAGTTATTACATGGTTTTTTAAAGCCCGATGTTTCGAAAACTTTTCAGTTATCACGGTCACGGGAAGACTGAGGTGTTATTTGTCATTATACAGTACTATAAAATTATTAATACTAACTACCTTCACAAAAAAGTTACATTTGCGTTTAATATTTGCTAAGTACGAACATAACTAATGTTATCTGGAGTCTTGCTAGTGTTCTTTCCTTGCTTGGTTGTGCTTATAATCGGGTTCCAAGCAGGTGGTAATTGCCAGCCATCATCTCTATTGAAGTTTGGATGTTTCTTTATTTCAATAGATTCGCGTATAATTCTAGGTATCAATCGATTCTCTTTTGCTAGAATTGTAGGTTTGTCAAAACGCATTTGAATTAGTTATGGTTTTGCTTATCGAAGGTGTGTTCACACAAAGAAGATCTTCCAGGACGCCTATTCTTCATATCAGCAATGTGTTCTTTTACGCCAATAGTAACACTACGCTTTGTTTGACCGATGTATGAAAGACCACACACACAGTCTAGTTTATAAACACCTGCATCTTGTAAAGGGATCTGACATTTGATAGGCCTTAAAAACTGACTTATCTTTTGGTGCGGCTTGAAGTAGGTCTTAATGGAAGCACGCTGTAACACAGTACTATTTTTTTCTGTTACACCCTTTACGAAAGGTAGAGTTACAGGGAGTCTTACGACAGTAGGTTGTTTATCGGAGTCGAGCGGTGACGTTGGCGGGGCCATTCAGCTTGTTGTTGTGAAGATCTTGTTTCACATGACTGAGCTCTCCAACAAGATGGTGTTTATCAGAAAGATGTTTGGCTCTCTGAAATAAAGTTTTAACAACAAAGTTTTCGAAACGTCAGGCTTTACAAAACCATGTAATAACACGCGATTAAAATATCCGAAAGTCAAAAGTTGTTTTAATTATAATGTGCAATTGTGAAATTTTTAGAAAATACTACGTAAATAAGAATATTATCGAAAAAAAACGACTATTTTACCCCTTTAAGGCTAAACTTTGTTCCGTCCCCCTAAACAAACATGTAAAAAGCGATTTTAATACTTCTAAGTAATCTAATTTTATATTTAAATTCACACCCTTATAACACTCTCTTAGGGGTTGAATTTCTAATCTTTCTTTCTTATTACTTAGTAACACAATGAAAACCGGCTTCATAATACCCGGGCAGCTACCAATAGCCAGATTGTTACAATACAAAAATGTGTGTAGGCGACTAAATCTTCCTGATATTCATAATGAATGCGTTCGATTGAAAAAGAATTATACCCCTATTCTTTTGGAAGGTGTGGAAGCTCTGCTGTCCTAAGCCGACACGCTTAGAATAGCACTACCCCATTTCTTCCCGTGGCTGTTGATAAGAGGCGACTATTTTTTGAAAGATTTTTTGGGCGACGCAGATGGAGCCATCACCACTTACAACCTTTTCTTCACTGAATTTCCAAACCCTCTCGCTCTCGCTACCCCCTCTAAGGACTTAAAGCCGTAAGTATATGTATGTAAGTATTTCTTTTCGAAGATAGAGTTGATGGAATAGATATAATTTAACTATAAATAAATGATAAGTAACAATAATCTTTTGGTTTAATTGGATTATTAGTTATCGCCTTAATTGTTTGTTTGAGTTGTTGCATTTGTAGAAAACAATTGACATGTTTAATCATATACCTAAAAACTTCAAATTAAAAACTAAACAGAAAAAAACAAATATTGTTACTTAAAAGAATATTATTATTTTTTATTTAAAAAAGAACCGCCTTCAAAAATTCAACTGAAAAGAATAAATTTTTTTTTATTTATTTTATATGTACACCTCTATTCAACTTCTTCTTTTTGAAGTCGGTGCCAAACAAACAAATACAAAATGAAACATGCTACATAGAGAAAACCATACGAATAATAAATCAATCGATAGTGCCTCAACAACAGTAACACAATCGCGCGCTAAAATCAAGAAATTTCATCCGCTCGCTTTATATAGGCTGGAGGTGGGGGACAGTGAAAGGTGCTTAGCCTGGTGTGCATGCGTCGCACTCCGCAGTTAAATTATCATAATATACATGTCATCGTAAAACTGTAAATACTAGTAAATTATAATTTTAGATAGATAGCGAGATAGTAAACTAAAGTTAGGGTAGGTTATGTAAGATTATCAGATTTCAAACTAACGAAATTAACAATTCGATAGGGACATGCATGCACCGAGTTGGCACAACCAAAACTTCTAACACTTTGTAAAAAGACGGTCGATAATCTAAATCACTACATAGTATAAACAAAGTCGCTTTCTCTGTCCATGTCTGGGATATAGGGACATCCTTATGTATACTTTAATCTGTAAAACTACGAAATGGATTTAGATGCGAATTTTTTTATTGATTGATTGAAAAGGAAGGTTTATAAGGATGACAAACGCTGATGGGGAGGGGAACTCACTCCACTTGAGCGGGCCACTAATATTCGTTCTTCTTTGTCATGAAAATTGTTTTGGCACCGACTTCAAAAAGAAGAAGTTGAATAGAGGTGTACATAATAAAATAAATAAAAAATATTTTATTCTTTTCAGTTGAATTTTTGAAGGCGGTTCTTTTTTAAATAAAAAATAATAATATTCTTTTAAGTAACAATATTTGTTTTTTTCTGTTTAGTTTTTAATTTGAAGTTTTTGTTTTTGTTTTTTATTTCATACTTTTTAGTGATAAGTTCTTAATTCACTCTGAGTTTTTTTAGTGAATAGTGAATTAGTGATAGTTTTTTAGAGATAAGTTTTACTGTCTGTTTATTTTATAGTTTTTTTAACAGGTAGTTGTAATATTTGTTATTGTGACTTTAGCTTACTTGTCACTATTTTGTTTACCTGCGGGCCTGGGTAGAAAATCAAAGGATGCTTTAAGGAAAAGTCGCGTAAGGGAGAACGAAACACCCAACGAAAAAAAATAAAGACTTCAGAATGAGAGAGATCGTCAGCGTGCTGCTCTTGCTGCCGAAACAGATGAGCAAAGAGAAGTTCGCCTATCACAAATGCGAAGAAACACTGTTATATATATGTAGCGTTGAGTTGTGTAAAATCCCTTGATGAGATGGCTTTAAGTGATCTAGATTCAAAGAAATTACTTAACCATCCCCATGACGAAAGAGCCTTGATTGAAATGACCAGGATGAAAAACATGATGTTGCAATATATATTTTTTAAAATATAATTAAGAGTAATTTATTCATGTTTTTATATACTTTTTTGTTTAATAATTTAGTAACTCTGTTTATAACTAATAAAAAAACTTTATTAACATATATTGATAAATCTCTGTCTAGTATTGATAATTTTACATACATACTTATATTTCAAACAAAGAACCTACTTTTTTTTCGAGTCGGTTAAAGAACTTAAACCTTCTCCTGAATTTAATTACATAAACTGATAACTCTTTGTCTAATAATAACTAAGAACCTTCAAACTTACATACATACTTATAGGTGAAACTCAGAAACTCCTTTTTTGAGACGGTTAGATCACTAAAACCTTCTCCTGAAAGTAACAAGTACTTTTCTGAAAACCGCATCCAAATAGCTTAAACGAAACGCGAGATAATCGCCGACCAACATACATACATGCAGGTCAAACACAGAACCTCCTTTCTTTTAGAGTCGGTTAAAGCACTAAAACCTTCTCCTAAATGTAACGAATACTTTTCTGAAAACCGCATCCAAATAGCTTAAGCCAAACGTGAGATATCGCGGACCATCAGACATACATACAGGTGAAATACAGAACCTCCTTTCTTTTTTTGGTCGGTTAAAGCACTAAAACCTTCTCCTAAATGTAACGAATACTTTTCTGAAAACCGCATCCAAATAGCTTAAGCCAAACGTGAGATAATCGCGGACCAACAGACATACATACAGGTGAAATACAGAACCTCCTTTCGTTTTTTGGTCGGTTAAAGCACTAAAACCTTCTCCTAAATGTAACGAATACTTTTCTGAGAACCGCATCCAAATAGCTTAAGCCAAACGCGAGATAATCGCGGACAATTATACATACATACATACAAACAATCGAACTGAGAACCTCCTTTTTTGAAGTCGGTTAATTAATAATTCTTAAAATTAATAAGGTACCTACAATAAGTAAGATAATACATAATTTATGTATCTTTGTCATACATCTTTCTTAGAATATCACTAGTGAATAATGTAAGGCGTTTTACATCAAAATGTTGACATAAATAATTTTGTATAAATGTAAGACTATTCGAATCATCAGATTCTTGTGTTTTTAAAATGCATTTGAGTACTTTGGATGCAGATGACGCTGTGGTTAGTTTTGAAGCTAAAATATCGGTGAGACTTTTCAAGGGCAATGTGCCGGCGATGGCTATTTTCGATGAATCTTGTAATTGCTTCGACAATACTTGAGTGAAATCAGGATGCTGAAAACATAGACATATATCAACTACTATTACACCAATGGGCAATGGCGTGAGTTTATATGCATGAAGTGCCAATTTTTGATCCCCCGTATTATGGGTCCCCACATTTAAAGGTTTAACAATTTAATTTATATTTTGATCTCTTCATGTAAGGCATGAACCATTATTTTTATTTATATATTTATGCATACAACATACATTATATGAACTGTTATAAACAGCCATTTAGATTAACGGACGGCTAAAAACACAAAAAAGGGGCAGCCGCAGCTTCAGAATTTCAAATTCCTCAGTCACATTTGCAACTAGAGGGGAGTAGATTGTATAATAAATGATTGTCGGGCGATGTAGCTGATGACACATCTCCCAACAATCATAAATGAATAATAATAATGTTTTAAAAAACCTCAATACACTAAGATGCCTCGTACCACATCCACATACATAGAAAATAGATAGATTATATTAATAAAGTTAAAGCCAAAAATAACTTACCTCCTCTAGACATGTTTTAATAACTTCTTCTGTGTTTCTAAAACTAGATTCGTTAGTTTGTACAATAGACGAAGAGGTCTCAGCAATAGCTTGGACTTCTACTGAGGATTGTTCTAAGTGATCAGTCTCAATATTCACGTCTTTCATTTCAATTTCAGTCTGGACATCAACATCTTTAACCACATTAACAACTACATCTTCTACAACCTGCTTTCCTACATTTTCGGCTTCCTTCAATACCTCTGTGATATTAACAAATTCATTATCTTGTTTCTTTAAATAATCATACAAAACTTTCTTAACTGTCTCTATTTTTGGTGCTTTGATTTGCAGTCGGTTTATTTCCAATTCATTCATTTTAGCCAAATCACCAATTTTTTCAATGCTACCGTTCCATTCTTTTACAAGCAAGTTGCTCATAGCTGGTGATGATAATTCAACAGCAATAATGTCTATTGGGTCTATACAATCAACTAATTCAGGGCAGATTGGTTCAGTATTGTTAAGTTCACTGGTTTTAACTATTTCTACCAAAGGTGTTGGTTCTAGAGAGCTCATTTCAATATCATCACCGGAAACTGTATTCCCAACGTCATTGAATATTTCCACAGTTTTAGTTAGAGCCGAATCAAGTTTGAATAAATTTTCAAGTCTTTTCGATGATTTCATATTGGTTTGTACTTTTGGTAGCTTTTTGGCACTTTGCGGTGATCTTACACCTAAAGGTTCTATGTATTTGTGTACAGATACTGTTGTTGATACTGGTGGGTCATGGAAACTAACTCGTTTTCTCTGAAAAAATATTAACATAATTGTCAGTCGACTTAATTAATAAGCAAGTAAATCATTCTTATTAAATCTTATCATCACGGCCACTATGTGCTCTCACAAAGGGGCTTGGGCCCAGCCTGACTCTCTAGTCTTGCCTTGGCCTTAACCCGCTACACTGGCTTGGAGCAAACTGACCATGTACCAAGAGTAAAAGTTAAGAGATGTTGATTGATTGTTGCTATAACGACTTTACGACTAAGTGCTTAAAATGAATGGGATACATACAGGATGGCCCAAAAGTCGTGGATCAAACGAATCGGGGAGATTAAGGAGACAATTTCCGACAAAAAATCTTTCTACAGCATGACCATAACTTCACTGCACAAAAAAATATGATAATTTTGTTTTTTTTATTTAAAATGCCGAGATTTTTGACAATTTCATTCATAAAAAAATAATTTGATTGAAATGAATAAAACAAAAGGTGTTGTATTATGACTGGATAATGTATCAATACAAAAAAAAATATTGCAGCCCTTGGTACCAAATTTAACGAGCAATTAATGTTTTTCCGTTAATTTTGCAGCGTTACAAAAAAATATTTCAAACTTTAAGAGCACTCTGTGAAAAAAAAGTATCACGGAAAAGTAACCCTGTACTTTAAAAAAATGCTGGTTTAATGCTGTTTCAAAAGAGGTACAACACTTAGCAGTTTGACCTTTCATTTTAGTTTTATGGTCGTTTTTTCATGTCAAGGTGCAAATTTATAAAAATGGTAAAATCAAAGGAAAAATTAGATTTTCGCTCATACTGTACTCAAATGTAATTCAGTAAATAAGAGACCATTAAAAATAAAATAAACCAATTATGACTTAGTATTTTTTATTAAAAATCATTTTTCAATATAAATGTTCAAAGTTCCCATCTCTGACCCTTTGAAATAAGCGGCGAAATGCATCTCTGTTGTTATGAATTTGTAACCTAGCAATCTCGAGCTTTTGAGATAGTCTTAGAGATACTGTTTACATTAACAATAACAATGTAATCGTTTGCCAAGGGTTTTAGTTCAGGTGACGATTTATCGTTTCTAGGAAACAAAAGGAACAATCGCCTATTCAGAGAAATGCTGCCTCTCTTTCACACTAACCATTTATTAATTTGTCGAAAAAGGTCAGAACGCCCGTCTTTGTTAAGGTAGTAGAATGCCGGGCGGAGCGGGAAGCCGGGAGTATGTTTTTTGTTTAGTGTCTCTGCCACTTTCCGCCTGTGACTACGCACGTGCAAGCTATTTTTGTGATCAGTTACTTACCTACCTGTGACCTACGCCTCGTTTTTGGACTTTTGATAGATTGTCTACTTGTGACCTGCGCTCTGTAAATTGGACTTTTGAGATTGCCTACCTGTGACCTGCGTTTTATGAATCGGACTTTGTGATCGCTTCGGATTGGCTTGATAAGTGGAAGATGGCTGCTGCGAGGAGAGAATACACCCAACGGGAGTATGCAGAAATGCATTACCTCTATGGCTTTTGCGACGGCAATGCTCGGGCTGCAGCCAGAGAATATCGGCAACGCTATCCTAACCGAGACCGTTTCCCGGACTACAGGGTCTTTATGCGCGTGCACAATGCGTACATGGAGGGAACCATACCCGGTGCACATGCTACAAGAGCAGGTAGACCAGTGGTACGATTCGAGAGAAGAGCAGAAACTGAGACAGTTAAGAATGGATCCGGGTATTAGCCAACGCGAAATATCACGTAATCTCGGGATTCCACGCTCGACGGTGCAGCGTTCCATTAAATGAAATAAATACCACGCTTACCACGTACAAAGGGTGCAAGCTTTGCTACCCGCTGTTTATGAACCAAGAGTAAGATTTTGCAGAGAGATGTTTAAACGACAGAGAGAGGATCCGCAGTTCTTTAATAAAATTTTATGGAGTGATGAGTCGAGTTTCAGAAGAATGGGAATTTGTAATATTCACAATTTACATTTTTATTCGAAAGTGAATCCACACATTATTAGAAATGATCGGTTCCAGCATCAGTTCGGCATAAACATGTGGGCTGGAATAATTGACAAGCAACTTGTGCTCCATGAATTGCCACCTAGACTCAATGGTGCTCAGTATTTAAATTTTTTAGAAAATGATTTGAACCAAATACTCCACGAAGCTGAGATTCCTGAAGATAGAGTATCAGAAATGTGGCTGCAGCAGGATGGTGCCCCGCCACATTACGCTCGAGAAGTTCGAGAACATTTAAACGAGCGCTTCCCTAATAAGTGGATTGGTCGAGGCGGACCTATTGCATGGCCAGCCCGGTCACCCGACCTTAATCCACTAGATTTTTTTGTATGGGGCTACTTCAAAGAAATTGTTTATCGAGGAGAGAACAACACCGAACAAGAACTACGACAAAAGTAAGAGTTTGCCAAGTTACAAATTCGTAGCAACAGGGGTGCATTCCGACGCTTACGTGCGAATTTTATTAGACGGTGCAGATTATGCATCATGGTCAGAGGCAGAAACTTTGAACATTTATTGTAAAAATTTAATGTTTAATAAAAAATACTAAGTCATAATTGGTTTTTTTATTTCTAATAGCTTTTTGTTTAATAAATTACATTTGATTACAGTATGAGCGAAAATCTAATTGTTCCTTTAATTTTACCATTTTTTACTAAAAGCACCTTGACATGAAAAAACGACCATAAAACTAAAATGAAAGGTCAAACTGCTAAGTGCTGTACCTCTTTTGAAACAGCATCAAACCAGCATTTTTTTAAAGTACAGGGTTACTTTTCCGTAATACTTTTTTTTCACAGAGTGCTCTTAAAGTTTGAAATATTTTTTTGTAACGCTTCAAAATTAACGGAAAAACATTAATTGCTCGTTAAATTTGGTACCAAGGGCTGCAATACTTTTTTTTGTATTGACACATTATCCAGTCATAATACAACACCTTTTGTTTTATTCATTTCAATCAAATTATTTTCTTATGAATGAAATTGTCAAAAATCTCGGCATTTTAAATAAAAAAAACAAAATTACCATATTTTTTGTGCAGTGAAGTTATGGTCATGCTGTAGAAAGATTTATGTCGGAAATTGTCTCCTTAATCTCCCCGATTCGTTTGATCCACGACTTTTGGGCCACCCTGTATATAACACTACATCAAGTTGAACCTGTATAATTGTAGTTTTTTTATTTAATATTAGTATCAAAAATGGTACCTACTATTTTGAAACATAATCTCATCAACAAAAAACTACTTATTTATTTATAGACTTGAGGTAGCCCGCTGTGGGCAACATTTATATGATGAGCATAAGTGATTGTTTCTTAGTCATGGATGTTATTTATATGTGTATCATATAATATTAAATATAAATTGAGTTAGTATCCCAAAATACAAGTTTACTTAGTTTTGGGCTCATTTAATCTGAGTAAAATATGTCCGTATATTTATTTACTTAATTAGACTCTAACCGTAAACAATACTCACTTTACTAGCTGGAGATGCAGTAGCTTCATCAATAATATCTACCAACTTGCGTTTGAGTATGGGACCAGATGGACTAGAATCAGCAGATGGTAATGTTCGCTTCAGTTTCAAAAACTCTGCGTCATCATTATCATCAACAGAATCACTTTCAGCACAATTATATAAAATTCTCAAATTTCTTCTAACTGTTGTAACAGGTGTTGCACTCTTCTTCACTTCCTCTACTTCTACTGATTTTTCATTATTAAAGTTCTGCGATATTTTATTAGGCGGAATACATAAACCTAACATCTGCGCTGCTCTTCCAGTATGTCTTACTTGTGGTCTATTCTTTTTTAATGATAAACTAGGACTATTATTATTTGAAGAACTATTTTCTTCTCTAGGTGGAGATTGGTCCCTTTTGTCTGGTGATATTTTGTCGTCAGTAAAAATTTCTGGCGAGTCACTGTTGTGGAAGGGTTGCACATCTAATTTGTCTGGTGAAGATAATTGTATCACGATATAATCTTCTTTAGGCGAAGATTCATTTTTATTAGTTTTTATAGGACTCATTGTTTTGATTGGTGATATTTCGAAAGTGTCATTAAGAAAATCTTTATTTCTTTGATCATCACCTTTAAAAGGAGAAGACAAACCACTTTCTTTATTGGTTTCTTGTAAAGAATCATCTTTATCTTGTGTTTCAGTTTGCATCTGAGGATGATGATTACATTCATTAACTACTTTGGGAGAAGCTTCTTTAGTAGCAAATCGGTCAGGGGTCATGGGTTGCGTATCAGCATTAGCTGTGTTTGGAAGATCATTATCTCCTAATGTGTTCGCTGAACTAAGAATTTCTACATCATCATCTATAATTTCTATGACAGATGCTGCAGATGGTGTTTCAGTTAAAGGTTCAGTATCTAGTTCTGGTGTGTGATTATCTTCTGGTGCAGTCTTATTTCGTGATAATTCAATATCAAACTTAGAATCATCATTGGCTAACAAACTTTGTGAATCATTTTTTTTACTATTCAAAGTAATGTCTTCTAAGACAATTTTGGCAATTTTCAGCTTTTCCTGTGGTTTACCAAAACATTTAACAGAAATTGTGGTGATTGAAGAATCTTGCGAACTCTCTATGAAATCTTCTGAGAATGGCAATTCTTCAGATGAACTTGATTGAGTCTCATCCGTGTTCTTTTCATTGGAAATAAATTTGACAAGTTCTACTTTTTCAGTTCCGCTATCTTTACTTTTAAGGTTATCCTCTATACAATCCTCAGAAAATGGCAAATACACACTCAAAATTGATCCAATCTCATCTGTCTCCTTATTATTGAAAAGAGTTTTGACAACCTCAGGCTTTTGTTTTATATTGTCTGGGCTGTTCTGTTTCTTGGATGATTTAATCTTAGAGCTTGATTGTGATAAGTTATCTTGCTGATCACTTTTCTTTTTTTTACCATTTTCGTTGGTCAAAATAACTTTTCTTCTTAATTTTTTCTCTATAGTATCTTGTTTTAAGGGTGACTCACTGTTCACAATCTCATCATCCACTACTTTTGCCACATTTTCATTCTTCAAATTCTTATCTTTTTTATTAGAATTTGTAACAGCTGCTTTTCGAGTAGATCTTTTTTCACTTGTTTTAGATGTTTGAAGAAAAGGATGCCCTTCAACAATGTCAATTGCAAGTTCTGATTCTATTCTTGATTTGTACTTTTTATCCGATTTAGCTTTGGCTTTTTCTTGGCTATCTGTAGTGGGTGTGAGTAAAACTTTTGTGTTGACATTGTTTTTATTCTCATGTGATTTTTTCGCACTGTCATTGACTTTGGCTGCTTTGATGATACATTCATTTTCTTTACCAATTTCTGAAACTCTTTCACTTTCACTATTGTTGCTAGATGTTATGGGTGAAATTGAAGCCTGTTTTGAAATATGACAAGCATTTTCTGGGGATATGTGAACTAGCTCTTCAGAATAATTTTCTTGTGAATGTTTTCGGGTTTTCTTGAGTGGAACTTCTTCATAATCAATTTCAAATTTTCTTGGTTTTCTTTTAACGCGAAGTGGCCTATCTGCAGATATATTCGGAGGAGCGGAATTTACTTGAATGTCCTTATCGTCTATTTTCGATGGTGGTGTTTTTGAAACAATTGACAATGATTGATTAGCATTATTCACTTCCCCATTACATGTAATATTGCCAGACTTTTCGTTTAACATTTTGACATTCTGGAATATTCTATCTTTTAATGCCATTCTTGGTGATTTAGTGCCTTTAGGTTTTGGTGATGCTTTAACAGATTTGGGGGAGATGAATTCTTTATTTTCATTCCCGGATTTTAGTTGGGTATCAACTTTATTATCTTGCATTATATTTTTCATTATATTAGGCACAATGTCCGCACTAGGCATTTTGTTCAACATAACCGAAACATTATCAGTAACTTTACTTGTCGACTTGCTGCTACCTGAACTAGCATCTTGAGAGTCTGTTTTCCATGAAACTAATTTTATTTCATCTTGTGATTGAGACAAATCCTGATATAAGGCTGGTATATCCTCTCTTTTTTTTCGTAACTTATCTTTTTGTTTCTCTGTAAGTTTTTTAGGGTTGAACTTCCAATTTGATTTGACCACTACAAATTCTTCACCATTTTCAACTACTGTGTTGACAATACTCGGCTCTTTTTTCTTTGACTTTTTTGCTTTAGGAGGAGGTGTTGTAAATGCATCTTCTTTTGTTATCATATTGTTAGTATAATTTTGAAGCATAGTTACAGTAGGATTGATCAATTTACAAAAAGAGCTATCTGTTTCTTTTGTTTGTTGCATTGTTCTTAAAACACTTAAAACATGGTTTCGTATGTTGTCTTGTGATTGCAAAACTTTTCCACAATTAACTAATTTTTCGACAACAATTGTTTTGGATTCAATGGATATTTCATTTTTGAAAATCTGATTGAGACCTTTTAGTAGCTTTTGCATGAGTAGTATGTCATTTTTCTGAAACAAAAACTATTTGTTGAATAAAGTATATTTGTTGAATACAATGGCATAACAATAGCAGACAAAATACATTCATACAAGCATACACTAGCTGGAACCAATAAATATCCCATCAATTTACACTTCCTTTTATCTGATATATATCTTCACTTACTGACTCCCGCCCATCATTCCCATTGGGGCAGACATATATTGCTTTATATGATTGTGAATATTTTGTAAAAAGCGACAATCAATCGTCAAATATTCACGAGAATTGCATAAATAACAGATAATTAATCGAAATAAAATACAAATTGTAATAACTCAGTTGAGAAATAAATTTTTATTAATAAATTAAATTGTAATCAAGTCCTAAGTCCCAATAAAAATAGCCAAGTCCTTTTTTCCGCAGTTCAGCCGGGACTCCCACTAAAGGGATAATCACAGAGACATATTTTGGTATACATTCTTTCATATTGGTGAAAAGTGGTTGTATTAATTATTATACAAAACGGCGATAGGCCTGTCCCCTATCACGTGAGTACACTGTCCATGCAAAACGTGGGTACTCCGAACACCTGGTGACAAAGTCACGTGATGTTCAGAAGTATTAGTACCTCTGCCAACCCCTTCGGGGATATTCGGCGTGAACGTTTATGTTATGTTATGTATTAATTATTATGTACTTACATCTACAGTTTTGCTATTTTGACACAACTCAAGTAAATGTTGCAATACAACATTTACCAGCTTCAGAATACTTTCGTACAATATTTTCTTTTTTGTAGTGAGTAATTTACGAAAAACAGACTCAATACAATTGACAACAGCAGGGCACACTGGCTGGAACATTTTAGAATCGTCTATTTTCGATAATTCTAGACCTAGTAATTGTAATTCTATGACGTAGTCAGCATCTGTAAAAAGAAATTATGACAGATACAAACTTACACATTCTCTACTTGTACTAAATTTAGTATAAAGCAAAGAGGTGAAACTTCTGTGTAGTTTCGGCTTAGAATAGCAACCCATTTCTTCTCATGAGTGTTTGTAAGAAGCGGCTAAGGGTATTGGGGCTTTTTAAGTATTTAATGGGCGTTGCGGTTCAAGACTTATCAGCAACAACTTATTTTACTATCTTTTCCCCCGCACTTTCTTAAATTTTCTAAGGAATTTCTTATTCTGAAGCTTTATTTTAGGGATTTATAGCCGTGAATAATTGTATATATATATATACACATACATACATATACTCTCGGCTATAAATCCTTAGAAGGGGTAGCCAGAGCTAAGGAATTAAAAATTCCTCAGCCACTTTTGGAAAATTGAGTGGGGAAAAGTTGGTAAAATAAAGGTTGTTGGTGATGGGTCTCCAACCGCATCGCTCAAAAACCCCTTAAAAGCCCCAATACCGTTAGTCGCCTCTTACGTACACCCATCGGTAGAAGCGGGGTAGTACTATTCTAAGTCGACCCTACACTATTACTATATAATATATTTCGTAACCTAGATTCGGTAATTTCTTGAAATGCTTAAGTATTCTAGGATTGACAAGGCAAAGCCCATAATAGATTATTTTACTTTCGACATTTGACTGAAAAGTTAAAAATATTTAGGTTTGAATAAACTACTTTAACCAAATGATTTCGGGGTTAGCCCAAAAGCTTTGGTTAAACCGAAGATTATATCACTCATTTCGTAAAAAGATTGCCTATCCACCTTTTGACTATAATACATACATACATACTCACGGCTATATTTCCCTAGAAGGGGTAGCCAGAGCTAAGGAATTATAAATTCCACAGCCATTTTTGGAAATTGAGTGGGGAAAAGATGGTAAAAATAAAGGTTTTTGGTGATGGGTCTCCAACCGCATCGCCCAAAAATCCAATAAAAAGCCCCAATAGTCGCCTCTAACGACACCCTTGGGTAGAAAGGGGTAGCAACATTCTAAGCCGGCACTACACGGCAATTGACTATAATGTATATACAATTTGGCCAAACGTGGATGATACGTAAGTGTACGTTACAACGTTTAACGATATACATACTATTTAGTAAAATTTAGATTGTGAAACGTTTCAATTACGAAACGTAATCGATTAATAGATGTGGTCAAATTGAGTTGCCCACATCATGAAATGCGATCATTACATGAACTATTACAGCATTTCATGAAGTGAGCAAATTTACGACATATAAACCGAAAACCAATACTTACTGTTTGAATTGGAAGTAGGGAGAATATTGTTTATAATTTGTACTAACGCAAATACTGTAAAATAATTACAAGTTGGTGCCTTTAAGCCATCATTTATCAATAGAGTAGTCAAGCCAGTTTTTCCTATTTTAGAAGACACTGCTTCATATGTTGTATTCCATAACAAAGCTGGATATATCATCTGAAAATGTAGCATAAGTAAATATTTAAATAACATACATATACTCACGGCTATAAATCCCTTAACGGGGTAGCCAGAGCTTTGGAATGAGAAATATTATTAACTATATAACATATTTAAATAACGATGGGAAAATTCAACAACTAATAAAATACGTTAATTATTATTATTTTTTAATTGTTACACAATCAGTGGTTCTATATTTTGCCTACAATAGTTGTGGTCATTAGAAGGGTTGTGATCGCGCACACATGAAGTGAATAGAAAAAAATCAAGGATGTTGATTTCCAACGCATTAGTTAAAACAAAGTGTTTTTGGACATGAGCAAAACCATCCCTCAAGGTTTTAAAGCACAAAAATATATATTTAAGTCTGGGTATCAAACTTCTATGTTAACAAGACAACATTTAAAACCTATACTACAAAATAATAAATCAAAACTTACATTACTAAAACAAGTAGTTTTATTCAATGGCCACAACAAGAGTGACTTCAAAACATCTGTATTTAATTTATTGGAATCATTTTTCACAGTGTCAATCATTGAAGTCCAGAAAATAATGGCATTGTCTGTACTGGGAAGAGCTTGTAGTATCCATTGCACTGTCTCGTTGGCGTTATCACTTATCATGAAACTGCTTGTAAGTGATTTCAATTTTGATGCTGCTAGTTCAGGATCGTCGCTGAAATTTGTATGAAGAAATAATGGATGGACAGATATTAAAAATAATGGCTTGGTGGATGAATTTCTAATTCTGAAGCTGTAGCTAACCCTCTAAGGATGTATAAGCGTGAGTGAGCTGTATGTATGTAGATAATGGTACTCCTCTGCCCGGCTAGTAGGAGCGCTATTATATCGACACGATAACTGTTAGAATGAGATGGCAGTATACAATACTAAGTAAGAGCGTAAGAGATGGCTGCTTTATCCCACGCGATATCTAGTTTAAACACCGCCCGTACTAGCCGGGCTGGTATACAGGCAAGTTAAAAAAGGGGTCAAATTCAATTGAGTAATGCTTTTATTAATATATTCTTATTGATTTACCAAAGTCGGGTATAATGATATTGTCTTTCTATTATTGTTACATTATGTTAGCATAAAATCCAGTCAGCAAACTTTTTGCTGACAAATCAACATAATGTGATGCTCAAAAGTACCAGAAGAATGACACATGAATTCTGGATACTATCAAATTTAACTTTTGTCATTTATTTAAAAATAAAAACAACAAACTAACTCAAAAATATTCTATATTTTTTATTTCTATATTCTGTATATATCCTATGACTTGAACTTTGAATTTTGGCTTGTAAAGCAGTTTATTACCAAAACTGACGTTTACAAAGTATTTTTTTATTCTGAATCTCTGGCTAACCCTTCTGGGCATAAATAGCCGTATGTAATACATACATTACGCACTATTACACACTAGTGTGAATGTAGTTTTTCTAAATTAATTTTAAATCAAAAGGTTGTATCAAAACAAGACATACTCATCAGTTGTTAATTTAGCTTTCTTAACTTTCTTGAAAAACAAGTTCCTTTAATAATTAATTAGGTTTACAATTGTGTTGAAAAAATTTGTATGACACATAAGATCAAATCAAGTAATCAATATCAGCTATAATGACTATCTTTGCTCTGTTATATCATAAATTACTATATTCTTCTTCAATCATATATACCAAAGGTACACCAACACAGCATGAAAAACGGCCCGGCCAAATAGTGCTTTTTTTATATGGTAAGCACTGTTTCACTGACAGTCTCGTACTAGATCTTGCAATAAATAATAGGTCTTAAGAAAATGTGGTAAGGTCGATAATTGAAGAAAAATAAATACTTAATTGTCAAAAGATCTTGTCATTCTCGCGATCCACTTTTGTGCTTTCAATTTGTATGGAGTGTGGCATCTTTACGTAGACAGAGAATTACAATAGACCCAGGGGAAGCGTGTCGGCAAGTGAGATGGGTAATACAAAATAGTGTTGTTACTCAAAATAGTTTTCCCCGTATTGTGGGTAATTTTACAAATTTTTTTTTAACTTTATCTTCGAAATTTTCCAATCAATTGTTTGATAATTATTATCATTATAGTAGTTTTTTATTGGTTATTAGTCAAAGTAAGTCCAAAACATATAGAAGTAAGCCTATGAACCGTGTATCCAAACGATCTGCATTCTCGTCGTCATCGGGGGCTGATGAGTCCCGAGCATAGATCACACACATCCGAAAACTATATCAAATTAGAGCAAAAAAAATTTACTATCCATCAAAATAAGGTCAACCCTCCGAAGGGAATGCAGATCGTTTAATTAGATACATAGTACTGTAGCGACGCGCTGTCAGTGCACAATAACGCGCACTACATAGAAACGCTGACAGTGCAAGAAGAATCACATTCCACAGCAACACGAAACCAAGTAATATACGTCACACGCGTCATCAAGACTCGCCATACAAATCGTACATCGCGCAATCGAAGTTTCTAAAACATTTACTATATAAACAAGTTCCAACTTAATACAATAGGACCGCGGTCCCCAGGCATACCACCGCCTGGCGGAAGATCTTCCCTTTTCCTCCACAGTACTATATGTATTTGCGAAATAAATAAAACAATCGAATGTATTACTGAAAAGGTTTAATTCTTTAACATTATTACATTAGTACATTATTACAAGTGTGTGTGGGTGCATGGTAAATATTACATGGCTATAATGATGAATTCTAGCACTTAATGAACGTCATAATGCCTACCGCATCACTTAACTAAAGAAGAAGAACAGGCGACAAACGCCTCCAATGCATTCTCCTATTACACTAGTCATTAAGTTGTACGTATCACGGGGCTAACGAGATCTAAAAAAAATGATTTTATTTATCATAAACAAAAAAGTACTTATATTATTATTATTACTTATTCATCATTAAATGCCTCTTGTATGCTGACGATCAAGTGCTACTTGCATCATCGGCAGAAGAGTTGCAAGAGATGATGAATATTGCATGTGAGTCTTTTGTAAGAAAGGGAATGAGGGTGAATGTGGATAAGACCAAAACGATGGTTTTTGAGAGACAGGAAGATGTGACAGAATGCGTGATTGCGATTGATGGTAAGGATGTGGAACAGGTGAAGGAGTTTGTATATCTGGGAAGTTTGTTTACAAGGGATGGAAAATGTGATGAAGACATTGAAAGAAGAGTGAAAAAGGGTAATGCGGTAAATGGAGCAATGAATAGCCTAATGATCAGTCAATCGGTGTCTGAAAAGGCCCGAATGGCTGTGCATGATGCTGTTCTTGTTCCTACGCTTATGTATGGAAGCGAATGTTGGGTGTGGCAGAAGAAGCATGAGAGCAGAGTGAATGCAGTAGAGATGAGGTCCCTCAGAAAAATTTGTAATGTTAGATTGTGTGACCGAGTGAGAAATAGTGTTATTCGTGAAAAGTGTGGTGTGAAAGATGATATTGTAAAAAAGATAGAAAAAGGAATGTTGAGATGGTTTGGGCACATAGAGAGGATGGATGATAGAAAATTGGTAAAAGGGATCTATAGAGCTAGTGTGGATGGTAATGTTAGTAGAGGACGACCACGGAGAACACACTTGGACCAAATTGAGAGTGTGCTCAAAAAGGCTGGCGTCCGAAGTATGAAGAATAAAAGAGCATGTATGAAAAGATTGATGGATGTAAACGAAGCTAGAGAGGTTTGTCAGGATCGTGCGAAGTGGCGATCGATAGTCTCTGCCTACCCCAATGGGAATTAATGGCGTGAGTATATGTATGTATGTATGTAAAAAAGTACTTAATGAACGTCATGAACAAGCCTTGCCTAACTTACCACCTGCTCGGAAACTAAAACTGAAGGTAAAAGAGCAGACGAGAAAATCCAATATTTATGCTTAGCCTAAGAGGATGATGACGCAGTAGGCTGAAAATTTTCCATTGTATCAATGTTATCATTAGATTAATTAATCTGAAATCAAAATATAATTATTGTATAGGACTTGGGACGTGGTTTAAACACTTAATAAGATTAGCGATAAACACAATATAGTCTTTCATACTTGTACACCCAAACGACGAAAATTTGATGATGACGCAGTAGGCTGAAAATTTTTCATTGTATCAATGTTATCATTAGATTCATTAATCTGAAATCAAAATTTAATTATTGTACAGGACTTGGGGACGTGGATTAAACACTTAATAATATGATCAAGTATGAGATGATATTTTTTTAACTTACCAAGGTTGGAACAGCACCAGGTAATAATAAAGTTAATTTTTTTTTCTTAAATAAATACTTTTTTTCAAAATGAAGACTACAAATTGTGGAGTATTTTGTAGGAGTCCAGTTAATTTTTCCAGTTGATAGAATCCATTCTCTTAAGATAATATTATCTTCATTTGGAAAACTGTAAAAAAATCTACTCTTCATATACCCACATTAACAAGAGAAATAGTACATGCCATGGAATCCTTTTTAAGAACTAAATAATAAACATCCTTTATATAACTTATATTAGTATATTGAAATACATATTTTTTATTTCATCCAGGATTTTAGGGTAAATAAAATACTTGTGCTGGCAACATTACAATGATAGAGATTTTAGGTTAGCAAATTTTAAATATAATTTTCATGCATTTGCAGTTTATTTTTCTGCATAAATTAGATATGTATGAGTCATAAATAGAAAATATAATAATCTTACACTGTTATTATTCTAAAACTAAATGGTACTTACGAGTGGAAAGACAAATCTGGTTGCTTAGTTTCGCTATTACTTTTACACGATATAACACTGCACCTGACCATTTTATTAAAAGTTTAATTATTTCTAATGTTAAATTATATTTCTATTTATTGCCAGAACCGATCTCACATAAATAATTAACTAAAAAATCTAAGAAATTCTTAATTTTTCTGCTTTTCAATTCAAAAACGGTTTGTTTATTTTGAAAATGTCAAACGGTTTGTTTAGCAAAGTACTTTGCCGGCTTGGCCAGCAGTAAGGGACAGCAAATCATATGGTCATGTCTCACTTACTCTTAGTATTTTTAATATTTATTTTCTTCGTCTAGTGCGAGTGAAACAAAATATATGCAGATGTCTATTGTAATTCTCTGTCTACGCATCTTTAGTATATATGATCGAAGATATTCTTACTTAACAAATAGACTAGTAAATGAAGAAAAAATAAATACCTGCTGTATATAACTTGAGATCTTTCATTGAAGATAAGGCTGAGCAGTCTATATAGAAGGTAAGTGTCATTTTGTTTCTCTTTAAATACATAGCTGCTTATTTGAGATTCTTCAAAGAAGGATGGTATTAAGATGTTGTATATGATTTCTAAAATGTTTTTTTCTGTTGTGTCGTCCTGAGAAAAACATTAAATTAATTATTATTATTGTGAAAAGTGATTTCTGAAAAGCTATTTTTCATCAGTTTTGCTTCATATATAATAAAATGTATATTTTTTATATGCTTATGCCTTAATGTAATAATGTATTTCATGTTACATTGCTATGGTGTAATTATTTCGATTATAAAATATACATTAAATTTATTACCAGCATAAGGGTGCCTTTCCACCAGAGATGTGCTATGCAGTATGCTATGGATGTGTTTGATATTCATCCATATTCCTTGCTATATATATGCTATGTGCACCAAGGAATATATGATTGGTGGATATAAATTGCATCCATAGCATAGCTGCATAGCACATCATCAATTTCAGAAAAAAATATGGTATCAAACACTGCTGAATTAAGATTTTTATTATGATCAATTGATGAATTACTGCTATTGCTTTTTAATATTTGTGTAACCTTACCTGAACTTGGGGAGTAAGGGGAGAACGGATAACATCAACCGGCCCAATTGTCAACCTTTCCTGCACGTGGTGCTCCCTGCTAGACAACTGACGAGGCTCTGACGACCGAGCAGTGGCGGTATAACCATACACCTACCCAGAAACCTGGAGTGGAAGAGGCTATAGCGAGCCTTGGGATCCAAATAATCCCATAAAGGTCTACCAAATAGAAACCAAATATGGAAGCAAGTTTGAAAAATAAACTACCCCAGGAGGGTACCAGCGATGCTGGAGAATCCCTCCCTGAGTCTAACTCAGGCTGCCCCTCGTATTCTGGGGGGGGCACAAGTTTGCAACCAGATGGCACATCTGAAATTTTAGGAGATACATCTAGCTTACTCAGTCCACCGGATATCACTGAGGAAACCCCTACTGCTAGACCTGAGAGTTAAAAACGAAAACTCTTTCAACAAGCATTTCATCCAAGCTTGTTTACAACCAGGACGAGAAGCAACTCAATGGGAAACATAAACGAACTAGAACGAAATATTGTAAAAGATATAACTTCACAGAAAACTACAAATTGCCCTCCTGACTGGCAAAGAGTTCCATCATCAAGAAGCAATAAGAACAAAGAAATATCTTCAAGCACAACCCAGCAAAGCATCCAGATATCTAACCGCTTTAATGGATTAACAGTTGATCTTACGGATACTGCCTGAGAGCCAAAAATTGTAAGAGAAAGTAAACCACCACCAATTATCCTTTATGGTATTGAAAATATCAACAAGCTGACTGAGCTATTGGAAACAGCTGCTGATCGACAAAGCTTCTTCTACAAAACAGTTAATAAAAATCAGCTGAGAATAACTGCAGCAAATACAGATATATACAAAAAACTTATGACAATAGTACGGAAACATGATTTAATTGGTCACACATTTAATCTGAAATCACAAAGATGCTTTAGACTTGTCATAAAGAACCTCCATCACACTACGCCACACAGTGCAATTGAAGAAGCTGTCGCAAAATCTGGGAATGTTGTCTCAGGTGAAATAGTTAACGCAAGGTATGGGCCAGATAAGATTCCTACTTCTACTTTCTTTGTTAATCTTAAACCTAGCCCAAATAATAAATCAGCTAAAGAGATAAAATATATATACCACCAAGCTGTCAATATTGAAGATCCCAAAAAAAAGAAACATGTTATACAATGCCAGAGATGTCAACAATATGGTCACTCTAAGAACTATTGCATGCGCCCCTTTAGATGTGTAAAGTGTGGACAGTCTCATAAAACAGCAGAATGTGCTAAACGAGATAGAAACACTCCAGCTCAGTGCGCTCTTTGCAATGGCCCACATCCCGCAAACTACAAGGGTTGTGAAGTCTACAAGGAAATACTTGCTAGAAAAACCTCTAAATACCCAAATAGGCATAAGAAAAACCCACTGACAATACCACTCGAAAATACTAGACCCTTGCAATCAACCTATGCTGACGTCCTTAAAGATGAAAACAAAAAAACTGACATTCCTACAGATAAACCAGAAGCTACCAATGCACTAGAAAATATCTTACTACGGCAAACAGAAAAGATGGAATTCCTCATACAACAAATGAGCACCTTAATGAGTCTCATAACAACACTTGTTACACATTTACAAAAATGACTTTTTTAAGAGTTGCTACGTGGAACATCAATGGACTAACACCCAACAAAGATGAAGTATTACTTTTGCTTGAATTACATAATATAGATATTTTACTCATTTCGGAAACACATCTCACCGACAGAAATATTGCTAAGATATCTAGGTACAATGTGTACAATACTAATCATCCCGATGGCACTGCACATGGAGGGACTGCTGTTATCATCAAATCATCCATAAAACACCATGTGATGCCCAACTACACCACAGAGTCTATACAGGCTACAACAGTATGTGTAGAAGATAAAACAGGAAGCTTCAATGTTTCTTCAGTCTATTGTCCTCCTAAGCATAAAATAAAGCACCACCACTTTGAAGGCTACTTTGCAACCCTTGGTGGACGCTTTGTTACTGGGGGTGACTGGAATGCCAAACACACACACTGGGGGTCAAGACTCATCACAACTAGAGGCAGAGAGCTTAAACTGAGTCTAGACAAGTGTAAGCTATCAGCAGTATCCTCAGGTGAACCTACACACTGGCCAAGTGATCCAAACAAGAAGCCGGATCTGATCGACTTCTTTGTAACTAAAGGTCTAAACAAAATGTCTCTTGAAGTAGAGGCTTGTCTTGACGGTTTATCAAATCATGTTCCAGTTATACTTACAATATGCTCAACAATCTTGCACTATCCAGCTCGGCCGACTCTTTATACCAACCATACTGATTGGAACTCAATGCAAGATATGCTGAAAAAAAATTTAAATCTGAGAATACCTCTGAAAACCCCTGAAGATATAGAATCTGCAGCGATAGATATCACGAGACAAATCCAGACTTCTTGTTGGCAAAATACACCTGAAGAAACAGCGAATAATAGTATTAAATCAAGTATTCCCTACAAGATTCGTCAGATGATTCAAGAAAAACGTAGACTGCGGAGAGTGTGGCATACTAGCAGACTCAAAGAGGATAAAGCAGCACTAAATAAGGCGATAGTTGACCTTAAAGCAGAAATCAATCTAGCAAAAAATGAAACGAATCGTACCTATATTGAATCGCTAACGGCAACCAAACCAACAAACTACTCACTATGGAAGGCTACTAGATCTGTGTCTCAGCCTCAAACTCAAAAACCGCCAATCAGAATGCCCGATGGTAGTTGGGCTCGAACCAACAGTAGCAAAGCCGATGCATTTGCTGAACACCTTTCTAAAGTCTTTACTCCTAACGAAGCATCAGACCTGGGCACAACAGTGATTGATGAAAGAGAGAGGCAGGATACGCAACTCCACATGCCTATCAAACCCATTACCCCTAAAGAGGTAATGAAATCTATAAGATGGCTAGAAAACAAGAAAGCTCCTGGATTTGACCTCATAACGAAAGAAGTACCCACCCAACTTCCTAAAAAAGGGATCGTTTACCTAACATGCCTTTTTAATGGCATACTCAGGACAAAACACTTCCCATCTATATGGAAAGTCTCCGTTATTATAATGATACACAAAGAAGAGAAACCCCCTAATGAAATAACTTCTTATAGACCGATAAGTCTCTTACCTGTCATCTCCAAATTATTTGAAAAACTCTTACTTAACCGATTGACACCTATACTGAAAGAGAATACTGTTATACCTGACCACCAATTTGGATTTAGGCAGAAACATGGTACAACAGAACAGGTTCACCGAGTGTATAATAGAATTAGAAAGAGTCTTGAAGATAAAGAATACTGCGCTGCTGCGTTCTTAGACATCCAACAAGCTTTTGACAAAGTTTGGCACACAGGTCTACTCAGCAAAATAAAGGCATGCTTACCACATCCTTATTACGAAATTATCGCATCCTACATCTCAGACAGAATTTTCCAAGTAAGGCATGAAGATAGCACATCAAAGTTCTACAATATTCTTGCAGGCGTCCCACAAGGCTCAGTATTGGGACCAATACTGTATACAATATTCACAATGGATTTACCAGAGAACCACCTAATAACCACTGCAACATATGCTGACGATACAGCCATTCTTGCATCTCACAAAGATCCCCATGTTGCTTCTGATATGCTGCAAAGAAACCTCACCGAACTTGACCTATGGATGAAAAAATGGCGAATCAAAGCGAGTGCTACTAAATCAGTGCAAGTGACCTTCACGCTACGAAAAGGAATCTGCCCGCCTGTGAAACTTGGAGATCGGGAACTCCCACATAGTGACACGGTGAAATATCTCGGAGTGCATTTGGACCGCAAAATGACGTGGAAAACTCATATTGATGCAAAGAAAAACCAGATATTGATTAAATATAGATCACTACACTGGCTCCTCGGTAGAAACTCAGTACTGTCTATAGACAATAAACTGCTGATATACAACACAATACTGAAACCAATCTGGTGCTATGCCATACAACTCTGGGGGTCAACCTGTAAGTCAAATATAAATATTTTGCAAAGGGTTCAAATAAAATACTGAAAAACATCGCCTGCGCACCGTGGTTTGTAAGAAATACTGAAATCCACACGCATTTAAAGGTCAGCACCATAGAACAGGAGATTAAAATGTCTGCTGATCGATACAAAGCCAGACTTACAAATCACCCGAATGTTCTAGCCACAGTACTCGCACAACCCAGTCATCAACGGAGGCTAAAAAGGCTATCAATAATGGACCTTGGCTTAATTAGTACATAGAAGGGAGAGTTCTTAGTGGAGAAGTCCCCTAAAATAAGATTGTACCGACATCTCATCTGATTATAGTTGAAAAACTGATTGCAGATACAGCCAGCATAATAAAAAAAAAAAAAAACCTTACCTGAACAAACTGTAAAAGAATCCCGACCATTTCATTAAAAACTATATTTCTATTTTCGCCCTCAATCTTGACTGCATTTAAAAGGAATGACCTCCAAATACATCGCATTTGCTTCAATGTCTCTGTACATTTTATGTCCTCAGAACCACAAATCCGGATCACAATTTTAATAACCCTCACCCACTCTGGGAGGTGTGCCATGAGCTTGTCACTATTTAATATTCTAGATTTCAATTTGGGGAATTCTTCGGCTACACAACTATCACAGCCCACATGACCTACACTTTCGACAAGTGCTTGAATACAATCTCTTTTCAATTTATTGGATAAAAATCCAGGCACTAAAACATTTGGATCGGTTATCTTAGGTTTGCCGTAGCAAAAATGAAGGAATGGAATGTATATTGTTTCTATAACTTGATCTGTTTTTTTTGGGAGTCTCCGAATTAAATTCCACCATGATTCAAATTTAGCTTCAGCTGTCTCTTTTGTTTTAGCATTGTTTGATTTTAACGGAATCAGGAGAAGCTTGATGCCTTTTGTAATATAGGCATCATTGTCACCAGTTATAATATTTTCGGTGAGTACTTTCCAACACTGAAAGGCTCTGCACCTACATTCAACATCCATCTTAAAAGCCAACTCAACCACTGGAAGCATTGAATTTATTGGACTACAATTCTTTATTTTATTATATGTAATTTGCTTTTTGAGAAGTCGAACAAGTACGTTCCAAAGACGATACCATACATCTTTTGCATCGAGCAGATGTGATGTCATTATTGCTGGATATCTGGAAAGAAATTAAAGGATTTGTTTTAGTTCAAAGACATAACTTTGGATTAACCCATTAACCAGATGGGCAAGCCGATAAATCAATGACTGCCTCTTTATTATTTAGCTGGCTAATTTGACCAGATTTACATGACAATATAATATTGCCAAATATTTATGTAACCCAGTGATTTAAATGCAGATTAAAGTTTTTTGAAGAATATTTTGAGAAATGAAACACAAGGTACCACTACAAATACAACAATAAAGGTAATAAACAAAAATCACTTACTTGTCAGAGGTTACATTAGTTAAAATACTCTGCCATGCATGATGTTCAGTATAGTCAATTTCCCGCAAAATGACTGTCAACTCCTCTATTGTTTCTAACATTTCATACATTTCTTTGTTCTGATAAGAGGCCGAAATAATTGTTGGAATAAAATGTGTAAACAGTACTGTCAAATTTTCAGTAACAAATCTTTGAGTAATCTCTTTTGTGGCACTATTGATTAATTTAGATAATATTTTATAAGGCTGTAAATAAAAAAATATATATACTATAAATAAATGAGATACTTCTTAAACTATTTAGTATAAACAAAACTTTCTGAATAGGTTAAAACCACTGACCTCCATTATTCGCTGGGTGCAAACTAGGGGTTGGGGGAACTCGAATCGATCACAGCGCGCACTGTGGCAAAAAAAGGAACATTCGGCGGCTAATCAAGTGTAATTGAAATGATGGAAAATATTCATAGTACTAAAATTTACAAATAATGCCAAGTTAATATATTTTCGCGTGTCGGAAATGAAGGAGATTGTGTATAGAGGTGTATAGAGGTGATTCTGAAGTTCAAACTGAAATATCAAGCAATTCGAAGATTATCAAGTTTGGCAAAAAAAACCAAGCACCAAGGATGTAATACTATTGTAAAGACTTTTGCTCATCGAGCAACCTTGCTTGCAAATGGTGGCTTGCTTTCATCCAAATTACAGTAACACTAGAGCCATTATTGATGGTACAGAGTTTTAAGTAGAAATACCATCTACAGTTGATAATCGTGTGTGGTGCTACAAGAAAGGATTTACTGCAAAGGTGCTTATAGGTATTACACCTGGAGGCTTCATTTCCTTTATATCAAAAGTGGCCGGTGGAAGGAAAACCTATGCTCAAATAACAGTTGAATTAGGATTAGTTGATTAGGTATTTAGAAAATGGAGACATTGTTTTGGCTGACAAAGGACTTCCACAAATAAAGAAAATTTAAATGAAAGTGGAAAAGAAATAGGAATTGTTATGCCACCTTTTCGAAGTGATAAAAGGGAATTTTCAAGAGATGAGACAGATGCTACTTACATCCCCCACACGGTGCAGCCTTGTCGTGGCGTGGGGGCTCAGTAGCCCCGGGCTGGTCACCCGGGGTGAAGCCAATGCACCAAGGGTCCGCTTCACTCCTCTGTTTTCAGAGGGAGTAGTAAGCGGACTGGGTGAGGAGAAAACCTCGTTAAAAAATCAAGAGAACTCGTAACCCTGGCAGTCTCGCACTTCCAGGGCCGAGGGTCTTGCCGCGGCGTAGGCTTGACCGCGAGGAGTAAACCTCTATAAAAAATCGGAAGAGGAGTAAACCTTCCGCAAAAATCCGAGGACAAAACCTCGTTAAAAAATCCGTGAGGTGGTGGGCTGCGACCGGCGGGTTGCAGTCTGCTACTCCGCAAGGAGAACCTCGAGGGGGTGGGCGTTTGGAACTTGTGGCCCAAACGCCTGCAGTGCTGAGGAAGCACAAGGAGGAGTGGGGGACTTTAAGTCCCCCGAGATGGGCTGTTTTTTGCAGCAGGTGCGTGGAGTCTGTGGATGTTGCCTAGGGTAAAGTTGCCACGGACTCCACACATGTGTACCATAGGTGGCCACCGTGGGGTTTTAGTCGGTAAGAGTCCGACATACCTTCGTCACCCCGCCGGGTGACGTCGGATCCATGAGGATTTCCCCACGAAAAAAAAAAAAAAAAAAAAAGATGCTACTTACATCGGTATCGCTTTATTAAAACTTGTTTGCCATACAGATGATATTTTGCATATTTGTTGTGAATTAGTAAATTTGCAGAACTCAATAAAACAAAATATATAACACAATTCACTTTTATTTAAGAACACAATAATAGAACAGAACAATATACTTTAACAGAAAAATCATATTTTTTATAGATTTATTATGTTTTTACCAGTAAAAGAACGCTTTGGCAGAATCTGTTTATTATTATTTTCAGATGTAACTTTTTTCACATCTTGCACATGTTGAGCTAAAACTAATTTTCTTCCTGTTATTGTCGTTTGTAGTTGGAAAGTGATGTCGTGTGTTATTGCTTGGAATCCAGTTTTTATAATTCATTTGGCCATATTGGACTAAAAATACATAAAAAGAGTTCATTACTTACAACAATACAGTCATTAATTACCATCTGCAATATTTATAAAATGTATTATTCGATTACATTTATTTATTTCTGTACTTACTTCTCGTGAAGTTTGCGATGGGAAAGTTCGTGTATACTATCTGTAATTTATTTATTGTCACTCTAGACGGATAATATAAAACATCAGCGTTATTATCGACGCTTTAGATTTACAGGATCAAATAGAATATATATAAATTACGATACTTTCTTGAAATTATTTGTTTGTTTACAGCCCCCCATTTGACATATCAATGTCTGCCATAATTGTGAACGCTAGTTGGCGCTGCCGTCGCGCACCCAGCGAATACTATATAAGTACGCTGGACTAACGATACGTATCAAAATGACAGCTATTTACTGTGCCAATTTGAAGCGCCCCCAATGAAGGAACGAGGAACTAAATACGACGTAAACTGCAAAATGGCCAGTGTTTTTTTACCATAAAGCATAATATATCTATGGTTTTTAGAAACAATTATAAATCAATAGTGCTGTAAAGTTTCGTTTCGATAAAACTTAGCCTTTCCTCTAAGCAGCGGGGCAAGCACGAGCTTTTTATAAGATCGATAAAGGGCGTGATACGGAGATTTTATCACTTGTCCTTGTATACCATATCTCAAAACATTGACTGCGAGCACGAGGCGCAATGTTATCGAATGCCTCGACGTAAGTGACGTCATAGACCGAATGTTTTCATCGATTTATTGAATAATATCGATATTTGCGAGCACGAGGCACTTTGTAATTAATGCACCAAAGTTTTCGATTTCTGACATTTGGATGACGAAAACTTATAAAGTTTTATCGTGGTGCTTTGGGGGTGTCGATAGATGATTGTTGATAGTACTTTCTTTGATTTTGCTCAAAAGGTGCACTAGTTTTACTTTATTTGTAGTGTAGTGAAAAAATTTTGTGAATAAAATACTAAATATAACACTAAGTTGTGCCGTCGAACTTGAGAAAAATGTGTTTCCTCTTCAATAATTGTGGTGGTGGTGGTGGTAAAGATGGTGATAATTTACAACTACACATGAATGAACATATGACATAGCGACCTTACGTTACGACCCAATTGCTATTTAATTAATCCTTTGGGTCTGCCACTGCCAGTATAAAGATTAAGAAGAAGACCAAATAGAATCCAATAACAATATTTCTAATGATGATATTATCCGTTTGGATAGCTTTTAAGGTGCCGTTGGTGCAGCGAACAGAGTTTTTGAAACATTATAATGCGTATGTTTATAACAATATGGTTTTGGAAAAAATACATCAAAATCTTGAGGCTTTTCTGCTGTGGAATTGGCGATTCGAAACATGATTCGAAAAAAATCGCCAACATACCTCTAATAAGACTCTTTAAAATGGTTTTATATTTTATTTATTTTACCTACTTACATATAACTTGCATCATAATTTGAGCATTTGTATTTCTAATAATAATTGGCGATTAGTTTTCTTTTTTAATAAATTCAATAAAACAAATATTTTAAAAACATCGATATTCGCAGTCCTACTCGTGCCCGAGCGCCGCCTGCCGCCCGCTCAGTGCTCGGCGAGCTGCTTTAGGGGGTAGACCTATGTCGCGCGCGCCTTGTGTTACAGATCTTACAATTTACGCGCGTGCGGCGCCGTTAGTGTGCGAGTAAACTATCTGTATACGATGCGCGTCAATGTAGGCGTGAGAGTGACCGTGCGTACGGTTAGCATTAGCAAATATAAAAGAATTAATTCAATTCATAGATTGCACTCATTTTAACCGACTTCAAAAAAAGGAGTGTTCTCAATTCGACCGTATTTTTTTTTATGTTTGTTCGCTGATTACTTTGCCATTTATGAACCGATTTTGATTTTTATTATTTATATTTAATTTTTTTAATATTATTGATATTGATTATTATTTTTTCATTGGAAAGAAGATACTCCCGGATTGGTACCATGATGAGGATATCAGGGTCTGATGATGGGATCCTGGAGAAATCGAGGGGAACCCTGAAATTTTATAGGCAAATGTACCGCGTTTTACATATTTTCTGAATTTATATTGGCATTTGCTTCTGAAAATCATATTGATGAAAGGTGTGGGTCCTTAATCACTAGGAGTTAGGAAACAGTTCTTCCAACATTCTATATAGATTTATACTCCTCTTCGTAGCTTTTATGAAGAGAAGTACAGGTTCACTAAACATTTCTTTTGTTAAGTTATTGTTACCGAGGAAGTACCATGAGACCAGGATAAATCTGATGATGGCATCCCAGAAAATCGAGGGGACTGTCGAAACTCACAATCATGTGACAGTGTATTTGTTCAAAACGCCGATAGGCCTGACCTGTATAACGTGAGAACACTGTCCAAGCAAATCGTGGGTACTCTGAACAACAGGTGACAATGTCACGTGATATTCAGAAGTATTACTACCTCTGCTAACCCCTTCGGGGATATTCAGCGTGAACGATTGAGTCGTTCTTGAAATGTAGAATTGTAGACCATCACCTTTTGAGGGATTTCAAGAACAATGTAAAGTTACATATGGTTGAGCCCATTTAATATCGTACAGTAATAGAAATACCGGAAATGCGAAGAATAATACAGTAACCGTCGCTTCTTCATCCGAGAGATGCATCTTTGCCAGGTCTACCCATCTCTAAAACTCGTAAAATAAAATAATTTTTAACAAAAAGAAAACCGACTTCATAGTTGGAGAAACAACCGAAAATAATTCCACTGTACCTTACAAACCGGCTGTTATTTTATGAAATTGCTTGACTAAGTGGACTAGTTTGTAGTTTTTTAAAAAGGTAGCTTATGCACAAGAAAACGCACATATACGTTATATGCAGGTTTTCTTTTATAACTTTGAGGTTGACTTAATATGATCTTGTATTAATTTAGACTATATCGTCACATTTCTTGGACACAGTGCTGCTTGAATTCATGACGGAAAATAACTGATAGTCTTTAATTCACAAATTAACAACTCTTCTTCAGTATCGGCATTTTGCAGCATAACGATGTATCACAGTGGTTTCTATGAGTTAAATACTTACAGTTTTTCGTTGCAGATTCGTCTTAATCGTTCATAATCCCTGATACAATTCTCAATTTCGTTGCGATGAGCAGCCATTATTGTTTATATTGTAAAAATATGTATGGTTGAATCATCTGTCAGTTATGTGTAATGTTATCCTACTAATTCAAGAGTTGAATGTGTGCACGACTGTTCACTGCGGTCAATGTATTTTTAATTTACTAGGGTGATAATAATAGGACAACAAAACGTTTACTTGGAAGTGACTTTGAAGGTGTTTAGAGTCTGTAACTAGCCTTAATTGATTGAACTGTGAATGTCGGTCAAATGGTTCAATACCACAACTTTCACAGCTCGATAACACTTAACGGGCTCGATGGTTGTATCGAGTACTATGTACAGTACGCCTCGTGCTCGCAGTTTGGGAAAGAGATCGATAGAAAACTTCGAAAAGATAGTGTGTATATCGACATGGCCATTTTTGCTCGTGCTTGCCCCGCAGAAACATTTTATCGATATATTTTATCTTACTGTCCCATCTCTTTTATTAGTTCCTTGTTCCTTCACTGCTGCCGTAAGCGCCAAAATGGCGAAAATCAAATCGCCTCACTGTCACCCGGCCTATAATTAGTCCAGCGTACTTATATAGTATAATGGAGGTCAGTGGTTAAAACCCTTGAGAAACTCTTAGTCATCTGTAATTCAACACATGACAAATTATGGAGAGTACTATTGTTAGCCTACAAAGCAATTGATTTACTTAAATTAAGTGGGATAATACATATAGCATTTGATTATTCTGAAGGTGGTGGGGTTTTAATGAAAAAATACAACTGTATAGTTTTAGATCCCATTAATTACAGACAAACAAACACACAAACAAATTTTTCCACTATATGATAAGTAGAGATCTACTGCAAAACTTTAACAAGGACTAGTCTACAATATAATATTGCGAATTATATTATAAACTAAGAGACTTCAAAGACTCAGAGTTTTAATATACATACATACATACATATACTCACGGCTATAAATCCCTAGAAGGGGTAGCCAGAGCTGAGGAATTAAAAATTCCTCAACCACTTTTGGAAAGTTGAGTGGGGAAAAGATAGTAAAATAAAGGTTGTTGGTGATGGGTCTCCAACCGCATCGCCCAAAAATTCCTTAAAGGGTCTCCAACCGCATCGCCCAAAAATTCCTTAAAAGCCCCAATACCGTTAGTCGCCTTTTACGTACACCCACCAGAAGAAATGGGGTAGTGCTATTCTAAGCCGACACTACACAGCAGTTAAAATCATAACATAACATATACTCACAGCTATAAATCGCTAGAAGGGGTAGCAAGAGCTAAGGAATTAGAAATTCCTCAGCCACTTTTGGAAATGTGAGTGGAGAAAAGATAGTAAAAGTAAAGGTTAGATAGATAGATAGATTAGTAGTTTGGTTTCCACACATAGCTCCCTAATGGAACTTTTTTACGTGGGCCCTGGCCGTCTCACTCAATCCACCCTAACTCTGTCCAAAATCTTTCGAGTTGTCCTAAGTCTTTTAAAAAAAGGTTTTTGTACTACCTGTTCTTGCCCTATCTTTTGAGTATGGGCTGTTTAGAGCCTGGCACTCAAACATGACATGATTTACAGTCTCCTCGGCCTCCATGCATGCTCTGCACAGAGGACTATCCGTTATACCGATGTTGTGAAAGTGCTTATTCAATGAGTAAAGGTTATTGGTGATGGGTCTCCAACTGCATCGCCCAAAAATCCCTTAAAAGCCCCAATACCGTTAGTCGCTTCTTACGTACACCCATCGGTAGAAACGGGGTAGTGCCATTCTAAGCCCACACTACACGGCAAAAATCAAACCTATGAAAATACACAACTTACCAGAACTTTTAGCTTCAGTGGCACATTATCATTAAAATAGGCCAGGAAGAATTGAGTCAGAATTGGAGAATGACTCAACATTAAATTACAGCAAACATCATTGGGCATACTTTGCAAGGTTTCACAACAGAGAATGGGTAATGCTGAAACTTTCTTCAGGACTGCTGAAGATTTAAGTATGTGGAGTATGGCTACCGCAACTGTCACAAGCTCATCTGTTAATCCTGTGAGAGAATTTTCCTAAAAATAACAATGAGTTATGTAAATTTACAAAAAAATCGTTTTTCGTCATAGCTGTGTTTTACTGTGTAAAAAGATAAAGATAAATGGTACTTAAAGCATTGTAATCCAGATTTAATTAACTTCCAAAAAAAACTAATTTTATTTTTGTTTGAGGTGGGTAAATTTCCCATAAAAACCACCCCAATAAAATAATGAACTTCCATAAGTGACTGAATAATTTCTTATTCTAAAGCTCTGGCTACCACATTTACAGATTTTTAACTGACTAGACGCATTTGGCAATTGGAATTGCTTTAAAATTAATTGTCACTGTAAACTGTTTGATCATTATTTTTTTTGTTAATTTGTGTTTGATGTGTAATAAAGAGTTATTCTATTCTATTCAAAGCATTACCATCCCATTACAATTAAAATTTATTTGTGCCAAGACAAAAGCAAAAATCATTAAGACAATATTTAAATTAGTTTGGTTTTAATTAAATGGATGTTTGGATGACTATTGTAGTCAGTTATTCAGTCACATCAGTCAGTCATAATTTAGAGTTATTTGAACCTTGAGAAAAAAATTATATAATGATAATTAGTTCAAGTTTTCACTCAAGTTAAACTATGCTGGATCAACTAGAACTTTACAATGGGCATTTGCATGTCTACCTTAATTGAAAATTTGGTAGCAATAACATATGTTAACTCACCTTTACATTGTTAAGAACTCTCATTAAAACACTAAGGACTACAGTAGTATGTCGGACATCTTCTTTAAGATCATGGCTACAGACTGTTAAGATCCTTTTGTATATTATATCTTCAGCATCAATACCATTTTCCAGGGCAGTCTGAACGACTTGGTAGTTCTGCCACCGTGATGAATACGAACTCAATGTCTCATCTTCTAAACATTCTAATGCTTGCACTAACTCGGTAATTCCTTTAACATCAGTCATTTTCCTGGCGGCAATCTATGATATGTGATATAAGCTATAGTTAGAACAAAAGAATCTGAGTACCGTAATGTGAGAACAAGTAAGTCTTGAGAATAGATAGACGTTTATTTTGAACCTTTGAAATATATGGAGTTAAAGTTTCAGAAGAATATATATTACACAAAGCATGTTTACTCACGGTTTAACAGAAATAATTGTTAGTTTTTGTAATTTTAAATTTCTATTTTCTTCATCGCCGATAACGATTCACCAACATATTTGACAGTACTTTATTTGGCGCGAAATTATAAACAAAACAACATGGCGACCTGTTCTGTCAATTTCAATACTATAGATCTGTCAAATAAAAGCTAATGCTAATAGTTACTCATAGAAAGCCTTGTTTACAACATTTCTATCCAAATTACATCAAATTAAATTTGAAAAAAGTGTAACATCTAAACCGATTTTTAAGGCAATATCTTGATATTCATTCCAATATTTTTGAATCAATAGATTTTGAATTTGCCGAATGGGAGTAAACTCCTCTTATCCGGGATTATAATATCCAATTAGTACTTGTTAGTAATCCAAGTCCATACGAAATATTGCGATAGTGTCAATGATATAATATAAAACAAGAGACAGATGCGTCACAAGCTCGCGCATACATTCCAATTGGGACGTCTTGTCGTAGTCTGTGTCGAGCGTAATCAAGAGTGTGACATGATCTAAGCTCTGAAGTCCTTGACAAAATAAATAAAAAATGTCCTCGTGTGTGTTTTGGAAGTGTAGTATTTATGACTATGAAGATGCTCTAAAGTTACCAAAATACAAGGAATCTCGTACCACATGTGAGAATGTGAACATATTTAGATTTTAATAATATACATATTTCATATTGTGATGAAAAGAAAAAGACACATAGAAAACATTTGAAAGGCAATCATTAAAATTATAACTATCTCTTTTATTTGCATGCTCTTTCGCATCTTTTGCTTCACTCTATAGTAACAATTGTCTATGTTTGCAGTTTCAGATTGCGCGGAACAGATTTGATAATAAATATTACTTTATACATAAAAAAAGACACACCAGGAACTAAAAAACAAAAAATAATTGATAAAATTTATACATTTGCCTAATGCCTAGCTAAACCGGATTTATTAACCAACTGAAATACCGATTAGTATTATTTATTTGTAATTTATAAAATTTTACAATAATCTATTAGTTTTGGAGTCGCAATACACACCATAGACGACTATTTTATACTGGTAACACACTGAGCCTGTTGGGCCGCCGGGTTGTGTCGCCGGGCAATATCGTTGTCGGATCCCATCACCAGATCCTGACTTAGTTTCAATGGTGGACCACCAGATCGGTCCAGGCGTCTTCAAGTAATTGGTGAACATACGTAAAAAAAATCTCGACGAATATAACCTCGTCCTTTTTTTGAAGTCGGTTAAAAAGTCAGTCACTATGAAGGTCACAATCAAACCCAGGCGTAATTGAGTAACATACTTCCAAAGATTTTACTTCCTGTTTGAGAATAATTTTGTCTCTCCCGTTTACATATTTTATTTTAAATTGTAATCGAAAACAAACACACAACTTAAATACCTATTTTACTCTCTCAGGAATTAATTGCTTACTTGTATCATAAAGAGATCCCTTTTACTATATCTCAAGTTTCTATGTACGTGTAAATAAGAAAAACAACTTTTGACTTTCGGATATTTATTCGCGATTTATTACATGAAAGCCCGATGTTTCGAAAACTTTTCAGTTATCACGGTCACGGTAAGACTGAGGTGTTATTTGTCATTATACAGTACTATAAAATTATTATTAATAACTACCTTCACAAAAATTAAGTTACATTTGCGTTTAATATTTGCTAAGTACAAACATAACCAATGTTATCTGGAGTCTTGCTAGTGTTCTTTCCTTGCTTGGTTGTGCTTATGATCGGGTTCCAAGCAGGTGGTAATTGCCAACCATCATCTCTATTGAAGTTTGGATGTTTCTTTATTTCAATAGATTCGCGTATAATTCTAGGTATCAATCGATTCTCTTTTGCTAGAATTGTAGGTTTGTCAAAACGCATGTGGTGGTTTTGCTTATCGAAGGTGTGTTCACACAAAGAAGATCTTCCAGGACGCCTATTCTTCATATCAGCAATGTGTTCTTTTACGCCAATGGTAACACTACGCTTTGTTTGACCGATGTATGAAAGACCACACACACACAGTCTAGTTTATAAACACCTGCATCTTGTAAAAGGATCTGACATTTGATAGGCCTTAAAAACTGACTTATCTTTTGGTGCGGCTTGAAGTAGGTCTTAACGGAAGCACGCTGTAACACAGTACTAATTTTGTCTGTTACACCCTTTACGAAAGGTAGAGTTGCAGGGAGTCTTACGACAGTAGGTGGTTTATCGGAGTCGAGCGGTGACGTTGGCGGGGCCATTCAGCTTGTTGTTGTGAAGATCTTGTTTCACATGACTGAGCTCTCCAACAAGATGGTGTTTATCAGAAAGATGTTTGGCTCTCTGAAACAAAGTTTTAGACAACACTATACTAGGTATGATCGGGGCGAGGTTAGATTGTCCCTATATGCGACACTGTTGTGCCCTCCATGCTCCCAGTGTAAAAAAGGATAGGGCTTTGTAAATATATTATGTGTATATTAAGTTATGTCTTTCCTAACATAGTATGTAAGCCTTTACTAACACTAATGTGAGTCTGTGTTACTTGAATATACATTTTTATTATTTTTTATTATTATTATTATTTAACAACAAAGTTTTCGAAACGTCGGGCTTTAAAAAAACATGTAATAACACGCGATTAAAATATCCGAAAATCAAAAGTTGTTTTAATTATAATGTGCAATCGTGAAAGTCTTAGAAAATACTACGTAAATAAGAATATTATCGAAAAAAACGACTGTTTTACCCCTTTAAGGCTAAATTTTGTTCCGTCCCCCTAAACAACATATAAAAAGCGATTTTAATACTTCTAAGTCATCCGTTAACATTTTATATTTAAATTCACACCCTTATTACACTCTCTTAGGGGTTGAATTTCTAATCATTCTTTCTTATTACTTAGTTACACAATGAAAACCGGCTTCATAATACCCGGGCAGCTACCAATAGCCAGATTGTTACAATACAAAAATATGTGTAGGCGACTATATCTTCCTGATATTCATAATGAATGCATTAATGCTTACTTAGGGCCGTGTAAAATATCGGCATGTTCGATTGAAAAATAATTATACCCCTATTCTTTTTGAAGGTGTGGAAGCTCTGCTGTCCTAAGCCGACACGCTTAGAATAGCACTACCCCATTTCTTCCAGTGGATGTTGATAAGAGGCGACCAGGCGACTGGGTATAAGATTTTTTGGGCGATGCAGATGGAGCCATCACCACTTACAACCTTTTCTTCACTGAAGTTCCAAACCCTCTCGCTCTCGCTACCCCCTCTAAGGATTTATAGCCGTAAGTATATGTATGTAAGTATTTCTTTTCGAAGATAGAGTTGATGGAATAGATATAATTTAACTATAAATAAATGATAAGTAACAATAATCTTTTGGTTTAATTGGATTATTAGTTATCGCCTTAATTGTTTGTTTAAATTGTTGCATTTGTAGAAAACAATTGACATGTTTAATCATATACCTAAAAATACATATGTAAGGCTTTTGATCATAAGCATATAAAAATATGGTATTTCTTTAGTCATAGTCGGCACTTACGAGCCACTGTATAATAATGTTTCCATTCCAGCCCATATTTTATGTTGACTTAGTTTATGTGAAGTTTAAAGTGAATGTCTTCAAATTAAACTTGATAACAGAAGTATAAAAATGTTGAAATAATAGAGACACGGTAGTTTTATATTATGGCCATATAATGTAGCTCTTCTAGCATTATCCAGGAAGAAAAAAAGGGAAAGAAAAAACATTTGTATAAAAAAAGTGCTTCTATTTCCATTAGCAACCCTGATAAATTATAACCACACATATGTTTGGTCGATTAACGACTAATGCCGTGATAGTTGGGGGGACCAAAGGCTTGTCGTGCCCTCCAAAGCATGTAATTATCATAATTTATTTATAGATAATCAGATCATTCAAGCCTGAAATATATTTCCAAAGTGGGTTAAAAACTTACAAGTTAAAGTGACTTTACTCCCCCATGAATTGAACCTGAGTCCTCCGGATTTGAAGCCGAGTCCTTTACTACTAGACCACGGAGGCAGTTATGCCCATCTTAGATATGGTGATTAGGCCACAGCCCAACATACAAGTACTACTGTGACAGTAGCGAGGGTCTACGGTTTAGCGTTTTCTCGGAAGCATGGAACCTTCTTGATTTACAGGTAATTCAGTCTGTGATTGTTCTGGTTTGAACATACAATGTATTATTTATCTGGTTTAATTATTTACGTTTGTCAAATAGAGTAATTTTTATTTTTCTTTCTTATATCCATTACCTAACAGGAAAAAAAAACAAATAAAATAAATTAGTGTACCCGTCGGGAATCTAACCCGAGATCTCCGCATCGTAAGCAGAACGCGGTGCCCAACCATAGAAGCAGTTGCTAAGCAGCTCTGTGATTATGCGATATATATAAAAAAGCATTGTTACTTCATCTGTGTAATATGTCCGTATATATTTATGTATTGTCACTTGGTAATAGTATTAGTATGGTTCTCTAATCTCTATTAGTGAAGTATATTCTGTAATCGGTTTTCAAGGTCATAGTACCCCAATGAACCTTCAATTGAACTTCTTAATAAATGGAAAATATGATAAAATAATACAACATTATACAGATTAATATGAAACAGTTTCTACCGCCCGTAATAATAACTTATTATTCGAAGCCCTTCTTCGTGTAACTAATTCTACGTAAGACGAAGTCATTAACATTAGCTTATTGCTTCGCTTTCTTACCTGTACCATAAATATACAAGCACTACACTTGCACTCGTAGTTAAACCGCTATAGAGGCTAGACGGCGCGGAGCATAGTTTTGCGCTTACGCATCCGATAATTTCCCGCCACAGCAACACTTACTCTTTACAGTCCCCGACAAATTCGTGCCGTGAATAATAAATCGGTTTCAAAGATTATAAAGAACTCCATACCAGGAGAACGACGTCAATTGTTTCTTTATGAAGAATTGGACGTGATTTAAGTGGCCAGCATTTGAATAGTGTTCTTAGTGGGTTCATAGACTGTGAGGATGCCGGGACATGCTGGTAGTCCGTACTGGGCGACAGTGGACTTTGAAAGCGAAGGAGAAGACAACACCTCAACACCAAATAATCGAATTTATTTAGATCCATGGGATAACGAAGCCTATGGGATGATCCAGCCAGGCGAACCCCCGGAATCTGGTCAAGAAAACTTTAATTCCTTCGTAGGAGAACCAGTGAGTGCAAGTTTTTACTATGTTCCAACAAAGAACTATGACTCAGAAGAAGAAATAATACAGAAAAGACCACGTGAGGAAATGACGCCGGACTATGGTGTTTACGATAGGAAAATCTCAAGAGTTCATTTTCCAGAAGTTCATCCGGTATATGGAAGTGATAGAATGATATGTAAGTACTTTTACTGTACGTAAAATATTCATTATTATCATGAATCCAGTTTACCGGACAGATGGGTGTTCCACAAAAATATCCATAATACAGCTTAACAGCATAGTTTTTTATATCTATAGACTTACTATAAAAAGAACATGTTAATTTGTGCGACCGTCATGCTAAATGTCATAGGGGGTGAGCAGTGATAGTATAACACTAACTAAGCAAGGCCGGCGCGGACTACGAGTTAATAAATAAAATATATAATTTGAGTTCATACGAGTACTATTAGCAACAGTAAAATCGTAAAAAAAACTATTTATGATATAAGGGATTGTTCGGTACAAGTTGAGATATATGTCATATTACTAAAATAATTAATCTATCTATCAATCTAAATTCACCTTAATTAACGTAAATGGGTATAGAGCGATAGTTATCTCAGGGCACCGGATGGTGCTTTTTCATGGCAATGCAGCGTTAATTTATGAATCCTTTGGCTTATGAATCCCTAACCTCACGTAACGCTATATCCTGGAACCCTTCCAGGATATAAAGCAGGGTAGGCAGACACTACATCTATATAATCTTCCTTCCGCTTCGCCTATATACCTCGGCTGTGACTCCCTAGAAAAGGTAGCTAGAGCTTCAGTATAAGAAATTCGCATCCACTTATGGAAGTTAAGTAAAAAAAAAAGTAAAATAAAGGTTGTTGGTGATGGATGGGTCTCCTACCGCATCGCCCGACGATCACTTAAAAAGCCTAAATGGAGTAGTGCTCTTCTAAGCCGACATCATGCAGCTGCCTTTCAATTGCTATTTTTTGAATTTTGTAGTTTATTGCTTGTTAGAATCAGTTTTATCACATTTAAGATAGTTTAGATGTGTATTTACTTAAAGAAATATATTATTAAGTACATATAATTATTTAGTTTGTAATATAATTAGACTACAAAACACAAAAGCTGGAATCTGAAATAAACATTGAGTAAAAATAGTTATTTTTATGGTAGTTTTTCTGTCATAAGTGGTGCTTCAAATATCGTGACTAGAGATTACCATGAAAAATTATCCCTCTCATTCTAGAACCATCAACTTGTAGATAATTTATCCTTGCTAAAGACACATCATTCCGTCAGGAGCATACGCTCTTCTACGATAATAGCGAAAAAATGTCGCACGTAGCAAAACATACCTACATATACTCACAGCTATCAATTACATAAAGGAGTAGCTAGAGCTTTAGAATTAAAAAATCTCCAGCAACTTTTAAAAGTTAAGTGGCGCATATAGCAACTCAAATATTAAATTTTGTATTACTCGATTTATTCAACGGATGACTTATTGTTGGTGGCCTTAACTTAGTCTCCTTAATGTGTTTTAATGTACCATCACGTACGTTCTGATGAAGGTCACAAATACTTTTAGCTACCGCTGGATTGCGTCCAAAATGTCGAAACTCCTGGTGCCTCGTAAACGCATTTACGCATAGTAAGGCGCTAAAAGAAGTCTACTTACTGTATAAGATGATAAAGTTCCTTAACCCTCCCCAGGCCAGCGTGGTAGGCAATGGCCAGACAAGTCCCTTTTGCCGAGGTATACATGGGCCGTGATGACTATTTAAAAGTATAAAAATGTTAAAACATCGAAACACGGTAGCATCTATTTTGTGGCCATAAAAATTTAGGTCTACTAGCATTATCCAGGAAAAAACAGGGGACTACATATGTATAAAAAATAGTGCTTCTATTTTCTCTAAGCAACCCTGATAAATCCCCACGTATGACTTAAGAAAAGACAAACTGAGAAATGAGGTCGCTCAGAAAAGTTTGTTAAATAGGGTTATGTGATCGGGTGAGGATGACGTGATTCGTGAAAGGAGTGGTGTAAAAAATGATATTGCACGAAAGTTAGAAAAAGGAATGTTGAGATGGTTTGGGCATATGGAGAGGATGGATGACAGTAAATTGGTGAAAGAGATCTATGGAGCCAATGTGGAAGGTAATGTTAGTAGAGGACGGCCGTGGAGGAGACACCTGGACCACTTTTATAGTTTCTTTTACTTCCAGAAATCTTTTCATATATGCTCTTTTATTCCTAATACTTTGAACACTTGCCTTTTCGATCAAACTCTCTATTTGGGCCAGGTGTGTCCTTCATGGTCGTCCTCTACTAACATTACCATCCACATTGGCTCAATAGGGTATCGATCTACCTCAATGGGAAATAATGGCGTGAGTATAGATAAGTATGTAAAGATATTATAATATCCGCGGGAATATAAATGGGTCAAAGCTGATTGTACTAATTGTTTGAGGGGCAAACATTAAAACACGTAGAAATCGATTAACGTCGAGATTGTTTTACACACGGCCAACTATATGTCGCGGTTGTCAAATCGGATTGCGGAGAAAATCAGTATGTTCTTCTGCCACAAGAAAATAAAACCAAAACTATCATTTACTCTAAATTATATTCTTTAAAAAACTTCTTATTCGCGATTATAATAACAGAAGTTGACGCGGATGAAGTCGCGGGGAACAGCTGGTAAATAATAAAAATTGGATTCAAATAAAATGATATTTTATTATAATCATTTACAACCTAATAAATGTTCTCAACAACTTCGTTGAATAATGGACGTATGGTATTTGTAAGCAATTAGTCATTACAGCTTTCGGTCCCTTAAGTGTTCGCATTTGACTCAGCTTAATTCTAACTAGGCTATAAGGACTAACCTGTAACATATTTTACTATACTGTCAAAATAAATATATTATTAATTTCCGAATTACTAGTCGGCTTAGAAATTGCAGTAACCCATTTTTCTCACATGTGTGATAAGAGGCGACTTAGACTTTAGAAACTTAAGAGGAACGTTAACGAAGAACCGTAACAAGACCCAATATGAACTTTTGTGTGTGTGTGCAGTACATATATGACAAATCCAACAGTCAATTAAAGGTACACTTAGGAGACATTATTTGTAATTTGTAATGTACGTAAAGGCTTAGGAGCCAATCTAGTGTTCTGCACACTTAGTCTTTTTTACATAGTCTAATGACTACTAATTAGTAAGTAATCATTGTCAATCGTATGTTTGTTGTCTGCAGGCGAGCGTCGAAGATCAGTCTACATCGAGGAGCCATTGTATATGCCCCATCCTATGCTTTATGAGCCAATATACGGACCCCCCATGGTGCCGCCTCCTCCTCATCCCGGGTACGTTCCACCGCCAGCCCTGGTGAGGTCTCGGATGTCGTTGCAGCACTATCCTGAACATCCGATGCCGATTGGATATGGAAAACATCGTAGACCGTCCAGGTATTTTTTGGATTTATTTATTTTTTTACTTTAAGTGGCGTTAGTTCCCGAAGGCGTAGTAAGGATGCTGTTTAAAAAAAACTGTGTGGACATCACAAGGCACTTTTGACCTCGTGAGGAGAATTCCCACTTTCAACTTTGACACAAGTTCGATTTTTATACCTCATGCATATGTAATATTACGAAAATTGTGCCGAACGGATAAAAATTGTGCATACTTATTCGCTCAGGTACTGCACTTATTTGGACATGGACAGTGCACATGTAAATACATGAAATAAGCCTGCTTAAATAAGTAATGTGTATCTTAGAAGTTTTCTTGTGTTTTGTTGCTTCATAGCGGAAAATTATCAACCAACGCGGTTACGTACGTGTTTAAACATTTTAAGATAATTTAAATGATGATAGTCTGCTATAAAGAGTGGATTTTATTTCTTCGTTGTTCAGGCTCTGGTACGTTTTAGGTTTCTTTTGTTCGAGGTCAGCATATGATTTGATATTTGTTCAGTTTTAGTCCAATTGAAGAAGTTGCACCAAGTAAGCATTAAGAAATCTCCAATCATATACTTGAAATTGCAGTAATTAATTGGAATTTCATGACATGAAAATCAGAAATTATCATAAATAATAGTAAATTTAGTAAGTTTTTTTTTGTAAATCTAATCGCCAGCTATTGTATTGACCCCAAGCTTTGAAAAATATTGGATCAATTCATATCTCTCTTTCTTATATCATTCAAGTCGAATTAAGTCGCTCAAACTAAGATCAAGCAAAACGTTTTAAGGAAAGAGTTGGTAGCGAATGTTCAATTACCGGCACAAAACATGTAAGATCCCAGACATGGGTTTTACGCGTGGTGAACACATCTCGTCTGGATCGCCATGCACGACGCATGCGCAGAAAGTTTTCATGCCTTCACCTCGGATATAATTATTTAGAAATAATTGTTCGGTTGTTGCTTTATACGATGAAAGGAGCATAAAATTGGATGTGCTGATAAGATATTGTTGAAATATGTTTCTATAGGAGTTGGAAATACTTTCATATTTTTAGACAAATGTTTTACTACCTCAAATATAGATTTGCTAATAAGACATGGTCAAGGTCAAACAGGTTGCAAATCTCTTGTTGCTATGTTAGATTTGTGTGCCCTATTTCACAGCTTTATTTTTATTATATTATTTTAACTTTCCGTTTTTAAAAATCTTTACTTTACTTGTTACTTACTCAAACTCAAGCCCTATCACTCGCCATATTAAACTTCATAAAAAGGTCAATGATCCATTAGGGGCTAGAACAACGATTGAATACAAACTGTTACGTCAGTCCCAGGCCAAATCCATCACGCACTTAAGAGTTCCCATCACGAACCATTTGTCGCGTGACAAATAATCTTCCATGGAAAGCAATCCCTATGAAAAAACCTCAAAAGTACTGTAAATTGCAACGGTAGCTATAATAAATGCAGCTAACGTGTAACTCGGCTTATACTTGAATTATAGCTATTTATAACTACACGACTTTATGCGTGAGAAAAGAGTTAGGTTTCTTACTATGTTCAAGCTATCCAACAAATGAAAGTTGCCTGTGAGAAAGATATCCGACACTGTTTTGTTTTAGATTTATTGTTGAGGAAAGTGTTCATTAGGAAATTGATCTCCGGATGTTTTTGTATTGTCCTAAACGAAAGAATATAAAAACGAGAAAAATTGTATTCAAAGTGATAGTAATTCTAATCGCGGTGGCTAGGCCGTGATAAGAATCACTTGCATGTGATACCGTTTTACGCAGTACGCCTTTTATCACGTGCTGAATTATTTGGTAATTTCTTTCATCTGCCGTGTAGTGTCGGCTTAGAATAACACTACCCCATTTCTACCCCTGGGTGATCGTAAGAGGCGACTAAGGGTATAGCCACCATCAAAAACATTTATTATTACCATCTTTTCCCCAATCAAATTCCAAAGAATTTCTCATTCCAAAGCTCTGGCTACCCCGTTAAGGGATTTATAGCCGTGAGTATATGTATGTTCTTTCATCTGCAAAATTTACTAACAGTCCGTTGTAATAATTGTAATGTAAGAATATTACTCAATTATAAAAAATAACTAGACTAAAGACAGTCTTACATGTAAGCCAATAAACATTTTATAACAAAGAAAATTCGAAACCATTATTATTGTAATAAATTCTCAAATACAACAGTATAAATTCCTAACAATTTATGCGTTGCTTACATCGTCATCAAAGCTATGTAGAGATAACGTGCAGAAATGTATTGTACATGTTGAATGTCCACTTATTAGCAAGCAGTCTCGTGTGGTAGGGTTATGTCTACAGAATGCGTTTATTAACATTTCTTTCGAGAAAATCTAGTTTGCCAGTAAAAACTAAGCACTCGACACCTTTAACCTAACTTTCTAGCAACATTATGTAAATGTTACACTTAGGTTTAGTGGTGCTATCTTGCGAGTCATAGCATTGTTCTTGACTTTAATATTAAATTATACACACGAATGAGTCGAAAATCTTTTTCGATAAAAACATATGAATAAATAAATAATGCTTATATGATTATTATATTAAATATTGAGTTTGTATCCACTAATGTTTAAATTCAAATACATATTGTTTTTTTTTGTTTTAAAATTTTATTTTTTCTTTTTTATTTTAAGCTGTAAGTTTGTATTTATAAGTTAATTGCAGTGCCCGACGGGGCCCACAAGGTCCAAATTGTAAATGTCACCATATTGATACTGTGGATTTAAGCAATAAAGATTTGAATTTGAATTAAAATTAATTAAAATCTTAGAACACAACTATAAAGTAACTTGAATTTTTAAGATTATTCCTCTTGTACTTAGTTGGATCAAGACTAGCCTTTGCATTCGGTTAGTGTAAACATTTGATTTATTCGTACCTCACCTTTAACAACCTTGACAAATCAACCACACATATGACTTACGAAAAGACACATTGGTGTAGGCCCGACCCAGGATTTGAACCTCATCGTCTGCACGATAAGCGGTGTTCTACCCACTGGGCTATCACGGTAAACTACAACTTAACTGAGCAAGCTTAACGTATTACGAGTAATTACATAACATAACATAAACGTTGACGCCGTTTATCCCCGAAGGGGTTGGCAGAGGTACCAATACTTCTGAACTCACATGGCCTTTTTGTACGAATACACTGTCACATGACTGAGTACAACTCAGCCATGTGGGTTTCCTCACGATGTTTTCCCTCACCGTTAACAACCATGATAAATTAACCACACATATGACTTTAGAAAAGACAAATTGGTGTAGGCCCAACCCAGGATTGGAACTCACGCCCTTCTGTTTTCGGGCGGGTGTTCTACCCACTGGACTATCATGTCGTTGTGATATAATTGTGATCTCAATTAACTAGTTAGGTAACCATAACGGTGGAAATTATTGGTAACTCCATAAAAACTGTATGCTCATCGTTGATCAGCGTTTTCCTCAGTTATGTAAGATATAACGACGGATGGCTGTGGTTGCGCGATTGATGGCCCATGTGTTACTTAAAGGGTTTAGGTTAGTGTGACATTTACTTTCATTTTCGTTTCATCATTATGCACTTATTGCTTATATGACATATGTGTAGTTCGAATAGCGCTAACCCATTTCAACCGGCGACTGTCGTGAGAGGGGACTTAGCGTCAGGGGCTCTTAAAGTGATTTTTGGGCTATTTTGCTGGAAACTCATAATCAACCAATAAATAAAGGAAAGAAAAATTTCGACACCGGCGGGGATCAAACCCGCGACATCCGGGTATACGCCCCCGTCGCTCTGCCAATTGAGCTACAGTGTCAATGGCTGCCAGCACGAAATTCTTCTATCCTTTGTTTCTTTTACACTTTTAAGTAGTGTTTGCGTTCCCTACCTCAGATTTTTTACAAATTCGGAAGGCCACTTTTCTAACGTTAGCCTTTTTCTTTCCTTTATTTATTAGTATTAATCCCCACATGAGGTTTTCGTAAACCATCCTGTATTTTAATATTGGCTGTGTAGCGCCGGCTTAGAAGAGCGCTACCCCATTTCTACCGGCGCGGGTGTACGTAAGAGGCGACTAACAGTATTGGGGCTTTTAAGGGAATATTGGGCGATGCGGTTGGGGACCCACCACCAACAACCTTTATTATACCATCTTTTCCCCACTGAACTTTCCAAAAGTGGCTGAGGAATTTCTGATTCCTTAGCTCTGGCTACCCCATCTAGGGAATTAAAGCCGTGAGTATATGTATGTATGTATGTATTTTAATATCTTTTACCCGCTAAACTTCCAATTGTTAAGATCTAGCTGCCCTTTTTGGGATTTATAGCCCTGAGGATACGTATGTTTGTATGCTTAGACTACTTAAAGTTAAATATTTAAAATTTAATTCGTAGGATTTAACCAAGTTTGGTTCTTGCTTGAATCACCTAATTATACGAAAATTGAGATGATTCCGTTCTTTGGAAGGCATGTTAATCCGTCGGTCTTCGCTAATAGCAATAAATATTCGTTGGTCTGACAATACGCGATAAGTAAGGGTGCTGGATTATAGCTAGATCATCCTATTTAGTAGAGAGCCCCTCAGTGGGAACGTATGGTGTGGTCATGAAGCCACCGTTTAAACGTTGAAATGGCGGTCCAAGCAGACGGTCTATATTTTTTCTAGGTAGTAAAGTGACCACTCCATTCTAAGGAGGACTCGATAATGATATAATCGTTATATATGTACAAGATGCAATTGTTGGGCAGTTTGTTATCCACTAACAGATAACCGTGTTGTGTGAGAATGTCACTACCTCTTTCTACCTATGGGTGTCGTAAGAGGCGACTAACGAACGGTATGGGGCTTTTTTTAGGTGGTTTTTGGGCGATGCGGTTTGAGACCCATCACTACTAATACTTTATTTCTACCATCTTCTCCCCTATTAATTCCAAATATGGCTGAGGAGTTTTTAGCTCTTAAGCTCTGGCTACCCCTTTTCGGGATTTATGGTCGTGAGTATATGTATGTATTCGTTTGTTAGCCACAATCTCACCAATTCATTCAAATAGCATACTAAGCAACAACTACATGTCCTTAGCCGATAATAGTTGAAAAGCTTCATTAATAGTACCTAACATCAAGAAATGACTAATGTTATACTTATCCTTGAAAATGGTAATCATCATTTGCTGTTCCAACTCTTTTTATTTTTAATCTTGAATGCATTTGTGTGACGGCCTTTAGGCAAAACGTTAGAAACCATGTCAAATGATTCAAATAAATTGCTTAGCTGCATAGAAAAAAAAAATAAACTTCAAGTTGTTAATTGCAGGTTCCTAGGTCGCCCCTCTTTAGTTATAACTATAGTGCTTTGGCGATGTGAGAATCAATTTTTATAAGTACAGAAGAAAATAAACAAAATTAAGAAGACAAAGATTTCCTAATGCATTTCTTTTATTAACTTTTAAAATTGACTAAATCAAGGAATATTTTTATTAATGCCATTTTCCTAAGCTCTGCCTCGCAATAATTATATTGACCGAACACAGATAACCTTAAAAAATATATAGTACATATAGACACAGGTCTCATCGACTATATAAACCGATTTGGATCAGGGTGTGTTACCCTGTTGGGTAATCTTAGAATTATTACATATAGACACAGGTCTCATCGACTATATAAACCGATTTGGATCAGGGTATGTTACCCTGTTGGGTAATCTTAGAATTATTTCATAAATTCTTTTCAAATACCACTGTAACGTAATATACGTTAAGGCATCTAGCAAAATCTTATAGCAACATAAAACAAAAACCAATATTTATTATGTCAATAAGTAGAGAACTACCCTTCATTAGAAGTGCACAACAAAATATTCGTGACATGATATTGTTAAGTTATCAATCATTGCGTTTTAAAAAAAAAAGAGAGTTATTTCTAATGTATTTCTATTTAAAACTAACTGAATCATTTAATTGCATTGTCAGTTATCACCACACTCTTAATTAAATTGTAATTAACAATGTCATCTTTGAGGGCGTCATTAAATACCTTAGTTAAAAAAAGTTAAAATGCATTTCTAGCTCTACATATTTTGGTAATTTGCATAACTATTTTTGTTATTCAATTATATAAAAACTAGCAAAAATCTAATTTATATTATTTTGCGGAATAAAAGGAAAGCAATGAAGATTTTTTATTAAATATGTAAATGTGATACACAAACACACACACACACACACACACACACACTCACACGTGTATGAGCATGATACGTCAATAGAGAATATTCAGAATATTAGAATAATTTATAGAATTTCCAAATTTCCATTTCCACTTGCCTCGGACGGCCCTCGCTAAACGCACATTTGCTAAATAAAGTAGAGACATTGCTCTCCGGGGGTATGAAACATATTGGATACCCTACATGGCTAGACAACATACCCTTTATAACAAAAAAATGAAAACAAGTCCAACCGTGTTCATTTTAACTTATGTAATGATGGCGATATTAATTCAGTTTTTTCTCCACAGGCTGACGGACGCATACGAGCATTTAGCGTATGAAAGCCTGTCTCCTGATTACGAAGACTGGGTCCGGCCTTGCCCAAAGGCGGCTCCTGAGAATTTCCATCTCTCCAAGTATGGACATCTTCAGATAGACTACTCCTGTAGTTGGAACTCGCTGGATAGACTTATAAGGAACCAATAGATACCATAGAGCATCGTCTACGGGGTCTACTGATTGCGAGCAGAGTTATAAATATTAACTATAATTAATGCATAAAAATTTGTAAATTTTTAGAGGATATTTGTTTGTTTAATAGACAGTATTATCACGATTATCAAAGGTGCAATGCAATTCGGTTTACGCATGTATGCCAAACGCTATTATATTTTATAAGCTATTGTAACATGTTCGACAATTTGGCATTTAGAGTTCTTTGATATTGAGCGGTTGATAGTATATTGTTCAGCAATATTTTGGGCTACACATGAACTTGAGAGGAGTTGAAAGCTGTGAGAGGTTAGTTACAGAAATATAATAGTTACGTATTCAAAGTTACAAGATATACCTTCTTGTTTAAATATGCCTGTTTTTATTATATTTCATTTATTTTAACTCGTGCCGTGTCATATGGACAAAAGAAGTAAACTCCATTGCATCTGCAATAATTGCCTGATCTGAGAGAACTCTTAGTTTTTAAGATTAATATTTTAATCTCAGAGATGATTTCCTAAGAAATTAAATTAGATTAATATTTCAAAGTCAACCGAAAATAAAGTACCTAATTATGTAAGATTATTCAAAAAAAGAATTTTAAGCTTCTACAATATTTTACATAACATTTTTATAAGGTTTAGAGCGTAACATTAGTTTTTAAGCGAACGTTTAAAAACTAATGTTACGCTCTAAATACTAAGTATACTTCGTAATTAAAACATATCTTATTAATAAAGTATACTCTTGTTTATGACCAAAGAAAATAAAATGTTGTTAAGATCACATCACTAGCTTTCATTTCTATTCTTTGTGACCCTTTCGTTTTTCGTGTGAAGTTTGGCTTATGACATCATTTACCTCCTTTGTATTCGCGTAGATAAGTTTAAAAATTGCCACACCATAAAGACAACCACTGTTTTCCCTAGATCTGATGGGAATACATTTCTGATAAATAAAGGAAAGAAACATTTCTACACAGGCGGGGATCGAACCCGCGGCCTACGTCTCGCTCTGCCAATTGAGCTACCGTGTCAATGGCTGCCAGTGCAAAATTCTTCTATCCTTTGTTTCTTTTGCTGTGTAGTGTCGGCTTAGAATAGCACTACCCCATTTCTTCTGGTGGGTGTACGTAAGAGGCGACTAACGGTATTGGGGCTTTCAAGGGATTTTTGGGCGATGCGGTTGGAGACCCATCACCAACAACCTTTATTTTTACTATCTTTTCCCCACTCACATTTCCAAAAGTGGCTGAGGAATTTCTAATTCCTTAGCTCTGGCTACCCCATCTAGGGATTTATAGCCGTGAGTATATGTATGTATGTTTGTTTCTTTTACACTTTAAAGTAGTGTTTGCGTTCCCTACCTCCGATTTTTTTACAAATTCTTAAGGCCACTTGTCTACCTTTTCAGATAGAATGCAAATGTTGAGAACGCCTAACTATCACATAATTAAAATGTTTTTGTTCATGAAAACCTCATGTGGGGATTATTACTAAGAAATAAAGGAAAGAAAAATTTCGAAGTCCTTTTCTTGAAAATATAAGTAAGGTATAATATAGTAGCCTATTATAATATAGTAGCTTATTAGGGTATAATACAACCACATTACCCATCAATTAAGGCATCGCCTAGCTGGAGTAACATGGGAAAAGATATGTTAGGGGCCCCAAGTCGACAAGCGTTGCTTACTTTGAACAACATTAGTAGTGAGTACTCAAAATACTTATACCAGCAAGTATTAGATTGTACTCAGAATTCATTAAAGTACTGTGAATGCGACTCTCACGAGTCAAGCACTTGCTTTATCCCTTGGAGATACAAAACGTGATAGTATTCTTTATTGGCGTTTCTCTAATTAAGTTTACTTAATGTGAATCGTAATCGTTGGGAAAACCGGCTTATTGGTTGTACGTGACAAAAATCTTCTATTCTTTTCTTTTATCAATGTGCCTGCGTTTTGTTTCCAATCGGCATCCACAATTTTAACAATAAATTGATCAATACCAAATAAATGTTAATTTATAATGTTGTGTGATGTGTAGAATCATCTGAGAAATATTAAAAAATATGTTAAAATGGTACGCCCACGCTATTTACTTGAAATAGTTGTTAATTGCATCGTCATAGTAGTGGTAAAATCACCTTGAAAATCACATTAATAAAATAGTTCTTGAACTCTGCTTGAATATATTCTTAAAAGTTATCGGGCATGAGGTAATTTTCTTATAAGGGCTAAGGTTATTAGGTTGGGGTCGGGAGAAATGGGATCCACGGGGGGTGGATGAAAAAATATAAAACAGATTTATAGAGCCAATGTGGATAGTAATATCAATATCAGTGGAGGATGACCACGGAGGACGATGGATTGTCTCTATGCCTACTCTAATCGAAACTCATGGCTTGAGTATGAATGTGCAATAGGTACTTTCCTATAAGAGAATATGTCCCTATATTTATAATTAAACAATCATAGTGATCAATAAGCCTCTTAACAATATCGCTTTGAATAGAGTCCTCAATCTAGCCCTTTAGTCAAGTCAAGTCACATAAGAACGATGTAGAGGAAATTAGTAAATGTGATTATTCTGCAAACTTTAACCAGCACAAATGATCTATCAAATACAATTATTTAATAACAACTACCTCGATAACGCTGTCAATAAAGATAATAAGTAGGTAGGAAAGAGAATTTTGTACGAGCACTTTCAATTTCTCTATAATATCCAATACTTATTATGTATACGGCGCTGAGTGAATCGTGATCACTGCATTTTATTGCATCTTACTTTCAGACTATACTTTCATAAAGACTTATCATTTATTATGCTGGAAAATATATGTTATTATTTTAGTAATTTTGCTTTTGCATTATGTTTATATGCAAAGTGGGAACTTTGATACAGCTTGTAGATTACTTTCCTTTTCGATTCATCTTGAAAATGCAAATGTGGGAAGAATGTACACGTTTTAGTACCTCGCTCGAACAATGCGCAGTTTTTTAAAGGAAAAATACCTTGTTATATACGATTGTGGTTACGATGTTATTAAAACTTAATTATGTATGACGCTCTTAAGAAGATTGGTAGAAAATCTACTTTGATTTTTTTGGTTAATTGATTAACCTACTTTAAGACCAAGAATTCATAAACCTAGTTTAATATAAGTAGGAGTGATATAATACACACACCAAAAATTTGCACTGTAATAACAAAAATATATATATAATGAAAATTTCATCGGTCTCAATAAATTCTGTCACAGCTTTTATAAATTAAGTGTACCCACTACTTTTACACTTTACATTAACATTAATGTAGCATTCCTTACGCTGTATTTCCTTACCATTAACAACCTTGATAATTGAATAACACATCAGTGTAAGCCCGATTCAGGATTCGAACTCGTCACTTCTCCGTGTCTCGGGCAGAGCTATTTCCCATAAGCTGCCAAGGCAATAGAAAGTGAAAAGTTAACTTCACTGAACCAATAAGTTTCATATTCTTAGCCTACTTGACGCGGAATCCAACATTATCTTATACAAAAATCTATTTCATCCATATCATCCATCTCAGTAAGTATTTGGTGCAATCGCCATCTAGATTGTTCACATTAACCTGTAATATTTCGTAGGTCTGTTTCTCATGACGTAATATTTCGGATGGTCATTGATCACGTAATAATTTTCATAATCGTATTCGTATTCATGAACTGTTTGTTTGCCATATTAGATGTGCACTGTAACGCTCTAATCATTATCGAGGACAAACAAAAATGATCTACGAAACAATTATCATTACATAAATCTATCAATTTTGAATAGAAATAAGACCAGGGAAGTTATCTAAAATTTATTAAGTAATCTTCAATACATTTGATTGGATGTTACTCTACTAAATGATGAAGCACTTTTAGTGTTACAAGCGAAAGTTTCTTGATAGTAGTACACGTAAAAGAAGAAACAATAAGAAATCATTCAATTGGCTTACTGTTCTTGTCGTGCCTTCTTCTCATTAAATTTGCGTTATTAATAATGTCCATAAACAAAAGCATCCATTAATGGTATGTTGAACGTTTCCTTATGAATATCTGAAGTGCTTGTCAGTGAAAGCAGATACATTCCTCATCCCGTTTCTTTGCGATTATATACAATGTTGTTTTCAATACTTGAAGTTGTTACTAAATCAAGTTTTAAACCAATCCGATGGAATTTACAAAGCAAAGCCCGTTTCCTTATAGATTTGTTATAGAAATAAATAAAAAAATATGTTGTCCATAAGATAATGTTTACTTTTTATCTTTAATTGAGAGAAAGAAAAGAAAGAAAATTATTTATTCATATTGCATGCTTAGGCATTAGTTTACTCATTGCTATGTTTGTCAATTGTAGCTTACCACTTTGCAATATATTTTCATATGAAATTAAATATAGCACTGCTAGCTGGAGCCAGGAAATCTTAAACAGTTTTTTATACAAGGCAGTGTCACTCCAGAAGCTTTAGGGAAAGTTAAGTTACATACTTTTTAAAAATCTTGAAAGTCCTTATCATTATATAACTTTCGCTTTTTTGTAATATTAAAAGCGCCTTTTTCCTTTTGAACGCTTTGGGTTTTGTTCCCGTAGTAAGTTACTTGAAGTGGGTTAACTCTTGCAGTAGAAGGTTTCTGGGAATTTGACGCTTTTGAAATATTAACATTAGAAACCATTTCTGTAGGACTAGCTGTATAATCTCTATTTGAAGAATACGGTCGTTCAACTTGCGTCTCAAACTGCATAGAATTCTGAGCCAGATATTGCTTGAAATTACTTTGCTTCAACTTTTCCTCTAGTTCTTCGAGTTTCTGTGAAGTAAACGTCAAGATTGTCACATCATGTGAAAGTGTTGGTTAATGAATACCAATTATGTTGATATTAACAGCTAATTCGCTCGGTGTCGTGTTGTGTCATAATGTTAACTGCTTTGTGGTAGAAGAATGAATGCAGGAACTACGACTGAGATTGTTATCTTTAGTGATGTTAATTTCTACCTATTAGCGGAAAACAGCGTTCAGAATATACACTATTTAGAGTTTAAAGGGTCAATCAAGAAAGTATGAACAATGATGGGCAGGCTCTCAGATATGAGTACTGAAGGTATGCAGGTAACTCCACAATCGAAATCAGCCAAAAGACGTCTGCTGATGGATATAGGCCACCCCAAGGGATTTCCACAACCGCCGCAACCTTGACCAAGCGGTCAACCTTTTGATAAGCATACCCACAGAAGACCATCTTACATTAATGCTACAGTAATAGATAGAATTTAAGATAAGTATTAATTCAAATACGTTTTAACTCAATTATTATTAATATAGGGCACCCTCTTATCTTACAAACCACACACCAACTTACAAAATAAATCTATCATCCAAAGTTTGTATACGAGACTGATAATGAAAAATTACGCCTTATTGCTTGTTTTGTTTTGATTGTGTGTTCAATTTGTCTACAAGTATTTAAAAATACTTAAATTATTTGTTGTAAACTATTATACACGTCTCCCTAAGTTAATTTTACCTATGCAGCCTCCGCTTAGAATATCATCACCCCGTGTATTTTAGTAGGCGTCGTATATGGCGCCTAAGGGAGTTTCTTAAGTGACTATTGAGCGATGTGTCTGGAGACTCATCACTAACAATACTTCATTTTTATACTACTACTAAAGCCTCTCCTTCCCAATCATCTTCCGAAATTGGCTTTGGGATGTCAATTATAAAGCTCTAGCCTCCCCTTTTTGGGAAATAAAAGAAGTATGATAAGAGCAGACAATAATGCGAGCTGGACTAGCTCGTTTCTTCCCATGGGTGAGCGTAAGAGGCGACTAAGGGTATTGGGGCTTTTAATGGATCGTTAGGCGATGCGGCTGGAGATCCAACACCAACAACCTTTATTTTACCATCTTTTCCTCTCTTTACTCCCAGAAGTTGCTGGGGAATTTGTATTTCCTTAGCTGTGGCTGCCTCTTCTAGGGATTAATAGCCGTGAGTATATAAATTTATTTATGATAAGAAATACAACCGTAAGTATAGATATGAATGTTAGATTAGTACCCACCCTACGATAAGCTTCAATATTAGCGTCAGTCCTAGCAATCAGCCCCGACTGCTGGTCATGCAGTTGGGTTATTTGGGCACTACTGCGCTGCAACTTCTCTTCGTACTCCAGAACTACGACGTTTATCTAGTATTTGAGAATATTAGGAAATTAAAATACTTTATGTTTTAAAACTATAAGTTATATATCTAATGAAGAGAATACTTTTATCGAAAATGACCTAAATACGTATTATATTTTGACAATTGGATTTAATGTTTTTGAAGATTACGGCTGGTTCTCTGTAAATTTTACCATTTTAATGTTAGCTATGGTCACCAAATAAATACCTCTCAAATCGAATAAATACCTCTCAAATCGAACTAGCATGTTGGTAGTATATGGTGGTGTATAGTCATAAGGAAGAATAGAAAAACAAACGACCTTATCCCTATGTTCTGCTTCAATTTCCCTGATCTTGGCTCTCAACTCTTCAATCACGCAGCTGAACTGAGCGATTTGGGTGTCGCAATCTCGCCGGACCTGTTCGACTAAATAATTATATCTATTTAATTTATATCTTATTTGGAGCATTTATCCACTTTTTCTAAATGTAAATAAATCTAGCTATTCGTGAGTCTTTACGTGGCTTTATTGTTGAGTGTTCGTAATAGCCGTGAGCAACCGTGATAGCTCTTTGGGTTGAATACGACTTATCGTGCAGATGGTGAGGGTTCTAATCCCGGGTCGGGCCTTCACCACCTTGTTTTCAAACATCGTGAGGAAACCCGCATGACTAAGTTGTACTGTGTCATCTAACATGTATTCGTACAAAACAGCGATAGGCCTATCACGTGAGTACACTGTCGAAGCAAAACGTGGGTTCTCTGAACATTAATTTTATGTGATCTTCAGAAGTTTTGGGTCCTTTGCCAACCCCTTCGACAATATACGGCGTGAACATTTTGAGTTGTTCGTACTAATAAATATCTAAATAAATAAGAACAAATAAAAGAGGTAATTACTGCATTTCTGTTTTTCTGCTTCTATCTCTTCCATCTGTTTCTCATGCTGTCGCCGTAACTCATTGAGTGATTCATTCAACCTCAGCGCTTGACTTTCCTTCTCCTATAAATATGTGAAGAAACCCAATGGTGTTTTTATATGGAAATAAACTTTTGTTTTTTTTTGTATATTATTCAAATTTTGAACATTAATAGTAGTACTTTATGATGGTACAAAGTTACAGATTTGTTTGAGTCACGTAGTCCAGTTGGCTATGGATTGGTCGTAGCCGTGTCGTAGCAGATTGAATTATCTATTTGATTGTCCGCAAAAACTACATACATACATATACTCACGTCATTAGTTTTCATTGGGTTAGGCAGAGACTAACAATCGCCAATTTGTACGATCTTGAAAAACCTCTCTAGCTTCGTTTACCCACATCCATAATGATCTCATACATTCTCTTTTATTCATCATAATTCGAACGCCTGCCATTTTGAGCATCTTTGATCCTAATGTGTCCTCCGAGGTGTCCTCTACGAACATAACATCCACATTGCATTATAAAAAATATAGGTCTGAATTATCGCGTATTCATGAACTATTTGTGAAGCATATTTTTTTGTGATTTTACACTGTATCAGCACAACATGAAAAACAAGTAATAATTTCATTTGTCTGTTCTAAAGACATTTGTGTGGTTAATTCATCATGGTTGTTAACGGTGAGGGAAAACATCGTGAGGAAACCCACATGGCTAAGTTGTACTGGTGACGATGTCACGTGATGTTCAGAAGTATTAGAACCTCAGCCAACCCCTTCGGGGGTATACGGCGTAAACGTTTGAATCTTGAGTCTTGAATTTTTAAAACACTAAAGATATATGATTGTGACAATACATCATTCCTGATCTCATATAAATCCCCATGGAAGGGCTCGAGTCTACCCTGAATAACGCTATTTGGCGATAATCCACCACATTGGCCTAGTGCGGGGTGACAGGCTAACGACTATGACCGTAATAGCAACCGGGACTTATTGACGGTTAACATCTCCTCCGATTATATTACACAACAAATATAAAATGACGAATAAAAACATTCGGACTCTCTGTCCCTACATATTATAATAATTACCTTTCCCAAAAGTGCAATTGTAGCATCCTTAGCACCTAATTCTTCTGTCAATCTTTTCGAGTCTCTTTTCAAATAAACTAAGTGAGAAACAGTTTCCTGTAGATTTCCGATCATTTCGCGCGATGTTACCAAATGATAGCGGTGAGATTTCTCTAATTCTCGCGCTTCTTTTAAATCGATTTCTAGTTTGGAATGTAATTCGCGTATTTGTTTACATTCCTCCTTTTCTTTTATGTAGAGCTAGAACCCGTAACATGAACATTAAAAATGTAAAATGTAATGAAAGGCAGCCGACCCCTTTTCCAAGTTATTGTGCAACGATTTGGTATTGGGTCGATCTTTTTGTAACACTTACATTTTTGAATAAAGACAAGGATTCAACAACATTTTGAAGTCGATCATTGGAAATTGGTTGCTTCAATGGTTCCATTAGATTATTTTGGCATAATGATAATATATAATGCACGTAAAATCTAGAAACAAAACAGTTGAGAGTGTAATCAAATTAAAATGTATGTATTTATATGTTTAACATAAGTTAAATTATAAAGATTTCAAATTTGCGATTGCCGCCAATTTTACAAATAGGAAAATAAAACAAAAACAACTTACTCAAATCTTCGGTAGAATGTCAACAGGTCAATGATCTTCGGTGTGAATTTTAATCATCCGGTTTAATCTTAAATCTATGAGTTTACATTACATTACATTACATGTTCTCTGTTCGGTTTGGTTAAATAATTATTTCAAGTGCTATTAATTTTGTAATTCTATGCATCAGTATTTTACAGACTATATGTCTCTACTTTACGGGAACCAAAGTCCATACAAAAAAAAAGTCTTTGATTTTGAGATAACTACGTCTGGGCTGCATAGTTTATGCTTTAGCCTTAGCCGCTTAGTTAGATGAACGAAAAAAAAAACAGTAGTGTGATTTAGGTATGATCGATGTCACGAAAACATCGATGTTAACATCGAATCAAAAGTATCGATGTACGATAAATATCGATCTGTTAGGATGGCGCTCCGTAGGTCCTTTTTAAAAAAAATTACAAAGTACTGCTGAAAGGTTTAATTGAACACAAAGAGAACAATACAAAATTAAGATAAAATTTACAAGTGAACTGTATGACGGTTGATGGCTGACTGACTGAAAGATGGTGGAGACAATGCTTTTATTAACTATATGAAATACTAGGTCAGCATTAGTTTAGTACTGGGGATATTCATAACACCTCCCCCTATAAAACGGAGCTTATCTTTTAGGGATGAGCGAAGTTAAAAACAGTGAAAAATTAGAACATGAAAAGATAAACTCTGCTAACATTAAAACTTATACTAAATTATAATAAAACAAAACATAAAACATTTCCCTTAAAAGTTACTTAAATTACGTTTAGAATTATAAGGGATATTCGGTAAAGATTTAATAGAAATATCTTCACTTTGAGATGACTCTGAAACATCATGAAGTTCAACAGAATTACTAATATTATTTCTTAAGTGTCGCTTTTTATTGTTATAACATTGGTTGTATATTTGGACACAACAGCTAGAAGATTTATTACATTTATACAAATATTTAATTGTCTTAAAAATTATGAAACTTAAAATTGATGTAATAAGAAAATAAGTAAATCCTGAATAATATGAACCGTATTTAACAATATGGGACTGCTCCTTGGCTTTGTTAATTTTATTCTCTAAGTTATTTAATTAGTGAGAGGCATAATTAAAAGACTCTAGGTCAATATTACTTAAACTTATAGGTGAGAGCAGTGGTACAGTATGATTAATAACATCCTTTTTACAACAATCATCATTTGTAATGTCGAAGTCTATATAAATTTGGTTTTGAATTAACATTGTTTTAGAGGTAGAAGGAACAAGTTGAATAGTATTACAATAACCAATACAATTTTCATCGAGTTTTACTATACCTGTGCCGGTGACAATATAATCCTTTATAATATTTGAACATTTAACAGTTAGTTTCTTTTGGAAGATTGAACATAAATCCATTTGTTATTATTAAGCTTTTGCCAAATATCAATTTCACCATACAACAACTTATAATCGCATTCCACTGGAATGGACAGAACTACTTCGGTAAGCAATTTCGTCTCGCAGGACGGGTTGTTTATAGAAGATAAGATTGAAACAGATGGACAGATTGAATAAAAATTATTTATAATGTTACAATCATTTATAGTTTTTAATAGTGCATAGTTTAATTTATCGTCTGTCATTGCAATAAACCTTGTGGTTGGATGAATCATAGCGAATGTATTAGGCAAGTTTTCATTGTGCGGTGTAGGCAGAGGTATACTTTTATATAAGGTATATTTAATAGGAGTTATCATATGAATTTTTAAAATAAAAACTAACTTATTATTATAATAGTATGAAGTAAGTTTTGATACGTCTATAATTATATGAATATTTTCTAAATTTAAGGGTACTGGAAAATCAAAACGTTTATTCATAGAACTACTAATATTCATTAATTCTCTTAATAAGCTATTAGAGGTTATAATAGACGGGTGTAAAATGTTAGACTTAGAAAATAATATTCCATTTAATATAGTATCGAGTAAATTAGAAATACTTAATAAAGAACTTTCAATTACATTGCTAAAAGTATTAATCCTAGTAATTATGAATAACTGATCCTCTAATTTTTGAACACCTTTTACAATATCATTAAATTGGTTAATTTGAGAATTTAAAGTCTTTTCGTTTTGATCTAAACGAGAAATAGTTGTATTAAATGAAGTTAATGTGGATTTCACCACGTGAACATTATCTTTTAATAATTTAAAAATTTCAGTTTCACTGTGTCTACATGATTCAATGGCAGCATCATATTTACGCGCATCGTCTGCGTCCAAAGTGCCAAAAAAGAACTTGAGAATTTCACCGCCGAATTCTAAAGATCGTTTAATCTTATTCGGTTTATTATTAGAAATAATATGAGATAATGATTCTAGCTTAATGAAATTAGATTCTAATAGTATGCTAATAGGGTTTAAAATATCGTTACAGTTAATAATATTATAGTTATCTATTTTAGAACAAAACTCGATTATTTCCTTATACATATGTTCAATACGAGACATAAACGGATTTAGGTTTACAACATCGATATGTGTTATTATTTTCACGTAATCGTTATAAAAATATATGTTCGATGTTTCATCGAAGTATATTCCTGGACTATGACTTATAGTATTTATCTCTGATTCGGAGAAAACCATAGACGGGAATGACAGTAATCTGAAAATACAATAACTAACTAAATATCGATAAACTTAAAATATGACATTATGAAACTAATTACTACTAGCCGGTTTGATTTCATTAACATGGTACTTAACATATTTCCTATTAATACATAAACTAACATTATTCTTCCCGTGGACTTTAACTATTTTATACGGGCCTTTCCATACGGGAGACAACGCTTTTCTTAAGCGGTGATGGTGTTTTAAATATACCATGTCGCCTGTTTTATAAGAAACTTCACGACTCGATTTATCATAATAACGTTTAGAATCAGATTTACTTTTTAATATATTTTGAATGGCTTTATCGCGACTGAACTTCATTCTATATTGTAATGCGCGAATATATTCTTGATAAGTAGTGTTGTCATCATTACTGTATAAAGAACTAGGAATAGTGGGTTTATAACCATATAACAATTCGAATGGGGTAAACTGAGTGGTACAGTGCGGAGTAGTATTGTATGAAAGAATAGCTGTGGCTAAATAACAATGCCAGTCATTTTGATTTTCATTTACAAAAGACTTTAAATATTCCTTAAGAGTCGCATGGCTACGTTCAAGGGCACCATTGGTTTGCGGATGATATGGAGTCGAGTAAAGACTTTTAATCTTAAGAATTTGGGTTAACTGTTTGAACAGCTCGGAAGTGAAACAAGTACCTTGATCTGTCAAGATCATTTTAGGAAATCCAAATAGGGATATGAAATGAATAAGGTTTCTTGCTACTTCGTCAGTGGTAGAGGTGATCATTGGGTAAACACAAGAGAATTTGGTAAGATCATCCTGCAGAGTGAGAATAAATTTAAACTTTTGAAGACCCGCTTCGGGTAGGGTACCAACTATATCTAAGGCAAGCCTTTCAAATGGCTTGGTTGAAGTGGAAATAATCACCATTGGAGCTTTGTTGCAAGAACGAAGTGGTTTATTAATTTTGCATAACTGACAGTCTTTTACATAATTCTCGATGTCGGCTCTCATACTTTTCCAATAGTATGTTTCTCTAATCCTACTATACATTTTCTTTATTCCGGGGTGACCGGCAATAGTCGTGCCGTGGTTTTCCCTTAATATATTAGGCACTTCAGCGGGAGTAGGATAAATTAACTTATTTTTATAAACATGTATTTTAATATTCGTATTATCGAAAACAAAAGATAACATATTATAAATTTTAGAGTAAGATAACTTAGTAAATGGTTCAGTGAAATCTGATATAGACAATTCTCTTTCGTCTGGATACTCCTTTAAAATAAAATTGCGTAAAGATACTAATAGATTATATATAGACCTATAACTAGTTTCGTCGTAATGATTAACTTTAGTAAACATAGTGGATCGTCCCAGCTTCGCACGGGTAGCGATGTTTTTTAAATATCTGAGGTTTCTTTCTTCAGTCACTGCTCAAGCATTGTGAAATTCAGCGCAATGTTTTCAATTAATTAAATTTATAGCACTCCCTTAACAGTTTAGTTTGGTGATTTTGAATGCGCTTTAATGAACGGTTCAGTATTTCCGTTTAATAGCAAATTTTGGAATAAAACGCCATGAAGTATTTATAACAATCTAAAAAATAAATCATTACTCTATGTAGGATGCAACTACTGGCGCCATCTAGTATGTTATATGTAAATTAGTAAAGATTTGGTTTCGATCACGGGCGCGATGGCTTATTTTATGCATAATTTCGGTGTTTGTCTACCGATTTCTATGATTCTTTTTTTATTGAATAGGTAATAATGTTACCTTTTTTAAATTAGGGATGAGTGAGAGGTTTACAAACGTAAGAGTAAACAAATATAATCAGGATGTTCCGAACTGCTAAGCTATCAGGAATTACACGTGTTATTGTGAGTCAACCGTAAAAGATAGTCATAAACTGTCAAGGATTTTTTTTTAGATAATTTTATGAAGAATATTTCCGCCACACATGATTTCTATGTAAGTTTAACCATTAAGGCTGCACACGCGACGGAAGCTTAAAAAATGGAGTAACTTCTCTTTTTTTCCCCAAATTTCCCAAAATTCCCCTTTACTTCTCTGCTGGAAAGTATACAAAAACCTGCGCAGGAGTATGAAGAATAATTGTACCAAGTTTCGTTAAAATCCGTCGAGTAGTTTTTGTTTCCATAAGGAACATACAAACCGACAGACAGACAGACAGACAGACAGACAGACAAAAATTTTACTGATTGCAGTTTTGGCATCAGTATCGATCCCTAATCACCACCTGATAGTCATTTTGAAAATATATTTCATGTACAGAATTGACCTCTCTACAGATTTATTATAAGTATAGATATAGATGAAAATTATTATCTTATTATTAGAAGTGTTCACTGCTTTAACAGTGAGAAGTTCGCGTTCGGCTGATAAGAAGTCAGCAGAATTATCGATCAGTGAGAGTAGTTGCTCACAATAAGGCATAGAGTTATCAAAGTCAATAGACATGGCACACGCAATTAATTTATTATTAGTTAAATGAAGACTTTCGGTATGCTCTTCAATTAAAGTATTAAAAGTAGAAGATTTAGTAAACTGGGACTTGAAGTACTGTTCATAAGATACATTTTTAAGATTTTTCCTAACAATTGCATTAACGGGACAACGAGATAACGCATCAGCGTTAGAATTGAGACAACCTTGTTTATATATTATCTCGTAGTCATACTCCTCGAGTTTGAGGCGCCAACGGATGAGTCTACTGCCTGGGTCTTTGACATTAAATAACCATACTAAGGGACGGTGATCGGTTACTATTTTAAAAGTTCGACCAAAGAGATACGGGCGGAATGTTTTAACCGCGAAAATAATGGCAAGAAGTTCTTTTTCTGTAGTAGAATAGTTTCCTTCGGATTTATTTAAAGTGCGTGAAGCGTATGCTATTGGTTTGTCTTTTCCAATCTCGCCCTGAGAGAGAACTGCGCCAATAGCGTAGTTAGAAGCATCAGTAGTAATAATAAATGGACGAGAGAAATCGGGGTATTGGAGTAATGGGGCAGACGTCAATTGGTTTTTAAGGAAAAAGAAGGCTGAATCTTGATCAGATGTCCAATTAAATGGTACATCTTTCTTTAATAAAGAAGTCAAGGGTTTAGTTATTTTAGAAAAGTTCTCAATAAAACGACGATAATAACCAACTAAACCAAGAAATGATTTAATTTGTTTAACATTTGTTGGAACGGGGAATTCAGTGACAGCCTTGACCTTGTCTGGATTTGGAGAAACACCTTTGTCTGTAATAATATGCCCAAGATAAGCTACTTCACGACGTAAAAACTCGCATTTGTCAGGTTGAAGTTTGAGGTTAAATTGACGGAATTTGTCGAAGACTAATTTTAACTTAGAAATATGGGATTCCAGGTCATGGGAGTATATAATACAATCGTCCAAATACACGTAACAATGAAGACCTTGGAGTCCAGAAAGAGCCGTATTCATTAGGCGTTGAAACGTAGTAGGGGCATTTTTAAGCCCAAAAGGCATTCTAGTAAATTCGTAATGCCCAGAAGTACTCGAATTGGTGCTAACTGTAAAACCTGTTTTTGCAGCGTCAGCAGGATCCATCAGGATTTGGTGGAACCCACTAGCGAGATCCAGGGTAGAAAAATACTTGGAATGACCCAACTGATCTAATATATCAGTGATGAGAGGCAATGGATAGCTCTCAGAAACTGTTACATCATTTAAACGGCGATAATCAATTACAATCCTCCATTTTTTCTTGCCGGAGGCGTCTAGCTTTTTTGGAACCACCCAAACTGGTGCGCTCCAGGGGGAACAAGAAGGTTGGATAATTTTCTGACTTAACATTTTCTTAATTTGAGAGTCAACTTCATCTTTATGACATTCAGGGAAACGATAGGATTTGACATGAATAGGGGCAGAATTGCCTGTGTTAATAGAGTGTTGAATTGCATTAGTGTAGGAAAGAGATTCACCTTCAAGGTGGAAGATATCTGTATAATTAGAAAGCAAGTCCATTAACGAACTTCTTTCTTGTGAATTAAGATGTAAACATCGAATTTGATCAAGCACTCTTTTATATCTATCACTTGGAAAAGATTGAATATTATGTAAGTTACTTAAATTTAGAGAATTGGACATAGAAATGTCAAAAGGAATAACTTTAACACAAAAGTCATTAACAGAAACTTCAGATTCAGTGGTATTTAAAACGGAGACGTTCACCCTATTATTGGGTTTAATGGAGACAATACAATTAGCTATATGTACACCTTCAGAGATTGATTGATCAAGGACTAGGGCTTCTCTAATATCGAAGAACTGATCTAGTCTTTCCGAGTCGATTGGACATTCTATTATTGTCTCGGAACGCGGAGGTAAAACATAAGCAGATTTGCTAAAACAAAAAGGTATAGTAGTCAACTTATTAAAAATTAAAGTATTATTTGAATATTGAATATCTATGTTAAAGTTTTGTATAAAATCGCTTCCTATTATTCCATCATAATTTAAGTTAACGGAGTCATTAATTGTATGGAATATAAATCTAAATTCTACATTATCGTAATTAAAATATAACTCAATAGAGCCTAGAGATTCGCAAAATGAATCATTATCACTTAATCCTTGTAATTTTACTTTTTCGGAAGATAAAATAGGATTATTTAAACAAGAATACTTAATGATAGAAATGGAAGAACCCGTGTCGATGAGAAAACAGAGGGGTTTTTCATTATAATTAGTTTTTAAATAAACGTGGGGTAGTGATATTTTACTATGTATTTTATTAACTTTATAACTCTTCACACAAGAGTCTACACTATTAGAACATTGTGGTAATAAAAACTTAGAATAATTATGTTGTCCTGTCTGAACTTTTTCTTCGCTCTGTGGTTTACAAGGTGTAACTTGATCCACATGCGATGCGGTAGAGCATGGTGCTACATTCGAATAAATGCAAGTTGCATTATGGGAAGCTTGCGCAGATAAGGATTCAGAGACGCAAGTTGAAGAATCAGATGTGTTATTATTTAAAACTCGTGCATTAGATAACTCAGGGACACGAGGGGCAGACAGAGGCACAACCTTAGGAAAAACTTGCGCATTTAATAATTCAGGGACGCAAGGTGAAGGTTGAGACGCAGTATTTTTTAGAACTCGTGCATTAGAAAAAGCAGGGACACGAGGGGTAGACAGTGGTACAATACTGTCGGAAACTTGCGCATTTAATAATTCAGGGACGCAAGGTGAAGGTTTAGACATACTATTTTTGGGAACTCGTGCATTAGAAAAAGCAGGGACACGAGGGGTAGACAGTGTTACAATACTGTCGGAAACTTGCGCATTTAATAATTCAGGGACGCAAGGTTGTTTAATAATCGTGTCATTCACCAAATTAATTGGTTCCGGCAGACACGGAACCGAAACCCTATTTAGTTTAAATTATTAGAATCATGTTCAATAGTATTAACGCTAGCCTTAGTTTTATTGAAAGAGTGCGCTGGTTGTTGCATTTTATTTTTGTATTGCAACTTACGGCATTCACTAATTGAATGACCTTTATTTTTACAATAGGCGCAACTTATTATTTGATTTAAATTGGGAGGCTTAGAGGTGCTGGCAGTGGCACTATTATTAGAAACATTATTAAAATTAACAGAACGGAAATTATTTTTCCGTTTATAACAAGAAGAGCTTGTATGCCCTGGTTTATTACATATGTTACAACGCAGAGAATTCGGAGGTTTATAAGAGATTCGGGTTAGGTTATATAACTTTTCCTCCTCAATGGCATGAGTGATTGCTTCTGATAAGGAATTGGGATTCCTACACCGAACAATGTGTGAGTAACTATGGTTCATGCCTAATAAGAATGTATTTAGAGCTAGGTCTTCCATAGCAGCTAAACGACCAGTTAATTGATTTTTATCTTCACAGGAAAATTGAATGTCAGACTGTAACCTAGTTAAGCAACTTTCAACTCTAAGTGAATATTGGGTTACGTCTTCGTTACTAAGTTGCTTACAATTTTGTAAGTCCACTAACAGATGTGTGGAGTGTTTCTTTTCTCCAAAAGTGGTTTTAAGAAACGTTTTAATCTCACTCCACGAATTAAATGTTTTTAAACTGCATGCTAATTGAGCTTTCCCTTCTAATTGGGAAAGTATAAATTTACACATGAAATTCTGCTGTTCCGTTGTCGCTAGAGAGATTGCATTTTCGCAATTTGTTAAAAAGGCTGGCAGAGATTCACGGTCACCACTATAAGGTTTTATGAATTTGGTGAGATCGCTCAGGGTTATTTTCTCTGCCATCTTAGAATTAATTTTAGTCTGTGATGAAGAACCCAACAACGGTGATGAGGGAACACTAACACAAAGGTTTTCCCCTGATTTTTCTGATTTAGCAGGTAACATTTAAATTAAAACGATATCGGAACTTCAGAAATAAAATAGTAAGAAATGAATAAAATAGAAAACACGTAGAAAATCCTGTAAAACACTTAGCACAATCTTGAAAAAAGTTAAAAACTCACAGTAGACTGGATACCAGGAACATCTTCATTAAAAATTGGAAACTCGTGGTGGATGAATGTAAATATATATTTACATTAACTCGGCGCCTCGAAGACGCGACGAGAAGAGAGCCTTATCTGCACGGCGACTCAGCAAGTCGTATGGCGACAGATAGCTCGTAGAAATATGACCACCGCGGGAGAATGAAGATGGAGTCAGCCTGGGAATCTGGTAGAACTCTGGTGATGCGGGCTCACACTAGAAAAGTGGAGTCTGACCGTCGACCACTTTGCAGCTCTTTGAATTGGACCTGGACCTTCCAGATCTTGCAGCTTCTCAAAGCGCGGGCTTGGCTTCTAACAGCGGCACAAGACTTACCGTCGGCTTTGAACACACACTACACTGCACTACACTTAAGGACACTGAGTTACGGAGCCCTATGTCAGGCGGGAAGATTTTCGCGACGCGCCTAACACGATGAATGATCCAGGGATTCTGTCAAAAATACCCTTAGATCATCCCACTTCTGACACCAAATTTGTTAGGATGGCGCTCCGTAGGTCCTTTTTAAAAAAAATTACAAAGTACTGCTGAAAGGTTTAATTGAACACAAAGAGAACAATACAAAATTAAGATAAAATTTACAAGTGAACTGTATGACGGTTGATGGCTGACTGACTGAAAGATGGTGGAGACAATGCTTTTATTAACTATATGAAATACTAGGTCAGCATTAGTTTAGTACTGGGGATATTCATAACAGATCGACGGCCATCGATATTTTTAAAACAGCAATGTTTTCGGAAACAAATAAAACTGTCTATCATATAATTTAATGTTTTTTTGACATGAATTCCTCATGTGGGGATTATTACTCATAAATAAAAGATGTTATTAAAGGAAAGAAAAATTTTTTTCGACACTGGCGGGGTTCGAACCCGCGACCTTCGGGTATACGCCCCCGTCGCTCTGTAATTGAACTTGAAACACTACTTGAACGTGTAAAAAAGAAACAAAGGATAGAGAAATTTCGCGCTGGATGCCAACTGACACTGTAGCTCAGTTGGCAGAGCGACGGGGGCGTATACCCGAAGGTCGCGGGTTCGAACCCCGCCAGTGTCGAAATTTTTCTTTCCTTTAATAACATCTTTTATTTATGAGTAATAATCCCCACATGAGGAATTCATGTCAAAAAAACATTAAATTATGTGATAGTTAGGCGTTTCCAACATTTGCATTCTATCTGAAAAGGTAGACAAGTGGCCGTCCGAATTAGTTAAAAATTCGGAGGTAGGAAACGCAAACACTACTTGAACGTGTAAAAAAGAAACAAAGGATAGAGAAATTTCGCGCTGGATGCCAACTGACACTGTAGCTCAGTTGGCAGAGCGACGGGGGCGTATACCCGAAGGTCGCGGGTTCGAACCCCGCCAGTGTCGAAATTTTTCTTTCCTTTAATAACATCTTTTATTTACTGTCTATCATGTTTATGAAAAGTTTCTTATCATTAAAAATAACAAATCAAAAAAATTAACACACCCAGTATTTTTAGGGACACATTGTAAAAAAATAACTGACATCTTATTCCTTTCAATCTGTTTCGTTGCTGGTACAGAAGTTGTCCAGCTTTGGAAAAAAGCCTTTCTGAGGCTGTGGATGAGGATGTTGCCGTGCAACACAAATATATGAGAGCATTTTTTTTAAAATTTGCGCAGGTGGGTTCTAGTTCCATAAATGCAAAGGTCCTTGTTTTAGGTCAACCAAAGCACTGTTTAAATAAATTTGCAACTCCAAAGGCATGCTTGTGTTAATCTCTTTGGAAATTAAAACAAACTTATCCGTACGGCTGTGAGCTTACTCCGATTATTCTAATCAGTGTCATCTGGTGGAAAATAGTTGAACTTTTATATTCTGCTGATGACTATGCATTTTTTATACTTGAAGCTAGTACAGTTACTGCACGATAGACCGCGCCGAAAGGAATAGTTGACGTTTCGATATTTCATTCAGGTAACATCGATGTTTCGATGATATCGAGGTCAACCCATCGATGTTTATTCAACATCGATAAATATCGATCATCCCTAGTGTGATTGAGTTGAGGTTATGAAATGAAGAAATCAAATTGAGTTAATAAACCAAATTCTGATAATAAATTAACCAACGTATTATAATATTATCAATTGAACGTAGTGTTATACAGGTTTTAATATTGTTATCGTTTCTTCAATTATATCAAATCAAAATGGCTTCAGCCTATGGTATTCACTTGGGAAATACTTCAGCGTGTTTAGCATCTTGTGTGAATGGAGCACCCACTGTGATTGCAAATGATTCTGGAGATAGAGTGACGCCTGCTGTTGTTGCACTCAATGGCACTGAATGGGAAATTGGGCTTCCAGCATTGAGTGGCCAACCAAATTCTAAATCCATCAATAAACAGAACAAACGATTAATTAATTGTGAGTGGAATGATGAAGACTTAGCCGCTGTGGAAAGTGTATCCTCTTGTCGTGTCATTAACGATGAAAGAAGTCTAAAATATGAGTTTACTACTAGTGAGACAACTGTGTATGCCACGCCCGATGATATTGCTACTAAGATATATTCAAAATTATTTACTATTGCTAGTCATTCAACTAGAGAAGATGGTGATCTAAAATTGGTTTTGGCTGCACCACTACATTGGAACTCTGAGAGTAGAGATCATCTTATGAAGTGTGCGGAGTTAGCTGGTTTTGATGCAGTGCAAGTTATGAGTGAACCTGCAGCAGCTGTGTTAGCATATAATATTGAAGAGTCAAACGAGGATTTAAATGTCCTTGTGTACAGGTTGGGTGGTTCTACTTGTGATGCATCTATAGTTAAAGTTTTTGGAGGTTATATCACAGTTGAGAAAAACATATTTCGATCAGATCTTGGAGGTCATTGTTTGACTAGGGATCTTGCCAATTATATTGCCCAAGAGTTTAGGCAAAAATGGAAACTAGATCCAACAGAAAGTAGAAGAGCTATGTCTAAATTAATGCACCATGCAGACAATTGTAAACATGTATTGTCTACATTGAACTCAGCACATGTTTTTATTGAGTCCTTATTAGATGGAGTTGACTGGAGTCAAAATGTTTCAAGAGCCCGATTTGAAAACATCATATCTTCCAAAATATCATCTTATATAGAACCTGTTCAAAAAATTCTCGAAAACTTTGAGGGTAAAATTCATAAAATTGTTTTATGTGGAGGAAGTATGAAAATACCAAAACTCCAGTCTACTATAGCAAACTTATTGCCTGAGGCTGAACTGCTTACTGGAATTAATCCAGATGAAGTAATAGCTGCAGGATGTGCACGTGAAGCTGGATTATTGCTGGAAATGCCTAATTTCTCTCTCAAAGATGTGAACACAGATGTTGAATTCTTGGACCAGGATATATTTATGAAATATTTAGATCAAACTGTGCAACTGTTTAAAAAAGGTCAATCTGTTTTTGCACAGAATACTTGCAGTATTGACTTAGACACTGGAGTAAAAGATATAAATTTCACTTTACATCTTGATCCTGAGGGAGAATCGATTGCTTCTGAGTCTTTTAATGTTGAAAGTCTATGCAAACCATTCAATGTTAAGGCAACTCTGCAACAATCTAATATTCTGCTAAAAGTAGAATAGTTTTTTAAATTAATTTATTCATTTGGTATTAAATTAAACATAATATTCTAATTAATATCCCTTGTTTTTGTTTCAAATCTGCCGTTAAACAAAAGAAAATATTTCAATGTGTTAGATGTAGGGATCCTGTTACACACAAGATAAAAGTACCTAAGATTATGAACTAAAGAATATTAAGTTTTTTTACCCCTGCTTTATCTGTCACTTCAGTTCTAAGGATCTCTTTGTTGCATATTTCCCTCTTAATGGGAGTTACTGTAAGAGGCCATGTCACTGCGCCCCAATTCATAACAGGTAAAGAATAAAAATTGCCAGTGTGGTGTATTTATTTATTATACATCATAGCAGGCAGAGCTCACTTAACTCGCACTTGGTATTTTTTCTTATTTGATTACGGCTTAGTGTTTAGTATCATCAGCCCAACGATTTTGGCCACAATAGACCGTAATAGTGTGAGTTTGCAAGTTAAAAAGGGTTATTGTATGGGTGGGCATGGGCAATCCTATCATGCCAACATGGCTGTACCGTGCTTGTAGACAAAAGCAATAATCAAAATTTAATATGATATCATGTAACTAAAAAAAAGGCTGCATAGTTGATACTTTCGCCTGAAAATGGAAACTAGGATAGGAAAGGAAAGAAAAAATGAAACCTACTTAAGGGTGGGCAAACAAACGTAATCTTCGACGATTAGAAGACTATCTAACGTCCATAATCGTCTAGCTAGTCGATTAACCTTTGTAAATTGTGGACTAATCGACACGTATAGCTCGCAACCGATTAGTAGCGTTTGAGTGAATAATATTTATTTATGGAAAAAATAGTGCTGTGTAAAAATGTTTCATGAGCCAGATTTGAAAACATCGTAATCTTCCAAAATATCATCATACTTATTACGAGGGCTGCTATTTATGTATCCGGAACTGGCCACTTACAGAACAATAATTTAAAAAGTAATTACATCATTTAAAAATAGAACTCTTTAGCTTTAGAATACATTTATTTTTATGTGACTGTCAATTGTTTTCACATCGTAGCGTCATTTTGAAAATTGCGTGTCTTCACCACCATGGATTTAACTCGTGAACATTTTCGTGCCATGATTTTTTACGATTTTCGGCGTGGTCTAACTCAAAAACAGTGCATCGATCAGCTTACTTCGACTTTTGGGGATGAAGCACCCTCAAAGACCACTGTGTATCACTGGTTTAGCGAGTTTAATCGTGGACGATCTAAGCTTACTGATGAAATTAAAGAAGGTCGCCCTAAAACGGTCGTTGTACCTCAAAACATCGATGCTGTCCGGGAACTAATAACTCAAGATCGTCATGTTACATATCGTGAGATAGAGGCATCTCTGGGCATTAGTATGACGAGCATACATAAGATACTTCATGAACATTTAGCTGTAAAAAAAATTTGCTCCCGTTGGATTCCGCACAACTTGAGTATTGATCAAAAACAGGCTCGTGTCGATTGGTGCAAAGAAATGTTAAAAAAATACAACCGTGGTGCGTCAAAAGCTGTTTATAATATCTACACAGGTGACGAATCTTGGATCTACGCTTACGACCCCGAAACTAAGCAGCAGTCCACGGTGTGGGTGTTCCAAGATGAGCCGAACCCAACAAAAGTTATTCGTGCAAAAAGCACATTGAAGCAAATGGTCGCTTGTTTTTTTGGTATAAATGGCCATGTAGCTACAGTGCCTTTAGAGAATCGTAAAACTGTTAATTCGGAGTGGTATACGACCATTTGTTTGCCGGAAGTCTTTGAACAAATAAGAAAGACTAACCGACAACGTAGAATCATTCTGCATCACGACAATGCTAGCTGTCACAGGTCGGCCGTCACAACTCAGTTTTTAGAAGCTCAAAAGATCGAATTGACAGGTCATCCGCCGTACAGCCCTGATTTGGCACCCAATGATTTTTATTTATTTCCAAATGTGAAGAAAAAATTACGTGGTCAACGTTTTTCGAGCCGCGAAGAGGCAGTCGATGCTAGCCGTGTGTAGGTCCGGCTCGGTGGATTCAAATGATTCGAATCTCTGCGTGAGCCTGATTGGCCTAACCGGCCCCACTCTTTCTTATCAGGTGCAGGTTCGCCTAACCGGGCCGCTCCGCACCGGCTCGGTTCTATTGTTTTCGAACAACAGGCTCAGGCATCAGGTTCAGGATCGGTTCGATTATTACCGTTACATTTTCTTGCTGAATGTGAGAGCGAGACAAGAATGTAATACAATTTGAACTCGGGAGACAGAGACGAAAAGAGAGTTGTCCTTTTGTGTTCTTTGTTTGCCAATTTCGTTTAATAGATTTATCAATCTTTTCATAAATAATGGTGTTTATTGTGATATTATAAATACGATAGTGTTTTATGTTGTGTAACTTTCTGATTTGCATATATTTATGTGTAGATATTGTTATAAGATGTTGTTAAGTTGTTCTAAATATTATTTATTTTTTACATATGAATATTCGTATGTTAGCGAACCTAACCTGTACACAAACAGAATCATTATACATATGAGTAAATTGATTTTTAAATGTATGTCAATAGCAATCGTTACGTTCCGCGAAGAAAGCGTGGTATTTTTTGGTTGTTTGTTTGATTCAGTTCTGAATTTCTTAACCGCGCCGGATTCGATAAGCGGTCCGGCCCGGTTAAGAGGATTCAGTACCGGAACTGAGCCTGAACCTGGTGATTCGAATCACCTGGCGGAGCTGGATCTACCCAAGCCTAGTCGATGCGTTCAAAATGCACGTTTTGGAGATACCTCAGTCTGAGTGGAAAAAGTGCTATGAAAATTGGTTTCAACGCATGCAAAAGTGTATAGATCTGAGCGGCGAATATTTTGAGAAGCAATAAAACCATATTAATTGATATATGTTTGTTTCTTTTTTTTATTCCGGATACATAAATAGCAGCCCTCGTATGTGCAAAGTATGAAAAAACCAAAAGCGGTAAATGGAGCCATTTACAGTCTAATATCGAGCCAGTCCATGTCTGAAAAGGCGCGAATGGCAGTACACAAAGCTATACTGGTTCCTACGCTGATGTATGATAGTGAATGTTGGGCATGAAAGTAATGTAAATGCAGTGGAAATGAGATCCCTCAGAAGTATCTATAATATAGGGTTGTGCGACAGAGTGAAAATTGTGTGATTTGTGAATGTTTAGGTGTACAAGATAGAGAAAGTAATGTTAAGGTGGTTTGGGCACATAGAGAGGATAAATGGACATAAAATGGTATAAGAGATGTATGGAGCCAATGTAGATGGTGTTGTTAGTAGAGGACGGCCGCGTTAAACGTTAGAAAACCCAATCGAAAAAGTTCTTACGAAGGCGAAAGTCCGTAGTGAAAAGAATAATATACTATGTATGAGGAGAATGTTGAGTATGACAGTAGCAAGAGAGATTTCTCAGGATCGTACGGGTAAGAGTGGCGGTCTATAGTCTCTGCCTGCCCCAATGGGAACAACGGGCGTGAGAACAAGTAAGTAAAGTAGCGCTATATACTGTGTAGTATCCAAAAGTCCATTTTTTCCCGTGGGTGCTCGCAGGAAGTCACTGTGGTTATTGGGACTGCTATATAAGTATTTTTTGGGCGATGCGGTTGGAGACCCATCACCAACAACCTTTATTTTACAATATTTTTCACAAGTGGCTGAGGATTTTTATTCTGAAGCTCTAGCTACCCTTTCGAAAAATTCTCCGCACGTATGAAAAAATCCTTCGCACAACTGAGCTCATCGTTCATACCATACATCCCCCAATAGATAACTTAATAAAAATTTTAAATAAATTGGTCTACTCATGTTTAGAATACCCACGTTGTGCTGAGGCAGTGCGTTCAAGTGACTGAAGGTGGGCTTATTGCGGTTTTCTACGAACACACTATTACATTACATAACTAAATATAACTGGTATGTATGTATCGTATCATATGGAAAGGTTTCCTGGTGACGATTAACCGAACTGCTAACAACCATAAATAAAATAATAAAAGATAATGTACACAAAACTAAATTTACTAATAAATGAGCCGATCATACTTTTATTTTTCTTCGATCATACCTATAAACGAAACGAAACAGTGGACCATCGACATCGAAACGTCTATTGGACGGATGATTTAACTAGTTCGTCCATTCAACGCCAACCTCTAATTTATATTTTAGTTTTATTTAATGTATGTTGAAGTGATCTTTGCCTGCCGATGCCGAAGAATGGCCAGGCCGGCCAATATATAAACAACAACAACATTAATGTATTTTGTTAGGTTATGTTGTCTTGCTTATTTCTTATTTACAATTGTTTTAACCGTAAGATAAATGTTTTTATTGACTGATTTAAGAATACAAGAACATAGATAAATCAATGGGAGTTTGAGTTACTTTTTCTATGACATCATTTTCAAGAATTAGTTGTTTCGGAACTAATTAAAGTTGGGATGATATTTAAAATTAACCCAATACAAAAAGATATATCATAGGGAAAAGTATAACAAAGACGACACAAAGAACATTTAACACAGCTCTTGGCATTCATCAGCTTCAGACCATGTATACAAAAATGAGCAAAACGACGAGTATATTAGATAAACTTGTCCAAAGTTTTTATTTATATTCTTCTGAACTGAACCTGGATGTAAGTAGGAATTTTGATGCTTTATAACTAAAAGAAGAAGCTTTTATTATTGTAATTTACTGAATACACAGTTTTGACGTAAATGAGAGTGATTTTCATTAAAATCAATTCTTATCTTATTGGCTGTACTTATTAATTACTTGTTAGTTCTCACAGCCCATAGATGTCTCCACCAAGGGCTCGAGCCTACCCTATATTGGGCGATTTCGCCATAGTCCACCACGCTGGCCAATTGCAGGTTGGCAGACTAACGACTACTACCATAATAGTAGCCGGGACCGACCGCTTAACATGCCATCCGAAGCACAGAATCATCTTAATTTTTGGACAATCAGGTGATTCAAGCCCGCAATATCCTTCTAGACTGGGTTAAATCTTACAAATTAAATTTGTAAGGTTACCACCCCCTTGAGGATCAAACCCGAGACCTCAGTACTTGAAACCTAGCACTTAACCGCGACACCATGGAGGCAGTCTTGTTAGTTGACCTGTGCAAATTCATCTGCATGACATAAGACAAATTATTATCAGTTAATTTCAGACATGGTTCAGTATCCAACATCTATTCATCCATAATGTTTACCCCTTATTTTCTTCCTTTAGGGAAGAATTCTGTATATCTTGAACTCAGTGTTTACCAACTAAGGGGTTTACCTCTATTTTTATGTATCTATTAATATTTAATTAATTGATAAAAATAAGTATGTACAAGAATCTCCATTGTAATGTAACTAACAATAGTTTGTTTGTTTGTTTGTAGCTGAAATGTTCGTAAGTTGTTGTTTTTTTTCTAACCAGGTTTACATTCATAGATACATATACCTGCGCCTATAAATACCATGAAGGGTTAGGCCAGAGCTTTGGAACTAGAAATTCCTCTGCCACATTAGGAGGTTGCGTAGGGAAAATATTACAAAGTAAAGGACAGTTAGTGATAGGTCCCCATTCATAGCGCCCAATATTCAATGAATAATTGCACCCCAAAGTCACTCCTATGACACTCGTGGGAAGATATGGGTTAGTGACATTCTCAGCCGATGCTTCACATTGATTTATTATGCCCTGTGTTTTTATGGGTTGTATTTTGGGATATTGTAGCCGAATGGCAAATAACGGAACCCTAATAGTTTCGTCATGTCTGTCCGCGTGTCACAACAATTTATTTCTGAAGCTTTTGAGACTATGTGTTTGAAATTTAATAGGTAGCTTGAAACTTCTGGCTTCCTATAATTTTATATGATATCACTCTAAATAAAAAGAAAATAACTTTGAACCCGCACATGGGACATCTTTAAAAATAACATCAATCTTTCTCAAAGCATATTTTTCAAAAGTATTAGTTTGGAAGATGTTAAATAAGCTCCTAAAGTGGTGGTCTTCCTCCTAAATAGTCTAGACCGGGATGTCGCGGGTTCAAGTCCTGCTGGTATCGAAATTTTTCTTTCCAGTATATTGAGTAGTTTTTAAGATATAGAACGTTTTTTAAAACTGCAAATGTAACTTGTTATTTAATACAATCGCCATAGAAAACAAAGATAATGTTGCATTACCATTCCGACTACAATTACTAGGGATAGAAAGTGTGTCGAAGATATCGTAAGAAGAGTGAAAAAGGGTAACGCGGTAAATGGATCAAAGAATAGTCTAATTCTAATCACTTAGTCAGTCGGTGTCTGAAAAGGCCCGAATGACAGCGCATGATGCTGTTCTAGTTCCTACTTCCTATTGCTGAAGAAGAAGAATGTTGAGTGTGGCAGAAGAAGCATGAGAGCAGAGTGAGTGAATGCAGTAGAGATGAGGCTCATTTCGACCATGTTGAATGGATGAATTTATTTTCTCAATTTTTACGTTAATAAAATTGTATTTTTTTTTTGCAAACACTAGAGTCTAAAAATGACCTTGTACGATTTCTTGACCTTGCTATTTCCGGTGCGGTGGGCATTCGTATGTTAGCACCTTAACTCAGATTAACATATACATAACTTAAAATATAGCCCAACTACCTTTAGTTGATTATCCACTTGTTTTAACTAATGTGGTTTTTTATTTTGTTCACAGCGAGAGTTTGCTGAAAATTTTACGTGGGATTTGCAAAAGCAATTTCTTGAAATGACTGTGCATAATGAAGTGCTACTGAAATATCCAGTTCGCAAAACATTTAGCAGATACTTTTTTAAGAAACTGATAAATAATTTGCAGCAATATCAAGAGGTGCATGATAATATTTTCTCGTTTTTATGTACAGTCATGTCTGATGATGATGAAAAGTATTGCCATCGACATTTTGTGGTCAAAAATGATTTAAACAAAATTATTTCAATGAGAGAGACTAATAATCTTGTAGTAAATGGAACTACAGGTTTACGTACTTGGGAAGTAAGTAAAAGTTTTGTATATATGTATTGCAATTGAAATCTTCGCTAGCATTTCTCTGAGTATATATACTTGATGTTCGGTGATATCAATGTTATATAAATATGTGCCGCATGTTGGTGTCCTAAATACATAAATTATAGTACTTCTTTAAAGGGGACGGAACTGACACTTGGTGGGATGGTGATCCCGTACATTTCTTATTGCTCCACACCTCTCCCAAGGTCGAAACGTGAAAAGGTGGTACGTCAGGGACTCAGGTTCTAATAAATAGGAGTTATGTGTTTTCAGGCTGGAGTAATACTGGCAGACTGGGCATTAAGCAATCGAGAAGTTTTTGAAGATAAGAATATATTAGAACTAGGCTCTGGAGTAGGTTTCACTGGGATAGCAATAGCAAAAGAATGTAAAATAAAAAGCATCTGCATGACGGATTGTCACGCTGAGGTCCTCAAAACACTATGTGAAAATGTAGAAATTAATTTTCCTACTTTGAAAAAGTTAACTGGAGAAAAGGGGAACCATTATAGTAATGAAGAAAATTCAATAGGTGAGATTCACATTAATTCACACACAAAAATTATCAGATAGCTTAAATTGAGCAATATAAGCCAAGATGCCTAATAATGCCAGTCAATCAGTGTCTGAAAAGGCTCGGATGGCTGTGTATGATGCTGGTCTTGTTCCTACGCTTATGTATGGCAGCGAATGTTGGGTTTTGCAGAAGAAGCATGAGAGTAGAGTAGAGCTGAGGTCCTTCAGAAAAGTTTGTAATATTAGGTTAACAGCATGATTCGTGAAAGTTGCAATGTGAAAGATGATATTGTAAAAAAGATAGAAAAAGGATTGTTAAGAGGGTTTGGGCACAGGGTTCTATAGAGGATGGATGACAGTAAATTAGTGAAAGAAATCTACAGAGCTAAAGTGGAAAGTAATGTTAGTAGAGGACGACCATATAGAACACATTTAGACCAGATAGAGAGTGTGCTCTAAACGATAAAGTGTGTCCGAAGTATAAAGAATAAAAGAGCATGTATGAAAAGATTGATGGATGTAAAAGAAAGCAAGAGAGGTTAGCCAGGCTCGTACAAAGGGGCGATCGATAGTTCCTGTATGAGAAATAATGGCGTGAGTATATGTATGCCTAATTGCAATTGATTTACTCGAGCATCATTGAATAATGAAATTAAACTACTCTTTCAGACGTTAAATTGTATGATTGGAATAATGCCGACATAATACCAAGCGAAGAATTTCCAGATGTAATTATAGGAGCAGACATTGTGTATGATCCGAGTATAATTCCATTATTGTGCAAAGTTTTCCAAACTTTTTTTGCAATGAACAGTAATGTCGTTATTTACGTACAAAGTGCAATTCGTAATGAAGAAACTTATCAATGTTTTCGTAAATTATTAGGTAAGTAATAAAATATGCCGTGTAGTGTCGGCTTAGAATAGCACTACCCTATTTCTTCCGGCGGGTGTACGTAAGAGGCGACTAACGGTATTGGGGCTTTTAAAGGATTTTTTGCGATGCGGTTGGAGACCCATCACCAACAACCTTTATTTTACCATCTTTTCCCCACTAAAAATTCCAAAAGTGGCTGAGGAATTTTTAATTCCTTAGCTCTGGCTACCCATTCCAGGGATCTATAGCCGTGAGTATATGTATTTATGTATGTAATAAAATAATTTATCATCACAGTTAGACAAAACATACATACGGCTATAAATGCCCAGAAGGCAAATTTTGTTTTTACGACATATTATAATACCTGCAACAAGTTTCTCGGACTTTAATGTCGTCGTTGGATATCAATAAACCTCGACTTCTTCTTTAGGCCAACCGAATCATTGCCAAGAAAGAGATACCTAAATATAATAAAAATGAAAACTTAGTGATTATTATTACTCAGGGCTGAGGAGGGAATTGTAAAAAAATCGTTAAGAAAAATCCTGTACTTACTATAAATCCCAAGAAGTAGAAATAGTAGTAAAACCTCAGACACATTTGGAAGTTGGCAGATCTCGATCGTTTATTTATTGAAATATACGTTAGCTAACCATAAGTGTAATGAAATGACAGAATGGTTTCGTGTGTTTTACGACTTTTTCCAAGCATTTCTACTTTATTTTTTTCCTACATACATACGGTCATAAATCCCAAAAAAGGCTAGAAGCTACACAGCCACATTTGGAAATTGATTGGGGAGGAGAAGATGGTAGAAATAAAGTATCGTTGGTGATAGGTCTCCAACCGCATCGCCCAAAAACCATTTAAAAAACCCCATACCCTTGACCGTGACATTCTTAGCAGGCACTACACGGCTAAGAATGTACTAAATAAAGAAAAAGAGAGGGGCGGTAAAATCACAGCTCCTCTTTTGCGTACTCTAGATTGCGTAAATTAAAAAAGTAATTGCAAATAATTATAAAAAAAAAACAAATTTATTTGAATGAAACTGATTATTAATATTGATAATTTATGCTAGAAATGCATTAACTTCGCACGTAGTTATTCTCATTTATACTACAGGTAAACGAATAACTCAATGTTTCCTTTCTGCATTTTGATGGCAAAGGTGTTAAAAAAAAAAAAATTAAAAATATATTTATTTGCCTTTAGTTAATACATTTGAAATATATATGTTGAATAAAGAAGAAATAGTACGGTATCGCACTAGCGCGTAATGAACTGATGACCCATAAGTCTCGATTCCGGTAATTAGCTGCTTCTCATGTCTAAAGGAGGATGGGCATTTTGGTCCCCATGTTGAATGTCTCTCAATCAAGTTGAATCACATATCATTCTAAACCCTTTTTAGTGTAGAAAAGTCTAAAGGAGCAATCTTGTTGAGCTGCCGATTTTGATGTACAGTTGTTTGAAAATCTTGATTTCGTTAATAATTTAATAATTATTATGTGAAATTAAGATAATTCATGTTTCTGGTGTAATTTAGTAATTATGTTATACTTAAAACATCTCAATGCTGAAGCGACATTGTAAAAACTGTCAGAGTTTGCAATAAATTGTCATAATTAACTCGAAAATGTATCAAAAACATAAAACAAACATGACGAACAGTCTTCTAAAAAAACTTTTAAAGAATCTGTCTCAAAAACGGCAGCTATTTAGGACAAGCGCTTTAGTTATTTTTTATTGTACAAAAACAACCTTTCCGAGGACGTCTCATCCTGATTGGTGCTGGGACCAGGTGCCATACATTTGTGCCCATCCTCCTTTAGTGCTTTTATTTTATGAGCAAGTATGTTGATTAGTAAATTCATATTTCAGATACAGAAGGTCTGCAATATGATGAAATATATCAAGATAAACCGGTGCACTTCCTCTGGGATAACACTGTGAAAAAAAGTTTATTGAAAATATACATGAAAAGTTGATGGAATCATTGTTTTATTGTATGTATTTTATATGGAGTTGGTCTATCCTGAAATTGACATACAACGCTATGTGATAGCAAGAAGACGTCCGTGGCCGAGTGGTTAGGTGACTAGCTTCTGGGTCCGGAGGTCGAGGGTTCGATCCCCGACGAGCGTAAATGGTGTCTTAGTCTTGGATTTTATTTATATGTGTATTATATAATCTATATCTATACTTATAATAAATCTGTAGAGAGGTCAATTCTGTACATTAAATATATTTTCAAAATAACTATCAGGGGGTGATTAGTGATCGATACTGATGCCAAAAATGCAATCAGTAAAATTTTTGTCTGTCTGTCTGTCGGTTTGTATGTTCCTTATGGAAACAAAAACTACTCGACGGATTTTAACGAAACTTGGTAGAATTATTTTTCATACTCCTGGGCAGGTTATAGTGTACTTTTCAGCAGAGTAGTGAAGGGGAATTTTGGGAAAATTTGGGAAAACGGGGGAAGTTACTCCATTTTTTAAGCTTCCGTCGCGTGTGCAGCCTTAGTGGTTATAGTTACATAGAAATCATGTATGACGGAAATATTTTACATAAAATTTCCTAAAAAATATCCTTCTGCAGCATATGTCTATCTTTTATGGTTGACTCATAATACACGTGTAATTCCTGATAGCTTAGCAGTTCGAAGCATTCTGATTATATTTGTTTACTCTTACGTTTATAGTTCTCTCATTCATCTCCCATTTAAAAAAGTTTACATTATTAGCTATTCAATAAAAAAAGAATCATAGAAATCGGTATAGAATAACCAAACTTATACATGAAATAAGTCTGTCGTCGCACGTGAATGCTATAAGGATAATTTTTTAGCAATGGTTTCGCGCGCAAAAGATAGCCGGGGGTATACATATACTCCCTGTATGTATGCAAAGTTTGTAACTCTGATTGTTTGTTTGCATGGTTTTATTTTCGGAGATACTGAACCGTTCATTAAAGCGCTTTCACAATCACAAAGCCATACTATTCAGGAATGCTATAAATTGCACAAAATTTCACAAAGTTTGAGCAGTGATTGAAGAAACCTCAGATATTTTTAAAACTACGCTACCCGTGCGAAGCTGGGCCCGATCCACTAGTATTAAATATATCGTTAAGTTAGTATCCCATAATAATATTAATTAACATATAATATTATTATGGGATACTAATATTAACTATATCACATATTATTATTTCGAAAGACATTTTTGTTTCTCGCCTCTCCCATGGCCGAAAATGAAAATATAAATTTTAAATGGGAGAGGCGGTACTCCCCGACAAGAGCACAGTCGGTCGGGGTCAGGGAGTCAGGTTCAAGAACCGACGGACGATCCGAGCCGTATCGAGCAGCACCGCTTTCTGCATCTGTGCTGGAACCGACACGCCACAGAAATCCAACCGCCTCAAGTTGGTCGCGAGGCTGGTTGGAATTAACCCGTTCGCGGACAAAACAATTGGGATTATTTCTGTCGAAGTCACACCCCACATGTCGGTGATCTCGTGAGCCAGATCGAGATATTTCCGACGCTTCTCGGTGTCGGCTTTCACGAGACCCTCGTCATGAGGGATAGTGACATCCACTAGAAATACCGTCGACTGCGACCGATCCCATACCACGATATCAGGCTTATTCGCTAGAATAGTCCTGTCCGTGATAACGGATCGGTCCCAATAGATTTTGGCACGGTCGTTTTCTAGGATTGGCTCCGGCAGATACTTGTAATACGGCAGCCTCTGTTGCAAGAGTCCGTATTTCAGAGCGAGCTCCTGATGCAGGATTTTGGCTGCTTGGTTGTGTCTGTGCAAGTACTCAGTGTTAGCAAGAGCCGAACAACCGGAAATAACATGCCTAAGTGACTCTCCGGGACGGCCACATGCTCGACAGATGTCTGTGGTACCGTCCTTTAGGATGTATTTCCGATAGTTCCGCGTCTTGATAACCTGGTCTTGTATTGCACAGACAAAACCTTCGGTTTCCCCAAAGAGGTCCCCGAAACGCAGCCAATGCAGGGAGGCTTTACGGTCCACGAAAGGTTCGTGAAGTACCTTGTAAAACCTCCCGTGCAGCTCCTTCTCTTTCCATACGGACTCCCGATCAGAGGTGCTAAGTACCTCCGGGGTTCGCCAATCCTGTGAGGCCAACGATAAGGGAGTCAGTCCTTTATCACTAGCGACCACCTCTCCCCGAATACTATCATCCGTCATCGTCAAAAAATAGTTTCTGAGGTTGCATACCTCGCGGTTGTGCATGGTTTTGGCACTCAAGAGGCCTCGACCACCACATTTCCGCGGGATATACAATCTCATAACCGACGACCTCGGATGATGCATTCGATGAGAGGTCATCATCGTGCGGACTCGTCTGTCCAGAGCGTCGAGTTTGGTCTGAGTCCATCTGAGCACGCCAAATGTGTACATCAGTACAGGCATGACCCAGGAGTTAATGGCTCGGATCTTATTAACGCCTGACAAGTAGCTATTAAGCACACTTTTCAGGCGTTCATAAAACTCCTCGCAAACACCCTGTTTCACGTCTGCCACCTTCACACCGATGGTTTGTGACATGCCCAGATACCGGTATGTTTCAGCCTCGGAGAGTGCCCTCAAATGATTGGTGCCGACATCGACACCATCAGAGTGCACGACATGCCCCTTCTCAACATGGATGACCGCACACTTATCGACCCCGAGCTCCATCTTGACGGAACCACTGAAATCGTTAGTGATCGTCAGTAGCTCCGCCAATCTGTCAGCCGTGGGGGCGTAAAGCTTCAGGTCATCCATGTAAAGGAGATGAGGCAAGCGTGGTCCGCCTCTCCGAAACTGAAAGCCCGTCCCCGAATTCTCCAAGAGTGTACTTAGAGGATTCAGGGCCAAGCAAAACCAAACTGGACTCAGGCAATCGCCCTGGAAAATCCCTCGCCTTATATCAATTTGGTCATCCGCGTCCGTCATCCGCTGACCGTCTAAACTCAGGATCGTTCTCCAGCACCCCATACACTGCCCGAGGAAGTGTCGAACTGTACTATCAATTTTGTACAGCTCGAGGACCCTCATGAGCCATGTATGAGGTACCGAATCGAACGCCTTCCTGTAGTCTATCCAGCCAGCGGAGAAGTTCCGGCGGTTGCGTTTGACCAGTTGGCCTACGACCGCGTCGATGAGGAGCAGCTCCTTGCTACCGCGACTACCGCCCCTACATCCGTTCTGAGCTCCAGAGATCACATTGTTATCAACAATGTGTTGAGTAATCTTGGAGCTCAGAACGGATGTCAAGGTCTTGTAAATTGTACAAAGACAAGTAATGGGACGGTATTGTGATGGATCCGCGGTAGCATCGCTCTTTGGAGCTAAATGAGTGACCCCAGTAGTTAAGAAGTTCGGGAGCGTCCTACTCTCGAGGGCGCTTTGGAACTGACGGGCGAGAGTAGCGTGACAGCGCGTGAACCCCTTCAACCAGTAATGGTGCAATCCGTCCGGCCCCGGACTTTTCCAGTTCGGAGCCTTACGGATCGCAGCCACCACATCCTCCTCGGATATGTTGACGGGGTTCATGGGCGCTATGGGCTCACACGCTCCCTCGACCGCCTCGAACCATCGGCCCTCTTCGTGATCAACAGGCAGCGACCAAAGCCCACGCCAAAAGGCAACCACGTCAGCTTTTTCCGGTCGCTGACCCGTCGAAACCACATCGGGACGCTCCAAAGTTCTGTAGAACTTCTTCTGGTCACTCATGAAGAGACGATTCTGTTGGTACCTCTTTACCCTTTCAGAATATCGCCTAATTCGCTTACCCCAAGCAGCGATCTTCTGCTTCAGATCATCGATGCGCTCCACTAGTCTACAGGCAAACTCCGGTGAGTTGTCAAAGACATTCTCACCAGGGAATGCCTCCCTGACGAAGCGCACCACCCTCGGCCTATTGTTGCCTGATCTGAAGCTGGTCAGTTTGCCGATGAGGACCCTGGCCCTTGTGATACGGCTTTCAATCCGCCTCATCCAGGCTGGTCTAGTTCTAGTCCTGGGACTAGTACTGCCAGCCTGGCGGGAGCCACCAGCTCTTGTTGGTGGCATCCTGACGCCGACAAATTGACAAACTGTCATTGCGGCGCCAAAGAGAATTGAATCCGTATCCCAAAGGTCCATGCTGCTCTCTAAAAATGAGGGCAGCATGTTATTGACGGCCTCAACGACATCCCGAACCTTGATGCTGAGAGGAACTCGGGGCAGCCTTGGCCTCCTTTCGAGAGGCACTTGGCGATATTCCAGGATCGTCTCTTCGAGTGCGCTCCTCACCAAATCCAAATCCAGGGAGACTGTTCCCCAATCGCTTTCCGCACCACCCACATCCGGCAGGTTAGCAATTGGCTCCCTCCGTACTTCCCGTTCAGGGACTGGAGGGAGAACCTGCAAAGGTGGCTCTTCGTCTAGCGGGGGAACAGCCTCGCGTCGCAATTGTTCGAGTTCGGTAGTGCTAAAAAGTTCTGAGCGCTGTATGTACCGAACTCGATCCGCCAAGTTTTGTTCTGTGACGGTCAAATTGGGCTCCAGCCGCAGAAATTCGCGGTACATTGCTGCCCGATAACCCGTCCGTCCAGTTCTTGAACCCGAGGCCCTAAGATAGGCCCGCATGGCATTTCTATTCATATCGACCGTCCATGCCATGCGGCGCCTTGTTCCACCAGCGGCGGGCACCGATTGCTGGGACTGAGTTGCCTCAGTCCCAACCGATGCCAAGCCATCTGGTGGCTGAGGTGATCGCGCAGACCTACCAGGTGGTCGGGCCGGTCTGCGGTGGCTGGGGGACCGCATGCTGCCACGTCCAGCCCCAGCTCCAGACGCGCCCCAGCGATAGCCCCTGGGAAGCGGCCCTATTCGCTCATCGTTTCTATTCTGTGCCATTTTACGATGAGCGAAGATTCACCCGGGGTTTCACTCACTTGCCCCGGGGAGACCGTTATTGCTCTATTTTGCGCTGAGACCAGTTTGTAGACACGGTCAACACCTACAAACTCAAGCGCTGACTATTTGCATTGCTGGAATGGCAAGCTGGTAAAAATGTCATCCTGCCATTCCAACAATGGGCGGTGGGGTCGTCACATCCCTACGCCTTTATATTTTTATTATTATTCCGAAAAGCATTTTTGTTTCTCGCCTCTCCCATGGCCGAAAATGAAAATATAAATTTTAAATGGGAGAGGCGGTACTCCCCGACAAAAGCACAGACGGTCGGGGTCAGGGAGTCAGGTTCAAGAACCGACGGACGATCCGAGCCGTATCGAGCAGCACCGCTTTCTGCATTTGTGCTGGAACCGACACGCCACAGAAATCCAACCGCCTCAAGTTGGTCGCGAGGCTGGTTGGAATTAACCCGTTCGCGGATAAAACAATTGGGATTATTTCTGTCGAAGTCACACCCCACATGTCGGTGATCTCGTGAGCCAGATCGAGATATTTCCGACGCTTCTCGGTTTCGGCTTTCACGAGACCCTCGTCATGAGGGATAGTGACATCCACTAGAAATACCCTCGACTGCGACCGATCCCATACCACGATATCAGGCTTATTCGCTAGAATAGTCCTGTCCGTGATAACGGATCGGTCCCAATAGATTTTGGCACGGTCGTTTTCTAGGATTGGCTCCGGCAGATACTTGTAATACGGCAGCCTCTGTTGCAAGAGTCCGTATTTTAGAGCGAGCTCCTGATGCAGGATTTTGGCTGCTTGGTTGTGTCTGTGCAAGTACTCAGTGTTAGCAAGAGCCGAACAACCGGAAATAACATGCCTAAGTGACTCTCCGGGACGGCCACATGCTCGACAAACGTCTGTGGTACCGTCCTTTAGGATGTATTTCCGATAGTTCCGCGTCTTGATAACCTGGTCTTGTATTGCACAGACAAAACCTTCGGTTTCCCCAAAGAGGTCCCCGAAACGCAGCCAATGCAGGGAGGCTTTACGGTCCACGAAAGGTTCGTGAAGTACCTTGTAAAACCTCCCATGCAGCTCCTTCTCTTTCCATACGGACTCCCGATCAGAGGTGCTAAGTACCTCCGGGGTTCGCCAATCCTGTGAGGCCAACGATAAGGGAGTCAATCCTTTATCACTAGCGACCACCTCTCCCCGAATACTATCATCCGTCATCGTCAAAAAATAGTTTCTGAGGTTGCATACCTCGCGGTTGTGCATGGTTTTGGCACTCAAGAGGCCTCGACCACCACACTTCCGCGGGATATACAATCTCATAACCGACGACCTCGGATGATGCATTCGATGAGAGGTCATCATCGTGCGGACTCGTCTGTCCAGAGCGTCGAGTTCGGTCTGAGTCCATCTGAGCACGCCAAATGTGTACATCAGTACAGGCATGACCCAGGAGTTAATGGCTCGGATCTTATTAACGCCTGATAAGTAGCTATTAAGCACACTTTTCAGGCGTTCATAAAACTCCTCGCAAACACCCTGTTTCACGTCTGCCACCTTCACACCGATGGTTTGTGACATGCCCAGATACCGGTATGTTTCAGCCTCGGAGAGTGCCCTCAAATGATTGGTGCCGACATCGACACCATCAGAGTGCACGACATGCCCCTTCTCAACATGGATGACCGCACACTTATCGACCCCGAGCTCCATCTTGACGGAACCACTGAAATCATTAGTGATCGTCAGTAGCTCCGCCAATCTGTCAGCCGTGGGGGCGTAAAGTTTCAGGTCATCCATGTAAAGGAGATGAGGCAAGCGTGCTCCGCCTCTCCGAAACTGAAAGCCTGTCCCCGAATTCTCCAAGAGTGTACTTAGAGGATTCAGGGCCAAGCAAAACCAAACTGGACTCAGGCAATCGCCCTGGAAAATCCCTCGCCTTATATCAATTTGGTCATCCGCGTCCGTCATCCGCTGACCGTCTAAACTCAGGATCGTTCTCCAGCACCCCATACATTGCCCGAGGAAGTGTCGAACTGCACTATCAATTTTGTACAGCTCGAGGACCCTCATGAGCCATGTATGAGGTACCGAATCGAACGCCTTCCTGTAGTCTATCCAGCCAGCGGAGAAGTTCCGGCGGTTGCGTTTGACCAGTTGGCCTACGACCGCGTCGATGAGGAGCAGCTCCTTGCTACCGCGACTACCGCCCCTACATCCGTTCTGAGCTCCAGAGATCACATTGTTATCAACAATGTGTTGAGTAATCTTGGAGCTCAGAACGGATGTCAAGGTCTTGTAAATTGTACAAAGACAAGTAATGGGGCGGTATTGTGATGGATCCGCGGTAGCATCGCTCTTTGGAGCTAAATGAGTGACCCCAGTAGTTAAGAAGTTCGGGAGCGTCCCACTCTCGAGGGCGCTTTGGAACTGACGGGCGAGAGTAGCGTGACAGCGCGTGAACCCCTTCAACCAGTAATGGTGCAATCCGTCCGGCCCCGGACTTTTCCAGTTCGGAGCCTTACGGATCGCAGCCACCACATCCTCCTCGGATATGTTGACGGGGTTCATGGGCGCTATGGGTTCGCACGCTCCCTCGACCGCCTCTAACCATCGGCCCTCTTCGTGATCAACAGGCAGCGACCAAAGCCCACGCCAAAAGGCAACTACATCAGCTTTTTCCGGTCGCTGACCTGTCGAAACCACATCGGGACGCTCCAAAGTTCTGTAGAACTTCTTCTGGTCACTCATGAAGAGACGATTCTGTTGGTACCTCTTTACCCTTTCAGAATATCGCCTAATTCGCTTACCCCAAGCAGCGATCTTCTGCTTCAGATCATCGATGCGCTCCACCAGTCTACAGGCAAACTCCGGTGAGTTGTCAAAGACATTCTCACCAGTGAATGCCTCCCTGACGAAGCGCACCACCCTCGGCCTATTGTTGCCTGATCTGAAGCTGGTCAGTTTGCCGATGAGGACCCTGGCCGTTGTGATACGGCTTTCAATCCGCCTCATCCAGGCTGGTCTAGTTCTAGTCCTGGGACTAGTACTGCCAGCCTGGCGGGAGCCACCAGCTCTTGTTGGCGGCATCCTGACGCCGACAATTTGACAAACTGTCATTGCGGCGCCAAAGAGAATTGAATCCGTATCCCAAAGGCCCATGCTGCTCTCTAAAAATGAGGGCAGCATGTTATTGACGGCCTCAACGACATCCCGAACCTTGATGCTGAGAGGAACTCGGGGCAGCCTTGGCCTCCTTTCGAGAGGCACTTGGCGATATTCCAGGATCGTCTCTTCGAGTGCGCTCCTCACCAAATCCAAATCCAGGGAGACTGTTCCCCAATCGCTTTCCGCACCACCCACATCCGGCAGGTTAGCAATTGGCTCCCTCCGTACTTCCCGTTCAGGGACTGGAGGGAGAACCTGCAAAGGTGGCTCTTCGTCTAGCGGGGGAACAGCCTCGCGTCGCAATTGTTCGAGTTCGGTAGTGCTAAAAAGTTCTGAGCGCTGTATGTACCGAACTCGATCCGCCAGGTTTTGTTCTGTGACGGTCAAATTGGGCTCCAGCCGCAGAAATTCGCGGTACATTGCTGCCCGATAACCCGTCCGCCCAGTTCTTGATCCTGAGGCCCTAAGGTAGGCCCGCATGGCATTTCTATTCATATCAACCGTCCATGCCATGCGGCGCCTAGCTCCACCAGCGGCGGGCACCGACTGCTGGGACTGAGTTGCCCCAGTCCCAACCGATGCCAAGCCATCTGGTGGCTGAGGTGGTCGCGCAGACCGTCCAGGTGGTCGGGCCGGTCTGCGGCGGCTGGGGGACCGCATGCTGCCACGTCCAGCCCCAGCTCCAGACGCGCCCCAGCGATAGCCCCTGGGAAGCGGCCCTATACGCTCATCGTTACTATTGTTGTCCATTTTACGATGAGCGAAGATTCACCCGGGTTTTCGCTCACTTGCCCCGGGGAGACCGTTATTGCTCTATTTTGCGCTGAGACCAGTTTGTAGACACGGTCAACACCTACAAACTCAAGCGCTGACTGGCATTGCTGGAATGGCAAGCTGGTAAACATGTCATCCTGCCATTCCAACAATGGGCGGTGGGGTCGTCACATCCCTACGCCATATTATTATTATTATTATTATCTTGTTCATTGGCCCTCGTATACAGTTTATACATTCTGCCAGCGTCAGAGTGAAATAGAAACAGCTTACTTTTTGAAACAAGTCCGATAAAAACGAAATTTAATTATTATTGTTTTTAAATATCTTAGAGTCAGAAAGAGATTAATAGATACAAATATACAGATCCACAATCTTATCTTGGCCGGTAAGTGCGTCGCTGTCATCGATATTAGTATTGCCAGTAAATAAAAATTTACCATTATAAGCGGAATAATTGAAATGTCTTAATAAATAAATTAAATTAAATAAAACAATTTATATAATAATAATTAAATTATACATGATATGTCGAACGACATGATAGTCCAATGGGTAGAGCACCCGCCCGTAAACAGGCGTGAGTTCAAATCCCGGATCGGGCCTACACCAATTTGTCCTTTCTAAAGTCATATGAATGGTTAACTTAGCATGGTTGTTAACGGAGAGGCAAAACATCGTGAGGAAACCCACGTAGCCGAGTTGTACTTAGCCATGTGACAGTGTATTCGTACAAAACGGCGATAGGCCTGGCCCCCTATCACGTGAGTACACAGTCCAAGCAAAACGTGGGTACCCACTCTGGACACTAGGTGGCGCTGTCACGTGATGTTCAGAGGTATTGGTACCTCTGCCAACCCCGTCGGGTATAAACGGCGTAAACGTTTATGATATGTCTATGCAAGTGATTAAATTAATAACTGTTATTGTAAGTAAGTTCGTTTTAATATAAGCAAATTATATTTGCTTATTTTTGCCCTTGTCTTATATACCTACCTGAATGACTGTGTACCCTGAATTTACTGATCTTACCTTAATTTAATTCTTTTTGTTCATGAAAACCTCATGTGGGGATTATTACTAATAAATAAAGAATAAATAAAGGAAAGAAAAATTTTGACACAGGCGGGAATCGAACCCGCGACCTCGGGTATACGCCCGACGCTCTGCCGATTGAGCCACCGTGTCAATGGCTGCCAGCGCGAAATTCTTCTATCCTTTATTTCTTTTACACATTTAAGTAGTGTTTGCGTTTCCTACCTCCAAATTTTTTACTAATTCGGAAGGCCACATGTCTATCTTTTCAGATAGAATGCAAATGTTAAAAACGCCTAACTATCACATAATTTAATTCTTTTTGTTCATGAATACCTCATGTGGGAATTATTACTAATAAATAAAGAATAAATAAAGGAAAGAAAAATTTCGACACAGGCGGGAATCGAATTGGCAGAGCGTCGGGGCGTATACCCTAGGTCGCGGGTTCGATTCCCGCCTGTGTCGAAATTTTTCTTTCCTTTATTTATTCTTTATTTATTAGTGATCTTACCTTCCAAATGTTGTCTGGAAGAGATCGCTTTAAGCGATAACACTGCCAATTGTACGCTTCTGTAAACTGTTTCATTACTTTACTTACACATAAGGATTTGTTATTTGTGACAATCAGAGTAAAAAAGTGGGTACCTGCATAAAATAATTTTATTAATCCTGTAAATCAGAGGTTTACCTTGTCGTGTACTGTCTTTTACATTTAATGTTCACACCTAGATCCCCTAAAAAACTGGCACAGAAAAAATAATTCTAAACATCAAATATCGTTTGGGTCATCCATTTTGCTGGGTCGCGATTTTATAATTTCAGACTGTCATTGTCAGTTAGCTTTAAAATATATCGTGCGAAATATTTCGTTTTTTTTTGGTTTTTATGAACATAAAACATGCCTGGAGCATTGAAAAGCGATGGCAAAAACATTGTTTTACAAGTTCTTGCTTTCATGAATGCAGAAAAACGCAATCAAGCGCCAATTATACCATTACAAAAAGTATATAAACGTGTTGCTGCCGCTACAGGTTAGTGTTACCAGTATATATGGGGATGTGAATGTATTTACATAATTAATTAATGAAACGGAAACTCACTTATTTACGTTTTTTATTACAGGCGTTAGTGAAAGGTCAGTGCGACGAATGGTAAATGAAAATAAACGGGCCGATGAAACAGGGGCAAAAGTTTCTACTCCGGGGAAAAAAAGAACAAGGGGAAAGATAGAAATCGACAACTTTGATCTCGGTGTCATAAGAAGGAAAGTTCACGAATTTTACTCGGTTAAAAAAGAAATTCCCACTTTACCTAAGTTATTGAATGTTCTGCGAGAAGAAATTGATTTTAATGGGAGCCGAGAGACCCTACGGAAAATATTACACAAACTAGGATTTCCATACAAGAAGACCCAGTCTAATAGAAAAGTTCTTATTGAACGTAATGATATATCCGCATGAAGGGCCACTTATTTACAAAAAATTCAGGAAAATGAAGTTAATGATAAAAAGAAACCCATAGTTTTTTTGGATGAAACATATATTCACACTTCGCCCACAGCTGGAGAATGTTGGCAAAGTAATGAGGATGATGGTGTTCTGAACCCAGTTTCTAAAGGAGATAGATATATAATTGTCAATGCAGGAGGAGAAGCAGGTTTTATCAAGAATGCTTTACTAGTGTTCAAATCAAACACAAAAAGTGGTGATTATCACGACGAGATGAACGGCACAAATTTTAAAAAATGGGTTACCATAATGGATAACGCTCCATACCACAGCATTCGTACGAACAAGTGCCCAAATTCAAATTATAAAAAAGCGGACATGCAACAATGGCTCAATAAAAAGAACTTGGAGTTCCATGAAAGCTATACAAAACCTCAGCTTTACGAATTAATCAAAAGACACAAACCGGCACCAGAATACGAAATTAATAAATTGATGGAAGAAAGTGGACACACGGTGTTAAGAATGCCACCATATCATTGTGATCTTAATGCAATCGAAATGATCTGGAGTTCAATGAAACGCAATGTAGCAGAGAAGAACCTTGGTAAATCAAGTTCTGAAATGCCCCAGTTAATTGCTGATGCTTTCAATAGAATATCTGTTGCAGAATGGAAAAAACATTGCGATAATGTAAAAAAAAATGAAAATAAATACAGAAAAAAAGATGCGTTTTTAGATGAACCTTTCATTATTACTCTGGCCAGCGATAGTGAAACCGGGAGCAGTGATTCTGACGATGAACATTTTGATAGAGTTCGTCCTCTTGAGCGTCTTTCTTCAAATGTGGTTTTGTTAGATCACAATTATTGTATCAAAATATAGATACAAACACGTGTCGAGTGATGCAAATCATTTACTAATATTGCTCTTAGCAATAAGGCCACCAGTCATCTTACTCGATACGAAAACAAATGGAAGTCGGGTCCTTTGACAAATCTCACAAATAAATAGCACCAAATCAATTGACGTCTCAGTATATGCGCGCAATAACAACAAGTAAAACGACATGATGACAACGCTTCTTCACACACGGCCAACAAAATAAAGTCATTATTAACATCCGAAAAAGTATAACTCGTCACTTATCCCGCGCCTTGCACCCAGTGGTTTCAGTATATTCCCTAAAATAAAAGACTTGATGAGAGGTTTCACTTTTACAAACTCCGAAGAGGCATTGTTAGCGTTCAATCAATACGTTGAAAACATGCCTTCAGATCTGTGGTCCTCTTGTTAACAAAGATGGTTCGATCACATGAAAAAGTGTTTAAAGTGTAAAGAAGAGTAATTTGAAAAGAAACAAATGTAATATTTTGGTTTTTAACATGTTTTTTTTAATTACGTAAGATTTATTTTGGTTCATTCATTTTGCATTAGGATTAGAACCCACGCATCAGTGTATACGAAGTGAAATCTTATTCGGGCGCATTTCCCCACTTCCCGTAACCCGCACCGCTATACGCCCGATTTCTGAATTGAGTATTCAAGCTGAGAACGACTTAAGTATCGTTTTGTCTCATTCAGTTGTTAAGATTTCAATGCGACAGAACGATACTTAAGTTGTTCTCAGCTGGAATACTCAATTCAGAAATCGGGCGATAGTCATGTACGCAACGCAGCGCACAACTTTGCGGACGGTGTTAGCCTACTTAGATAATTTTAGCAAAATAAATAATAATTTTCATATTTTTTTATATTGAATACTGGAAAGAAAAACGTTTATTAATAAGCAAAGAAACATTATATATATAAAAAAAGTTTCCACTACAAAAAATATTAATGAAAGTGATAATTTATTATATACGTAGGTCACCCTATAATTTTTATTTAGTTAAGAACTAACTGACAATGACAGGCCGAAATTTCAAAATGGCGACAGTAGTACCAGAGTCGCCGCCGGCCAAGTTATGATTGTGGATCTGTATGTATATTTTAAGATGACATATAGAAATAAAAATAGACAATATTTTTTTACGAATTTGATCTATGATATTATAATTTAATGAGAGGTTTTCCTTTTTTTCTTTTTTTCTTCTTCCCTGTTCTCAGGATAGATGGCGCCAGACTTGCTATGTTACTGGTAGGAACGGAACGTCACACCGTTTTTCACACTTCGATGTAATGATATCGTAAAACGGAACGTACATAAAAACGTTCTGATTTGAAAGTCTAATTAAATATCAGTTTAAGCCAAGATAGCTTAAAAGTAAATAAACAAAGACGGTATTTATATTTAATATTCTTTTTGTTGTTTTTACTCGCCAAAAAGTTACTCTATGGTGATGTGACACATGTTTTTAAAGTTGACATTGGCGAAATTATTGTGGCAACACGATTGAGGCCACGAAGAAAAAATTTAAGTAAGTAACGTAGTTACATCAACGCCATCTACAGAGCTCTAGGAAACTATGTTGTTTTTTTATTTCTCAAAAAGAAAACCTCTCATTCCATTAGAAGATATGAAATAACTTAAAGTTTTCACAATGTCAGTATGAACAAGTGATAACACATTTTTCCACTCGTCAGTGCCGGTTTCCTCGTAAATAACCTATCTTACGTTTTTTAGTACATCTATAGATTTTTGTATTGCTCGTATTGTAAGCTGTTCTATTTCTAGACTTAAACTAAATGATTTGGTAGCTCATAACCTTTAAACCTTTTGTCTCTAATAAATTAGTCTAGTCAACAAGTAATGAATAGTATTAATTCTAAATAAAGGTCCCAAATATATGAGAATGTTTTTTATCTTTTTATCTTTATCACACCCAAACACTACTTGGATAACGCAAACTTAGCAATAATGCAGCGTTTACATTGATCCGGGTAGACATCCAAAACACTGAATCTAAGTTGGCCCATAGGGTTTTGGCTAGGTTGGTCCTTACCCAATTCCATACAAAATGACAGCCAAACGTACTAAAATGAATTGTGCACGCTTGCATTAGCAAATGGCTTGCATTTTGGTATTGACTGTGTTTTGGACACATTGGTTACATTTTTGCATGTAAACGCGGCTTAACGTCACTATCCTGCGCAAACCATCTGTCATCCGTGTCTGACAGATAAATGGAATATATAAATCGGACAACGGAAGAACGGGTTTAAAACTTTTTGTTATTCCTTCCGAACTGATGTAATATTTGCTCAATATTTGGTTTTTTAAATTAAAAGAGTATCTTTTATAACTAAATCTGAATATTTACGACCCCTAATAGACTTAAAAATTTTAAAATAATTATATAATAATTAAAAACATACAAGTTGTATAAAACTCGATCCTAACCTATAATATAACAAGATATGACTTCAACTCAAAAAGAAAAAGCTGAGTCTCCTGAGAACTCTTCAGCAAAAGGAGAAGCCCCTCATAATGACACTGATGAGAATCAAACTTCATGGGGCTATGAACTATACCCTGAAAGGAGGGGTACATTTTCACCAAAACTGACCAATATTCTCATAGGTAAAGAGGGAAAAGAACCAATAGAAAAATTCAAGTGTGAGCAAAATGTTTACAAATGTATAAAAGAAAGTAAGTTTTGTCAAGAAACAGGTTTTTATTCAAGATTTATTCTTGTAGGGTTATGAAGGGTAACATAATTGCTTTGCAAGTATAATTTGAGAAAAAGTGTTAAAGTTTCTTTAAAATAAAGTATCTTAGTAGACAAAAATAGTCATATAGAATGGTGTCACATACTATGTTCTAATGACTTCCAACTTAGGAATATATAGTAATGTTGGTTTAGAACAGCACTAATTCATTTCTAACCATGGGAGTGGTAAGAGGTAACTTGGGGATTTGAATGATTTTAGGTACTGATATCTACTCCTTGAAATTAATGTGTCACAGTGACATCCTAGTTTTGTGACAAGGATTATAATATTTAATATTGATTTGGCATCAGAAAAAGGTAGAGGGCTGGTATTGGTTCAATCAACTATGTTAACAGAGCTAGTGCAACACCATCTAGCACATTTTACCATCATCGCATGATATTCAATTAAAAATTTCAAGGCCACTTCTTACTATGATATCATTAATGTTCATGAGTCAATAGACGCTACTGTTACTGATAATGGACACTGCTTTAATATTATAGCCAATATTTCTATATATAGCTAGAATGAAAAATTCCTCAGACACTTTTGCACATTGAGAGGGGAAAATATTTGTTAAATTAAGTTTGAGAGTGATGGTTCACTTAGGTGGATTACTTAGATTTTTTTTTTTTTTTATTATGCTGGCTGTATCTGCGATCAGTTTTTCAACTATAATCAGATGAGATGTCGGTACAATCTTATTTTAGGGGACTTCTCCACTAAGAACTCTCCCTTCTATGTACTAATTGAGCCAAGGTCCATTATTGATAGCCTTTTTAGCCTCCGTTGATGACTGGGTTGTGCGAGTACTGTGGCTAGAACATTCGGGTGATTTGTAAGTCTGGCTTTGTATCGATCAGCAGACATTTTTATCTTCTGTTCTATGGTGCTGACCTTTAAATGCGTGTGGATTTATGTATTTCTTACAAACCACGGTGCGCAGGAGATGTTTTTCAGTATTTTGTTTTGAACCCTTTGCAAAATATTTATATTTGACTTACAGGTTGACCCCCAGAGTTGTATGGCATAGCACCAGATTGGTTTCAGTATTGTGTTGTATATCAGCAGTTTATTGTCTATAGACAGTACTGAGTTTCTACCGAGGAGCCAGTGTAGTGATCTATATTTAATCAATATCTGTTTTTTCTTTGCATCAATATGAGTTTTCCACGTCATTTTGCGGTCCAAATGCACTCCGAGATATTTCACCGTGTCACTATGTGGGAGTTCCCGATCTTCAAGTTTCACAGGCGGGCAGATTCCTTTTCGTAGCGTGAAGGTCACTTGCACTGATTTAGTAGCACTCGCTTTGATTCGCCATTTTTTCATCCATAGGTCAAGTTCGGTGAGGTTTCTTTGCAGCATATTAGAAGCAACATGGGGATTACTTAGATAGCCTCCATACCCTTAGTTGCCTCTTATTGACACCATGGGAAGGGGAAATGGGGTAGTGCTTTTCAAAAACGACACTACATAGCTTTAGCTGTAAACATCATGTTGAATAACTTCTTCATTCTCTAACTTTGCCTGTGCATGTCTTTTTATTTGTGCTTTGGACCATTTATACCAATTCTCACACTGTGAGAAACACATTGTAAATAGCAATTATCATATTTTAGAATCACAAAAGTTTCATATAAACTTCACTACAGCATAAAAATAGTAAAACGCAAGTTTCATGTAAAGTGTCTGCAAGTGTCCTACTAAGTTTCATGTAAATTTCTATACTTTGTTTTATCCCCTATTTCAACACCTTTAGGCCATTTTTCAGCATCAAAAGGAAACACATTTCCTTTCTTGAGGTTCAGCCTACCTCTCTGTAACAAATTTAATGAAAATGTGTTTGGTAGTGTAGACGTAAAAGTGTTACAGAGAGACAAAATTTTTAATATATATATGATGTAACTTGAAATATAACAAAAGATGTAACTTGTAAGGACAATATATTTACACAAATTTATATTCACTGAACTTGTCTTTTTCAGGTTCCATAGTAAAACTTATGATGGCTGCATTGAAAAGTTCTGGTTGGTATGTAGACTTCATTAGATATGGATATTTTTATTCAATATCCCAATTAGTTTGTGTAATTGAACTAAACTCTAGTAGAGGATAATCTTAATCCCAATGCGTATATAGGTCTTGTCTTATTATAAATGGACTGCATACATCTATTTATCTTAAAACATACTTATTTAAATATTTGTAATAATTAAATACAATAAGTAATTCAAACTAATCCAATGCATCAAAAGTTCAAAAATCTTCTTCTGAAAAATCATGTCTACCTGTAGATAGAATATTATAATTATACAGCAAAACCCTTCTGTGTTGCAGTCCCATTGATATTCGTCGCCACATATCATGTGAAGTATGTGACTATTCAGTGAGTGGAGGATATGACCCTAAACTTAATCAGGTAGGTATATTTTTCATATATTAAACCACTACTATTTTCTACATTCTTAAAATGGCAGGCTTCCAAAGAGTGAATAATTAAAGAGCATGTATGAAAAGATTATTGAATATAGACAAAGTGAAAGTGGTTTGGGATCCAGGAGTAGAAAGTGGCGATTAATAGTCTCTACCTTGATGGGAACTAATGTTGTGACTGTATGTATATGGGTTCTATTCTCTATCTATTTGCTGTTTAATGGAATTAACTTCCTATGGGTCTCATTCAAGACGAAGACGTAGGATTTAGGGATTTTTAAATAAATATATATCCATCACTAACAATTGTTTATTATCCAATCTTACCCCAACTCAACTTCCAAAAGTCGCTCAGATCCTGGTTTTTATTAGCCAAAGAAAATGCTAAATATTTGCTCAGATTTTTTTCTTTATTTAACCACAAGAGCATTCTTTTTAGCCATTATATATCTTCGTAAAATTATGCAGTAGGTTCCATTTTTCAATAAGAAATATTGATAAATATAAATGTGAAGCAACATAGCACACAGATCAAGTTGGCCTCTAGAAAAGAACAATAATGACTTGTGGTGAAGTATACTAACTCAATGCTATATAAATTAATATACAATGTTTCCTTGTTTAAGTGTTTTGAAATTTAACCGCTCATCCATTCCGTGACTGTAAATGAAAACTTGTAACCACTCCCGCTCTATAAATTAGCAAAATGTAAGAAATAAAAAACATATTGTCTATTATTTCAGATAGTGGTTTGCCAGAATGTATCAACGCGACAAGGAATGGTGCAAGGGGTGTTAGCTCACGAAATGATACACATGTATGACTACTGTAGAAATCACCTGAACTTCAAAGATATGGAGCATTTAGCATGCACTGAGATTCGGGCAGCGAACTTGACTCACTGCTCCTTCTTTAGTGCCACGTCGCAGGGAGATGCGTCGATGTTTAGAATAAGACAGACTCATCAGGTGTGTTCATGCAAAAGAACCTAACATACATACATACTCACGGCCATAATTCCCAAAAAGGGGTAGCCAGAACCTTAGAACTAGAAACTCGTCAACCACATTTGGAAGTTGATAGGGGACAACATGGTCGGAATAAAGTATCGTCGTTGATGGTTCTCCAACAAATCGCCCAATAATAACTTAAAATTCTAAGCCGGCTAACTAATTTGTTGAATTCATAAATCGTTCTATCTCATTTGAATTCCAAGCAGTAGGTAGGTTGCGGATTTAAATAGCATTAAAGACTATGGCCGTAAATGTAGTAAGTTATCGTAATAAGTATAAGGGATTATAGGATTCAATATGATATTGAATAGGGTTCCTCATTACAGTAAAAGCTTATCAAAGAAATGATTTTGTTTTAGGGGCATAGAAACATCCAAACAGTTTGGCCAAAATGTCAACATTGGATAATTTTAGCAATAATTATTATTTTAAAAATAATTATGTTATGATGAGAATAAATATAATGTTACAAGATTAAATTGAAATAGCATCTCACCCTTGCTCACCTCATTTTCAACACATTTGAAAGAAAGTATTGATGATACTTACTGAACGGCCAAAACTTACATGATATATTAACATTAATTGGTCTTTGAAAGCACCTTTTTCCACTTGGCAAATTAGAAGAAGAAGAAGAAGAAGAAGAAAGACGTTTATTCACCATGTGTGGCACAAAAAACATACAAACAAAAAGTAATAATATACATAATAACTATTAAAATAACTTAAAATTAACACAATATTAAATATGAAAAAAAGAGGAAAACAAACAACTTAACAAAAACAAACTAATTAATACTTATTCTAAGTCCTTTGCGCCACTGCAACAGCGAATTGGTACTGACTCAGCATTACGTTGTGAATCGTTTGACTCCCAACACTGATTTTCAGTCAGTACCATTTTAGAGTGACAACACAGGCATCACACTAATACACTTTATTATGTAGAACTTTTCAGCTGGACAAGGGACAGTAAATACACATACACATAAATAAATATAGAACATTATTTGCAAACAATTACAATAAAATACACGTATATGACAAAATTTCGATAATACATAAACATAACAGAAGAAATCTTGGCTGGAGGGTAAAATTATGCAAAATAATATATTGATATATTAGAGCAAACACCTACACGCTTCATTTTTCTATAATAAATAAATTTCAAAATATAATATAAACAATAATAAATGTATGCCAAATAAATAAATAATATAAATTTTACTGATGTGCCAGCAAAAACTCCTTCAGCTTACGCTTAAAGGTGTTCCTGCCGAACACATCCCGGATTGGTGGAGGAAGATCGTTCCAGCACTTGGACGCTGCAAACCTGAAAGAACCTCTAAAAGCTGCGGATCGGTGCATTGGCAAGATCGCCCTGACTTTGAACTGATAGCCACTGTTGGACCATTGCAGTTTTTTATACAAATAAGCCGGTGATTCTAGCCTAACAACTCCAAACAACAATGTGGCGAGGTGTAGTCGTCTCCGCGCTTGCATTTTTAGCAGCTTTGCATCGTCCAAGTACAAACAAATTTGTTTACTCATTATTATCTGTCTAATATCCAGCAAGTAAGCTTGTATCTGGAAGCCGTATTACTGATTTAGCTGGTTATTTGGGCTTATAAACTAATACTCATGGAGACATGTAGTTTATTTTGCGATGTATTCCCTCTATGAGCAATATTTATCATATATCTCACATCATCGGATGGATCAAGATATTAATTGTATTTGGATAAGATGAATGACAGTAAATAAGTGAAAGAAAATGGAACTAAAGTGGAAGGGAGGACATATTTAGACCAAATAGAGAGTGTGCTCAAAAATGCAGGTGTGTGAAGTATGAAGGATAAAAGAGCATGTATGAAAATATTGATGGATGTAAACGAAGCTAGACAGGTTTGCCAGGATCGTACAAAGTAGCGATCGTTAGTCTCTGTCTACCCCAATGGGAAATAATGGCGGGAGTACACATATGTATGTATGTATGTGGTATCTATTCCCATACCACAGCTTGGCATGGTAGAATGTAATTAGCGCACTGCTCCATATGATAACCTAATTGAAAATTTAAGCAAGATCCTAATAAATCAGCATTATTCTCGCTCTATTATTTTACTACCTACTGAGTAACTATTTTTTATTCTAGGACTGTGTCAAAACCAAAGCGTTGTATTCAGTCCTGGCTGTCCGGCAAATTAGTAAAAAGGAAGCAATAGAGGTCATTGAGAAAGTGTTTCCCAAATGTTATGCAGATTTAGAACCAATTGGGAGAAGAATTAGAAGAGGATCCGAAGATATGGACAGAGCATACAAAGAAGGAATGTTCTTTGGGTACCTTTAAATACATGGTTTATTTCATGAACTGTAGTGTATTATGAATAAGTGCAAAGTATTTATTATGTATAGATTTTAGCGTTATAGGAATATTGTTGATTTTTGAAATAAAACAATTGCTGTTGAATGTTTTAAAATAATGTCTTTTATTTTTTATTACAAGATTTCTTTGACAAAGGTTTAGAAGCGGTGTAATACTGATTCAACATTATTGAAATAGTGGGAAGTTAAAGATTCGAGGTGTATTTAAGCAAATAGACATTAGTCAATATAATTTAATTCTTTGCTAATTTGACTTGAATTCGCCTTAGGAAAGCTGTCCTCATTACAAATTGTAAAATATAATATGTTTGCAAATTCAAATTCGATACCGTAGATAGTTTATGTACAAAGGATATTAAAAACTGGAACGTTACTGAGTAAAGCTCGAAGTGTTAATTTTCAAATAAAATCAACACGTCGGTATCTGCTCTGTAGTATACACTTTATATTACCATGCGTTTCTATAGAACAATGAAATTATTTAAAATTTGGGCAAAGTTAAAAAAAATAAATAAATATTGATAGCCAGGAATAATAACTGTTTTTTAGTTAATATTTACTGTTAGCAAAATTTTAATGCATTGTCTTCTTTTTGTCAAAAACATGGCTCGGTTCGTAAAGGCCCCTTTTGTTCGGCATAATTTCAGTGAACTAACAGACTTATCGTAAATTATTATAATCAAAACATTCGCTGCCCTCGAAACAGGAATAATTTAAACAAGATTACTTTCTTTCTGGGTACAAGTTGTACGAAGATCGAAATCACTCGGTTCTTCCTTAAACACAGGTTTATAGAATCGCGGCCAGCGAACATTTATAGAATAGTTCAGATTCTTTTAAAAATGTTAGGCCATTTTCATTTGCTTTTGTGGGGATAACAACGCACATAGCGGAAAACGCAACTGTTTAGACTGGAAGAGATTTAAGAGTCTTATGGATTTCGCCGATATATTACGTTTTACCGACTTTAGTTGTTGGAACACCTTGAAATATTACATCAAATACAAAATCCTAATTAACAATTAGTTTTAAAATTTTAACACGTCAGCAACTCTGCATATGTTTTATGTGTGACATAAAATACATAAAAGAAATATTATCTGTGACGCACTTAGGTATATATTAGTATATTCCATTTTTGTCATTTAATGTCTTTCCTTGTTCCATTGTTAACCCTTAAAGTGATTTTGTATATTATACTATACATTCAGTTAGAAAAAATCTAAACTTGGAAATCTTTACTCTATGAGAATATCACCAAAATAAATAAGATTTCTGAACATATTTCTACGAGGGCTGCTATTTATGTATCCGGAACTGGCCACTTACAGAACAATAATTTAAAAAGTAATTACATCATTTAAAAATAGAACTCTTTAGCTTTAGAATACATTTATTTTTATGTGACTGTCAATTGTTTTCACATCGTAGCGTCATTTTGAAAATTGCGTGTCTTCACCACCATGGATTTAACTCGTGAACATTTTCGTGCCATGATTTTTTACGATTTTCGGCGTGGTCTAACTCAAAAACAGTGCATCGATCAGCTTACTTCGACTTTTGGGGATGAAGCACCCTCAAAGACCACTGTGTATCACTGGTTTAGCGAGTTTAATCGTGGACGATCTAAGCTTACTGATGAAATTAAAGAAGGTCGCCCTAAAACGGTCGTTGTACCTCAAAACATCGATGCTGTCCGGGAACTAATAACTCAAGATCGTCATGTTACATATCGTGAGATAGAGGCATCTCTGGGCATTAGTATGACGAGCATACATAAGATACTTCATGAACATTTAGCTGTAAAAAAAATTTGCTCCCGTTGGATTCCGCACAACTTGAGTATTGATCAAAAACAGGCTCGTGTCGATTGGTGCAAAGAAATGTTAAAAAAATACAACCGTGGTGCGTCAAAAGCTGTTTATAATATCTACACAGGTGACGAATCTTGGATCTACGCTTACGACCCCGAAACTAAGCAGCAGTCCACGGTGTGGGTGTTCCAAGATGAGCCGAACCCAACAAAAGTTATTCGTGCAAAAAGCACATTGAAGCAAATGGTCGCTTGTTTTTTTGGTATAAATGGCCATGTAGCTACAGTGCCTTTAGAGAATCGTAAAACTGTTAATTCGGAGTGGTATACGACCATTTGTTTGCCGGAAGTCTTTGAACAAATAAGAAAGACTAACCGACAACGTAGAATCATTCTGCATCACGACAATGCTAGCTGTCACAGGTCGGCCGTCACAACTCAGTTTTTAGAAGCTCAAAAGATCGAATTGACAGGTCATCCGCCGTACAGCCCTGATTTGGCACCCAATGATTTTTATTTATTTCCAAATGTGAAGAAAAAATTACGTGGTCAACGTTTTTCGAGCCGCGAAGAGGCAGTCGATGCGTTCAAAATGCACGTTTTGGAGATACCTCAGTCTGAGTGGAAAAAGTGCTATGAAAATTGGTTTCAACGCATGCAAAAGTGTATAGATCTGAGCGGCGAATATTTTGAGAAGCAATAAAACCATATTAATTGATATATGTTTGTTTCTTTTTTTTATTCCGGATACATAAATAGCAGCCCTCGTACGTAAGAAGAAAAAAGTTTTATAGATGTCTATGATCCTAATATAATAGATGTCAAAAAGAAAAAAAGATGCGGAGGACGTTTGTGCGAACCAGGATAAAAATATTTTTTATTACTAATTCAAAGTTCATACGAATGTTTTATACTTTAAATTTATATATTCAATGTATTACGTAATTAGTAATATAAGAACCTTTTATCTACCACTAATATTTTTTATAAAATAGTACTTTGAAGTAATGTGTATAGAATACTATACATTGCCCAATTTATGGCATGACATGTCTTTTACAATATGTATACTATTCTATACACTGTTAATATAAGCCTTGAAGTGTCGGCTTAGAATAGCTCTACCCAATTTCTTCCGGTGGGCGTACGTAAGAGGTTACTAAGAGTATTAGGGTTTTTAAAGGATTTTTGGCGATGCTGTTGCAGACTCATTACCAGCAACCTTTATTTTACCATTTTCCCCACTCAACTTTCCAAAAGTGGCTGAGGAATTAGGCTAATTCCTTGGCTCTGGCTACCCCTTCTAGGGATTCCAACCACATGCAATGTAATTATGATGCAATACCATCCTTGTCATCAATACCCTCATTATCGTCAGTTCAACAATCACCTCCAGTAAGAATTTTCACACCTCCACCATTACATTCATTTTACGGAGAACGTAGAGAGAGCCCGACCACACAGATAGGTTTTATAAAATTCGTCCACTTATTGAAAATTTAAGAGCACAGTGTCTTTCTATTGAGGATGATAAAGCATACAGCATAGATGAAATGGTAAAATGGAAAAAAAGGCGGGCTTACGAAGACAGTACAATCCCAACAAACCTTGCTTGTGGGGATTTAAAAAGCCTAGTGCTGGCTGGACAGTATATATTTTCCTGCTTTATACTGCTTTCCTGCTATACAACGTGCAGGGCTATACTATTTGATATAGAGGAAGAAAGTCTTTGTGAAGGAAGGGAAAGAAACGCATTATTGACTTCTGACAAAGCTTTGCAAAAATTTCGATATGAAGTCTATGCAGGCCTTATAACACATAATAGGCAAGTAACTACTGCTATAAAAGATTGTATCCCTGACAACACAAAATAACATAACACCTCTCGAGAGACCAACTGATTGTATTAGATATGACAATTACGATTTTTGGCCTGAACATATGCCGCAATACCAGAGTGCCGGCTTAGAATGTCACTAACCCTTTCTACCCACGGGTGTCGTAAACGGCGACTAAGGGAGTAGGGCTTTTGTAAGTGGCTTTTTGGCGATGCGGTTGGAGACCCATCACCGACGATACCATCTTCTCCCTTATTAACTATCAAATGTGGCTGAGGAATCGAGGAAGGAAGCTCTAAAGCTCTGGCTACCCCTTTTTGAGATAATGGCCGTGAGTTTGTGTATGTATGTATATGTTATTACTATATTTCCGTTTTCCCGACTAAAAAACTATAATTTTAAGATAAATCTAAACAAGATAAACCTACTTTTTACAACATTTGATGAATAAAATTTTAAAACTTATTTGGACTACCTATTGATTCTGTATACTATCCTATACATCTCCTTCGTCAAGGTGATTGCGGCTTAATGAGCAATGTATAGCATAATATACATGTGTTTTTTTTAATTTTACGCATTAGAGATTTTTTTTCATATTTTTTCCGACATCTGTATTAAGTATATAAAACAACTAAACAGTTTTTTTATTGCCTTACCTACCTAAAAAGACCTGCCAAGTTAAGGGTTAAATACTTAATGTTTTATTGCAAACATAAATTTTGATGAAATTTTCGGCTTATTCCACTTTTCCCCGTTGACAATCCCCGTCAACGGGGAAAAGTGAACTTTTTGTTCACAAATCCCCGTTAACATAAATTGGAGCGAGTAATGGGGATTAGTGAACTAAAAAGTTCATTAATCCCCGTTACGTTAAAAATAAAATAATCATGTAAGAATCAGGTACCTTCTATTTATTATTGGATAAGAACTCACTTATTGATTATTGTTATAATCAAATTAAATAAAATTTAAGCTTGATTACAACACCATTTATACTAAAATCAAAATTTTTACTATTATTTACGTTTCTTCGATAATGATAGAGCTGTTAATAACAAAACGTTAGTACAAACTATAAAATAAAATACAGACAGTCACTTTCAAGTAATAACTGATTTTACATTTCTTACTGCCTACAATTACACTATTAACACTTTTTGTTAATTATGTTAGTAATGTATTCTTGCTCAAATAGCATATCATAAAGACGCTTAGGTATATTATTTTGAATTAATAATTGTAACAATCTGTGATATTACCAACTGTCAATCAATCTGTGATTTTATTATGTTATGAATGTTATGTTTTAATGTGATTTTATTATGTTATGAATGTTATGTTTTAATGTATCTTTTTTAATTAATACATGTAACAAACTGTGATTTTGTTAGGCGTGTTAAGTAAATTTAAGTAATAAAACTGTAATTGTAAGCAGTAAGAAATGTAAAATCAGTTATTACTTGAAAGTAACTGTCTGTATTAAGTATAAGTATTAGGTATTAAGTTTGTAGACTGGGACACAAAACTAACTAAAGAAAACTACGATGAGTGGCATGATTCTAAAATGGGTTTAGATCTTGTAAAGAATATCAAGTTACCGAGATATTTTGCTTCAAGGATCGGATATGCAACAAAAGACATAGAATTAAAATATGAACTACATGCTTTCACTGATTCTTCCTTACAAGCCTATGCTGCGGCGGTGTATATTCGCTGTGTAGGTGGTGAAAACATTGCGGTTAACTTTGTTATAGGAAAGTCGAGATTAGTGTGTAAAAAGGAACAGTCAGATCTCCAAATTCCGAAACTAGAGTTATTGGGGGCTTTAATTGGTAGTAGGCTGATAAAGAAAGTCAAGAAAGCTCTCAGAATTTCTATCTCAGCAACGTACCTATGGACCGACAGTGAAATCGTAGTCAGCTGGTGTGTTACAGAAAAACTCCTTCCCCCTTTTGTATCACGACGCGTTGAAGAAATAAAAAGTGACTCCAGCTTAACCATCCGTCACGTTCCTTCTCAACTCAACCCAGCCGATGTCGCAACAAGACCAAATGCCTCAGCTGAAAGTTTAGAACGTTGGTTAAAGGGACCTGACTTTTTATATAACATCTCTTGTTCATGGCCCAAAGTTGTCAAAGAAAGTTCAAATGTCTACGTTATAGCTCAGAGTATCTCGCCGGGGCAGGGCCCTTCGGAAGTAAATGTTGAAGAACATGTGCAGACTTACGAAGATAAAGAGCCCGACAACGACACATCTATATCGGATGACTTGGAGCAGATAAGGAAAGCTCAAAAAGAATGCTACCCCAAGGAATTACAGGGCCAAGAAACAGATATGACTAGATCACTTGGAGTATACAAAGATGAAAAAGGAATTTTACGCTGTAAAGGAAGGTTAAGCAATACTGACTGGACGTATGATCAAAAGTATCCAATACTCCTTCCGAGAAGCCACAACATCACCGACAAAATAATTGACGACTTGCATAGGTCAAATTATCATGTGGGAGTATCACACACACTTGCCCTACTCAGAAGGAAATATTGGGTATCCAGAGGTAGATCTGAAGTCCAAAAGATACTCAAACGATGCATATCTTGCCGGAAATACTCAGGAGAACCATACAAGCTTCCCCCCATGGCCCAGCTTCCTCCAGAAAGAGTAACTTATAGTGCTCCTTTTTCATACTCTGGTATTGACTACTTTGGCCCAATATTGATAGATTTAAATGGCTCCTTAGAGAAGAGCTGGGTATGTTTATATACTTGTCTTGCCGTACGTGCGATACATTTAGAAATTGTTAAAGATTTGACGGCTGAAGAGTGTCTCCTAGCCTTACGACGTTTTGTATCATCAAGGGGAGTTCCTAAATTAATTATTTCAGACAATGCGTTACAATTTAAATTGAGCGCTGATGTATTGACCAGCGACTATTGCATCACTAACGACATAAAATGGAAATTTATACCAGAACTCGCCCCATGGTTTGGGGGTTTTTACGAAAGACTAATTGGTATTGTAAAGAGCTGCCTTAAGAAAACTGTTGATAAGCATCTTTTGAACCAGACTCAACTTAGTACGACAATTAAAGAAATCGAAGCAGTTGTCAACTCAAGACCGCTTACGACCGTAGGAGAAGAATTGGAGCACGTTCTCACACCCGCAGATTTCTTACATCCCAACGGTCTAAGTTTTTTCAATTCTTCGGATAAAGAATTCATGGAAAATTCCACAGTGACGAAATCCAATTTGATTGAGGGATGGAAACGGGGTCAACATATACTAAAAGAATATGTGGAAATGTTCTCCAATCAATACTTGACTAGTCTCAGGGAGCGTAAAAGTAAACATCGTCAGCCAAGAAACGCAGTCAATATACCCCCTAGAGTCGGGGACGTTGTTCAAGTGAAAGGCGATAAAAACCGAGCGTTTTGGAAAGTCGGAAAGATAACAGCTGTGATAAAGGGTGCTGATAATAACATTAGAGTAGCTAAAGTGACAATATCACCAAACGAGACTCTGACCAGATCTGTAAGCCATTTATATCCACTTGAGTTATCGGACGATACTCCTCAACAAGATTATCCAGTGCAAACCTCAGAACCTAACACAGATACTTCTCACTCAGAAGACTCAACTCAGATCTCGGAACCGAGTAATAACAACGACGTAGACACAAGCACACAGGTTACTAGCAAAGCAACTGAGCTCGATCTAATCAGTGAAACCGAACGCCCAACGCCCCGACGTCAGTCAGCTCAGCGGGCCAGAGACAAACTCCGACAATGGACATCTCAGCTCTTCAGCAGACTTCAATTTAGTTAAATCAGACACAATTTTATTCGATCTGTTACAAATTATTATCTGTAATGAATAAAAACAGTTCTCATTCAGATATTTTGTTTCTATTATATTTGCCTTCCTCGGGCGGGGAGTGTCGCGAAAGTAGTATCGCGATTCCTATTTTCGCTAGTAGAATGTTACGGGGAAGCCCTAAATAGTATGGACCTAGTGCAGAATGTTCATATATTTTGGGGAATACCCTTGACACCCGTGCGTCCTACAATTCGATGTTATAAGGGGCTTCCCGCTGGGGAATTTACCTTACTTGTCTTCGCCTCGCCACCGGCACCGACCGAGCAGTCGACGAGTAGACGCTACGGAGTGAACTACGTAGTAATCTCTATATAGTTTGTGAGTGAACTTGCTTTCGTAAGACACCAGGTGAGTTTTTATGAATCTTTTTACTTTAAACCTTTAAACATTGTATTTTTAATTTTGTGTTTTTATTGTGTGATAAAACAGTTTCACGTACTTACTTATTGTAAGCCCATACAATTTAAGTGTGATGTGTGTCTCGATTAATCTACTTATATCCTACAAATTATGGAAACGTATACATTGGTTCATTATTTACCTGAAAACTGTCATCAGATCAGCAAAGCCATATATCTCAGTTTATGTTACATTTGAGCCTCGTCTAATGCAATGTTTCGTAGTTGTTTTACTCAGTGCTAAGATCAGTGTTAGACTCAGTGTTAGGCTCAGTGATTGGGTCAATCATTAACTCAGTGCTAGGCTCAGTGATTGGCTCAGTAATTTGCTCAGGCTCAGAGTTAGTGTTCTGCCAACACGTGCGTGGTACGGGGTCGCTATAAGGGGAGGTGGAGGCGACTGCTCAGCTCAGCTCAGATCAGGCACTACGTAGCTTTCAACTTAGTGCAAGTATGGTCCAATTAGTGCGCTACAGTATTAGCGATGGCTTTGCAAGTATATACACAGTGAAGGCTATTTCTCAGTTTGACTCAGTTTATGCATGGTGCAACTCTCAGCTCAGTATAAGTATGTTCAAGTTAGCACGCTGTAGTATTAGATAGCGATGGCAATGCATATAATTGTAAACTCAGTTAATGACGTTGTTTTGTTTAGCTACTCAGTGCGTGATTGAATCTCACTAATTTCCAACTCGTTCTTAGATACGTACTGCAATGCAACTATTAGTATCGTCTAAGATACATAACACAGTGAATGTACCTATACCTAGACACGCAACAGCGTGTCGTGCCTAACGTTCTTGGTACATTGAATACATCGTTTCTCGTGCGATCACCGAAGTTAAGCAACGTCGGGCGCTGTCAGTACTCGGATGGGTGACCGCCTGGACTACTACGACTAATGATTTTTTTCTTTTCGCCACGTCTGCGTTATGGTTTGGCGACAATTCATCCATCAATCAATCATGAGAATATACTAACGGCTATAAATACCAAAAAAGGGTAGCCACAGCTCCAGAGATAGTAATTCTTTATCAACTTTTGGAAGTTGAATGGGGTCCGTCCAACCGTCTAACTGCATCGCCCAATAATCACTTAAAAGGTCTCAATGTTCTTTATATCTATTACAACGTCCACGGGAATATAAATACAAAAAAACAGAAGTTAGTGTAGTTAGATAGTGTTTTGGTATTTTGGATGTAAACTGGATGCAAAAAATGTAGTCCACGCGGACATAGTCGCGGGCAAAAAGCTAGTATTAAATAAGATAGAAGAAGAATGGAGAAAAAATAGATAGTTCCGTCCGTAAACGTTACGTCGTCGATTGAAATTTGTACCTCATGTCAAGAACAGAATGTTTCCTGCTTAAAAAGTTTGATTCGGCTAAAGTTCGCTCAATAATTCAAGCGAGCTGAATAGTATAAATGGACAGATTGCAACTCCCTAGTGAACACAATTCAACTGCTCCTTAGTCTTAAAGCCTCATAACACTAATATGTAGCTGAAATCAAATTACTGAGTATTGAATGAAATCGTAATGTAATTAATTTAATCAATCACATTTAAGTCAAGAATGTCATATTTTCAACTATTGTATTGCTCGATAGTGTGATTTACAATAACAGATACACACAAAATACAATTGTAGAAGACATCTACAGTTATATTTCCCTATCGTAAGTAAGTACATGATAGTAATAAATTATCCGTTTTTTATCGAACTTTATTTTTATTTCTGAAGGCATAACAGTCCTCACGCCTGACTTTCCAGTTATTAAATTGATAATATTTTTTTCTGTGATAATATATACAATTTTTATTTGTCATATAGTTATGAATAAAATTGTGGTTGCACTTAAAATACTTATAAAATAGAAAATCACATGGCAAAAGGAACCTTATTGCTCTACGAGACAAAATATTTTCTACCGATCTGAACATGATTATTGAATTAAATAGTGTTTTAAGATTTTAAATGGTCCCTTTAGCCATCTTAATTTAATAACTAATAATTAATTAATTTATCGTCACACACCATAAATAAGGCACTGTCCTTTGGACGGCTTTATTGACGTAGCTCTTTGATACACTATAAATAATTGTTGTATCACAATCACTGAGTCGACTAGCATTTATCTAAACTTAAAAGTCCACGTAAGTATCGAGTACTTATAATTGACTTATGCACAGGTTTTTCAGTGTCATGGTCCGTCCCGCGATGCGCGGTGTGCTTCACTGAGATAGGTTGTCCAATAAATAATCGTGAAGAGTACGAAACTTATGGGGAAGCCAATGAGAGCGTATCTGTCGATAGCCCCATGTTGGGCGCCACAGAACATTATGGCCCGATCAATCGCGGCTGCAAACCGCGCTCCGATGTTTCTGGGACGATCACTAGCTGGCCTCGTATCCAGTATTGGCGAATCCTAAAAAAAATAATGATATATCAATTTTGATCCAGGGAATTAAACTAGAAATTTAAAATTCCTAAAGCACTGTGCAATTATTGTTTTTTTATTTTATAACAGATTTTTTTGCTGAATTCATTAGTATTTTTTTAAATTATAAATTTTCTTCTCTGCGAATTGTGCTTCTACAGGTTAAAGTACAAAAGCGATACTACAAGTACTAGCATTACCTAGAAATAACATTTTTAAACGATTTTTCGAATCATCTTATAACTACTTCTCGGTATATTTACTACTCAATTGATGTACAATTTATGCTAGAAATAGCCTCGTTGTGCTCTTTAATAGTGAATGCCAAAGTTAAGACTTTTTATAATTTACCTGGCTCACCGATCTTGTTTCACATCCAATCTTATTTTGTTTCCAATTTTTGTTCCCCGACTGGGAACAAAATTGTATGAGCCAAATATAAAAAAGAAACCAATTAATCATCCAATATTATTTATATTTAGACGTAATTAAGTATAGCTGGTATTAGATATAGCATGAATTAAATTATGACATCGGAATGTATAAATAACAATTTTATTAATCTTATATAATCAGGTCAACTCAATGTAATTCTCACTTGGCCAAAATTAAAACAAAGTGAAATACTCGTAGATACTTCGTTGTAAAACGCTTAGAAGTAGTCAGTTCTAGATTTTAAACTTTAAGTTATTGATCTTCGTCACAACCACCGAGGGACATAAGCCATTTAAGGAAAGTTTGATTAGTGTAACCTTACCATATCTTACTTTCGTATTAACTATTACCGTGATAGTGGCCCGGACAGAGATGCCCTTTAAAATACTTAATCATTTTAATTTACTATCGACTGTTCGAACTTAATACGTCCTTTCCTATAAAGACTCAAAGACACAACCGAACATTCACGCCATATATCGTCGAAGGGGTTGGAGTAAAGTAAAGTACTCACGTGATAGGGGATAAGCTATTGCCGTTTTCTACGAATAACTATAACTTAGCCATGTGGGTTTCGTCACGATGTGTCCCTTACCGTTAACAACCATGATAAATTAACCACATATATGACTTTAGAGAAGGCAAATTGGTGTAGGTCCGTGATTGGGTTGTGTTTAGGATGATATTGAATTTCATACACCAAGGATATTTTAATCTAGTCTATTTAGGAATAGATTAGATAGTCCATAGAGAGACATTAGGTTTTCTATTTCCAATCTTTTCGGTGTGGTCTCGTGTAAATATTAGTGCCTTTCTCATTTCCGATGACGACGTGATAGCTCAATGGGTAGAACACCGGTTATCGTGCAAACAACTAGTGTTCAAATCCCGGGTCGGGCCTACACCAATTTGTCTTTTCTAAAGATATATGTGTGGTTAATTTATCACGGTTGTTAACGGTGAGGGTAAACATCGTGAGGGAACCCACATGGCTGAGTTGTACTTAGTCATGTGACAGTGTATTCGTACAAAACGACGATAGGCCTGCCCCCTAACGCGTGAGTACACTGTCCATGCAAAAAGTGGGTACTCTGATCACCAGGTGACAAAATCACGTGATGTTCAGAAGTATTAGTACCTCTGCCAACCCCTTCGGGGACATTCGGCGTGAACGTTTATGTTTATGTTTTGTTATGTTCTCATTTCTGGACGTAATAATTTATTTATTTATTTATTTAACCCTTTCCACGCCAAGAGTTTTAGTCAAAAACGTTCATCACACGCCACGGCAATAAACGCGGTTGATTTACTAGTGTTGGTCGATATTGTCGATAACTATCGATCAGTTATCGATATTATCGATGACTGGAGACGGCGTTGCTCCTGCCAACCAATTAAATTCGTCATCTTCTCCCTAAAACAATAGTTGTAAATTACTCACAAAATTCTTATATTTTTAGTAACACGAAATAAAAAATAAAAATAAATTTGATAGGTAGTAAGTTTTTTTTTCTAAAGTTAATACATCTTTATACCTAGGTATTAATTTCAATATTCCTATAAAAAAAAATATACAAACACTATATTGTATCAGAGCAGAGTAACTACACTAGATTGAGATTGAAAACACTATATTGTCATATTTTTATGAATTGGCAACACCGACAGTGTGCCGTGACCCGTCAATGGATGTCAATGTCAAGATGAGTGAAGGATGAACGCGGGATTCCAGTGTGGATGCGCGGGAGACTAACTTGTGATCAATGCATAAAATAATGGAGATGAAATAGAAATTAAAGTGGTGATATATCATTTAATAGTCGTTTTCTTCAAACTTCAGAAGCGGTGATATATTCACGTCCATTCAAGTATGTACATTGCTTTTTGTTTATTCATTTATTTTTCTTTTCCACATTGTTGTAGTGACGCCATTTAACATTTTATGATTTATAATATAGCAAATCGATGCTCGAACAAAGTATTTTAATGTTTATAGAATAGTCATTGTTTCGAAGAAACCAATATTTGAGCGTAATATTGTAAAGCTGCGTACGGAATGGTTCCGAAGTGCTTGGCTAGGGCACTCCCAGTTAGTTTTGGAGCAATCAGCTGTAGTAACTTTAACTTTCTCTGTAAATAGTAGACGTATGAGTGGGTTAAGCTGATCCCTAAAGTAACGATGAGTTGACTTAAGAACTTCTGTTTAAATTGTGGCGTCACTATGACAAATTAAATTATAAGTACACTACGTATTTGTTAACAACACAAATCAAATAAGTGATTAAACTTTTGTTCTTATTGGAAACAATTTCAAATTCTTTATCCACCATATTTATTTTGGTTAGATGCAATTACGAGTAATTGTGATTATAAGATTAAATGAGTATATCAGTAATATATATGAATAATACCACTTTAATTTTTACACATTTTTAGACTACAATTCAAATTTGGAATTCTTCTATTTCTTATGCATTGAATATATTAATACTTAGTGAATTATTAATCAATGTAGTAATTTATTCGCTGTAAATGTGGGTTACAAGGTGGTTACAGCATATAAGTTATTGTTCCCTACACATTTTGTTTTTCCAAGCTTACAACATAAGTCTTTACATTTTATTAGTATAGGAATATGATTTTAAATTATAATAAAGACAAAAATAAAGAATGACTTAACTAATTACATGTCACCCTAAGTTTAAAATGTCAATCTCACAGCTAAAACCATATTCAAATAAAATATAATAAAAACAATATCCTAATAGCCATTCAAGCATTCAAGCATTTCTTTTATTTTTTTAAAATTTATTAAAACATAACAATTTTATATTTATAGAATTTGCATTATAAATTCTACAAGCCATAATAAAAATAATTTTGCTGCTTGAGGCTAATTAATAATTATAATGAGGTACATATAGTTTGTCTTTATTGAGATTTTGCAGACATTCAGAGTGAAATCTTAGGGGAGCGCATGTATAATTATAGATTTCTCTCTTAACTAATAAAGCAGCTTCATAAATATAGGGGAACATAATAGAAGAATTATAATATTAAAAAAAATTAATAATAATAAAAAGTGGGTGGCGAGAAACCATTTGAAAGGTAAGTTTCTCTCGCTACCTATTTATTTAATGCAATGTAGTGACTGGTACGTTTCCTTCGCTACTTATTTATTTAATATAATCTAGTGATGGGTACGTTTCCCTCGCTTCTCATTTATTTTATACAATGTAGTGACTGGTACGTTTCCTTCGCTACTTATTTATTTAATATATTCTAGTGATGGGTACGTTTCCCTCGCTTCTCATTTATTTTATACAATGTAGTGACTGGTACGTTTCCTTCGCTACTTATTTATTTAATATAATCTAGTGATGGGTACGTTTCCCTCGCTTCTCATTTATTTTATACAATGTAGTGACTGGTACGTTTCCTTCGCTACTTATTTATTTAATATATTCTAGTGATGGGTACGTTTCCCTCGCTTCTCATTTATTTTTATACAATGTAGTGACTGGTACGTTTCCTTCGCTACTTATTTATTTAATATAATCTAGTGATGGGTACGTTTCCCTCGCTTCTCATTTATTTTATACAATGTAGTGACTGGTACGTTTCCTTCGCTACTTATTTATTTAATATATTCTAGTGATGGGTACGTTTCCCTCGCTTCTCATTTATTTTATACAATGTAGTGACTGGTACGTTTCCTTCGCTACTTATTTATTTAATATAATCTAGTGATGGGTACGTTTCCCTCGCTTCTCATTTATTTTATACAATGTAATGACTGGTACGTTTCCTTCGCTACTTATTTATTTAATATAATCTAGTGATGGGTACGTTTCCCTCGCTTCTCATTTATTTTATACAATGTAGTGACTGGTACGTTTCCTTCGCTACTTATTTATTTAATATATTCTAGTGATGGGTACGTTTCCCTCGCTTCTCATTTATTTTATACAATGTAGTGACTGGTACGTTTCCTTCGCTACTTATTTATTTAATATAATCTAGTGATGGGTACGTTTCCCTCGCTTCTCATTTATTTTATACAATGTAGTGACTGGTACGTTTCCTTCGCTACTTATTTATTTAATATATTCTAGTGATGGGTACGTTTCCCTCGCTTCTCATTTATTTTATACAATGTAGTGACTGGTACGTTTCCTTCGCTACTTATTTATTTAATATAATCTAGTGATGGGTACGTTTCCCTCGCTTCTCATTTATTTTATACAATGTAGTGACTGGTACGTTTCCTTCGCTACTTATTTATTTAATATAATCTAGTGATGGGTACGTTTCCCTCGCTTCTCATTTATTTTATACAATGTAGTGACTGGTACGTTTCCTTCGCTACTTATTTATTTAATATATTCTAGTGATGGGTACGTTTCCCTCGCTTCTCATTTATTTTATACAATGTAGTGACTGGTACGTTTCCTTCGCTACTTATTTATTTAATATAATCTAGTGATGGGTACGTTTCCCTCGCTTCTCATTTATTTTATACAATGTAGTGACTGGTACGTTTCCTTCGCTACTTATTTATTTAATATAATCTAGTGATGGGTACGTTTCCCTCGCTTCTCATTTATTTTATACAATGTAGTGACTGGTACGTTTCCTTCGCTACTTATTTATTTAATATAATCTAGTGATGGGTACGTTTCCCTCGCTTCTCATTTATTTTATACAATGTAGTGACTGGTACGTTTCCTTCGCTACTTATTTATTTAATATAATCTAGTGATGGGTACGTTTCCCTCGCTTCTCATTTATTTTATACAATGTAGTGACTGGTACGTTTCCTTCGCTACTTATTTATTTAATATAATCTAGTGATGGGTATGTTTCCCTCGCTTCTCATTTATTTTATACAATGTAGTGACTGGTACGTTTCCTTCGCTACTTATTTATTTAATATATTCTAGTGATGGGTACGTTTCCCTCGCTTCTCATTTATTTTATACAATGTAGTGACTGGTACGTTTCCTTCGCTACTTATTTATTTAATATATTCTAGTGATGGGTACGTTTCCCTCGCTTCTCATTTATTTTATACAATGTAGTGACTGGTACGTTTCCTTCGCTACTTATTTATTTAATATAATCTAGTGATGGGTATGTTTCCCTCGCTTCTCATTTATTTTATACAATGTAGTGACTGGTACGTTTCCTTCGCTACTTATTTATTTAATATATTCTAGTGATGGGTACGTTTCCCTCGCTTCTCATTTATTTTATACAATGTAGTGACTGGTACGTTTCCTTCGCTACTTATTTATTTAATATATTCTAGTGATGGGTGAAGTCCAAACTCAAGGTTTGCCAGCGAGCAATGGAGCGCAGCATTCTCAGTGTTCGCAGGTCTGACCGCGTAAGGAACACCACACTGCGCTCCTTAACTGGCATTGCTGATGTGGGTGCACAAACCGCCAAGCTAAAGTGGAACTGGGCCGGTCACATAAGTCGTATGCACCCAGACAGATGGGCGAAGATCGCCACAGACTGGGTGCCACAAGACGGTTACCGGCGTAGGGGCAGGCCTCGGCGGAGATGGCGGGACGATCTAGATAAGTTTTTGCCGGGGTGGCCGGAGGTGGCACAGAGCCGGGACGTGTGGACTCAACAGGGGGAGGCCTTTGCCCAGCAGTGGGACACTATAGTAAAGGCTACATAAAAAAAAAAAAAAAAAAAAAAAAAAAAAGTGATGGGTACGTTTCCCTCGCTTCTCATTTATTTTATACAATGTAGTGACTGGTACGTTTCCTTCGCTACTTATTTATTTAATATATTCTAGTGATGGGTGATGGGTACGTTTCCCTCGCTTCTCATTTATTTTATACAATGTAGTGACTGGTACGTTTCCTTCGCTACTTATTTATTTAATGCAATGCAATGACGGGTAGAGAGAGTGTGTATGAATATAACATAAACATGAACAAGCACGCCGAATATATATGAATATATTATTTCTGTAGACCTATTTTATTCATCATAGTTGACGATTACTTGTTCAAATAATAAGCTACTTAAGAAAATGAATGTATAAATACTAGTAGTTGAATTACATAACGATACTAATTTTATTTGAAAGGCTATAATTGCAACAACTAGTAACTAATACTAAAAATATTGTAGGTACATTTTATTGCCAAGTAATTTGTTAGCTAAGAATGGTGACTGAATTGTTTTCTTGTTACCGAATTGTTTTTATATTTACCTGCTTTTCTAATTATTATCATTACCGTTTTTTTCTATTTATCTTGCTGGATCATTATGAGTCATTATTATCACTGTTGAAAAGATCATGAACTTCATTTTATTTTAATTTATGTTTATTTGAGTAAGATTATTAACGTAAACGTCTGAATACATTAATATACTTTGCTACTTGCTTATGACATCTATGAAGAATAGTTTACGTTTCGGATATTTTAAACATTTCAGGTTGAATGTACAATGTCCGGAGACAAGTCTAGCATTCCAATTGGCAAGCCTCCAGGGCTTCTCGGTGCCATAGACAATCTAAAATGAGGACTTGGAGAGGTCCGTCTTCGTCATTTGACATCCAGTGATGAGGTTGTGCTGAAGTAGTATAGATGGGATCAGAAGCACATCATTATTTTACCATCACAGAACTGGTTGAAGCTAAGTATAACTTTTAAATAAATAATAAATAAAAAAATAAAAATCATTTATTTGCCAATACATGAGTATAAATGGTGGTATATAAAATGAAGGCCTATAATAATGTAACCAATTACCTCTGTCTGGCAGCAGAGATGAACCTTATTCCAGCAATTACTGTGCCTACTAGAGGTAAGGCTTGCTTAGACCACGTTTTTTTGGAATGTTCGCTACAAGGTGTAGGAGTTGTCTTCGCCTCTGGCATAACTGATCATGATGTTGTAATTACTGGCATCCAAACCCGTATTAAGAGACCTAAGCACATCAAAACTATATCGAAGATTAACTATACAGAACTGGCGCTAGAATTGCAGAATCCTTCTATCTGGTCGTCAATGTACGACTCAGACAATGCTTCTGACGCAGCCAAAATTTTTGTTACCACCTTGACGCAACACATAAACAAACACACGCAACTAAAAACGATTAGTAGAAAAAAAGCCCATCTTAAAAAATGGGTCACACCTGGCCTTTTAAGGTGTATGCAACATCGTGACAATCTCCACTTAAAATTGAAAAAAGAACCGAGTAACCTAATACTACAATCAAGCTACAAGCGATACCGAAATTTTCTAGGCGAACTTCTAAAAAAACTAAAAGTACAGTATGAGAGTGAAGAACTTGCAACAAATACTCGAAACCCTAAGAAATTGTGGAAAACTATAAAAAATATTTGCTGCCTTAATAAAGCAAAATCACCATGTTCTGAGCTTCTTTCATCACATACCTCCCCTGAAATGTCTCTCACAAATTGCAACGAATTTTTTGCTACTGTCGGTCAAAATCTAGCAAATAAGATATTACAGGAAATTCACCAAACAGAAAGCGAATTAGCTTTGGAACTAGATCACGCTTCCGACTCACCTCATTCCTTCTTTCTCACTCCTTCTGATTCAGTTGAAGTCTCGTCTATTATCGATATTCTTGTTTCTGAAAGCGCGCCAGGTATGGACAAAATTACAAACCTCACAATTAAAAAGTTACGCCCTTATCTGATTGAACCACTAACCTTTATTGTTAACAAAAGTTTATCTTCTGGGGTATTCCCCGACACATGGAAGACAGCAAAAATTGTTCCAATTCATAAATCTGGTAAAAAAACTGATCCCTCTAACTACCGACCAATTTCTCTACTCTGTGCATTTTCAAAAATACTGGAGAAAGTTGTTGCCAAGAGATTAACAAACTATCTCGAAAAGTTTGAGCTCCTTTCACCTAACCAATTTGGATTCCGCAATAATAGGTCCACAGAGGATGCTATTCATGGTCTTCTCAGTAAAGTCACTCAGGCTTTAGATAACGGTGATGCTTGTTTGGGCATATTCCTAGACTTATCAAAAGCATTTGATACTGTTTCACATGTGATTTTGCTCAGAAAGCTCGAACGTCTGGGGATACGAGGCCTAGCACTGGAATGGTTCAGTAGCTACTTAAGAGAGAGAAAACAGTATGTGGCTGTTCATGAATTTCAGAGCAAATTGGCAGATATACCTTTCGGAGTCCCTCAAGGTAGTATTTTAGGGCCAATTCTATTTATCATCTACATTGACAGCGTAGCAAATGTCCTCCAAAAGTCAAACGACATGGAAATATTTTGCTACGCCGATGACACTGCCATTATTATTAGAGAGACCTCCTGGCAAAAGGCATTTAATAAAGCTCAATCCAGCCTAGATCTAATTCTCGCTTGGTTAAACAGGAATTTACTTACCCTTAATTCTTCCAAGACTCAATATCTTTGCTTTCATAAGACTAAAAGATCAAAACCTTCTGCAACTCATTCCCTTAAGGTTCATTCGGCTAACTGCCTCTCAGAAACGTGTACTTGCCAAGAATTGAACAACCCGTCGTCACTGAAATATCTTGGAATAATCTTAGATGAAAATTTATCTTTTAAAAATCATATTACCGCCGTCTCAAGTAGAGTGAGGAAACTGAGTCACATAATGAAATTGCTCAGAGGAGCTGCAGGAATCAACCTTCTTTTGACGGTATACAAATCTCTCTGCCAGTCAGTAATGTCATACTGTATCTTGGCCTGGGGCGGAGCAGCAAAAACAGCTATGCTTGAAGCAGAGAGATCCCAAAGATCCGTCTTGAAAGTCACTCTAAACAAACCATTCCGGTATCCCACAAAACTGCTATATCAGGAAGCTAAAGTGCTTTCTGTGCGTCAACTTTTTATATTACGTGCATCACTCATCTACCACACCATATACCGAAAGTCGAATGAACCAGGCAAGTTGCTTCCATCTCGTGTTCAATCTATACCCCGACCTAGAACAAAAACTACCTTTGCGCAGAAATTTTTCAACTTTTTGGGACCTTATCTGTATGAAAAAGTTAACAAAATATTAAAAAACAATAATCAAGGCAATTTTAAGTCTGAAGTTATTAGCTATCTTCTTACCCTAGACTATGAAGAGACTGAGAATCTTCTAAAAATAACAAAATGAATAAACGAGTGACCTAACACAAAACCACAAAACTGATGCGCAAACACACACACACTTACACACTTACATACACCTACTCATTCATTATATTAACCTTATCTTAAATAATAAAAAATGTATATATTATTGTACCTAAAAATATATATAATATCATATTATGAATTAATCACTATTAATTAATTAATTATTATTAATTGATTGAATTAATTATATTGTCATTTTATCCGAGATCTTTTTTTTTTTTGTATAATTTATTAGGCTGCCCGCGATACAGGTCTAACCTAGTGCGGGGGCCACAGATATAAGAATAACTGTAATGTACTGTTTTTGGAAATAAATGAATTTGAATTTGAATTTGATGTATGTACTGCCAGTAAGGTGTGCAAATTTTTAAACATTAAAATTATTGATAATTTTTTTTTACATATCTTAAAACTACTATAATAACATTGTCTATCGTAATAAAAAAAAAAAATTAAACATTATTAAAATTTTGTAAGTCAATCAAGGCAACACATGTACACATATTCTAAATTTTATTAAAATTAAAATGTCATAAAAAAATAAATAAAAATATAATTATTATATTATACAGTAAATCACATCAATCACACATGTCAAAATATTATATAAACTTTATTACAATTTCAATGTCAAAAAAAAAAAAAAAGAGAAAAACATAGTTTAAATTTTTAAAGTCATATATTGCAATTTTTAATAAAGTCATCAATTATATAGAAACAGTTGTCCAACAGATAATTAAAAATGATAATTTTATATTTATTGTATGTCAGTAATTTTGTCTCATCCTTTACTAGATTATACAGCTTGATCGCCATTTCATAACCGTTTCTCTGACAAATCGATGGACTTTTAATATTTGGTTTAGTTAATTGTATTTTTTTTTTGTGTTTTGCAGCTTGAGTATGTCTTAGACTGTGCTTTACTGAACAGTTATGTAAATTCTAGTTTAATTTAAATATTTCAACCCATTCAGATATGGTCAGCCTAAGTTCTATATGTTTCTTAAAGCCTAATAACATTAGATGAAATAAGACCTTTAGATCTATTAGTTTCGAAGACATTTAACTCAGATTCATAAAATAAATCAACATGTGTGTTCGGATTTTTGGTTACTTAGAATTTTGTTAGTTCATAAGTGTTACAGCTAAAAAAAAAAAAAAAGAGGGGCTACTTATATTATTGGGAACATTAATAGCCACATTATTACTCAATTACACAGTTAATAAAATAAATAAAGCAAGGCCAATAACAGATGTTCACACATGCACAGAAAACATACCTTACAATAATACAACATACATACATACATACATACATACATACATATTCTCACGCCGTTAGTTCCCATTGGGGTAGGCAGAGACTATCGATCGCCACTTTGTACGATCCTGGCAAACCTCTCTGGCTTCGTTTACATCCATCAATCTTTTCATACATGCTCTTTTATTCTTCATACTGCGGACACCTGCCTTTTTGAGCACATTTTCTATTTGATCCAAATGTGTCCTCCGAGGTCGTCCTCTACTAACATTACCTTCCACATTGGCTCTATATATCTCTTTCACCAATTTACTGTCATCCATCCTCTCTATGTGCCCAAACCATCTCAACATTCCTTTTTCTATCTTTCTTACAATATCATCTTTTACACCACACCTTTCACGAATCACATCATTCCTCACACGATCACATAACCTTACATTACACACTTTTCTGAGGGATCTCATTTCTACTGCATTCACTCTACTTTCATGCTTCTTCTGCCACACCCAACATTCACTGCCATACATAAGCGTAGGAACGAGGACAGCATCATGCACAGCCATTCGGGCCTTTTCAGACACCGACTGACTAGACATTAGACTATCCAGTGCTCCATTTACCGCATTACCCTTTTTCACTCTTCTCTCGATATCTTCATCACACTTTCCATCCCTAGTAAACAAACTTCCCAAATACACAAACTCTTTCACTTGTTCCACTTTCTTACCATTAATCTCAATCACGCATTCGGTCATATTCACCTCTCTTTCAAAAACCATAGTTTTTAACAATAATACAAATACAAACAATTTTGAGAGAAAATGCAAATAAAAAGACATCAACATCAATATTTAAAAAAAAAAAAAGTGCCGTTACTCATTGTAATATATATAGAACCAGTTTTTCACTTAACAAGGAATTTTCTTATGTTTTTAAAGAGTTATATATTTTACTTTAAAAGATTTGTTATGCTCATTTCACAGATTTTATTTACATTCTTCAGAAAAATTAAAGCTACTTTTAAACATATATTAGTAATAACATTTCCAAAAGCTCTTTTGCAAGGGAGTTTTCACAAATATTTACCAAAACAATTATAGTACAATATTGGGTTTTTATAAAAAAAAAAAAAAAAACTTGGTAAATAAACTAAATATTTATATAAATCGGAAGCTGTACTAGCAATCAAAATACAGCTATATGTTCTGTAAGCTTGTCGAATAAGTGTTCGCTGTCATGTATTAACCCTAAATCACTTGTTTTCGCAGCTCTAGTTATCTGGATGTGTCTTAGACTATTGTTATCTTAAATTTTCGTTTTATATAAAGATAAATTGCGAGTTAAAGTTACAAAACAAATAACTTTTTGAGACATTCAAATTGACCTTTTGATTTCACATATCCTGGCAGGATCGCCAAATAATACTAACATACAATATGTAATAGGAAGGGGGTGGCCAGAGCCAAGGAATCATAAATTCCTCAGCCATTGATTTCACAATAACTTTGAAAACTATCAAGATCGTTTTGAAGTTTGCGAACATCTGCTGGAGACTGAATGCACTTAGCAGTTTTTATATCAACTGCATACAGGACTATCTTAGTTTTCAAAGCATCTTTTATATATACCAATAGCTTTCAACTCACGTAACATTATAGGCTGGTCGATGCAGTCAAATCATTTTCATAGTCTGTGTATAAACATTGACTTGAGCTCCAGCATCCATACAGCTACTTATACAGTCATACGTAATAACAAGATTAGATACTGTTGATCGTTTCCTAAAAAAAAAAAAAAAAAATTATGTTGTTCCTCACTAAACCAGAGCTCAAAGCTGAGTAGACCTGGTTTCAAACAATTCGCTCAAATACCTTAGCAAATAAGCATAGTTTTAGATACGCCTGTAATTGTGGTAGTACAGATGATGTCAAGATGGTAGTATAGAAAACATTAGTATTTTATATCTAAAACTTCCTCCTCTAAAATCCCCTCAATTATATATATTTTTCTTTAAATTTTTGAAAGTTATAGCCATTTTAAAACTAGGATTAAAATAGTTTTAATTACATTAATTACAAAGTTTATACTATATCATACCTTTTCTTTATTTCCTACATCGACGAATATTCGTATTAGTATGACTTACATATAAACGGGACCCAATTACTAAGACTTCGCTGTTTGTTCCTCTGTCTTTAGGTAGTGTCTGATAAACTGGTATAGTCAGAATGTTGAAACTTTTACACAAACAACAAAATTGGAATAAAAAAAAAAAAAAACTAACAGAACGGTTTAACCAAACAATTTTAAATTTATAGTCAGCACAGAATTCTGTAAGTCATGTATGATCGTGGCTAGGACAAGTATACTGCATTAAATATTGATTTTAAGTACAGAAATATAAAAATTGATTCCGTCGATAAGTTCACTTTATTAGGGTTAACACTGGATACAAACCTAAATTAAAAAAAAAAAAAAAAAAACATTGGTACAATGAGATTTAAATTGACTAGTTTTGCGTGCGGGTTAGCGAAAATAAAAAAAAAAAAATACTACTGACTTGAGCACCGCTTTGTCACTGTACCATGCTTATGTAAATTCAAGGTTAAGTTACGGCGTCGTCTTTTGGGGTAATAGTACTGATGCACAAGACATTTATATTGCAAAAACGGTACTAAGAATTTTAGCGAACATAAAAATTCCAAACAGCTGTAGACCACACTTTAAGAATCTAAAAATTTCAACTCTTTGTTCTCTTTATATTTTGGAAAGCTGTAAATTGGTAAGAAAGTATCCACAATTTAAAAAAAAAAAAAAAAAAACAAAAAAAAAACAATCTGACTATATTCGAAGATTCCCATTAAGATCCGGAAGGAATAAATTACTAGTACCGCCTTCAAGATTACAAATTCATTATACAAGTCCTCTCCCTATGTGCTGTAAAATATACAATCACCTTCCAAATTCATAGCTCAAGAATCTGACTACAAATCTTTTGTAAAACTTTTAAGATTGTATTTAATAGAAGATTGTTTTTGTAATTCTAAGGAATATTTTGATAATAGTATTATCTAATGTGATACTTTAAATAATTACCAGAATTTTAATTTATTTTATTTTAATTTAATGTAATTTAATTTGATTGTTGGATTGTTTTTATGGTTGTTTTATTGATAAATAGAAATTTGAATTTTATAAATGATTATGTTTCCTAATTTTTACTTTATCGTGTTTTGTGTTATCAAGTTTAATGTGTAGATTAGTTGTGTGAGATTTGATTAAAATGTAATAAATTTAGAAATGAGTATATTTTGCTATGCCCTTGCAGGGTATACATGTAAAAATTTATGTACATTGTGTCATGTAAATTGCGATGTGTGAAATGCTATAAAGATTTTGATTTTGTATCTGGGTAAGACCTAATAGGGCAATTCTTACAATACTGTCATAAGCCGCTGACAGAATCAGGATATGTTAATGCTCTAGAAATTGATGATAGCTCTAGCAACCGTGACAGTGTAAATGAATAGTTTTAAATTAATTTTAAGCTTATAAATGTTAATGAAGTACATTAAGAGTATTAGTATAAGTTTGCATAAGTCTTTTAGCGATATGCCCGCCTATTGTTTTCCTGTCTATTGTATTTCATTCTGCATATGTCCTTAAATTGTTTTGGTGTACAATAAAGTTTATTTTATTAGAATATTAAATTATGTTAAACTTAAACAGTATGTTATGATTATAATTAACGAATACCATTTGGTTGGCTCTCATTTGATTTATGTATTACAGAATGTAATCGATAGGTAAGTGGTATTTGAATAAGGTGTGTAATAAGTAAGTTTCAGAATGTTAATTCTATACTTCTTATAAACATAGTCAAAAGTAAATAATACTAACTTTTGATAGCAGTTAATAAGGATTAAGATTGATGATAATGATTTATTAGAATTTTTGAAGTATTCTTGTAAGAAATTCCTGTAGTGTTTAAGTATTGCAATGTACAATTATTATTTTTGAATTTTCATGCTATTTATTTTTGTATAAGTGCCGAATGTCATATTATTCACAGCTCGATGCTCGCCTCGATGAAAATTACTTGCTTATGCTTAAATGTTTTTAGATCAATACAAATAAAGTTTAGATAATGTGTTAAAAACGTGCACCAGGAGGTTGCACATTGTCGGATGGCCGAATGTCATATTTTTATGAATTGGCAACACCGACAGTGTGCCGTGACCCGTCAATGGATGTCAATGTCAAGATGAGTGAAGGATGAACGCGGGATTCCAGTGTGGATGCGCGGGAGACTAACTTGTGATCAATGCATAAAATAATGGAGATGAAATAGAAATTAAAGTGGTGATATATCATTTAATAGTCGTTTTCTTCAAAATATTGTATTATACTTTTTAATAACTTACCTGGTGATTATGTATGAACACATAATTTAATGTTTTTTGACATGAATTCCTCATGTGGGGATTATTACTCATAAATAAAAGATGTTATTAAAGGAAAGAAAAATTTCGACACTGGCGGGTTCGAACCCCGCCAGTGTCGAAATTTTTCTTTCCTTTAATAACATCTTTTATTTATGTATGAACACTTCATCACTTTCAAATTCAATATCATCAGTTCCTTCTAAAATCCTTATCAACTCCTCTGCAGTGGTCATATTTCAATAAATATTAATTTACAATAATAATAACTCAACTTAGCAACGCAAAGATGATAACCCAGTAAATAACATGATTTTGCAGGGTACTTACATAATTTATCGATATCTCCTACCCTCATTGTACAGCACACAAAAATAGTTCTAGAAATATCTATCGCCTCTGACGTCACTTCCGTGTCTGATATATCAGACGTTGGCGTACGAGACTGATGCATGTGTTGTGACATACCATGAAATTTACTGGATTCGATACAAAACATAATTTGAAAATATATTAATTTCTCTGTGGTAAAACTTGGTAAAATAACGTCACACTAAAATTTTCTATGCCCAAAACAAAACCTGTATAATTTTGTCATTTTTAGACGTTTCTTTTTAGAGTACCAGATTTCTGGCTTTGGCAGTAACATTGTAATGTAACATCACTAATGTCTGATATATCAGACATTGGCGCTGAGGGTTCAAATAAAAAAAGAGTCGGATTTAAGTAAATAACACGGTTTTGTTTTTAATAATTTATTATTAAAATAACATTATAATACATTGTGAAATTGTTATTTTTGATTAACTAAAGTATAAACTGTCTGAAAATTTTATGCATATGTCGTCAGGTACTATAACGATAAGAAAAAATAGAGTTAAATTGGTAAGATTTATTTGTCTGATATATCAGACTTTGGCGCTGAAAAGGTTAAATAAGGCACACCGGCAGTTAACACAACAGACATAATAGTTGTTATTTTACATATATAAAAATTTAGTTTTAATCGTATTAAAGTTGATTTGTTTCAACTGTGTACATAGTACCACAGAGGGACAACATACTTCCATGAAGAAGTAAAATAGGGGGAATTAATTTAATTGACTAAACGTTCGATACTCAATCACGTCTGAAATACTTAAAAGTTCTGATGATGATTTATCTTATCTCACACAGACGTAGTTGCGCAGGTCAACTAGTTTGATATATTACACATAATTGGTTGTGAATTGCTCCTTGAAAATGATATGATTTTATACATACCAATATAAACTGAGACAGCAATTTAGCCTATCATGAATCTCAATTCTCTCAAGCTCAATCAAGAACTGTTTTCATTATATTGAAAATATTGGCTTAGAATGGCGCAAACTCATTTCTTCCCGTGAGTGCCTTAGAAACTACTTAGGTATTTGGGGGCTTCTTAAGTGATTTTTGGGCGATGTGACTGGAGACTCTTCACTAAGCATACTTTCATAAGAGGCTGAGGAAATTCCAATTCTAATCTCTGATTATGCTTTTTTAGGATTTGTAGCCATGTGTTATTTATAAACTTATTTATTGTGTATCAGTATGTGCATGTAAGTGAAAATAAACAAAATATACCCGTTGTATAGTTTGATGTGAAAATTGTTGCTTCAACCCTTCGTCGGCGCCAAGTTGGGGAGTGAAGACTGGCCCACCCGCGACCGGGCTGGAAAGCAATCATTTCAACCTAATATAAAGGTTAAACATTATTTTATGAGTTTAAAATTAAGTGTGTGGCGAAAAAGCGAAAAGCAATCACTTTTCGACATATTTTTTTAACCTAAATGGTGATGTAAGTGATAGTCGTAGTTTTGTTCCTTATTTCAAGGAACAAAACCACGGTTTCGACACTTAGATTGCCTTAGCCTATGCCTCTGCAAGACATTAAAAAAATAAGAGTTGCAATAACAAAACTTTAAACAGTACTCGTGCACCTAGAGCCGATTACGGACTTGTGGCTCAAATATCCTGGTGGGGCGGGCAAGTACTGGTTGACCCGGTGTGGGTAGGCAACATTCAAAGTGGACCAACAACTTGATTGTCGTGGCAAGCAAACTGTCGTTGCGGAAATCAATGTAGGAGGCCTCTGTTCTCTCTTCTCAACTGTCGACGTCTCTTGCTTGACTGATTATAATAATGATTTCCAAAATGCATTAACTATATCTAAAATATGATTAAGTATTTTGTTAGTAACCATAACTATTTGCTTGAAATCATATCATATTTTAATCACAGGAAGCAAAAGGAAGCCATGAGTATGCCAAGGCATTGGGTAGGTTGGTAGGAGTGGGAGTGAGATAAGATCACATGCTTTGACGTGCTCTGCAAGTAATTAAAGTGACAATGACGTCATGAAGCGAGTGTATACTATGCTATGCCTGTCTAAAAATTGGGCATGGGCGAGTCCAACTCGGGTTTTCTAGTAGCAAGATATCAAAACTAATATGTATAATTTTCGAGCCGGAATCAAAATGTAAACTTATCTTTGCTTTTCATAGTGTTTGAACGAAATAACATAACATAATATAACATACACGTTCACGCCGAATATCCCCAAAGGGGTTGGCAGAGGTGTTGTTCAATTTAATTTCATAAATAGATTTATGCGATACAGGCAATGCCTAGTGCGTGAATCATTGTAAATTGCAATGTAATGTGTTTTTCTTGTAATAAATATCTTTATCTTTATAAAGGTATGCATAAATAAATATACACGGACATATGACACAGATCAAGTTAGCCCTAAAATAGGTACAACTTAATGAGTTTTGGTATGAGATTCTAACTCAGATTCATCTATACCAATATTATAAAGAGGAAAGGTTTGATTTTTTGTTTGTTTGTTTGTTTGAATTGAATAGGCTCCAAAACTACTGGACGGATTTGAAAAACTCTTTTACTGTTTTGATGCTACACTATTCCTGAGTGACATAGGTTATATTTCATTTTCAAAAAAATTAGGGATCCTTACGTAAACTTCAAAAATGTAACCCAAGGTGTTAAAGAAATAACAAAAAAATATCGTTACATCGCGTTCGCTGCGAAAACTATTGACAATAGAATAAAATTATGTACTACAACTTTATAGAACACATCATTATCTAAAAAATGCCCGAACAGCATGTCTCTAACTATTACAGTTATCTCACAACAAGCGTCATTATATAAAATTATTTAAAAATTAAATTATAATCCTGCTTTAGAAAAGGCTCTTTATTTGTACCTATCTAATCCTTATACAAAAACATATTTATTATTTCAAACTACTTCAATACTCTTATATTACTTTTTGAATTATTCGATTCGAACATTCCATTCGAAAGTTATCTCGAATTAAAAAAATAGATAAATAGATAAATCGCCGAAAAACCACTTAAAAAGCCCCGTCGACACATAAACCAAGTCATACTAAACAAGGTAAAGACTTTATTTAACACAATATACCATAGATTAAAAAACGTTAGATAGGTCATTTACGAGGAAACCGGCGCTAACGAGTGGCACCAGCACCAATTGCGGCAGATGAATGCACACCACTAGAAATATATCAACACAACACACCAAGAAGTACCTTTGAAATGTAGGCGAGATAGCTCATCTTAAAGCAAGCGCTAAAAAGGGATAAACATATTTTCTCTGTACCGTCGTGAAATATGACACTAAGACGACCGTTTGACAAAGAATAATTACGACCTATACACACGATTTATTATGAATTATAATTAAAACGTTGTAAATTTATAATACTTACAAATGATAAGTAATCTCATCATTTTAGTAGTTTTTCTACTATAGTTTGTGCAAAATCTCATCGCACACGACGGCATTCTCGATTATTTTGGTAAACAAACACGCCAAAACAGGTGAACGATTGCGACGGCAGCCAGTGCGCGACTAAAGTCAGATGAGCCATTTAGCCTGTGTTTTAAGTGCCACTTATGAGCGCGCATGACTTATCTACGGTTTTTTATTAGTACATCTATGCAATATACCTACTAAGCTCAAATGTTGGAGTAAAACATAAAACTGGGTAAACGGGGGAAATACTCTTCAAGGACAGACAATGCTTCTGGTACTTATTGTCATGACGATATTCTATTGCTTGGTAAGTGGTTGGTGGTGAGTTATTGCCCGATTTGCATGCTATTCAAAGTCGTGAGCTTATCAAAGAGGCTTCGTCGGTTTGATGCCTGAGTCGGGCCTACACCATTGTGTCTTTTCTAAAGTCATATGTGTATTTAATTTATATTGGTTGTTGACGGGAAAACATCGTGAGGGAACCCACATTACTAAGTTGTGACAGAATATTCGTACAAAACGGCGATAGGTCTGCCCCCTATGATGTAAGAACACTGTCCAAGCAAAACGTGGGTACCCTGAACTCCACGTGGTCTTCAGAAGTGTTTACTAGTACTCTCTGCCAACCCCTTCAGGGATATACGGTTTGAGTCGAATATAATCTATGAATTTTAATTACTTCAATATTGTTATCCTTAAAAACTGATATCTTTAGAGATCTCGAAGAAAGGTTTTTTTCCAAAATAGCACCACTGCAATCTAAAGAGATAAATATTCTAAAGACTGAAATATGTTTGAGTAATTTATCATAGTTGATAATAGGGAAGACTATATCGCAAGGAAAGCCAAATTAGTTTTGGTATACATAGTCACGTGACTATCAAAGACTCAAGTGTCATCACTATGGGTATACACTGTCCAGAATAAAAGCACCCTGGACACTATTTGACCGCCACCAAATAAGCATTTAAGTAATATTTTAAAGGTTTTCAGATAACATATTTTCAGCATACTGAAACTTATGCTATATACAAAATTTCATAGTACAATTAAACAAGGAAATAAAATTATGAAAAATAAATTGCATTATATTATATTAATTAATCAGTTTGTGTATTAACTAATTGCCTACATTTATTTCTAAAATTTAGTAATGTGTCATCATGATTTACGTCAGGTGCATTTTGTTCGCCAATTGAGCAAATAGAGTTGTAAATCTGACAGACTCTGTGGATAGGGTCTGGATGGCTAGTATTTCGCAATGCTCTCTCTGGAACATTAAGCTGCACTTGAGGTAACACAGATGTGGTTATAGAACCATTAACTATTTTATGCAGGGTGGATAAATCTTGGATTTGACGCCGAGAAATTGAGGGATCCATTTTAAAATATTTGAGTCTTTCATCATGCATAATGAGATCTAAGGCAGGAAATAGGCATTGAAGCAATATCTTAAATGTTTCAGATATCATATTTTCTATGTAATTCGTGACAAATTAGCCGATTGCCAAAGAAAATTAGTTAATGAAGGAGAATTTAAGTTACCGCCTAGAAGAGAAAGTCGAGTGAATCTACAAATTCGAAAACAACGCCCAAAGTACCAAGAAATTGTAAATCAGGCTTCCCCAAATGATATTAACGCTCCAGCCTTTGTTTTCGTTGATGTCCACGGAGAGCCATCTTCTAGTGCTCCTGTCGTTAAAGAGACAAAACGAGACGAATATGAAGATGAAGATTCTGAGGAGGACTCTAAACTATAATTTATTAAACACTTCACTTTACGAATTTTATATTATGTATAAAAATAACAATATTTTGCCTTACAAACATAAATACAACCTTGAAAGCAAAGGGAGATAGAAAGAGGAACATTTAGATGGTTTGGGAAATTGTCCCTGAAGGATGACAGGTAACTGAAGAAAGTGATGTATAGAGCTGATTGAGAAGATTTAGTAACTAAGGCAATGCGAAGTTAATATGGTTTACCTAGTATTAATAAATTGAACGTAGATATATAAGCAGGTATTAAAAACGTCTGGCTCAGAACAAATAAATTAATATACGTTAAATTATTACCTACATGCAGACATAAACGTTCTAAAATTTGTGTAAGAAAGTTAGCTGGTCAAGAAGCTGGAATTATCTTTAAAAAACATGAATAAATTTGTTATTTATCACTAGTTGGATGTTCCAATAAGCCCCCAATAACGGAAGTATTCGCAAAAGTAAAGGATACTTATAAAAAAAAAACAATTGTATATAATTTTATTGACTAATGACATAGAGTAAAATTTGAATATACTTTTCAGTGAGTGCGAGTGATTTTTATTTACCGAATCAAACTTTTACTACAGTAACATACATAGGAGGAAGATAAAGAGTAAAGCAGTTGATGGGTCTCGAGCTATGTCGCCTAAAAGTTAAGTAATATTTTATCAACTGGTATGAAAATGATTAAAGTACATACAAGCATGCATATAATCACATCACGGCCATAAATACCAAAAGGGGTACAGAGCCTTAGAGCTAGAAACTCTTCAGTCACATTTGAAAGTTGATTATTAAAGAAATTTCTACTATCGTGAATTTTGGCACCCTTTTTTTTTGGAAATGAAATATTTACTCTTTAATTCTTAACAATTCTAATTATGTTGCTATGCACTTGTATACAACTTTACTAGCGCAATAGCAAAGGCTAAAGCCTCAGAATCCTGACTCATATCTACCTGCACCAAGGTAGTTGGAGCAGTTATAACACACCACACATAACTACAGGTATATTCACATAGGAAATTCTGCGCATTTTTTAAATTCATGGGCATGTGCGCTGCGTCCCACAGACCACCCCCAATAGACTCCGCATACAGTATATATTTGTATGAATCCAAACTGGCAACTATTGGAGGAAAGCACGCGTAGCGGGGAACAACGCACAATGCCTGTGATTGGCTCTTTCAAGGTCGCTCTATACTTGAACTCTTTAATAGTGATGGGACACATTTGAGAAATGATATTGATAAATTAGTTCGTAAGGAAAGAATAATAGATTTTAACATTCATATTTTTATTGAAAAGAAAGAAAGAAATGGAAATACATATACATGGGCCGGTAAACAAAACCGGTGTCGTTGAAACGATAAGTAGCTTCAATCTATTTGGCTTTCATCTCGGGTAATTTAGAAAAACTCAAATATAAAAGAAATTCTATCAGAGCAAGATTTGAAATATTTAGATACTTGCTGGTACCCGCGACTTCGTCTGCGTCCTTTTAATTTTGATGTTAGGTTTTGCAAAAAGATTAAATAAAATAAATAAATAAATATATACTTGTACTTATATTTAAGAAATAATCTGTACACGGACATATTATACACAGATTAAGTTAGTCCCAAACTAAGTAAGACTTATATTATGGGATACTAACTTAACGATATATTTAATATTATATAGTACACATATGAATAATACCTAAGACTAAAAAACAATCATTGAAGCTCATCACATAAATATTGCTCTGAAATCGGGATCGAACCCGCAACCTCCGGACCGGATTGACTTCGTAGTTCCCGTTCCGAAACCATTCCGTTCTAAAAGTATCTCTGGACATCCTTGACGTTATGCTAGAAAAAGACGTAATCACGATCAACGTAAAGAGTGAATGTGACGGAACTATGGTGTTGACCAGTTTAAATTGATCTCTTGAATTGCAATTTAATTATGATTTGATGCTTAGTAATGGAATGTAATACCGTCTTTTTGGTAGTTGTATTTTGTGGTTGATTTCCCACACCACTTTATAAAACATGTAGGCATTTCAAAGCAAAAGTAATAAATAAAACAGTATGTATAAATATTTTCGGTGCACGAACACTCAGTTCCTAGTTCTGGTCGTAACTGAAACAGTGCGGAGGCGGACAACAAATTTTATACTTCAACTCAATTAGTCGGACGTGTTGCCGATATCGAGTGCCCTGTAAGCGGAATCTATAGGGGGTTATCTATGGCTGCGTCCAAAGCGACAAAATTTTGTGATGTTCAAAAGGATTAATTACCTTACCTTACCGTGTTATAAATTTAATTACTCGCACATAGCTGATCTTATCTCAAATAAAACACTCTAAAAACTTAACTTTGTCTTTAATACATTCGTTTATAAAATAAAAATTTGTACAATACTTTCCAGCGTTAAATTAATATACGGCCATTTAAGTAAAACTTTTTAAAATCTAAGTAAGTTTTAAAAATAGTATTTTTACAAGATTAGCAGGAAACGGTGATTAAAAAGATTGTAAAAAATAATAAAACACACAAACAAAAATTTTGGTTACCTAACAATTTTCGATCAAAAAAGCTATTTATACTGAAAGACGTAATTTACTTGAAATTAAAAAGTTTTACGTACTTATTTAAATGTTTCAAATTTCTAAAAACAATTATTATATACCGTCGAAACAGATTAAGAACATCAAAGTTCTTTTCATTTAAAACTGTACATTTTACTTATTCAGTTTAATGACACTATAAAAAATCTGAGCATAATTAAAGAATATTTTAATACAATAATCCATAATACCGTATTTCATCAAAATCTAAATTTTCCTTTAATATTTTAATAACCCGTATGCGGGTCTGTGCAATTAATAGGGCCTCATAACCGGTCAAAACTATTTTTGCCTCAGGTTTGTAGTCAAAAGTGCTTATGGATGGGTATCTGAACCGGCGAACGATATCCTACCTTATAAATAAAATGACTAAGAAAAGAATATAGAGACGGGCTTTTTCTAAAACTTACAGGTAAGAACAATAGTTCACATGCTTTATCAGAGCTACTGAATAAGGACACGAAAATTTCGATCAAGTTGTTTGTGGGATTTTGTACATTATGACGAACGAAATTACTCATTTGATTTTAAAAAAGTTTGCTATATAAACTTAACTTGCAATTTCCTGTTCATCATCACCAATCCATTCACACTACTGCCTCACATACGCATAGCTCAAAATACAACACTTTTGTATAAAAATATAGCTAGACGAGAAAAAAAAACAGAACAAATCTAGTTTTTTATTAACATTATATACTTTATATTATGTAATCGGCGAAGATGTGATCTTTAATGGTATGGGGTATTCAAAATTATGTATCTTATTTGTAAATAGGAACGGACTACTACTTAAAACATTTATCAGTACATATCTATCCATCTATATAATAGAAAGTCGTGTTTTTAAACACTTTATAGCTCACGAGGTAAATGTGGTAGGTGGCTTAGAACCAGGAGAAGGATATAGGATACTTTCTATCCCATGTTTCTTTTTCACCAATGGTTACCTAGAACCTTCAAAAGACGCATAGGCTATCATCATTATGTATCATTCATTACACGTCTATTTAAAGTATATCACCCTTGTCAGTGGATTGGTCCACTAGTATACTGTAATTTAATGGAACGTATGTTTTTAAATTAAATATATTCGTAGTTTATTGTTCTTACAAAGTATATGAAAATAAAAACTTGTATCTAAAGGCCTCATCTACACTTATACATTTTTAATATAGTGGACAGGTTATGAACTGAATCTTGAGGCTTTAAAAGACAATATAGATAAAAGATGAGCGGCGTGCCAGGCCTAATAAGTGCAAGCGAGATAGACATAAGGAAACCACATGTCCTAACGACTCAGTTCATAACGCGGCTAGTATAGATATATTAAATTTTCATTAAGACAAATCAAGAACAAATATATTTTATATAACTCAACTCTTAAACTGTTTCTGTCTTGTAAGAGGATTAACTCCTGCAACCATAGCAAGTAGAGCCATTCGGACATAGATACCATACTCCGTTTGCCTGAAGTACGCTGCTCTCGGGTCTGTATCAAACTGGGGGAATATTTCATCCAATCGAGGCAAGGGATGCATCACAATCATTCGTCGACGAGCTTTAGTCATCAGCTGTGGGGTAACCACCATAACACCATTTTTAAATCAGCATTTTTGGGACTTTTAGTAAAAATAAATTATTTTTACTTAAACGGGGGTTTAGATCTCAAACATTGACAACTGTACCTAAAACTATTTACAGAACAGTAAGTACTAAAGTAAAGCTAAAGCTAAGTATCTTAGACTAATACATCTTTTGCACAAATGATTAAGAAGATAATAAATAATTATATTCTTAATATATAATTATAATGTGGCTGAAGAGATTCTAGCTCTGAAGCTCTAACCAGCTACCCCTTTTTGGGATTTATGGCCGTGAGTATATGTATAATAAATAACTGAGATGTAGCAAATAGTGACACGGCCAAATGGCAAACACTTAATATTGGTTTGCGTGCGGTCCTTCTCGAATAGTAAAGAAAATGCCTGAATAACAATTAGTTACTGACCAATCGTTGCATCACAAAACAAAAAACAAGGTAGTGACTTTTAACCATACTTACTTTATCATATTCCTCTTGGCTACTAAATCTCTCCCTTTGAATTCTTGTCATGTATAAGACATGTGTATCAGCCAGAACATCTTCCAAGCGCTCAAATACCTTTTGCGGTATGCCCTTAGAGGCTACATAGTCTGTTATATTTTTTGGCATTCCAAGCCCTGGAGGGCTAACATATTGGAGCTGAACTTGATACAAAGTAAGAAGTCTTGCAAGAGAGTGAACTGTTCGGCCATTTTTTAAGTCACCAACCATAGTAATCGTTAAACCATTAACGGTACCAATTTCTTCTCGTATCGTAAATATATCTAAAAGTGCTTGAGTAGGATGTTCTCCAACGCCGTCACCGGCATTTATTACGGGTTTACGACACTTACGAGAAGCACTCTAAAACAAAAATAATTAGATTAAATATCTGACGTTCAAATCAAGGTAGGTCTTTTTCAAGTTTGTATAATATGCTTACCTTCGCAGCTCCAGGTTCAGGGCGCCGCAACACTACAACATCTGAATAACTAGCCATTACAGCTACGCTATCTTCCAAAGATTCACCTTTTTTGCTGACGAGCTTGTAGCATCAGTATAATCTTTGCATCGCTGCAGAGAAACTACAACTGGTTCTTGTGCTAACTTCATAAAATATTGAAGCCATTACCTTACCTAGTAAAATATCATCTAAAATTCTTCCTTTACTGACACTAGTTTTCATAAATTGAGCAAGATTAAAGATATCATTTAATGTGTCTTTGCTAAATAAGTCAACTGTCAATATATGTTTACCGAACATTTCACTCCGTTGACGATGGGAAATTTGGCTTTGAGCGTAATATGACGTACTATCGCTTCTCTGTCGCGGTGCTAATAATTGCTGAGGTAAAGGAGACATACTTCTCATGTCATTTAAATGGACATTCAATTTATTTTGGTAGTCGGGTTTAGTAAATTCAAAAGCGTCATTTTCCATGTCAGATAATTTACTCAATTCACCTGAGTAATCCAGGGCTGAATTGGGACGACTTATTTCCTTTTCAATTTTCTCAGGTTGAATTGGCTGATTTGTATTTTTTGCTACTTGCCAATCACGAACGTTTTGTCCGAAACCTGGCGGCACAAGGATTTGACCTTCTACATATGCTATCTCGCCTCTTAAAGTAACACGATGCACTGCTCCGTGAACATGCATTCCAGCAAATGGTGTCCATTTAGATTTAGTGAATTCCATGAATTCGGGAATGACCCACTCATAATCCATATCTACTTCAACGTAGGTATTAGGTTATTCTGGCAATCTCTTTCAAAAATATCTTTCGAGGATTTTTGTGAAATTTATTGATTAAATCGTCTAAAGTAAGTTTTCCTTGATGCACCGCATTCAATAAAAGAAGCAAAATTGTTTCTAATCCTGGAAATCCTGGTGGAGGCTTTTCTAAGTTTTTCTCTTCGACAGAATGGGGAGCATGATCAGTGGCAAAAACGTCGATCACATCTAAATTTTTCCAAAGCTCAGCTTGATCTTCAAGACTGCAAAGTACAGGTCTTACTTCTGAGAGAAAATCCAATTTTGTCTTTATCAGCAGTGCTGAGGAATAAATGATGAGGGCAAACCTCACAGGTAACTTTCAAACCACGTTCTTTGGCAGCTTTTACAATTAAAATTTCCTCCTTTCTTGCTACGTGACAAATATGTATAGGGCGATCAAGTAAAGATGCCATTAATATTATTGCGGCAGTTTTTTCTCTTTCAGCATGAGCACACACAGGGAATTTTTTTGGCCAGTTTTATAAATGTTTTTGCCACACTGTCATATCATCAAGTTTAAGGGTAGTAAACGTTTCGTTCAAATACATTTTTAGTGATGCGACGTTAGGAGCAAGTTCTGCAGCTGTATCACAATTGTTTGAAGATGCTCCTACATACAATGCATAATCACAGCGTGCACTTACTCGAGCTAAAGCAGAAATATAATCGTAAGACGTGCGATCAATCAGAGGTGGATTTGTGTTTGGCATAGCGCATATCATAGTAATGCTTCCAGCTAATGCAGCTGCTGTACAAGACGAAAAGTCTTCTTTGTATGTTGCGCCAGGTTCCCGTACGTGTACGTGAACATCAATGAAACCAGGTAATTTAATGATATTTCGTGAAGTGATACAATCAGTGTGAGTTTTCATATAAGGTGCTCCATTGCACAGGACCATTGCCTGAAAGAACAATACGTAATCATTGTTAAGGAAAATGATGTTTTTTAGTTAAATGTATAAATAATGGATTTCAATTGACTATGCAATATTTAATATTGAAAAATACTAATATATTTTCCCATCCACTTTTTACAATAATTTCCCCACTTAATTTCCAAAAGTGACTGCGAGTTTCTTATTCTGAAGCTCTGGCTACCCCTTCTAGTGATTTATAACCGTGAGTCTATGTCTGTATATATGCCCTCTATTCATTTTCCCGCACTTTTATCAAATTTTTTCTTTGGTTGGCATAAGTCATTACTTAAAAAAATGATAGCAGCCGTGATAGCCCAGTGGGTAGAACACTCGGTTATCGTGCAAACGACTAGTGTTCAAATCCTGGGTCGGGCCTACACCAATTTGTCTTTTCTAAAGACATATGTGTGGTTAATTTATCATAGTTGTTAACGGTGAGAGAAAACATCGTGAGGAAACCCACATGGCTGAGTTGTACTTAGTCATGTGACAGTGTATTCGTACAAAACGGCGATAGGCCTGCCCCCTATCACGTGAGTACACTGTCCATGCAAAACGTGGGTACTCTGAACACCAGGTGACAAAGTCACGTGATGTTCAGAAGTATTAGTACCTCTGCCAACCCCTTCGGGGATATTCGGCGTGAACGTTTATGTTTATGTTATGTTAAAAAATTGCTTCTACTTTTATACATAAAACAATATGTTATTATATATGTTTCTGGAAAAATATATGATTTAGAGAAATCTAATTTAGGTACAATGGTACCTCAAAAATTGAATTTACTATTGTCGTAATGATAGCCTAGGTCGTAAAGTTGCCAAGAGATTATGAGTTAAGAACACTAATGGTTAATGGATTGACTTATCCATGTTCACATTTTTTTTATCTTGTACTGATGAGGGTTGAACAATCATCTGTTTGGTAAGATTCTATAGCTAATATACCATAAAAAACTGACACACAGGTGTTTCTGTTAATATTGACATTAAATGATATTAAGAACGCAACCGGCCATTAAATCCACAGCTCACTGCTGCTTTGGATTTAATTATCAAAACTGTTCTTATTTACGCTACGAATTACTTTACGAATCATTTGTTTGTTTTAGTTTTACTGTGGGTGTTCGTAAGAAGCGTCATCAACAGCCTTTATTTTATTATTATTTTCCAAGTAACTTCCAAAAATGGCATAGGAATTTTGAAATCCGAAGCTCTGGTTCCCATTTTTAGGGTTCCGTAGCCAAATGGCAAAAACGGGACCCTTATAGATTCGTCATGTCTGTCTGTCTGTCCGTCCGTCCGTCCGTCCGTCCGTCCGTTTGTCACAGATGATGTGTATTACTATACAAACTACTAACGAAAATTGTTTTGAATGAGATCTAGCCAGTAGTTCTATTTTTAAACGTCATAAATCAAATTACTTACCTAATTTATTAATTTCACTGAAATATATAACAATAATTTTACTATCACAGGCCTTACGCATAAAACGAAGGAAAACCCGACTTATATTTATATAGTAGATAACACGTCAATCAAACTTACAACGAACTACAAAAACTTGTATATTACTATGTTACCTACCTGCTGCTAGTGCTGCTACGGAACCCTTCATTAGCGAGTCCATCTCGCTCTTGTTTGGATTTAGAGCCGTAAGTATATGCATGTCGTTTAGGATAGTTTCAAATTGACAAAAAATATTACCTGTACTAAAAGTTTCGCACATTTAACGTCAGTTACTAATGGAACCGCGTAATCTACAGCTAGTCTCCTTGTCCGGTATCCATGAGTGCTGAATGATGAAACCCTTCGTGAACCACCCCTCATTGGCAAGTTAATTACAAGGTCTAACTGTCTTCTCGCCATGAAATCAGCCAAATGCATCAATTCGCCATCCGATCTATCATCGTCAGGGTCTCCTATATGATCAAATGTCCACTGCACACTCTCAACCTGAAAATAAAGAGTCAAAATAATAATACCGTGGTATTTGGCGATCAAACAAATAGTCATCTCAATATAATATTTTCTCCGTTAGATAAACGATTTAAATTGAATCAATTTTTTGTCCACTACGTCTCGAAGTTGTAGATACTTGTAAACAGTGTTTATTTTCTATTTTATTGTTATATTATATCTGTTATTAAAATAAAAAAAAATTGTTCAATTAAAATTCATAGAAATTTAGTTTTTACGCTTTATATTGTTTGGCTCGATGTAATTACAACCTATTAATTTATTAATTGTTATTGTAATAAGTATTCAATAGTAAAAACAATAGATATCAAACCTATGTCTTAAACCATAAGTACTTACATCGATTCCGTGTTCGGTATAAAAGTCACCAGTTCCCATGCTCGCATAAAGTTTAAAACCCATTTTAGCTAAAACTCTTACACTTGGCAAAAACTCCATTTTATGCTGAAAGTAAAAATCTTCATGGTGAGTATAAATGAACATTAGTAAAATTTAAAATAACCTCTTATTTTAAAACTACTACAAGTTTTAAACGTACCTTAAATGTTCCAATTGAAAGTAAAATTGCTTTTTTTGATATCCTAAATCCAGTACTCATTAATGATTTAAGGTAAGCTTCATATCGATTTTCACCAAAACATGCCACTTCTCCTGTTGATGCCATTTCTACACCAAGTGTTACATCAGCACCAGCAAGTCGTGAGAACAAAAATTGTGGAACTTTCACTCCTACTTTTCCACATCCCGACATAACATTGACTGGCTCTACCGGGTAACCCATTATAACCTTAGTTGCTACTGCAACAAAGTCATGATCGAGTGTTTTTGAGATAAATGGAAATGATCTTGAAACTCTAATATTGCACTCTATAACTTTGAGAACATTGTCTTTTGCAATCAACTGCATATTGAAAGGCCCAGTCACATCAAGTGTTTCTGCTATTACTCGAGCTATGTCTTTAATTTTTTCTAATGTTTTATCATTGATATCCTGAGGTGGAGTTACTAAAGTAGCATCACCAGAATGAACTCCAGCATTTTCTGCATGCTCGGATACAGCCATACAAAGAATGATTCCATCAGCTGCCACAACATCAACATCGATCTCTTTTGCATCCATAATGAATTTGGATATAACTACTGGATGATCTTTACTTACTTTACTAGCTGACTTTAAATAAGCTTCTAAATCCTGCGCAGAAAATGCTACATTCAGCAGCAGCTCCACTCAAAACATAAGATGGTCTCACTAGACATGGGTATCCTACTTCGTTGCAAAAACCAACGGCAGATTCTAAATCAGTCAATTCTTTCCATCTTGGTTGCATTATTCCTTTACGATCAAGCATTCTGGAAAACTTGAACCTATTTTCTGCGTTGTCAATCATATCGGGTGATGTTCCTAAAACTTTAGCTTGCTGACGGTGCAGATCTATTGCTATGTTGTAAGGTAATTGTCCACCCATACTGTAATATATAAAACCTTACCTGTAAATGTTGTTAATCCGTTTTATTATTATTTATTTCCTTTTATGTTAGTCTCCTGCGGTTATATATCATTGTTTAGTTCCTTTTTATTATTTTTCTGCGATTTGTCGATAATATTTTTATTTCCCTGGTTTATGTTATTGTTTTTATTTTGTTGTTGTTATGGCAACGACGGAGCTGAGAGTTGTCAAATTTTATTTTATCTTAAACTTTTCTTTAGTTTATCAATTTTCAATGTGTTTGTGTACGAAGGTAGGATAGTTTTAAAATATTATTATGTTAAATTATACAATTTTAATGCACTTTTGTTGTCTAAAATGATAGCGCAGGCATTTAATTTTATTTTTAATGTAAGGCTAGGACATTTTACCTATTCAAATTTATATGTTTTCATCTTTTTAAGTTAACTGAAACTCTTTTTAAAAATCCTTCTTTTAGGTTTTATTGTCTATTAGGATTTTTTATTGATTGTCAGGGGAAGGATAACTAATTGATGATTCTACAGAAAACTTGTCAAAAATATAACTAACTATCATTCTTGAGGTTATTCCTTAAGAAGAAATCTGGAATAGTATCTTGGATTAAGCTGGTCTTTCTGCGAGGTGTTGCAACAATCCTACCGGCAACATCTACATATAGTCTCTTCCAGGGCGAAAGCAGAGGAAGACACAGAGATATACCCTGTTTTACAAACCAATCATTTTATCTGGCCTTATTTGATGCTGAATTTTGGACATCGCCGTGTTTCGCTGGACTGGTTCTCTTCTACCTCGCATGTACATGATCACCGCTGGCAGACCAACAGTTAATATTACTATTGTTTATTTTATATATTCTTTTTGTCTTCTGTTTTACTGTGTACATCTAAATTTTTAATAGACTGGTGTAAATTCTTTCTTTGTTTTATTAGTCTCTGCTCTCCGCGTTTCGTGTCTTAGATTTTATTTCCATAAGGGGATTAAGATTTAAGACACGTAACGTTACAATACATAATATTATACCATCGGGTTGTTCTAAGTTATAAATATCCATAACTACCTCAAACGATATTTCTTCAAAATGTAAACGATCACTCATATCATAATCGGTACTGACTGTTTCAGGATTGTAATTTACCATAATAGTTTTCTTGCCTTGATTTCTTAGTTCTCTGAGACATCCAACAGCACACCAATCGAATTCCACTGAGTTACCAATTCTATAAACACCAGAACCAAGAACCACCGTATATTGACCTGGAAATTCTAAATCATTTGAATTACCATTATATGTCAGGTAAAGATAATAAGTGGTTGCTGGCCATTCTGTTGCCACAGTATCAATGCGTTTTACGAAAGGTGTTATTTTATATTCCTCTCTAAGTTTTCTTACTGCTAATTCGGTACTCTTAATGGCTGCTGCAATTTGTTTATCTGAAAACCCTATTTGTTTGGCATGACGGAGAACATCTTGACTAATTATGTTTTGATTAGTTAACTCTAAAGTAGAATAATAGTCTATATTTTTAAATCTCTGTAAAAACCATCTATCTATTTTAGTCAATTCATAGAGTTTTTCTATCGAGTAACCCTTTTTCAATGCAGCAGCTAAAACAAACATTCTCTTGTCCGTAGGTTCTCTTAGTTCGACATCGTTAACATTTTGGATATTGGGATCAAATCCAGTAACATTTTCGTCAACCATCCGAAGCGCCTTTTGAAAAGCTTCTTCAAAATTACGGCCAATAGACATAACTTCACCAACACTCTTCATAGAACTCCCAATTTTAGTACTGACTCGGTTGAATTTCGCAAGATCCCAACGGGGTTTTTTAACTACGCAGTAATCTAAACTTGGTTCAAAGCAAGCTGTGGTAACACCAGTGACGGAATTTTTGATTGTCGGTAACGGAATACCAAGTGCCAATTTAGCAGCTACATAAGCCAAAGGATAGCCAGTCGCATTGCTAGCTAATGCAGAACTTCTTGACAATCTTGCATTCACTTCAATAATGAAACATTCCTCTCAATAGGGATTTAGAGCATACTGAATGTTACATTCACCTACAACACCGAAGTGGCGTATAACTTTAAGGGCGGTATTACGAAGCATATAATACTCTTTGTTGGATAAAGTTTGGCTGGGGGCGACGACAATTGATTCTCCTGTATGTATACCCAAAGGATCTACATTTTCCATATTACATACTGTAATACAATTATCGTATGCGTCTCTCACAACTTCATATTCTACTTCTTTCCAGCCCTTTAAAGATTTATCAATAACAAGTTGGTCGGAGTGTGACAGCGCTTGATGAGCAAGGGCACGTAATTCTTCTTTATTATTTGCAAACCCAGAGCCTAATCCACCCAATGAAAAAACTGATCTTGCCATGACTGGATACCCTATGTTAGCTGCTGCTGCTATCGCCTCACCTACCGATGTTACGGCAGCACTTGGTGCTACCTTTTCACCGATTGCATAAATATTCTCACTGAACCTTTTTCTGTCTTCAGTATCAATAATTGATTGTATCGGTGTTCCTAAAACATTGACATTATATTTTTCTAGTACACCATTTTTGTTAAGTTCTACTCCACAGTTTAATGCTGTTTGCCCTCCAAATGTTAAAAGGATGCCAGTTGGTCGCTCAGCTTTGATTACTTGTTCTACATATTCCGGAGTAATGGGTAAAAAATATACCTTGTCAGCTAATCCCTTTGATGTCTGGACAGTAGCTATATTAGGGTTAATCAAAACAGTTTGTATTTTTTCTTCCTTTGATGCTTTCACACCTTGTGATCCAGAATAATCAAATTCTCCCGCTTGACCTATAGATAATCCTCCTGAACCTAGTATGAGGACTTTTTTGGGTCTGTCTTGTAATTTTGGAACGAATGAAAGACGATCTGTGATCATTGTTCCGATATTAAAAGATTTTTTATCTTTATGAAGTGTCACAGCGTTTATGAAGACGTCAAATAGCCATTCCAAATCAGTAGGTCCAGCTGTATGCTCTGGGTGAAACTGGACACTAAAATACGGTAATGTGTCATGTATTATACCCTCATTACTGCGATCATTTTCGTTTGTGAATAGAATATTCCAACCTTGTGGGAGAGCCGTAGTGTCAACAGCAAATCCATGATTTTGTGTTGTCATAAAGCATCGTCCAGTTGTGTTGTGTGTGCAAGGTAAATTGTGTCCTCGATTTCCATAACTAAAAAAGAAAACTTTGACTTAAAAACTTGAAACATAAATAGTGTTTGTTAGTAAGTAGCACAAGTAGTTAAAAACTGAGAGATATTGCTTGCTAACTCGTTCAGATTTTGGGAAATAATTTTAGAGTGTACACTATTTTCCAGTTCAAATGATGAATCGTACAATACTTAAAGCAAATAATCAAACAACGATGTCCAGAAATATCTTTAGGGTTTTTTAACTACCAACCAACCTATGATAAGCAATAAATCCAAGAAAGGTAAATTCTCGCCTGCATCGAAATTATAATAGTAAACAAATTTTAGACACAGGCAAATCGTAAGTTGATCAAAACCATTACGACATGTATGTGAGTAAATGAACTAAAATATTTGTAAAGTTAAAATGTGTACTAACCTCATTTTGTACGTTTTGCACCCAGCTGCAGTAGACAAAAGTTGATGACCCAGGCAAATACCAAAGATTGGTTTTGAAATTTTCTTGTCAACCAGGGCTTTTATGTTCTGCACTGTGTCATGACACATTTCTGGGTCTCCAGGACCGTTACTAATAAAAGGACCATCAAAGTCATTTTCATCAAGGGGATGGTTCTATGGCACAAGCGTTACTTTTGCTCCCCTGCTGGTTAGGCACCTGATTTGGTTGTATTTTAAGCCACAGTCCACGGCTAAAATTCTTATACTACCTTTTTCATTGTATACGCTTGTTTTCTGAAAATAACAAATTAATTTTCAACAATCCTGATATTTCAAAAGATTTGATAATCTGGTTAATTAATAAATTCTATTATTCATTTTGTGTAACTCACGGCTATAAATCCCTCAAAGGGGTAGCCAGAGCTAGGGAATTAGAAATTTCTCAGCCACTTTTGGAAGATGCGTGGAGAAAAGATGGTGAGATAAAGGTTGTTGGTGATGGGTCTCCAACCGCATCGCCCAAAAATCCCTTAAAAGCCCCAATACCGTTAGTCGCCACTTACGTACACCTACCAGCATAAACAGCCTAAACGCAGTTAATATTTAGCATGTTAGCTTAGAATAACACTACCTCATTACTTCCAGGGTCAGATGATTTTTGGGCTGTTGGGAGACCCATCATCACCAAAAATACTTTAATTTTTCTATCTTTTCCCTAAGAAACTTACAAAAGTAGGCTTAAATAGTTACATAAACCGTAACACTATCATTACCTTTGTAAATACTTCTGCAACTAAATTTCTTTTGTTAGGGTCATTCAGCGGTAATGAAGTAGCTGGTCCTTGATCCCCTAAAATGATTTTGCCCAAAGTGACCCCAGAACGAAGCCGAATAGTCAGGGCTCTTGTATCTATTCCATACAGACCAGGAACATTATTAGCGGCTAGCCAGTCTCCAAGAGACTGCCGGGCTCACCAATGCGACGCCTGGGCACTCACTTCACTGACGATAAGACCTGCAGCCCAGATTTGGCTTGATTCGAACCATCTGTAAATAAGGATATTCATTAGAAACATCTAATTGCAAAACGGACAGAAACCCACATACAGATTTTTTTCGTATCGCAGATGAGTTGGTTGCTATGTAATAGTTCTTCAGGGCCTATTAACTTTTTCAGCCAGACAATAGTTCTTAAAACATCCGATAACGATGCGAAATGAGATTTTTTCAGACATTTGTCACCAATTCTATGTATAATGTATGTACTATTAAAAATCTTGACCCTACCTCAATGTCCTTTTAATCAACAATTTCGGACTTGTTATCTTATCAAGTTTTAGCGTGATATTATTTCTGTCATATAAAAGAGCGCAAATTGTTCTTTCACTCTAAGAGGACTGGTATAGTAATACAAAAAAAACGAATATGCAGAGTATTACAAAAAAACAAATAAGATGTGAAAACTTACTTAGGTAGACCGTTTTCATCCATTTCTTGTTCACTAGGAATTCCATAGTTTTCGAAAATTGGGTAAGTTAACACCAATAACTGTGCGTGATAAGACGGATCTGTCAGCGATTCAGCGTACCCAACCATGCCATTTCGGGAAACTGAAATAATATCGCACTTTTGTATTTTTTTTTCAATTGCAGCATACTTCATATAATTTAGGTCTCCAGGTTTTTTATCCCAGTGGTAATAAATGAAACCTTATTAATGTTCATGTCTGTCTGTCCGTACAGCCATTTCGAGTTCAATTTTGGTTCACAGTTGATACTTGGTATTTAGATGTATACTAATCGTATTAACCCCTTCAACTGTTTATTTAACCAAAAATAGGTTAAGGGTTGAGAGGGACAAGGTATTATTACGAATGCAAGTAACGTATGAAAAAACACGAGATGATGGAACAGTGCGGGGAAAATGTTGTTAAATAAGTCAATCGCCTGGATGCTACCATCATAGTTCTACAACTATAACTACAAAAGCCGTTTCATGAGAGATTTTATTCAACCAAATATGGACACAATGATAAAAAAAAATTATGTAATGAATAAATATAATTAAGCAACCGTGATAGCACAGTGGGTAGAACACTCGGTTATCGTGCAAACGACTAGTGTTCAAATCCTGGGTCGGGCCTACACCAATGCGGCAAAAATGGCGGTGAGTAATGTTAAGTAAAACGTTGAGTTGTCGGAAAATAATGTGTCATACGAATCAGTACGAATGACATACCCAAGCAAGAAGAACCTAAAGGTCGAGACGACCATAGTTCCCATCACTGACGAATTCTCTGAACATTGGGGTTATATATCCCAGCAGGATTAACATGAAACAGTATGATGGTAAGTATATCGACAGGTACCTGATAATCTACACAGTGAATTTCACTTGAGGTGCTGACTTTGCCGTAATAATAGTTTGGGAAGGGAGTCATACGTTTCACCGAATGTCGCGAGCTCGACGCACGCGAGCTCGAAAATATATTTGAGTGGTACGCCAGCTCGAAAGTACGTGAATTCGAAAGCCGCCAGCTCGAAAGACGTTGGCGCGAATCACGTTTCACCGAAAATCTTTCGCAATGCTTTATCAGTTTGAGAAGCAGATTATAATTAATGTCTTAATCTTATTAATATTAAACATATTTTCTTTGAAGGTACTTGATGTTTTAGTTATTGATGTTATTTGCATACACCCTCATTAAATTAATGTAGAACAAAACATATTGGTGCATCTAACTTAGCGCAGAATATAGCTATAGCTCCTAATACTCATCTTTACAGATTTTTTATATAATTTGGTTTTATGTTTTTTTTATGTTTTTCAAAACAATGTTTCTTATAGGTATAGGTTTTTTTTGTTGAATTTTTTTTTACCTTGTAAGATGATGGCAGGAGTTTACCGATTTTCTACATCAACTTAGTATTTTTCATTTAATATTTTTGAACATATATAGTTTTATATTGATTTTTTTACGCTACGATTAAAAGGCAAAGAAACAATAGCTAGAGTTACGTTTCATTCTGTACAAAAATTAAGTTTCAGCAAAAAAAAGCTGTTGTTTAGTTAGTATCGGTTTAGAATAGCACTACCCCATTTTTTCCGTGGGTGTGCGTAAGAGGCAACTAAGGGTATTGGGGTTTCAAAGGCTTTTTGGGCGATGGGGTAGAAGCCACAACCTTTATTTTACTGACTTTTCCCCACATAACTATCAAAAATTTGCTGAGGAATTACTAATTCTCTCTCTCTGGCTACCCATTTTAGTGATTTATAGCCATGAGTATATGTATGTATGATATCTAATTTTGTGGCTCTGGCTACTTTTTTGGGTCTTGTAGGTAGGTTTAGGTAGGTAGCTAGGTGATTTTCCAATAAGCGTAGATATTTTACTGAAGGTGGATGCAAAAAACATCAATAACTAAAAAATCAAAGTACCTTCAAAGAAAATATTTATAATATTAATAAGATTAAGACATTAATTATAATCTGCTTCTCAAACTGATAAACCATTGCGAAAGATTTTCGGTGAAACGTGATTCGCGCCAACGTCTTTCGAGCTGGCGGCTTTCGAATTCACGTACTTTCGAGCTGGCGTACCACTCAAATATTTTTTCGAGCTCGCGTGCGTCGAGCTCGCGACATTCGGTGAAACGTATGACTCCCGTTTGGAAAAATCACAAACACAATATCAGCATTGATTGCCTTTTCGCTTTAAGTTACATATCCAATAACCTTAATATGGATAAATCAACATCATTATTTTGAATAATCACATGGTAATAATGTTTTTCATTATTACTTACATATGAAAATTAAAATAGTTTTTCATTATTACCCACACACGAAAAACGACGGACTATCTTGCTGTCTAATTATGATGCCCACATGGCATTACAAGACGTGCAATACTATTGTCGCTGTCGACAAACAGCTGCGAACTCACCGATGGCCGCCGCAACTGTCCCCGCTCGCTACGGTTGTGCTTGTAGTGGCTTGTACCTGCCGTGATGAAGACCGTGATGGACATGCCACGTCACTGCCGCCGCCGCCGGCCGCCACCTGCTAGACGCTCACAGGTACACTCAGTGTTGTCACAATGCACATAGGTGCTGATGATGCTGATGATCCATTCATATCTTTGTAAATTATTTTATTCATAAAACTCATTATGTTAACTAATTTTTGATCACTGATCACTCTCGATTTGTAGCAATCGGTTTCACGGCGTGCTTTGGTGCTTCTTAGTGCCGTTACTCACGGGAGGGGCCCGAGCGCATGTGGTTAAGTTGCGTTCTTCGTGAAGGCTTGCTACTTCCCCCCCTGTGGCCAGAACCATGATAGCCAACACCTGCTACAGTGCCCAGACTGTCCTTACACCTGCACTACTGAAGACTTGCTGAAGGCAACGCCTAAAGCGATAGCGGTCGTGAAGCATTGGCTGCATGCACTATGAAGATTTGATACTCTCACACGAATAAGAAGAAGAACTAATTTTTGAAATTTTTGAGGGCCACGTACCAGATTGGTCATTTTCAAATTTTGCGCAGGTAAACTTGTCCCCGGAAATGTATATATTTTTAAAATAAATAATACGATGATTTAACATTGCAATAATTATTTTGTAAACTGTACAATAAAACAAAGATCTTTTCATTGAAAAACAGTACCTGATTTACCTATTTTATATGTTTTTTGTCATAACAATGTGGTCATTCTTGGTAACAGAGTTGATTTTCATACATTTTTCTTCTGTCCCAAGCGCCGATACAATACACATAGTCAGATCATTTTTTCCTTTCTGTTATTAACATGCTTCAAAATTCGAATTATATTTAAATAAGACATTATAATAATACATTAAATACGTTCATAACATTACATTGACATTAAACGATTATTTAATAAGTGTTTTAAATTTTTGTCCCACGAGTCCACTAACCTAGTTACTACACTAAAACCCGAGAAGAAATACAGATTTCACTGAATTCAAAGTTCTTACAATTGTGGTGCAGTAGCCGTTATTATTATGAACGCAAAACACAAGGGTGGGAGGATAATACAGTTAGCTAGACGGCCACGCGGCGTCAAAAGTTGTGCGTGTGTTTATTCTGCGTCCGTTCTGTTACCGTCATAATTGGGTAAGTAATTAGTAATTTCTTATTGAATTTACAATAAACTCGTAGTATTTAGTGTGAATAACTTATTTAACCATGAATTATCTCAACCCACGCAGTGTAACTAACATAAATGGTCCAAAGACTGTTAGATTTACCGCTCTGTTACTAACAACTCTGTTGCTTAATTAATGGTAACAGAGTCGTAAACTAGGTAACAGAGTAGACTTTAGTTTAAACTTTGTATCAAAAGGTATTATTAAACACGATAGCGATATATTATTAAACATATTTATTTATATTATTTGTTTCAGATGGTTTTACAACGATCTATTTCAAACTGGTTTTAAAATTAAATAATATACCGAGAAAACCGCAAAAAGAAAAACCCAACCCAGGAAAAGAAGCGAAATCTAGGAAAAATAATTTAGACAGGTACCATGCTAAGAAACTGTTAGTAAAAGATTAAACTTCAAGGAAACACAAAGCAATTTAAAAAAATGGCGAGCTGAAAATGCTAAACGTAGAAACAGAGCTTAAGCTCTTCGCATTGTTATGCAAACAGAATCATCACCTGTATTATGACTCCACAATTTAGTACTCCAACTGTTGAAGACCAAACTCAACGTCCTCCATTAATATTGTCCGTGTTTTGACGTTTGTCGAAACCTCGAATTTCAAATTCACGTGATAACACAATTGATTCGATAACGATAACAACAAAACGCGGCAGAAATCCGGCAAAAAGACACAGGTCAAAATTATTTAGGTCAAAAGTATTGGAGGAAACACAGAAAAAGTATGAAAAATGCAGAAAAAGATTACACAGAAGAAAAAACAGAACGCAAGATAAGGTGCCAGGAAAAGTCAAAATTTGGCAGTATTGCAATGTCATGTTAATGTCATGCAGACAATATATATTTTTTCAGATGGACCAGCTACCCATTACCGGCAGAAACAAAACTTTTATTCCATATAAATACATACATACACTCGCGGCCATAAATAGGGGCCAAGATGGTAGAAATAAAGTAGTAAGTGACATAGAAGACGATGGTGAGGTGACGATTCTGACCCAAAATGTAGATTAGTTGAGAGTGACCTAGATAGAATAGATATGAGCCTCTTGAGAATTTAATCTCTATCGATCTGAAGCTTAAAATAGTTGACAAAGGCAAAAACTAAAGAGAGCATAGGTACTACGAATTTGGCACTCGATGGGCAGAGATCGAGTGAAAAGATCTCGTTGTAAATGTCAATTTTATTACAGATAATAGTTCTTTAAATTTACAAAAACCAACTATGTTACTAAAGTACTACTCCGTTACTTTGGTGTCCCAAGAATGCCAGTAGATTATTTTCCCTACTACGGAACTATATAAACAATGCAAAGCGCTAACTGTGCGCCAGCTCTTTATTCTATTCACTGTTCTACAACAGCATGCTAGCTTATACTTCAACCCTGATACATTAAACAGGAGGCGAAAGGATATAGTATGTTTGAATACTTATAGTGCAAAATTTTCCATTACAAACAGATTCTTTATATTTTTAGGGCCATACTTATATAATAAAATTAATAGATTACTAGCATTATATAACTTAAACAACTTTGAATGCAAGAAAAAACTTCAATCGTGGCTATTAAATCTTACATACACGGAATCAGAGGAATTGCTTAATATAATAAGTTAATAAGATGTTTTTTTTTTTATTATAATAATACAATTAGTTAGATACAATCAATTCTGATAAAAATTTATACACTACTTACCAATATCTTATATGAAAACTGATAGTTTAAGCCTTTTTTGTTTATTGTTGCCTGAAATACAGGTAAATTACCTAGCTCAGGAACGGGAAAATTTTATATTTTGTACTTTAAATAACTAACTAGGTTAAGACGAATATTATGTACTTTTGAAAACTGAATAATTTTTTATTTTAGATTATAAAAAAAAATGATGTCTCTTTCCTCTCTCTCTCCTTGAAAAACAGACCCATCAGCCAACACCAAGCTGCAAGGCACACCCGTGGCCTTCTTTGGAGATGTCATTCTGGAAACAATAACCATTATTCGTTAGAATACGTATGCGGAAAATTTTAATCATTCCTGCATAGTCTTAATTAACTACTGGCTTTTCGTCCGCAACTACTCTATCCGATTTAGCTTAGATGCACACACCTGCCTAGCCAGGACGGCCCTCGGCTGCCCAGCACGCATAAAGTCACGGTGAAGTCGCACAGGGCCAGCAGTAACCATTCCTTTCGATAAAAAAATATAAAAAATCCGCAACTACTTGTGCGTAAGCTATGCGCGCAAAACAATAGATTAAAGTTGCAATGAAGATTGAATTTGGTCATTTATTTTTACTTCAGTTTATTGACTAACTGAAATAAGACATACTTACAGAAATTTATGTGATTTGAAACTAAATTCGACATTCAATGAAAGTATGCCGAAGTATTAAGCAAAAAAAATGTTAGTAGAGTTGTACTTGTGTAGTCTTTTTAAATCTCAGTGTTTGCTTTGCGTCAAGTCGAGCGCAAAGCAAACACTGCCGTACCATCCTTTTCTGGAAACGTTTCGCCGCATTTTCAGGGCCCCATTCGAGAACCTTTGGATAGGATTAAAACGCTGAAATTTTCGTCACTCTAGGTGACGTAAATTCGTAATCACACACTTGAAATCCAAATTGTCTAGTTTTTTACAGAATGTTTTTGGCGGATTGTATTTACTTTAAACATCCCTAGTTTCATCTAATTCCTGTGTGCAGTTAAGGCTTTATTATAGAAAAATATCTTAGGACTACAAAAACTAACATAATTGCATGATCTGGCGTTATTTTTGTGTTAATTGATACTAAAACGATTCGCCGAATTGGAACCAAAACATTATTACACCTCTCACACAAGCCATGGATTTATTTTGAGCCAATGATGAGATATGACACAGAAAGAGAGTGTAAGGTGTTAAAACGGGCATACCCGTGCTATGAAAGAAAACGAAGGAAAGATATACTACAATCAACCCTAAACACACAAAAAATAATAAAAAGGACAGTAAAGTTAAGATACAAAATAAATAGAAAAAGTCTGGCCACGAAAGGGTTGCTAGCTCAGCGTATTGTTGTGAATGTAACCTCACAACAAATGATGGTTTCATAACATATAGAACTAAAATAAAATAGTAATATAATTATCAGAAGAAACAGCACTAAATTAAATATACTATAATATCGAAAATGATACAAAGATATAAATAAAGCATAAAAAATCTACTTGTGTCTGATATAAGCTCTCTCCATAGGCCCTATGTGACTAAGAGCCTTCTCATACAGCCTTTTTAAGGTATCACAACACCTCATCTTTAGTAGTACCTAAGCGGCATATGCAAAGATGTGATAACCAAACTGACGCTAAAATAAAACATTATGCATTTTTCTTATCGCATTTTGAAACAATTGTATCATATACACAAACGCATATTGTTGTGTTTAACTTGATTACCCTTCAAGCTATTACTACTTTGATCTTCATATGTCCTCCGGGATCGGACTACAGACCCTAGGAACTACGCCCGACAATTTCAATTGCATAACTATAGGTATCCAACCCACTTCAATAAAAGAGGAACTTCTACGGTCTATGGTACTTTGTTTTTTTTACATATTTTACCACTTTAGATGTCAACGAAGAACACATTTAGATAGAGTATGTGATAAAAAATGCAGGCATCCGAAGTACGAAGAAAAATAGGGCTAGTATGATAAATAGGGCCAGTAAAAAATATATTAAAATGTAGCTCGAATGGTTTGCCAGAATAGTACAAAGTGGAGATCGATAGTATCTGCCTAACCCAATGAAAATAAATTGTGCGAGTATATAGGTATTGTTGCAATCCTCTTTGGTGACAATTTTTAGGCAATGGTGTGTGAAAGCCTTAAAACGCGAACTGGCTCGCTTTGGTCCAGTTTTTTTTTCAAGTTCATTTATTTCATCATGACTATGAATTCTGAGTAATTTGCCACATAATATGTATAAGAAATTACAAATTTGCTTGTCGTTTCAACTAAATTCATGTTAAAAACGATGTATGTTATTTTTTTGATCAAATATGGTTCAGCAGTCAATAAATCGTCCACTAAAAATTGCGTGATATACGTTCAATCATAAAACCGATATACTCAATACTCAATAGATTTATTGCGTTCCACAGTGGTTTTCTTAGATAGTAAGTATGTAATTATGTTACAGCATTGTGGGCCCTGTTGGGCACAGCAATTAGAGGAGAGGACGAAGTAATTATAATTTATCAATTTATCATTGAGATATTCACTTAGACTATAATAGCATTTATGTATTAGTAGCTCCTTAAGATTTTTTGAGAAATTAGCGATAGCGGCTTCCTCTCTTAGAGGTTTTGACAGTTTATTATAGATTTTTATTGCCATAGAATGTGGACTAGATGCGTGCATTGCAAGGTTAGAGGTAGGCAGAGTCAACTTGTCTCTGTTACGAAGTGTAATGCTAATAGGTACATTTTGCTTGGTAGGAAATAGATTAGGGTTATTTTTCACATGTTTGCAGATCTCAAATATGTAGATGGAAGGTAGTGTTAGCAATTTGAGTTCTTTGAATATGACCTTCGTAAGCCAAGTTTTCTCGTAGTTGTAACACATAAAACAATAAAAATTTACCTATTTCAGCCCGTCTAGTACGAGCCGTTTTTAAACTAGTTATCGCGTGGGATAAAGCAGCCATCTCTTACGCACTTACTTAGTATCGTATACTGCCATCTTATTCTAACCGTTATCGTGTCGATAAAATGCAATTCATCTTTATCACTTTTTCTATGAATGTCATGCATAGAAAAATATATATTTATTTGAAAATATTGAAAACTTACTAACTATAAAGTGTTCGTATTTAAACCCGATTTGTGTTTTTTTTACATTCATAATTTTAGTAACTTACTAAGAACGGTATATTTACTATATACCATTATATTCGAGCCGTGTAGTGTCGGCTTGGGCTAGCACTAGCACATTTCTTCCCATGGGTGTTAAGGGTATTTGGCTGGACCACCACATCGCTCGCCACCTCGCCAACCATCTTTTATTTTATACAACCTTTCCTCCAATCAACTTCCAAAAGCGGCCTAGGAATTTCTAGTTCTAAAGCTCTGGTTATCCCTTTCTGAGATTTATAGCCATAAGTCAAAGATTGAAATGGAGTCTCTTTGCGGTAGGTTTGGTGAAAACCTTCGGCCTAACCAAATTAGTTTCTCCTAAATAGGTTCGACGAAAAATTTCTAGTCAGAGGCCATAATTTTTTATTTGAATGGACTTTGACTAAGACATACAGTCAGGTCTGAGAACTGATGTAGGAGCACTTCGGGCATACACGACCGGTGTGAAGTTAGCGGCCGATTTCAGCGGCCGATTATAACCCGACCAAATTAGGAAGTTTTTTTTAAATTAACATAAAAATGGTAATAAACGTTCTAAAATCAATGTTTTTGAAATATTAAACTAAATCTGAGGCTTTCAGTCACCAGGAAAAGGCTTTTCCGCAAGAAAAAAGACGTAACGGCGGATTCCAATGTAATTATTAAAAAAACAACTTGCTCCAATAACCACTTCACGAGTCTCAACTAGATGCGATAACATTTTAAAACTAAGTTTATTTGATGGCCTATCATATAGGCTTTTTAGAAAAGCTATGCTGATCAATTGTATTGCCGATCTTCATATAGCCAAAGAGCTATGAACGCAGTAGAGCGGAAATTTGACCCAATTTCTTCTATCAACAATATTCGATCGCCTCTCACAACTAAACGAGCCCCGGTAACACTTTGACACTAGGTTCATTGGATAGCCTAGACTATAAGCTTTAGAGAAAAACTATACTCATTAATAGTATTGCCGTCCTTCATATAGCCCGAGAGGCATGAATGCAGTGAGGCGAAGATTTGTTGAATTTCTTCTATCAACAATATTCGATCGCCTCTCACAACTAAACGAGTCCCGGTAACACTTTGACACAAGATTCATTGGATAGCCTAGACTAAAGGCTTAACAGAAAGACAATGCTTGTCAATAGTATTGCCGTCCTTCATACAGCCAGAGAGGCATGAATACAGTGAGGCGAAGATTTGTTGATATTTTTCTATCAACAATATTCGATCGCCTCTCACAACTAAACGAGTCCCGGTAACACTTTGACACTAAAATCATTGGATAGCTTAGACTATAGGCTTTAGAGAAAAACTTTATTCATTAATAGTATTGCCGTCCTTCATATAGCCAGAGAGGCATGAATGCAGTGAGGCGAAGATTTGTTGAATTTCTTCTATCAACAATATTCGATCGCCTCTCACAACTAAACGAGTCCCGGTAACACTTTGACACTAGTATTATTGGATAGCCTAGACTATAGGCTTTAGAGAAAAACTATACTCATAAATAGTATTGCCGTCCTTCATATAGCCAGAGAGGCATGAATGCAGTGAGGCGAAGATTTGTTGAATTTCTTCTATCAACAATATTCGATCGCCTCTCACAACTAAACGAGTCCCGGTAACACTTTGACACTAGTATCATTGGATAGCATAGACTATAGGCTTAACAGAAAAACAATGTTTGTCAATAGTATTGCCGTCCTTCATACGGCCAGAGAGGCATGAATGCAGTGAGGCGAAGATTTGTTGAATTTCTTCTATCAACAATATTCGATCGCCTCTCACAACTAAACGAGCCCCGGTAACACTTTGACACTAGGTTCATTGGATAGCCTAGACTATAGGCTTTAGAGAAAAGTTATATTCATTAATAGTATTGCCGTCCTTCATATAGCCAGAGAGGCATGAATGCAGTGAGGCGAAGATTTGTTGAATTTCTTCTATCAACAATATTCGATCGCCTCTCACAACTAAACGAGTCCCGGTAACACTTTGACACAAGATTCATTGGATAGCCTAGACTATAGGCTTAACAGAAAGACAATGCTTGTCAATAGAATTGCCGTCCTTCATACGGCCAGAGAGTCATGAATACAGTGAGGCGAAGATTTGTTGATATTATTCTGTCAACAATATTCAATCGCCTCTCACAACTAAACGAGTCCCGGTAACACTTTGACACTAGTATCATTAGATAGCCTAGACTATAAGCTTTAGAGAAAAAATATATTCATTAATAGTATTGCCGTCCTTCATATAGCCAGAGAGGCATGAATGCAGTGAGGCGAAGATTTGTTGAATTTCTTCTATCAACAATATTCGATCGCCTCTCACAACTAAACGAGTCCCGGTAACACTTTGACACTAGTATTATTGGATAGCCTAGACTATAGGCTTTAGAGAAAAACTATACTCATAAATAGTATTGCCGTCCTTCATATAGCCAGAGAGGCATGAATGCAGTGAGGCGAAGATTTGTTGAATTTCTTCTATCAACAATATTCGATCGCCTCTCACAACTAAACGAGTCCCGGTAACACTTTGACACTAGTATCATTGGATAGCATAGACTATAGGCTTAACAGAAAGACAATGTTTGTCAATAGTATTGCCGTCCTTCATACGGCCAGAGAGGCATGAATGCAGTGAGGCGAAGATTTGTTGAATTTCTTCTATCAACAATATTCGATCGCCTCTCACAACTAAACGAGTCCCGGTAACACTTTGACACTAGGTTTATTAGATAGCCTAGACTATAGGCTTTAGAGAAAAACTATACTCATTAATAGTATTTCCGTCCATCATATAGCCAGAGAGGCATGAATGCAGTGAGGCGAAGATTTGTTGAATTTCTTCTATCAACAATATTCGATCGCCTCTCACAACTAAACGAGTCCCGGTAACACTTTGAAACTAGGTTCATTGGATAGCCTAGACTATAGGCTTAACAGAAAGACAATGCTTGTCAATAGTATTTCCGTCCATCATATAGCCAGAGAGGCATGAATGCAGTGAGGCGAAGATTTGTTGAATTTCTTCTATCAACAATATTCGATCGCCTCTCACAACTAAACGAGTCCCGGTAACACTTTGACACTAGTATCATTGGATAGCCTAGACTATAGGCTTTAGAGAAAAACTATACTCATTAATAGTATTGCCATTCTTCATATAGCCAGAGAGGCATGAATGCAGTGAGGCGAAGATTTGTTGATATTTTTCTATCAACAATATTCGATCGCCTCTCACAACTAAACGAGTCCCGGTAACACTTTGACTGTAGGTTCATTGGATAGCCTAGACTATAGGCTTTAGAGAAAAACTATACTCATTAATAGTATTGCCGTCCTTTATATAGCCAGAGAGGCATGAATGCAGTGAGGCGAAGATTTGTTAAATTTCTTCTATCAACAATATTCGATCTCTGGCCGTATGAAGGACGGCAATACTATTGATGAGTATAGTTTTTTTCTAAAGCCTATAGT